>OZ005652.1:298810739-300010739 GCA_963930645.1 Salticus scenicus
GAGCAAAAAAAAAAAAAAAAAAAAAAATTAAATTAAAAATATGGTTGAATGGATGGAAAATATGTTTGAAAAAGGAGTTTGGGAGGATTTGTAGGCTGGTTTGAAAAAAGATACCCCGTTGCATTAACGTCTCTATATTTCAATATAAGATCCTATATTTCAATTATTTTAAATTTTATTATACTTACTTTCATTAAATTTACAAATTTATTCATTGCTGAAATCAGGATATTCCAACGGATAAATTTTATCAAAGTAAGTATAATAAAATTTAGAATAATTGAAATAATTGAAATAATTTGGAATAATTGAAATCAGCAGAAACCTCCAAAAATTTACTATAATTAAAAACCATGAGATCATAATTACACCTAAAAAAATTTATATCAGAAGAAACTATTTTTTTTCTCATAAAAACATACTCGCCAATTGCCCACTGTACAGCGCTAGTGCGACGTTAAATCTAACCAACCAACTCATAAAAATGTAAAAATTTATCGACGAAGGTGGTTAAAATGGTTAAAAGGGTTAAAATGTGTTTAAAAATCGCTAAATTTTGTTTAAATTCAAAGTATCTTAATAAGAAGTTAAGTTTAGGATTTCCTTCACATAGTATTAGGAGCTAATAGAAGACAATCTAGAGTGATCCCACTGGACATTCCATACATTTCACTGCTCAGCATAAAAATTGCCTCTGACACCATTTCAGCATACTCTTATGTAAAATGACCTCCTGAATCCGAATATGACGCCCATTTTGCCCTATCACCCACCATTTTTTAGGAATGGCCCCTATTTTAATCATTTTTCGGTGATTTTATGGCTATAAATTTGATTTTTAGGAGGGGAGAGGATTATTTTAATCGTTAAATATCTTCTAAAGGCTACAGAGTTGAAAAATTCTAAAACATGGGCATTTGCGAAAAGGGAAAATTTTTGGTGGGGATTTGCCACTGAAATTATGCATTACATATCTGATATTTTTTTAATCTGTTATTAATGTTATTTTTTAAACTTTATATTTTTTTGGTTTTAGGTTTTAAATTAATTATTTTTCATTCTTCAAATCAAATTCATGGTCATTAACTTATCGAACAGGGAAAGAAATTGCGGAAGGGGATGGTGTATCTAGAAAACGGTGGGTGACTGGGTAAAATGGGAGTCATATTTGGATTCAGGAGGTCATTTTACATAAGAATCAGCAAGAATGGTATCAGATCTCCAAAAAAAAATTTTTTTGGGGAGGGCAGTGTTGCCATGAAAAATATTTTCACAGCTTTCAAAATAAACATGCCATTTGTTTCATTCCTCTTCCTATCTTTTTTAGGAGTAATTTAACTTTAAAAACGGGGACCGATTTGTGAAGACCCTGTATATTATAGGGAAAGAATAGTTTTAAAGCCCATTTCCAGATTCCAATTGCTGAAGAGGATAAATATAAAGCAGCTATCATAATAACTTTTGGATTATACGAATTTAATGTGATGAGCTTCGGTTTACGAGACGCACCATCTCCGTTTCAACGTTTCATTATTGAAGTACTTTTTAGATTAGATTTGCCTTCCCATATTTAGATGACGTTTTAATACCTTCTACAACGAAAGATGAGCATGCAGAACACGTAAATTTAGTTTTTTCAAGATTGGATCAATATGTTCTTCGTATAAATATTGCAAACTCCTTTTTAGAAGGTTTTTAATTGAAATTGACTTGGTCATCGTGTCTTCGTGTCACGCTAGTAAACAAGGCGCCTATATTTTAAAGTAAATATAAGCTATTGCCTTTGTTGCTCTGTGGCTCAGTTGGTAAGCGCGTCCCGTTAGTAGCGCAATGGTTGTGAGTTCGATACCTGGAAGGTCCAGCGTGTTAGTTTATACATATAATTTGTAGAAAAGTTGTCAATTGATACAAGAAAATTTTCGTTGCTTACACTAAGAATTTTTTTAGGAGTTTTTTTAAGAATCATTTTTTTTTTTTTTTTTCAATTTAGATATTGGAAAACATAAAACATTTTAAATATTAAAAAAGCACAAAATAAAATGTTTTAAGTAAAATATACATTAAAAAAAATACTTTTAGAAGCTTTATATATATATATGCATATATTACTATTATATGAAAGACGCTTTCATTATATATATATTAAAAAAAAAAAAAAAAAAGTAAGCAGCTCATTGTATCTGTTAATGGATCAGCTGGTTATAACGTCATGTTAATAACGCGAGAGTCATGTGTTCGATCCTCTCTGAGCCGAGGAGTTATTTTTTACAAATAATTAATAGAAAAAGTGTCAATTGATAAAAGAAAATATTTCGCTGTGTACACAGTATCCTAATAATTTTTCAAGAGTTTGTTAAACGGCTTTTTATCTAGTTACAAAAAGCACAAAATAAAAATGTAAGTAAAAATAAGTAAATAAATATTTTTTTAGAAGTTTTTATTGAAATTCGAATTTCTCCTCGTGTCTTTGTGACACGCAAAAAACAAAGTGCCTCCCCTTTAAAGTAAATATAAGCAACGCATTGCATTCCTCGTTAGCTCCGTTGGTTAAAGCATCATGTTGATAACAGTCGGTTATGAGTTCGATCCTCGAAAGGCCGATATGGTAATTTTTAGAGATATTTAATAGAAAAGATGTTAATTAGTAAAAGAAAGTATTAAAAAAAAGAATAGTCCAGCAGGAGATATGCGGTGAAATAGTTTAGACCTGAAGGTGTTAAATCTCCATTTTTCGGGTAAGATATTTCCACCCATTTTAACTGATTTTTATTACATGAAGTTGAATTTGTTATCGCGTTTTCTGTCACGCTAAAAAGTAAGACACTTACACACACACACACAAAAAAAAAAAAAAAAATGTAAGCAATTCATTGTATCTCTATCTCTTAATGGCTCAGTTGTTTAGAGCATCATGTTAATTTCTCAAATAATTAATAGAAAAGGTGTCAGTTGATAAAAGGAAATATTTCGTTGTGTACACAATTTCCTAATAATTTTTGAAGATATTTTTAAATAGCTTTTTATCTAGTTACTAAAAAGCACAAAATAAAAATTTAAATAAAAATAAATAAATAAATTATTTTTTTAGAAGCTTTTTATTGAAATCGGATTTCGCTATCGCGTCTTCATGTCACGCGAATAAATAAGAAACCTCAACTTTAAAGTAAATGTCAGCGGTCCTTATAGTCGCTTGTTGGCGCAGTTGGTTAGAGCGTCAAGTAGCTAATGCAACGGTGCTGAGTTCCATCCCCAAAGGATCGATGAGATAAATTTTTCAGATAATTAATGGAAAATATGTCAAACGATACAAGGAAATTTTTCATTGTCTACGCAGTATTCTAAGAATTTTTGAAGAGTTTTTTGAAGAAGCCTTTTTTTAGATACTAAAAGGCACAAAATAAAAAGTTACACACACACACACACACACACACACACATATATATATATATATATATATATATATATATATATATATATATATATATATATATATACATTATTCTTTTAGAAGCTTTTTATTGAAATTGGATTTTTATCATCGTGTTTTTGTGTCATTCTGTAAAAGAAGGCGCCTCCACTTTAATGTAAATTAAAACAGCCTTTTTCGTCGCTCGTTAGCGCATTTGATTAGAGCGTCATGGTGATAACGCGATGCTCGTAGGTTCGATCCTCGCAAGCCGATGTGTTACTTTTTTGCCGATAATTAATAGAAACGGTGCGAATTGATAAAAGAAAATCTTTCATTGTCTACAAGGTGTCCTGAGGAATTTTGATAGTTTTTTAAAGAAGCTTTTTCTTTTCAGTTACTAAACGCACAAAATTAAAATTTCAGTAAAAATAAAAATAAACAAATAAAAATAACACTGAAAGTTTTTTATTATTGTGGAGCCCTAAATAGCCTAAAATAAAAATTTATTACTGCAAAGACATGCAATAAAATCATAAAAGTTTCAACTACAAGAAAATTTTAAAGAAAAATATAGAAATTTCACTTTTGCAAAACATGAAAAATTTTAAATATTCCAAATATTTAAAAGAGCATTCGAGAACAATATTCATTTTGTATGAGTATTTTTTAGATTTTTCTAGAATGTTCTATGATTTTTCTTGACAGTTCTTAGACTTTTGGTTAGAGCGCCATGCTGATAAGGCGATAGTCCCGGATTCGGTCCACGAAAGACGATATATTATTTTTTTGCAGAAAAATAATCGAAAAAAAAAAATGTCAATTGATAAAAGAAAATCTTCCGTTGTCTGCAAAATATCCTAAGAAATTTTAATTAGTTTTTTTAAGAAGCTTTTTCATTTTTGGTAACTAAAAAGCACAAAATAAAATTTAAGTAAAAAATCTTTTTTTAAAGTTAGAAGCTTTTTATTGCGAAGCCCTAAAAAGCATAAAATAAAATTTATTCTGGCAAAGACATGCTACAAAGAAATGAAAGTTTCAACACTAAGAAAATTTTAGAGAAAAATATAGGTACTTTCCTTTTGCAAGAGATAAAAAATTTTTTAATGTTCAAAATATTTTAAAAAGCTTTCGAGACATATGAAATTTCTGGCCTAATGAATGATTATAGAAAACTAATAACTAAGAAAGAATATTGGTCTCGAAAGCTTTTTAAAATGTTTTGAACATTAAAAAAATTTTCATCTCTTGCAAAAGGAAAGTACCTATATTTTTCTCTAAAATTTTCTTAGTGTTGAAACTTTCATTTCTTTGTAGCATGTCTTTGCCAGAATAAATTTTATTTTATGCTTTTTAGGGCTTCGCAATAAAAAGCTTCTAACTTTAAAAAAAGATTTTTTACTTAAATTTTATTTAGGAGTGAAACAGCTATATATTTCAGGATACATGATTACTTCCGAGGGTTCAAAACACCTTTCTGAAAAAGTAAAAATCATCCCAAATTATAAATTAATGGAAACAGTCCATGAATTGCGCACATTCTTTGGTCTACTTAATTAATTACTTATTAATTAACGGTTGTATAAATAGTTTGATAGAAGTCGTTAAATAAACAAAAGAGAAAATCATAATAGGATGCCTCAGTATTTTTGCCTAAATAGGATGGATTAATGGAGAATTGTTTAATTCAACTCTAACCAAGTAATGTTGTTTAATTAATAATGTTGTTTAATTTAACTATCACTTCAAATAATTTGAGCCCGAAGATAATAACGATAAAAATTGTTGCGTCTATGTAGAAAAAACTGGAAATGCAAGATTCACCAAAATATATACATTTCATGCAATGGTAACCTATAACATGTTTATAAATCTAAAGCTCAATCGAATAAGTCATTCAGACATTATCGCACTTTAAAGAATTTGAACCCATATAAGCCATAAAAAAAATGTTTTTTGTGTAAAAAAAAAAAAAAAAAAAAAAACTATAAGTACTCCATTTATCAAAATCTATACCATTCGTGCTACGGTGACTTAGGCGTACCAATTTTTAGCTCGTTCGAACAAAGCGGGTAGACGCTATCGTGCTTATTCTCGCACATACAGTCGGTAAAAAAAGTGTCCGAACACTACCAAAAATTTCTATATAAAAAAAGTACGCTTAATACAGTTTTGTTAAATAAATCCTTGTCGAATCGTGTTCTTAAACTGTCTAAGAACAGGATTCGACAATGATTATTTTAACAAAACAGTATTAAGTGCACTTTTTTTTATATAGTAATATTTGCTAGTGTTCGGATACTTTTGTTACCGACTGCACACATACATACATCACCTTAAAAATAGCAAAAATCTACTCAAGGAACCTCAAAACGAATAGAGACAAAAATCTCAAAATTGTATTTTTGCCATCTCTTACATGTGTATGTTCGGAAAGTAAAAAACTGGAAACTCAATATTTAATTACGGAATTGTTTTCAGTAAAACAAGTTTATTTGGGATTTTGCCTGTTGGTTACGATGGCGTCAAATAAAATAAAATATTTGTAAAACTTAAATTAAAAAAAGATAAACACCTTGAATATTTCATTGTTTTGAAGAATTTACTCGACATTCTTTTCATTCTAGGTGACATATATTTATCATATTTCCATTGTTATATACGTAAAAACTATAATTCTAGAAAATACAAGAGTTCAGAGTAGTCACTTAATTAAATGCGACTATTTATAAAAAGCAAATTCTGAAATTAAAACCCGAATAAACTACTACGTCAGAAATGCCAAAGAAATATATTTGAGATGCATACAGCTTTTTCGGTAGTCTTAAGCGTACCGTCTTCAGAGCAAAAAGCAGTGCTTTTTGCACTGAAGACGGAAGAATATTCCAACGCCAAGTCTCCTGTTACTAAATTCTGAAATATTGAAATGAAGCTAAAATGTTTAATAAAATGTACTATTTAAAAAAGTGGTATTCGAATTAGTGACAGCTACGAACTAAGTAGTGCCAGTTAAAGAAGAAAGTTTTTCATAGAAATACTTTTAGTTTGAATTTAATAAATTTAAAATTACACTACTAAATTTATACAAAAAGTTTAAAAACCGGTGAAAAACATATACCGTTTATATTTAGATAGCATGTATGTAAAGAAAATAAAGAACATTTATTTTATTTTGTGCAAAAATGCGTAGTTAACCATTAATAGATATTTAGACATTGATAATTCTTAATGTTCATGCTGTACGAAATAAAGCGTAGTGTCTTAGTTATTTAATTTCACTATTTATCGCTTTTGATTGTTCACGATAGCTATCAGATGTTAGAAGCGTTGATTATTATATAATTAACTCATCCAGTATTTTGAGAAACATAAGTAATATGTGATAGTAACTGACATATCACAAAGCAGCATTTGATGTATCTCGCATGTAAGAAAAATTGTCGTATAACAATTTATATTTATTAACATATTTTTTGAAAAGGTAATGTTGTTTAGCTTTTTAATACTGGAAATATTACCTTTCTTAATGATTTTATTGCTATTTCATAGGTGGTCTTTAATTATACTTACATCCCTAAAATAAATACAATTGAGGTTTAGGAAATTTTTGTAATCGCTATTTTATGGCATTTATTATAATGTTATTTAGAAAGCAGAAATATGAGCTAATGTATTTGCAGCTTAAATGTACTTGTAGCTTTGAAGAAAGTTTTATATAAAAGCTTATATTTCTATTTAATATTTCTATTTAATATTTTTAAATTGAAATTATATTTGGTTTGTTTACTAATATATATATATATATTCAAGCAACAATTCCTATTCTTTTTTTTTTTTTTTTTTTTTTTTTTTTTAATGTATTTTTTACTCAAATCTTTCAATTGTGTTTTCTTGGTTTGTATTTTTACATGAATTTATGACCTATAAGAGGCAAAACCTTCTATAGATATTTAAGAAAGGACTTATTAAGAAAAGACTCAATATGTTTATTGGATGTTTAATAGAAACTACTTAAAACAGTTAAAAATGGATTTTTCAATATCTTTAAAAGAAAAAAAATTAAAATAAAGAAAAAAAAATTAATAAAAAAGTGAAAAAAAAAATTTTACTTGCTCTTTTTAATGGTTTTCATATAAAATTCTAAAAAAAAGGGAGACATAAGCAAAATTTCCTGGCATTTGGAGATAATGGAATACTTGTTTGAAATTAAGAAAAAAAAAAAAAAAAAGAAAGAAAGAAAGAAAGAAAAGAATGAAAGATTGAGTTATTATTTTTTACCATGTAGTTTTAATAAAGTCTTTTTGTGACTTCTTAATCGGAAAATTTATTTTATAACTTTATCGTAAATGATAATTCTAGCAAACTAAGATTCAATACTAAGTATTCAAAGTCGTTCTTCAAAAATAGTTGATCGGACAAAATTTTCTATTAGATTCAATTTCCTGAATTATCATTTATCAGGAGCTACCATTGCCGGAATCGTTAAAAATATTTTTAAGGCAATGCAGACATTTGGGAACAAATCATTAAAAGTTGAACTCCGTCAGTAGGTTCAACAAATCTAAAAGCTTCAACAGACTAATTCCAAACTTAGTTTTATGGATCAAAGTTAAAGAATTTCTGAAAGAAAATCGTCACTTTCACGTCATCCCGATATTGTTAGAAATCATACTTTTTCCTTTAAATTATTTTCAGACATTTTTAAATATTGCAATAATATTTAAAATTTATTCGATAAATTTTTCGTAGCATCAAATCGTGCAGTTAGTTCCTCTATCATACTGTCTACCAAAGCATAAAACGAGTAATTTTAAAACATGTTTCTTCATCTTCATTATCGAACATTAGTTTTATCGTCTGCCACATGATGCATCTTATGTTTTTTTTTTATATCTTGCATTACATCCATGAGAAAACATTTTTTTTTCTATCTGCATGTTTAATGTTCCAGTTTTAGATTCATACCAGACAGAATTTCATTCATTTCATAATATTTTCAAATCTGATAGAAGAGTTTCTGTGTTTTCTGCTTCGACACCGATTGTTGCATTTTTGGCTTGAATGATATTATTGCACATATTGATTCGAAGTAATATAAACCACATAGCTGACATTAAGATACACACAAAAGATTTTACGTGTGATTGAACACCACTGATCTCATTTGTGTATGTGTATGTGTGTGTGTTAAATTTAACTCTTCAAAATCTTACAATGCCAATTTAATGCCAGAGAGGTGATTGGCAAAAGATTTGACGTTTTGACTTTTATTTGACTATCTTGTTTCTGGGATACCGTGAAGTGAAGAGCCGACATGTGTTTTGAAGAATTTTCCGGCGCTTTCGACTTGAACTAAATATATTATATGTTATTTGGATTGTACACAAAAAATTTATTGCTTCTCGTATACATTCAGCAGTAGCATTTCCATAGAGATTAAGTGTGTGGCAGCCGCAAGGTGAAAGTATTGCATTTTGATTTTGTTCCAATACTTTTGCCTGAGTATCAGTATATTTTCTGGAGATGTTGGCACCATTGTAATAAGATTGAGATCTTCAGTCGCTGAGAGGAATCGAATTGTCTCTTAATGTATAAGTAATAAATTCAGCAATTTCTTCTTTTTTTGTAGCTGCAGTCAGAAAAAATAGAAAATTGTTCTCGACTTTAATAATTCCTATTTTTTATTGTTAAAAATCTTAATAAAATTGTGGTTTGCATTTTATGAGAGGAATTTGGCATTGCACCTGCTATTATCGAAAAATATTTAGAAGACTGTCTTTCATGTAAAATATTTTTTTTCACAAGAGCTGAGCATTCTCCAATAAACACATTTTGAGAGTCAGGAGATAGATAGTGAGCTTTAAGTCATTCGCCTTTCTTCTGTGATTCTTCTATTTTAATGTATGTTCTCCGAGAATAAGATCCCACATCGACAGTAACTCTATAAGTCCTAAATCGTTTCCATTGTTTGGATCTCCAGTACTATGTGATGAAAACTTAAGGGTAATTCCGCGCTCTCTGAAGAAAAGTACAACATAGATAATGCATTTTAAAGTGTTATACTATTTCCAGCTTCAGTTTTCAATGTTTCTTCAAACTCCGTATCTATTTGTATTCCAGATAATAAGCGTCTCTCCAAACAATATAACATTCTTGATGATTATTGCTTCTCTCATGCTCTGGGATACTGTCACATTTTATCCATTTGTTTGTCGCCATCCAACTTCTATCTGACGCTAATGCAGATTCCGATGAGCTGGTGTTCTTGGAAAATAATTGGAAAAAAAAAAAAGTTAAAGGCTTGTTTGTATTGACTTTATATAAGCTAGCCTCTTGTTTGCTGTTTGCCGTTGAGCAAACGGTTTGTTGAAAAGCTTGATTACAAATATCTTTTGGAAATTTTTTAGGAAAAGAAACGTGACCATTTCTTACGAATTTTCGTACTTCTTCGTGAGAAAGGAACTCGTTCGTTGTAAAACCAATATCAAGGATTGCAACATTTTCTGTTTCATTTAAATTCCCTTCAAATTGCTCATTTGATTTTTGAGTTTTACTTTCTATCCCTTTGTCATTACTATTTTCATAACTGCATAAATGAGCTCCATCTTGTTTTTCTGCGCTATTTTGAAGATATTTTCAGGTTTACTTTCCATCATGTTTTTTCCATCATGTTTCCAGCTTGAGTCATCATGTTTTTTCAAAATTGCATAATTGGGCTGCATCTGAAGTTGCTATGTTGTTTTCAGGATTATGCTCATGTTCTAATTCCACGTTTGAATTATGAGGAACTCTATCTGGTAACTTATTTCATACCAGTGTCTGTTGCACAAGTCCTTGTTCTTCCAGACGTTCCTTTATTGCTTTTTATTTTCGGGCTTTTAACTTACGAGCATATATTTTCTGACAAATAAATGATATATAAACTGATATGCATAAAAAATAAAAATAAATAAATGAAAGTGCTATTTGGTGAAAGAAGATACTTTAATATATAATGTGCAGAGTTTCCCAAAACACACTTTATTTTTTTCTACCTATTAGAGATAGATTGGCATTGTAAATTTCAAAATTGTTCAGAATAAGGCAGGAAATTAAAATGTATTAATAAAAGTTTTCTATTGTTATTTTTCAAAAAGTTACACTTTTAAATTTTTTATACCACCCCTATACAAAAAAGTTCAATTACAAACTTTTACTCCTCTCTCTAATATGCTTAGTGCAAAAAGTTTCATATCTCTATCTTTAAAACCAATCGAATTACGATGCAAGAAAAATACTGACTTATGTTGCTCTTTTTAACATTTCAAGCGATATTTTATGAGTAAAAATAGGGATCATATACAAATTTACAGTGGCTTGATTTAGATCAAAGTGCGTTAACGAGTAGGAAAGTATTGCGTTGCAAATTTTATTGAATTAAACAAGAAACAGTAGGATCATATAAAGAAGTAAATGTAGTTTAAAATGCTCCATGTAAATAAATGTGCCATGCTAAATCGTCTGAAAAAAAAAATATCCAAAACTTATTTTTTTGCATAGTAAAAATGCGAAAAGAGGTATTAACAATATCAATCAAAGGTTTTATATTATGAAAAGAAATCAAGGAAAAATTCCAGACTGATTTATATTGCTATTAAATTGTAATGAAGAGAAAAAAGAAATGAACAAATTTTATTTTGAACTGAATTATTATAATTTAAAAATAAAAGGATATTTTCTGTTTTTAAAATTAAAAAAAGCCCTCTCTCAATATGGAAAGTAGATAAATATTCTTAAATATGTTGTTAGTCTATGCAAATTAGAAAAAAACTTTCACTCGTGTATTCTAATCCGTACTATTGGATTTTAGTTTGTCGTAGAAATTTACTTTGATATACAGTCGTCATTCTCAGCGTTCAATTTTTAATTAAGCATAACTCCTCCATTTTTTAAGATAGAAGTATGCAAATTTTTGCATTGATCATGTTAGGATAATGAGTAAAAGTTTGTAATTGAGGTTTTTAGTCTAGGAGAAATATTTAAAATTTTAAAAATGTAACTTTTGCAAAATAATGGCAAAATAATGCCAATAACTTTTGCAAAATAATGGCAATAATTTGCAAAATAATTTCTAAATTTTTAACAGGGTGATATAGGGCAAAAATTTTCAAGATGGGTATCTTTCGAAAGGTCTCATCAGTACCTTTAAAACGAATGGTTGAACTATAAATCTGTGATAATTTAAAACAAAGTTATCGATTTTTTTTACTTTTTACGAAAAAAAACTTAGAAAAAAAAATCTTTTTTTTTTTTTTTTTCTCTCCCCTTAATTTTATCAAACTCCCACGGTTTCCGTGTTCTGACAAACTTAAACTAATTTTTGCTTTTTTCCCCTAATTTTGTCAAAGTCCTACGGTTTCCGTGTCTTGACAAACTTTAACATATTTTTGCATTTTCCCCCTAATTTTGTCAAAGTCCCACGGTTTCCGTGTTTTGACAAACTTTAACAAATTTTCACATTTTACCCAAAATTTTGTCAAAGTCCCACTTTTTTTTTTTTTTTTTTTTTTTAATCTCTCCCCTTAATTCTATTAAACTCCCACGGTTTCCGTGTTCTGACAAACTTAAAAAATTTTTGCATTTTTCTCCCAATTTTGTCAAAGTCCAACGGTTTCCGTGTTTTGACAAACTTAGAATGATTTTCACATTTTACCCAAAATTTTGTCAAAGTCCCACTTTTTTTTTTTTTTTTTTTTTTATTATTGTTACTGAGTGAATTTGAATAGGAAAATATAGAAGAAAGTCTCGTGGTGGCCACAACATACTAGTCTTTATCTTTTCGAATACGTTGAAAAATATTTTTATTTCGTTTTATGGGAATATTAACGTTAAGTTTTGATGCTTCTTTTTTTTAATTGATTACAGACAATACATTACACACCCAGTTACTATGCTTCTCCCTTTTTATAGCCCCTTCCCTTTCACTAGGCCACAAGTGAGGGGATTAAAATTCACGGGCCTTCTCTAGCTTGATGTGTCCAGGGACAGTGTCCAAGCGACCCCCCCCCCCCTCTCCGCAATCCTCTGGATAGGCAAGACTAGGTATTTGGTGTCCCACTGAGTACGCATCGTGAGGTAATATCAAATTCCGATATATGTAATGGAAACTAGCATTTTGACGCTCATTATCTGAAGTTCATGAATATAACATGATATGCTAAAAGAATGATTTCAGAAACTAACTCTATACTTAAAACAAAGTATGACATGGAGAATATTGAAACATTTTGTTTTAAAAGGAATTAATTTTCAACTAGGTAAAGTATTTTTATGGTACGGAAAACTATGAATTCTAGGCACCATTGGACGCCGTTAAAGAATCAAACTTTTTCATCGAAAAGTTACCATTTTAAAAAACTTATGTCATCAGTAATTTTTTTTTTTTTAAATAAAAATAGCATTTTATTTATATTCTCTGTTTCTCATTTTTACATATATTCAATGAATATTTTTCAATTAAATTTGCAGTATGTATCCTAATGATCTTAATATTTATGCAGACTATACCAAAGCTTGTATAGAAAGTATGGGGAAGTATTTGGAATTAACTATGTTGAAACATATTATCTTTACTAATAATGTATTATTGTCAAAATGTAATGATTATTATTAATATTTTACTTGAACGATTCAAAAGTTCTGCAGTGTTAAGACATACCCTCCTAAACTAGATGCCTTCCGCGTGGTTCGGAAACTTGGCGGTAGACAGCGCCGCCTGGTACAGATTGCGCGACTTTTTTATTCAACAGCCACCAAAAGTTTTTAAAAGTGGAATTTGATATATATAAATAAAAGGCGAATAGAATCGAAGAAACGTCGATTGTATACATCATGTATCACTTCTTAAAATTATTTGTGACAGTTGAATAAAAAAGTCGCGCAATCTGTACCAGATGGCACTGTCTACCGCTTAAACTGTTGCCAAGTTTCCTAACCATGCAGGAGGCATCAAGTTTTGAAGGCTATGGCTAGTTACGAGTTTACTCTATATGAATTTCTATATTAAGTAGCATTAAAACATTTTAAAAATTCTGGTGTCAAAATTTACGTAAATTTTGATAAATATCGATTGTATCGATACTGATTAAATTAAGACGTCGGATAAAGGTGTTTGATTATACGTGGATCCTACACGGTTAATGATGTTCTGGAAAAATGAGTAAATGGACATATTCATTTCGAAATGAATAATTTTGTTTCAAAAACGAAACCATGCTTGTCTTATTTATAAAATATTGCCCGTTTTCAAATTATCATCTGTTCACTTCATAATTTATTATAAATATTAAAAAAGGTTCTTAAGTAAAATTTCTACAAATTTAAACATTAAGAGTTCAAACACAATAATTATTTCCTCAAATCTTAAGAACTATATTTCGTGGCGATTTCATACGGCTTTGCGGAAGAATACATGATTAAGAATCCATGTTTGGGATATTGGAATTCACGCTAGTCGATGGCAGTTTTTGATCATATTAATATAATCAACAAATGAGTATGTTATAACAGCAGGTATGACTCAATGCGTGTTAATATACTTGAGCATGTAGTACATGGAGTTTTTAATTTGAGTATATTTGCTTCGAAGTTTTTAATTACGTTAAATTCTCAAATTTGATAGAATTTTACTAATTTTTGAGTATTTTTGCTCCTTTACTTTTTTTTAATTGTAGAGCTGGGTGAAATGTCCTCCGTGTGCATCTTTTTAAGGAGCCCCAGTCTCTATTTACATAAGTACCGAAGAAAACCATGGAAAACTCTGAACATCTAGTCGACGATCGTGGCCTGGAATTAAACCAAGTACTTCCCGTTTCCCAGCTTTAAAAGCAAACCCTCTCGATCACTGATGGGGTGATTAGATTAAGAGATATAATTGTAAGACTTTTACGCATACGCAATGAGACTTGTAAGTAAATTGTACAGAACTGAAAAAAATATGCGATATATTTATGTTTTAGTCATCAAACGTTAAGACAAAAAAGGATATAAAAATTTCAGACTGCAAAAGAATTTTCTGTTTCTCAGTTATTTGATTTAATAAAGTGCCTATATTATTTTGCTTATAAAAAAAAAAAAAAAAAAAAAAATCGTATAACGTATTGTGAGCATTGACGTTCTTCCTCCTACCCTTTTACATGAACAATTTAAAAAACAGTGCATTTCAGTGCTTTGATTTTTTCTTTTTTTATTAACATCCTATATTCATTAAATATTTGATTTACTTTCAGATTTCTTTTACCTACCAATGACGGTTTAATTAAACTCATTTTTTCACGAACTTTTCAGAATTGCAATTGATTCAGAGTTTAATATTCAATTTATTAATATTTTTCAGATCAAAAACAGTACTTTGCATTTGATACTAATTTTAAACTAAAATAGAAATTATATTTTCAATAGTACTTGCAGTTTTCTGAGCTAATGAAGGAATAGATTGAATTATTAAAATTAAAAAATACAATTTCTCTTTTTTAATTCATATTTATTAGTGTATGTACTGCTTTCAATTTACAATTATTTTCATGTTTTTATTTTACACCAAATTCTTCTTCTACTTAACGATCATTGACCAGCGAGTACAACAGCTAGTTCTGTTACAAGAATAAATTTCAATAAAACAAAAATAGAAATATTTCTTTTAAAAAAGTAGTATAAGATAAATTTGTGAAAATTCGTTACCATTATATTAAAAAGTAAATACAAATTAACAGAAACTCGTAGAACCATATTCGAAAGTTTCTGGCTAAAAACAATAACAGATTTTTTTCTAATTTTATTTACTTTTTTACATTCAATAATTCATTGTTTAAGAAATACCTGCAAACATTCTAATTAATATTCCGTAATATTGTTAATACCATCTTTTTTCTCACACTTACTTTATTTTTAGAAAAATTTTGTCCAAATTCAATTACGATTAAGCATACGTGCACACATCCTAATTATAAACTAGAAAATTTTTTATGCGCACGCCCTTATTTCTACGCCACTTTATTTTTAGAGTAATTATCACTAAATGTAGTTACGATTAAATGAGTATGAAATTACTCTTAAAAAAAAGAATGGTCTGCAAAAAAAAAAGGCTATAAATTTTAAGTTTATTTTTATTATTTATTTTTCTTTTATTTATTTATTTTTCTTTTTCTTTATTTATTTTGTTACGCTTGATTTTTACCAGACTTTAAGAAATTTGTTTAAAAAAGACTATTAACTTTATTTTCCAAAGAGAATATAAAGATTTTTTCTAAATTTTAATTTTAAAATTGAGGCCATCACTAATACTCAGTTTTGTACAGATATAGAAATATAAAAAATTTCAATTAATTTCTTTAAACAGTTCAATTAAGAAATGTAAGTTCGGTATTATAAATCAAAATATTGGGTTGGCAACTTAGTTACCGCCGTTTTATGAATTTTCACTTTATATAGGAGTCCATGTATATATTTATTATTTATTTATTTATTTTTGTTTGAGTTAAAGACATAAACTCCATGCTGTAGATTAGTTCTTAAAGTGGAACAAAAAACAAAACATAGATTTCGGTGTAAAGTTAAAATTTAAAAAACGGCGGGAACTTAGTTGCCAATCCAACAAATTAACTATTATTATTATTATTATTATTTTAAAGTTTAGTAAGTATATTTCATTTTGAGTTATATATATTTTTTAACAATTTTAAACTACAACAAAAATATCATGTAAGAAAACAATGTTTATTTTTTGTCTACTGTGCGCTAATTTTGATGAGTATAAAGTTCTTGTTTCCCAGCTATAAACACAGCCGTTTCTTAAAGTCCCGTGATTCATTCTTGATTTTATTACTGATGTTTAAGAGCGGACAGTACCTAATCTCGCCGGCAGCCTTCGCTCATGTTATTCTATGGGAAAATTTGTTCACATAATTACTCATTACCTAATGAATATTTTTCAATTCTGTTTTCACATTTAGAAAATTCATAAGCGTTAAATTAGTACTTGTTTTCCAAAAATTGTTTTTTTTAAATTTTAGTATTTCATTTTGCGATTAGAAAATGAGAAAAATGCATTTTGTGAAAAATCGCATTTTTGAACTCAAAATTAAAATGTAAAAATTAAAAAAAATGAATTTTTAGAAGGTTTTTAATTGAAATTGACTTGGTCATCGTGTCTTCGTGTCACGCTAGTAAACAAGGCGCCTTCATTTTAAATTAAATATAAGCAATTTCGTTTGCCGTTCTGTGGCTCAGTTGGTAAGAGCGTCTCGTTAGTAGCATGGTGGTCATGAGTTCGGTCCTCAGAAAGTCCAGCGTGTTAATTTTTGCAGATAATTAGTAGAAAAGGTGTCAACTGATACAAGAAAATTTTTCGTTGCTTACACTAAGAATTTTTTTGAGGAGTGTTTTTAAGAAGCATTTTTTTAAAAATTTAAATATTGGAAAACACAAAACATTTTTGATATTAAAAAAGTACAAAATATAATGTCTTAAATAAAAAATACATAAAAAAATATTTTTAGAAGCTTTATATGTATATATGTATATTATATATTACTATTATATGAAATTGGATTTGTCATCGGCTTTTTGTCACGTTAAAAAACCAAGACGCTTCCATTATATATATATTAAAAAAAAAAAAAAATTGTAAGCAACTCATTGTATCTTTTAATGAATCAGCTGGTTACAGCGTCATGTTGATAGTGCGAGAGTCGTGTGTTCGATCCTCGCCGGGCCGAGGTGTTATTTTTTGCAAATAATTAATAGAAAAAGTGTCAATTGATAAAAGAAAATATTTCGTTGTGTACACAGTATTCTAATAATGTTTGAAGATTTCATTTAAATAGCTTTTTATTTAGTAACTAAAAGGACAAAATAAAAATTTAAAGAAAAATAAAGAAAAAAAATAAACATTTTTTTAGAAGCTTTTGATTGAAATTGTATTTTGTTATCGCGTCTTCATGTCACACTAATAAATAAGGCACCTCAACTTTAAAGTAAATATCAGCAGTCTTTATAGTCACTCGTTGGCTCAGTTGGTTATAGCGTCAAGTTGCTAATAAGATGGTGGTGAGTTCCATCCCCGAAGGATCGATGTGCTAAATTTTACAGATGAAATGTGTAATATAAAATATGCCAATTGATAAAATAAAATTTTTTATTGTCTACACAGTATTCTAAGAATTTTTGAAGAGTTTTTTTAAAGAAGCCTTTTTTTAGATACTAAAAAACACAAAATATAAAGTTAAATATATATATATATATTCTTTTAGAAGCTTTTTATTGAAAATGGATTTTTATCATCGTGTCTGTGTCATTCTGAAAAAAAAGGCGCCTCCACTTTAACGTAAATTTAAACAACCTTTTTCGTCGTTCGTTAGCGCATTTAGTTAGAGCGTCATGGTGATAACGCGATGCTCGTGGGTTCGATCCTCGCAAGCCGATGTGTTACTTTTTTGCAGATAATTAATAGAAACTATGTCAATTGATAAAAGAAAATCATTCGTTGCCTACACAGTGTCCTAAGGAATTTTGATAGATTTTTAAAGAAACTTCTTTTTGAGTTACTAAACGCACAAAATAAAAATTTCAGTAAAAATAAAAATAAAAATAAATAATTAAATAAAAATATAAGTAAGTAAATAAATAAATAAAAATAACACTGAAAGTTTTTTATTATTGTGAAGCCCTAAAAAGCCTAGAATTAAAATTTATTCTTGCAGAGACATGCTATAAAATCATAAACGTTTCAACAACAAGAAAATTTTAAAGAAATATATAGATATTTCACTTTTGCAAAACATAAAAATTTTAAGTATGCCAAATATTTTAAAAAGCATTCGAGAACAATATTTCTTTTGTATAAGTATTTGTTAGATTTTTCTAGAATGTTCTTTGATTTTTTTTGACAGTTCTTAGACTTTTGGTTAGAGAGTCATGCTGATAACGCGATGGTCCCGGATTCGGTCCTCGAAAGACGATATAGTACTTTTTTCCAGATAAATAATAGAAAAAAAAATGTCCATTGATAAACGAAAATCTTCCGTTGTCTACAAAATATCCTAAGAAATTTTAATTAGTTTTCTTAAGAAGTTTTTTCCTTTTTTGTAACTAAAAAGCACAAAATAAAATTTAAGTAAAAAATCATTTTTTAAAGTAAGAAGCTTTTTATTGTGAAGCCCTAAAAAGCATAAAATAAAATGTATTCTGGCTAAGACATGCTCCAAAGGAATGAAAGTTTCAACACTAAGAAAATTTTAGAGAAAAATATAGGTACTTTCCTTTTGCAAGAGATGAAAATTTTTAATGTTCAAAATATTTTAAAAAGCTTTCGAGACATTTGAGATTTCTGGCCTAATGAATGATTTTACAAAAACTAATAACTAAGAATATTGGTCTCGAAAGCTTTTTAAAATATTTTGAACGTTAAAATATTTTCATCTCTTGCAAAAGGAAAGTACCTATATTTTTCTCTAAAATTTTCTTAGTGTTGAAACTTTCATTCCTTTGGAGCATGTCTTAGCCAGAATACATTTTATTTTATGCTTTTTAGGGCTTCACAATAAAAAGCTTCTTACTTTAAAAAATGATTTTTTACTTAAATTTTATTCAAAAATGAGTACTCATTTAACGGTTATGAATTTTCTGACTGCGAAAACAGAATTTTTAAATATTCATTAGGTAATGTGTAATTGTAGCAACAAATTTTACCATAGAATAACATGGGCGAAGGCTGCCGGCGAGATTAGGTATTGTCCCCTCTTAAGCATTTCTAAGTTGTAATAATACAATATAATTAGAATAAAGTTTTAGCTGTTGCAGCGCATGACTCGTATAACGTCGAAAGAACTTTATACGTACTCGTTTCATATTTGGTCACTAGGTCAAGTAAAATCCAAAGAAAAATTTACTTAACGGTCCTCTTCACTCACGGTCGCCGGAAGCCCGAGCCAGTATTATTCTATGGAAAATTTTCGTTACCTATAACTAATTAACTAATACATATTTTTAAATTCTGTTTTCACATTCAGAAAATTTCCAACTGTTAAATTGGAGGACCTCTTTTAAAAACGTAATTTTTATTTTTATTTTATTTTATTTTATTTTACTTTTGAAATTGCAAAATAAGAAATTCCACATGTTGAAAATTCGTATTTTTCAGCTTCAAAATAAAATATTAAAAATTAAAAAAGTACGTTTTTAAAAAAGTAGCGTCAATTTAACAGTTGGGAATTTTCTCAATGTGAAAAGAGAACTTAAAATTATGGATTAGTTAATAAGTAATAAGTAAAGAAAATTTCCCACAGAATAACATTAGCTTCGGCTTCCGGCGACGGTGAGTGAAGCGGGCCCTTAACTGAAGTATGTGCGAATTTACTTTTTCTGAATACATTTTTGCAACTGGGAAGTTTATTCTTTCTGCTAAATCATTCGTCTTCCATTATTTTATTAATCCTTCTTACCGGGATAAAAATTTACTTTCTTTATTCAATTAAATGTTTAAGCAATTGCATCAGTGTCAAGCGTCAGTTTCAGAAACTTGAGCTTTTAATTACTAAGAAGATTTTTAGATTTTTTTCTTTTGATTTTTGAATAATTCTATTATCTCTATTTAGTTCGCCTAACATTATGAAATTCTTCATAAAGATAAAAGTTAAATTATTTTTCAAATTCATGATTAACCCCCCCTCCCCCTTTTGTTTTCTTTTTTTCATGTCACACTTAATTTTTACCAGATATTATGTATTTTATTTAGAAATAAAAAATTATTTTCTTCTCTGTTATATATGAGTGTAGGTGTTCCATTGTCATAAATTTGAAAACATGTAAATTTTCTTTATTTTTTAACTTTTCCAGATAAAATGAAACTTTATCATTACCTTTTTAACAATTAAATTAAGCAATTTAAGTTATATATTAAAAATTAAATAAAATTAATTTCTTTCCTTTGAAGTTTCGTTTTTATTTCATTTACAGTTTATTAAGTATTACGAGTTTAGGTGGAATAATTTATACATATATTTTGGATTAAATGTGATGACCATAAAGTAAGCACAGTCTTTATATATATATATACAATGATTTAGTCATCGTTTCATTCCTCATGTTTTAAGTATATTAGTTACAGTAATATATTATAATCAGAATGATATTTTATTTGTTGCAGCGCATGACTGGCATAATGCTGAAGCAACTTTACGTGTACTCGTTTGCTATTTGTTCACGAGCTCAAGTTAATTCCAGGGGGAAATTTGTTTAACTAAAGTATGTGCAAAATTTTCTGAATGACAAAGAGAAATGGACAAAAAGCGTGAATATGGTAAATATATTTTGAAAAATAAGTATGGGCTCATTTTGAATTATTCATAAGCGAAGGATTCGTGTTCAAGTGTCACAAATTAAAGTGGTGTATGTAAGGTGTTGTAATGAAAAAAGAGCAGTTAGATAAATAAATTTGACTGGTGGTTTTTTTAGCTGAATAGAAATATTATAGTATAATCAAATGCTTCTACATTCTAATTGCATAGGGAAATACAATGAGAGAATACTTAGTTTAACAATCATGATTATGACGTATTAAGGGAGAATAAATGTTCTATTTTATAGGAAATGATTTCTTCGTATGTTTAAATAAATGTCATCCGCTAAATAATTCAAAAAAGAAAATAAATCTTTACTTCATAAACGTCTTTTTTTTTTATCATTATTGGGAAAATTGTTAAAATAATTAGAATTTAATTCTGTAACATAATACTAAGATTTTCTTTTAACTTCGTTTAAAAATTAACAATTGGTATTTAATATATATATATATATATATATATATATAGGGTAAGTGCACCAGTGATTGACACTTTTAGAGCAATCTCTGATGTTTTTAATGTTCTAGTCATCAGAAAATATTTTTTGAAATCTTAAGTTAGTACATATGACATGAAAGACATTCAGAACCACATATATGTTAAAATATATACATTTGATAACAATTATTTTTTTTATGAACTTTTATTTGACACGCACTCCATGTTCCAGTAATTGACACTGCCAGGTTTTCATTTTATCAGTAATTGGCTCCCTAAGCTCCAGTGTTTGACACTGCTAGTTATTCATTTTACCAGTTATTAGCACCCTATGCTCCAGTGTTTGACATAAAATATTAAAATTCTTATATGCAAAATATATGATTTTACTATTTTACTATTTTTCTTATTTGTTAATTATTTCAGGATAGATGTCAATTACTGGAGCATGCCAGTCACTGGAGCACCTACAATATATATATTATTTACACAAATTAATTATTCAGATGTGTCACTCACACGATTTTCTCTTGCAAGTCATTTCAATATTTTTCATTTCAATACTATAAAAATAGATTGTATATAAGATAATAATGTTCAATGTACTTAAAAAAGGAAGAAAAAATAATAACATATGCTCAGGGACAGTTTTATTTGACATATAATTCTCTATGGGCCATTTCAGTTATAGTGCCTTTAATTAGTTTAATACATTTATAACCCGCGATCCCGTACTGCAAAGGAGCCGCCGTAAAAATTAAAAATGAAGACACCAAACACAATATAAACATCCCAATAAAACCAAATAAAAATATATACCAACGAATTCGCAATGAGAAAGATTCCATAGACTTTAAATACACAGCCGGCGTTTATAAAATCGATTTCCAATATCAAAATAAAAATAAAAATAAAGCCTCATACATAGGAATGACTAAAAGAAAAATCAAAGAACGTATTTCAGAACACATAACCGACTTAAAATACAATAAACATTCCACAGCTTTCTCAAGGACTAACAATACTAACCCAATTAACATTGATTCCATTAATTTTCATAAAATAGCCCCATACAACTCTCACCATTATGCTCTCAAAAGAGAAGCTATCGAAATACTAACCAATAATAATACTATCAATGATATCGAACATAGCATTATTCCTACCGAGTAGCAACGGCTATATAAAGAAAACAAGAAAAGTGAAGAAATAGAAGAAGAAACTACAGAAGATAAACAAGTCGTCCAAACTTAGCACTTTCAAATCATTTTTACCGAGTGTTTCTGAAGATGGCACCGTTAGGTAGCCGAAATATATATGAAGCTCGGACTTAGTAAGGATTTAAGTAAGGTAAAATTATTGATTATACCTATTAAGAGTTTGCATTTTGATGGGCGCAAAGATGAAACTATTCAACAAATACATGGTCATCGAAAATTAACATCAGAAGCGCATGTAGCATTAATAGAGGAACCAGATAGCAAATATATGGGTCATATATCGTTAACTGCTGGTGAAAGTGCAAAAGGAATAGCCGAAGGTATTATAGAATTTACAAGAAAGAATAACATAAGTTTGCAGAACCTATCAGTTATCGGATGTCACGGAACAAATGTAAATACGGGATGGAAAGGTGGAGTAATACGTTTGCTTGAGACAAACATTGGAAGACCACTACAATGGAATGTATGTTTGCTTCATACCAATGAGTTGCCACTAAGATACCTTATTCAAGAAATAGACGGTTGCACAAGGGGACCATATTCACATTCTGGACCTATTGGATTGCTTTTAAAAGACTGTGAGAAACATCCAGTGGTCAAATTTGATAAAATGGACTCTACACTTCAGCATTTCGATCCGCAAGATATTAGAAAGCTAAGTACAGATCAAAAATATTTGTATCGCATCTGTCAAGCCATAAAAGATGGTACTAGTTCTCCTATATTGACTGACAGTAATCCATGTAAACTTAGTCATGCACGATGGCTGACTACCGCAAACCGTTTGTTGCGGTTATACATTAGCACACCAAGCCCATCAGAGAATCTTATAATACTTGTGAAATATGTAATGCTGGTTTATGCTCCAATGTGGTTTGAAATAAAAATGAAATCGCATCGCCAGTATCGTTCCCAACATTTTTGGAAAATGATATCCCTTTCAAAGCAGCTTCCAGACAAAGCTAAGAAAATTATTTTTAAAGTTTTGTCAAACAATGCATATTATGCTCATCCCGAAAATTTATTGGTAGCAATGTTGCATGATTCCAGGAAACACGTCCGGGAACTAGCAGTTAGACGCATTCTAGGCGCTCGACAAATAAAAATGAAGAACTTGAATGGTTTACGAGTTTTCAAGCCTCCTCAAGTTAATTTCGAAGCAGACGACTACATTGATTTAATTGATTGGTCAAACTGTGTTGTAACAGAGCCACCTCTTACAATGCATTTAAAGGATAAAGACTTGAAAGAAATGTGCAAAAAAGAAGAGAATCAATTAATGACATTCGAAAAATTACCATGTCATACGCAATCTGTTGAACGATGTGTTAAATTAGTATCTGAAGCTGCAATGAAAGTTTGTGGTGAGATTGCAAGGGATGGCTATATTCATAGCAAACTTCAAGCAAGAACAGAACTCCCAACGTTTGACAATAAAGGACAATATTATTCGAGTACCTAATATTCAATAAGCAACAGGTATTATTAAATCCAACATAAATTTGTATATTTTTGCTTTAATCTTAATTTTGTTACTATGTAAGAGAAAATATGCTTATATACAAGAAAAAACATGTTTATAATAATTAACCATGTAAAAAAATAAAAAATAAATTTATAGTTATAGTTATAGAATTTTTATTTATAATACTAATTAATTAATCAATTATGTCAATACTAATTTAGAAAAATAATGAATAGTTTATCATAGTACAGGTTTTCAGAAAATCCAATATTTCTTTCATTTTTCTCCAATTTTTGATGTCAGAGGGGCACGGTTAAATAATGAAAAAAATTATACAAATTTTTATGGGTTCTAATTGACATATTATGTAACATTTTTAACGAATGTCTTTAAATATTTTGTATATTTTTTCAAAATATATTTTTTTTCAAAAAAAGCTTTTTCCGTGCTTTTTTTCCGTTTTTCAATGTCAGAGGGGCGCGGCTAAATATTGATTAATTTTGATAAAAATTCTTGTGAGTTCTAATTGGTCCATTATACAACTTTTTCATTCTATACCAAAATCAATTTCGAAAAAAAAAATTTTTTTCGGCCTTTTTCCAAAAAAGCTTTTTTTCGTCCTTTTCTTCCGTTTTTCAATGTCAGTGGGGCGCGGCTAAATATTGATTAATTTTGATAAAAATTCTTGTGAGTTCTAATTGGTCCATTGCACAACTTTTTCATTCTATACCAAAATCAATTTCGAAAAAAAAAAATTTTTCGGCCTTTTTCGGCCCACCCTAGTATATATATGGATATCCCCAAGCTGCACCACTCATTTGTTAAATAAATAAATAAACAACCACTTGGTTGAAGCAACGACTTCGTAGTTTTTAGAAGTATGTTTATCAACCCTTTGCCGGTCCAATTTAATTTGACTCCTCTAGTCAGTGTTAACAAATTTAGAGACTTTTTTCAATTTTCCTACTTTTAGTTCACACTCTCCCTATATATATCTTGTTCAAATCTTGCAGTCTATTTTTAATTAACTTCCCTACATTTGAAACTTTTACAATAGCTCACATCCCGATGACAACACAATACTTCAAAGTCCTATTTACGAATTTCTGATTGGTTTTCTTATAATTAATAAAAATCTCAAAATAATAACATCCTAATAGCATTAAAATAGCCATTAAAATATTAGCTATAATTTATGTGTTGCAAAAAAAAAAAAAAAAAAAAAAAAAAAAATTCGAATTCATTTTTTTCGACATAAAAATAAATACATTTAATTAAACGTGAACATTAAAAAATTATAAAAATTTAAATTATGCATCTCACAAAAATTGATGTCAGTATCACTTTAAATATTTTATAAACATTGATAAGAGCTCTATAATTCACCAGAAAATTTAAAACATGGTATATAATTTTTTTTTTATCTTATAATTATTTTTATTTCATTTTGCACGCGCGCTTTTTATTTCCTAATTCAAAATTACTAAAAAATAAAGAAATAAATAAATAAATAAAACTTTTTCGATAGTGTTTGTAAGTAGGAATTGACTTATTTTTTTTTTCTTTTATATTACTTGTTTATTCAATATCCACACTAAATTCAATATCCACACTAACCACTTCGAAGGTTATTCGTCCATTATACATATATAAAATATTACTCTTCAAAATTATTGGTGGCTGTCGAATAAAAGACTCCCTAAACTTGGCAACTCTGTTTAGAGCGTTAGAGCCGGTAAAGGGTAATATATATATATATATATATATATAATAAATTTTGATATCTAAACACCAGTAATAATTTCTTCAAATTGTTTTTGTTAAAATGTTATGCAACATCATGTTCTTTGAAAAGAGCAGTAAATTCAATTAGCGAATATTGCAATTTCATTTGTAATGAATAGTACTAGATAAAAAATATAATTGAATAGTAAAAAATAGTATAAAATAGTAGTAGTTTCTAAAAAAAAAATAATTTTGAAGAGGAATCCTCGGTTGAAAAACATTTTTCTATTTATATAAAAATGAAATATCGCATGTTTGAAATGAGATGGTTAACGCGTTTAACACGTTCAGCGCCACGCAAATTCTTAAAATCCATTAAAATTCCATAATGATTCCCCCTGTAATAAATAAAAATTAATCAAATTTTAAATAAATTTTCAATCATTAAATGTAATATTTTTAGTTTTATATCCTATTTTATATCCGCCACCGACGATTGACGCGGCTTTATATAATATTTGGCACTGTCAGCCACCGATGGCTGACAGGGCGCTTAACATTTAAATTTTTTATTGGTACTGCTTTTACTTTCGGGGTAAAACTTTCACTGAAATGTTTGAAGTGTAACATGTTCTGCACACTCCTAAAGTTTCAAGATGATTCCTTCAGTATTTAGGGATATATGACAAAATGTCTAGAATCTAGAATGGCTGACATGGCGCTCAAGGTGTTAAAAAAGGATTGATTAGTTTAAAAATTTATAGAACATTTAAATTAACTCAAATCACTTTTAAACTTGTTGAACATTTTTAATCAAAGTGTACTTACATAAAATCATTCAACACGTAATTTGATTAAGATTTCTTTTTAAACATTTTCTAAAATATTTTAAATTTTCGAAAGTTTAAACTTTCAAAATTAAAAATTTTAAAAACACTTTACATTATAAAGTATAACGAGATGACGAAAATTTGAAATGACATTTTATTCCAATAATTTAAACTGGTATTAAAATCAGATTACTAAAGTTTGCTCAGAATTAACGCTACCTTTTTGTTTTGCTTTACATCAAGGCCTTTCATTTATTCATTAATAAGTTCGTTCAGTTTTGACATTAAAGTTTTTTTTTTTTCTCTTAAATACCCCACACTGATGAATTCAAAGTTTCCTTAAATCGAAAATCGATAACGTTTCAAAAGTGCTTTTGTTAAAGTGCTTTACTTAAGTTTCGTAAGCATGGGGATTGCTTAATCGCAACTTAAAAAATTTCTTTTAAAACAGCTTTAATAAAAGAAATATCACTGTTTGTCATTCAATATTTTAATTTATCAAGATAAAATATTAAATTTAGAATTGATTTTGTCATGAACGTATTTGAAAAAAAAAAAAAAAATAAATAAAAAAAAATATATATATATATATATATATATATATATATATATACACCCCGCGACAAAAAGATAGGAACAAAGGGTTTTTTCTTTGATTTTTCATAAAATAATAAAATAACGTTATCTACATTGTGCTTATCATTTATTATTATTATAAAATAACACTATTCCTGAACTAATTTTTGTTTTAAGACTAATTTAGAAAAGTTTTAAGACTAAAATTTTTCTAATTTAAGACTACACTCCGCGACAAAAAGGTAGGAACAAAGGGTTTTTTAATTTTTTTCATAAAATAACATTATCTAAATTGTGCTGATAATTTATTATCATTACAAAATATTATCATATCGAAAACATATTAAATATTCAAAATATTCATATTCAAAATAATCATATTAAAAAAAAAAAAAAAAAAATCTTTGTTCCTATCTTTTTGTCGCGCTGTGTAGTCTTAAAATTTTTCTAAATTAGTCTTAAAACAAAAATTAGTCCAGGAATAGTGTTATTTTATAATAATAATAAATGATAAGCACAATTTAGATAACGTTATTTTATAAAAAATCAAAGAAAAGACCCTTTGTTCCTATCTTTTTGTCGCGGGGTGTAGATATATACATATTTATTTATTATTTTGTAATTTAATTTTATAATTGATTTACTTACTCTTTTATTATATCAAGCAGAAACGGTCGTTTTGCCAAGCCAAGCTCAGAGAAAAGCAAAACAAACAAACTACCACTAACACAAAGCAGAACGCGCCAATAATAAAATCGACAGAAATAACCCAAGATCGTTAAATGCTTATTATACAGAAACCAACTTTCCCATGTTAAATCGGCAAATTTTTTTTCCGTAAAGTTTTAAATATTGGACGAACCAAATATCGCAGTAAAATGAAACAAAAAGTAAAATATTCGTATCAACGAGATCTTTAATTTGAGATAAAAACGAACTTTGTAAGTTAATAAGTAAAAAAATGGGAGCATTTTCAATTTAGCGTAATATTAGATGTTTTGACAACTTTTTGAAAAAATTTCTTCTTCAAGAAATTTTTTTTTAAAACAAGCTAGAAAATTCATAAATGTGCAGAATTCTTTGAAAACTGGTTTTTCAGATAGACAATTACTTAATCTAGGAACTTTTATAAAATTTAGCTTTTAAAAATCAAAATTTCCTATCTTAATTGCAGAAAAACTGTTAAATATCGCCAAAGAGACATAAATCGCCAAATATGAAATTGCTTCATCTCAGTTTACCCGAAAAATATTAATTTCAAATTGAGCTGCTTTTTCTTTTTATAAGTTATTTTTTTAACCAAAGAATCTTTGCTTTTATTATTTTGCACAATTTTAAATTTTATATCCCTGAAAACAGAAATGAGTACATTTTTGAATAACATTTGTTTCAAATCTATAGCTTGAATTGCTGATTTTTTAATATTTTTCATACCTTAGAATAAGAAAGTCAGTACACGATATAGTATCTAATTTTAATATCCTTCAATTCAATCTGGCAATGATAGTTATAATGCATAAAGATTTCTACTTCCTTCTATATAGTATACTAGCAGGCTTTGCCCGCTTCGCTGGTCACTATATTTAAAGGAAACTCTTTTCTATATAGTTTTATGAAAAAAAGAGAAAATAATAATACTGAAATCGCTCAAAAGTTCGCTTTGGGTTCCCGCTACCTTCGGCAGCGCCTTGTTCGTCCTCGCATTCTGCGATACCTGTCCCTATTGCCTACGACAATGACTTACCCGTGGGCTTCCATTTAGGTGCTTATCATATATGACAATTTCGATACGGACAGTATCGAAAATTTTGAAGTATCCCTTTATATTTGAATCCTAGTTATATATGAGCAGCATTATACGTGATGTACATAATATTTGCTTTCAGGTTATTCTCTATATTTATTTGATTTAATCGATCAACCATAGAATGACAGCAATTTCAAGCCAAATATAATATTACAATATGCTATGATCGGCTAGTTCTATCGCATGAGACAATTATTATTATTTTGTGTTTATATATACTTCATGCTTAGTTAATAGTAGTTGGTATATAGAAAAATAAATAAATTAATATGTAAACTTGATCATGGTACAGCCTTAATGCCCTTGGCGACTTTTAAATTTTTGTTGCCGTTTTAGACCAAAATATAATTTATGCGATTATTGTTCCTATACGCAAGCGAAGTGTGACGTCACTGACCGTCCGTGGATGCAAGAAAATGATTTCCTATGTTAATCGCCCATTGGATTTTTTGTAAAAAATGATTAAAAATCGAAGAAAATTATTTCTCGATTTTAATCCCCATATTTGGGTACATATATGTATTAGTTATCATGTGCATGTGTTAGATTGAGTTATTTTGCTGTCAAATTCACAAAATTTTAATTTTAAATTTCAAAACTCTGTCGTTCTTGGCGCTTATTGTATTTGATCAAAAACGTAATACGAAAATATACATGCCAGATGTATATTTTCGTAATATGCATTGTACGAAATATTGTTTCATATTATTCATTACTGTCTTAAAATAAGTTGTTAAAATAACCATGATTTTTGAAAGGAATTAAATTATGTTCGCCAAATAATTTGGCGATATTTTATTTTTCTACCAAGGATGACCGATATCAAATCTATTCCGCTATAACATATTAGTATCTTATATTAGATACTTTATTTAGACATTTGAAAACAAATTTGACTTCAAATTATGATAGAATATTTATTATTTCCCTTTTAATCAGTATATTAGTTGGATATTGTGTAAATATCATCCTTTGAAATGAAATGTTTGTGTTTTCAATCGAATATGGAAGTTTGGCATTTTTTTTTTCTAGAGTTTTGAAATTAAAAATTCAAATTTTGTCAATTTTACAACAAAAATAACTTAATCTAATGCATGGACATGATAACTAATACATATCTATACCTAAATACGGGGATTAAAATCGGGAAATATTTTTCCTCGATTTTTAATAATTTTTTACAAAAAATCCAATGGGCGTTTAACATAGGAAATATTTTTCTTGCATCTACGAACGGCCAGTGACGTCATCACTTAGCTTGCGTATTTCTTTCTTTCTTTTCCTTGGCGAAAAATGTCCGATCTACTTCAGCATCAAAATTATAAAAAATTGTCAAAAATTATCAATAAGAAAATACCTTTAATATATTGCTGAATTAACGTTTATGCCAAGCGTGTTTCATCCGCCATACTAAAAAAAAAAAAAAAAAAAAAAAAATGAAGTTGAGGTATATAAAAAAATGCTGTGATATAAAATTCAGAAGAAATATGTTAGATTTGTAATATTACTATTTCATTTTAGAATTATAAAGTGTCATTTTCTCATCGACCAATTTAACATTTAGTAATTTCTTACTTTTCGCGTGAAAGCATATTTCATTTTATGCTGAAAACAATAAATAAATACATCTCGTAAACTTTTTTTGGCAACAATTAAAAATTTAAATGGCTTATATTAAGTATTAAGTCAATAGAAGTCAATAAGTTTATTATTTTCATATTTTAATTAATTTTAAAGATTTTTTCAATTTTTTTTCCTAAACCATCCCTGACCTATAAGGAAAAAAACAAAAAAAGAATGATCGAAATCGGTCAAGCTGTTTACGATTTTATAAAGCACATACAGACAAACATTCATTTTTATATTTGCCGGCTTCGCTTGTCATTTTAGTGAAATGAATTTCGACTTTCGGTTTTTAATGGATTTACACGTTGTAAGAGCTCCTGAAAACAATTTGACTATTTTTAGAAAATTTCTATTTGCGTGTGTGTGTTCTATGTGTGTGGCGAAAGTTTTGTTCCAACTAGATATCAGGAGCTACTGCTCAGAATTACATATAAATTTATATGCAATTGAACCTTGATGTATAATAGCGTTTATCAATATTTGGTGTCAATTGCTCAACATGGTGCTGCTATACAGTGATTGCCGCAATTTCAGAGAAGGCTATATCTGAGTAACTAATACATGGAATTGCATAAATTTACAAATAAATTTGCATTGTTACAAATTATAGTGCTTATCAACTTTTGTACCAATATCTCAACATGTGGCGCTGCTATACAGCGATTTTCGCAATTTAAGGAAAGGTTCTGTTGCATATAATGAAACAAAACTTAATATGTGAAAAGGCCATTATGAGACATTATGCTGATTCAATTTCGATGCCTATCGACCGATAAGTGGAGCTCATATACTGCAATTTTTTTTTTAGAACTGAAAGGATGCCATCTGCATGGTGAAAATTTACTTCCGTTGGACATTTTGTGCAACAATACCTCTCTGAGTTGATAATATTCAGCATTCATAATGAAAAAAATAATAAATAATTTGTGCTGCGTTAATATGTATAGGAAAATGTAGAAGAAAGTTTTGTGATGGACACGACATACTAGTCTGCATAGAAAACCCGTGGATAATGTCTAGCAACCAGAATTATGGAAAGTTTAACGCAAAGAAAACTTTGTAATACAGTTTAACGCAAAGAACAACATCGCACGAAAGCTGAGTTGAAATCCAGGACATATCTGATGTAAAGTATCAGGTTAATTCCAGTAAATATAAAAACTATTTAAAAAAAATAAATGATATCTACAAAAAAGACACTTAAAATGTACAAAAAAGCCAAGCTCAAAGAAAGAGAATTGATTAAAGTTGTGTCTAAAAAAGGTGTGATATCAAATTCCCAAGCTTACATTCAAATACTTATTTAATATTCCCTTTTAACTAAATTTTCACATGTGAATCAAGTGCCTTATGATATGTTGATAGAAATCCTTCTTTCTTGTACTAAATACATCATAGCGTGTTTCTGAAAAATATTATTATTATTATTTATGTATGATGGGCTTGGCGGCCATCTTTCAAGTAATGAATAAACATTCACACAATTTGAAAGAAGTTTCTTAAAATATATCTCATATAAAATTAATTTTGCTATTCCATTCAGCAGAGACGGAAATATTTCGATAACATGATTTCTTATAATTATTTAGTATTAAGTGCACTTCCATCCTATAAATGCCGGGAATAAAGAATATAAAAATTTAAATTAACGTAAAAACATGAAGGAGAGGGGGGGGCATAGAAGCTTCCACCCCCGTTATATTTACCCAATTTGAATTTAACTTCTTGGAATAAATATCTCATAAAAATAATATGGTTATTCCATTCAACAAGGGTTGAAATATTCAGATTAAAAAAGAAAAAAAAATGCATGTAAAACATCGCAAAAGCCCCGTTAAGCACACAAGTTGAATCAATTTAAGTTTTAACAGTGTTAAGTTTGGCGCACTCCCATCCTCCCATCCTATAATTATTTCCCATTGCGCAGCACTAGTGCGATATAAAACTCAATTAACCAACCAATCAACCAACTCATCCTATAATTGATGAGATTTATAGAATTCAAACTAACGTAAAACTTTGAAAGATGGCCGCCAAGTCCATCATACATAAATAAAAATAATAATATTTTTCAGAAACACGCTATGATGTATTTAGTACAGGAAAGAAGGATTTCTATCAACATATCATAAGGCACTTGATTCACATGTGAAAATTTAGTTAAAAGGGAATATTAAATAAGTATTTGAATGTAAGCTTGGGAAATTTGATATCACACCTTTTTTAGACACAACTTTAATCAATTCTCTTTCTTTGAGCTTGGCTTTTTTGTACATTTTAAGTGTCTTTTTTGTAGATTTAATAGTACTGATAACTTCTAACTTTATACACATTTTAATAATATTAACAAATGATTTTCTACAGTTTCTGAACTATAATGGGCCAAATTGAGAAAATATTGATACATAGCGACATGTATCGCTCATTTCACCACAAATAATAAACAAATTACAGCTTTTAAGAATAAATAAATAAGTAAAAATTCACTGTGTAACTTCTACTGGTCTGTTTTTTATTCCGACATTGTATGGAGAGTATTCTTTGACCAAGTTTCTTATGACCGTGGCAGTCTATTCATGTTCTGACTCAATGAGTCCAGCTTTAAAACAGGGATAATAACACTTGTGGTCGAGAGAAAATACGTGATAAGAGAACACGGAATGATTGGATGTTTACCAAATCCCAACCTATCTCTGACCGCCCGCAAATTACTGCGAATAGAATAAAAAATGACTAAATCTTAAAGAATCTCCAATTTCTAAAAGTTCTTCGCAAAAAATAAGCACTTATATACAAAGAACACGTTAAATGCGATAAAATTAAATCAAATTACAGAGCTGCCAACCTGATCCGGAAAATTGTTAGTAATGCCCCTTTTCCTACACCACTTAATTTTCAGAGTAATTCTCTTCAAATGTACCTACGATGAATTAAAAAGAATAATACTCTAAAAATTAAGTGGTGTAGAAAAAGGGGCGGTACTAACAGTTTGCCTGATTAGGCTGGCAGCTCTGAAATTATCAGAATATCTAAATTTATTGGCGAGATACATAGTTGCCAACCTTCCCGCTTATCGCACACCACTATTTCTTTATAGAAAGTTTTGGTTTATTTAAGGACTCAATTTCTGCAATCAAATAACACTAATGTAGCTATTAATGAACAATAGTATGAGATAAGTGGGAGATTTCGCAGCTATGGAGATTAAGTGTTGAAACATGTAAAAATTGCAAAATCAAATTTTCACCAAAATTTAAAATTGTCAATACCGCAAACGTCATTCTAATTACAATAGATCTCTTGCTCCCAATAACTTTTTGAAGCAGCTTATATTGAACAACATCGATTATCTAGTTATGAAACTAGTTGGCATTGGTGGACTCTGCTCAGTTCCCCATCATATTTGAGGAGCAAACATTCAAACCGTGTTTTCTCCTTCGAATACAATTTTTCAAAAAACACAAAAAACTGATAAATTAAAAAATAACCCTTCTTAGACCCTAATTATCGTTTGTTAAGTCGTATTACTGGTTACTAGGAAGATCTGTAGGCATACTTTACCTAATAAACTTAGAGTTAATTAGAAAAATGCATTCCAGTTTTGGAGAAAGCATGTTTTGACCGAAACACAGAGGAGAAATGTGGACAATGTTTCCAACGTGGACAAAACATTTTTTGAATGAAATGTATGTAACTCGCATATTGATGAAATAACATTCTTAATGAAATAAAAATAAATTAACAGAACAGACTTTGTTATGTAATTATAAAATTAAATTAAATATTTACACGTGAAAAATAATCCTACAAATTGTAGGGAAGAACTAAAATTTTTAAGCCAATTTGAAATTTAAATTTTTAAACCAATATCTTCACATAAGCAATTGCATGCTTCCTCTGTTTCTTCATATTCTACATGAAAGTTATTAGTAATGATATCTTTATACCATTTAAAATCAGGCTGATTTTTCCACTCTTCACCATACATCAATTTTAAAAGTTTGTCTACGTCATTTTTCTTTTCAAGTGATATTCCATGACTAAGAGGAAGACATCGTAAGACAACATTTCGTATAATAGCAGTATTAATCCCCTTCCTAAAAAGTTTTGCTCCAGATTGCTGTTTTATATCTTCGAATTTATAGTTTTTGAATCCTTTGACCATCACACTTTCTCTATTTTTTTCTAAAACTATTCTTTTCAATTCTGATATGTATGGGAAATTTTTGAAATAAGCATTAAGTGATTTCGTATTATAAAGTTTCCAAACAATCCCCAATATCTTTACATCACCAACTTTCTGATACAGTTCATAGTTTTGTTCTTTTGATGTTATTGTTACATTTTTTCTGAGGATCTTCTCAACACGACCGAATATACGATCTGCTGGAAGGAAACTATGTCCTCTGACAGGAAAGTACAATACTATATTTTCAATGCTTGACGTTGTAGTGTACAAAAAATGCAATAGCATTTGAAGAATTATGTTATTCTTATGTTGGGCAATACATCCATCACTAAAGAGCCGCAAATTTTTTTTACCTTCAAGGTCCTTTTTGTTTAGGTGACAATATAAAGCCGACGATATTTCAGTGCTGCCTTTGCCTGCTAACTCCTCAGACCAAGTATAAAATGTTGTAATTAGACCATCCAAACTCACTATACATAAGCTGTAAAAGTTGAATTGCCTTAAGTAATAGGCATCTTGAATATTTGTTTTTGGCAGATGTTGAATCTGTTGTAAATCAAAACATAAACTAACAACTGATTCATCTGTTTTTTCTTTCATAATGGAATAAAATGCATTGGCTCTTAGTATATGAATTCTTTGTCAGTCATATGATCAACTTTTTCTGTAGACCCTGCAAGACAGGACTTTATTTTTTAGTCAAGTAAAGAACACATGCTGCAAACATCACTAGAAGGAGACTTAAAGCCTATATTTAATTCATTTATGAACATTCTCCTGAATATAGCGAAATTAACTTTGTCCAGGTTGTCGTTGCAGTTCTTGTTGAAAACTTCATGCAACTTCTTTATACTTAATGTACAGTGCAAGTACAATCGCTTCGATTTTTGGCTTCCATAATGACTTTCTGATGCCTTTAAGTTTGAGATGAATTCTCTTAACTTGTTTTATTTTTTTATTAATGTTTAAGTGGCTTTTTCTATCGCCTCCTCTCTTTACCTCAACAGGTTCACCAGCATGTACTTTAGTAACAATATTGGCTAGCCTTGTACGACCTATTTAAGTTATAGCGATAAAATTGTTTTTACACACAGGAATTCTACTACTGCTACTAGTAATAAAATAAGAAGCAGAAAATGCATGCTGTGAGCCAGATGATTGCGATTTATTTTGGGTAGGGTTATTAGGTGTACGTCGAGTTACATTTTTTGTAACAACCAATGAGGCTATAATAGAATCTTGTCGCTGTTTGTCCGCAATTTTGTAAAGTCTATCCGGAAACTTCTTAACGTCATTAGGTCTTACACCAGTGCATGAAAAAGTATTACTAGAAAGTTTGCATGGAGCATAAACGTTATCTGAAGATGCTGAATATCGTTTCTTTTTCGCTTCTTTTCTTTTTCCATCAATTCTCTGTCATTTTCTAGTTCCATAATTAGAAGTACTCACTAATACACCACCTATTAATTCTTCCATTTGAAATTAAAAGAAACACACTCCTCTAAAATGAAGAAAACAAGATAGAACTAACGAAATAAACATGAAAAGCTGGTACACGTACGAGTCACGCGACCAGAAAGAACAGTTCTGATTGGTCGGCTGGAGTAATCACAGTTTGACTGAAAACAGGCTCTGGAGGAAACACTGTTTGATTGAAACCCCAACATTCTAAGAGCGTTTATAATGTGATAAAAATTTTTTTGGTTTAAAAGAATAGTATAATTTTGTTCTGTTTATTGTTGAGTTCACAGAAAAATCACTAACTCATTTTTTTTTTTTTTGGAGAAAACACGGTTTGAATGTTTGCTCCTCATTTATGTTATCATAAATTTCTAGTGCGAGACATATTATAATCATGTTAAAAGAAATGAATATTTGACCAAAGCTTGATACAGTGACAGAATGAAATCCCCGCCTAATAGGGTATCCACCGTTCACTTCGATATATTTATCTTATTCTAATCTACTAATTTATTTTATCAGGGTCAGTTCTGTTATTTAGCTTTCATGCTACTATTTCCAATGCAATAATCCTCAAAATTCATATTTATATAAAAAATTTACAGTTTCGCTATGTTGATAAAATCGTAAATTACAAATAATTTACGATATTTTCCTATTAGAATATTTGTATTGAATCATGTTCAAACAAATATCATAAATGTAATTTTGAAGTTGTCTAATGTATTTATTTATGATCCTCAAAATGGAAGTTTATGCTCAATTTTGCCTGACATGTTAAGTAAATCATAAATTCCAAATAACTTACGAATTTTTTAAATTGGAAAAATCATAGTCTGTGATATTCATGCCAGTATTCAAAATAATATTTAAAAACTGGTTTGACATCTTTACGATGAAAATATCCCTTAAGATTGACGTTTATGTGAAATTTTGTTCTATTCTGCCATGTTAAGAAATTCTTAAGTTTCCAATAACTTACGAAATTTTTATATTGGAAAATTCATAGTCATTAATATTCATGACAGTGTTCTAAATAATATTTCAAAAGTAGTCTGACATCTTTACGATGAAAATATCTCTGAGAATTTACGTTTATGTGAAATTTTACCCTATACTGCCATGTTAAGAAATTCGTACATTTCCAATAACTTGCGAAATTTTGAAAGTAGCATATTTATAGTAAATGATGTTCATTCCGGCATCGAAACTGATATTTTAAAACTGATCCGACATCTTTACAGTAAAAGGTTTTCATTTAATGCACGTTTAAGTGAATTTTTGTCCTATTCTCCAATGTTAAAAAAATCGTAAATTTCTAATAACTTACGAAGTTTATAAATTCGAATGTTGTAAATGAATAGGGTTCTTGCCAGTATCGAAAGTAATATTTTAAAACTGATCTGACCTCTCTGCGATCATTTGTTCGTGAGATATCGTGTTAACAGACTAACAAACTAACGGACTAACACACTAACGGACTGACAGACTAACAGACACCCTACAGACAGACACCATACAAATTTTGTCATTTTCGGATTCCTCACACCTGAAAACGTGTAGAAAAGTCAAAAAACCGAGGTCGAAAATTTTCACGATTAACTAAGTTCCCCATACCTATAGTATGATGGGGAACTAAAATTAAAATTTTGTTTGCAATAGTCACTAAATTTCTCGTTTCTCTAAAAAGAAGCTCCACCCATTGTCACCCAATCAGCATTTAACCAGAGCTCAGCGTTCCGAACTTTTATAATTAATTCACGAGCATTTTTAGCCCCGCCTCTTTTTTAAACCAGAAATTTGAAAAATAATTTTCTTCTTATTTAATCGTTGTCGCATATTAAAGCAAAATAATCTACAAAATTTCTGGTGCGAAAAGAAGGCGGGGCTAAAAATGCTCGTAAATAAATTATAAAAGTTGGGAACTCTGCCGGAACTCGAAGTTACCACCTTTTATTCTGGAAAGAGAAATTTTCGTCTTTTTTTGTTAGCATTATTTTCATACAAAAATCTTGCAGGTAGTAATAACATTTGTATTTCATCCATATACACCAAATTCAAGTCAGGTTTTAATTTTGTAAGTTTATCATCTTTCAGGCGCAGTGAGTAATCATCTAATTCCCAAGTGAAAAATTCATCCCAAACATATTTTGCAAAATTTTTTCTTTAATAATATAGAGCAAAAACTTCATTTATTTCTTTTGTTTTAAACTTGTTCGTCGATTCTAGAGGTATTTTATTTTAAAGTGTCAAAATTTCCTTGTTCCTGAAAGGATAAACCGTGAACTTAATTAATAAGAAGGCTCCACAGAACTAGCGTTTTAAATTATTGATTACAAAACTTTGAATGAACACCATAAACATCGAATCTTTGAATAAACATCGTGCGTTGCTGCTTTCACTGCAGCACTCGTGCCTATTTTGTTTGCCTGATGAAGGGTCGTGTGCTCTTTCTACCCGAAACAATTGTTGCGAGATTATTGCATTTTATGGTGTTTATTCAAAGTTTTGTAAGTAATAACCATGGACTTGTTGAATTCTAAACATTATTTTACAATTACAATGACTGAAAACTTTGTGTTACACAAATATACTTTACCTGTAGTTCAATATTAATTAAATCTTATTTGAAATATACTGAAATTTGCACATTCACCAACAGACAAAAGTCGAAAATTCCTATGATATCCACAACAATAAAAACAAATTACATTATAAATAAATTTTATCAGATTTTTGAGTTTTAAAACAGACTAACAAATCAAATAGTTATTATCTCTTTTTTCAAATTTGTTTATAAATTCACATTATAAGAACAAATCATAACTAGTAGATGTTAATCTAGTAGTTTAAAATTAATATTTCTATTCAGCAATTATATTGAAAATTTTTAATTTGCCCTTTAATTTATCCTAATATGTCTCGTCTAATAATAATAAAAATCGAAATAAATGAATATCATGATTATTATTATATATAGCACAAAATATTTTAAGAGATATTTTTATCCATTTTGCAGACGCTTTCTACAAAAATTATCACAATAAACCACACTGGAAGAAATGTGGTCAACGTTTGATAAATGACACCCAACTGACTGAGGGTAAAAAATGGAAAAAGCGACCAGATAAACGATGAGAAATTACTCCCATGCGAGGCAAAACATATCAACAATGATGTATTCTTTATCGAAAACATAAGAAAGGGTATCAAAATAAGAGAAATGTGTATTCTCCGCGTGGATTAATGATTAAAAAAAAACATTTAGTACTTAATAATCCTTTAAAAATGTCTATTATAAATCATTCTACGAAATATCAGAAATTCTTTTGAAATTCGTATTTTTGTATAAATTGTAGAGATGTTGTAATTTTAGTTCTTGAATGTCTTTAAACAACTGTGTGGGGTTAGTTCCGTTATTGCGAATACTTTAAGTATTAAAATCAAATACACATTTAAATTTTCAATAAAAATGACTGTAACTTTCTAAATAGAAGCATGATTGCCAAATTTTTCGATTTTCTCGGAATATGTATTACTGCAAATTTTTAATAGAAATTTTTAGTAACTCATAGCTGCACACATTACCAATTTCTAAATCGGATTTATACACCAGTATTTTTAAAAAGGAATCCGTGACATATATTTTCATCGAATACATGAAATTAAATAAGCTGAAAACATTTATAACAAGAAAAACTACAAAAAAGATAGAAAGCTGCAGAAAACTGTATGTAATCTGAAAGTAATTGGGACAATAAACAGTTTTAGGGGGGAAAAAAGGGTTATCTGCACACTTTTTGATTCCAAACTGCAGTAGATCTGACAATTAGAATTTTTTGCAGATTCTTTTCCCAATTAACTTCGAATTATCTGCAGATTTATTTTTTTTTAGGTAGGAACGTCTCCGTTCAAAATAACAGAGACTTGGAACCTATGGTAACCGTTTCTAATAATTATTTATGATTAATTGTGTTTGAAAATACTGTAAGAAAATAGTGATGGTTACTCTTTGAAACAAAATTTAAAAGTTGTTAACTATGTATAGAATTCCTGCAAGATACAATAGGAAATGTTTAAAGAACTCTTTTAGAGCACAAATGAACAAAGAACCCTCATGTTACTCGGGATATAGAATTTTTAAAAAAGTCTACATTTTTAAAAATGACGAATTTTTGAATTGCTGTACAAAAAATGGTCTTTTATTTCATAGCTTTAATACCAAAGCTTAGCTACCAAATTTTCTAGTTTTTTTTTTTTTTTTTTTTTTTTTTTTTTTTTAACAGATTTACCGACACTATTTTTTTAAATGGATATGTCTCATTTATTTTCGACGATTGGATAAGATGAAAACCTTTTTTGAAATATTCAGGTATTAAGTCTTCCTTGAAAAACGAAAGGATTGGCATGGACGTTATTGGAAAGATTTCTATAAGATGACACGAGATGCATTAAAAATATCATACCCGCCACCCACTAATTAATATCCGGAAGATTTTTAAAGCCTGTCCCTTTTTCACACCGCTTTATTTTTAGAGAAATTTTCTCCAAATGTAATTACGATTACATAAGATAAAAAAATTTCTAGAGGAAAAAAAAAAAAAAAAAAAAAAAAAAAAGTTCTTCCGCCTTATTAGGAAGGGTAGGACAAAATGGCGGCTACAAATTATTAATAGACTTGGTAGAAATATTGATGTAGGCTATACACATATGGAGTTTTAAGCAAATCTGTTCATAAATACATTTTTATGCGAATTTAAAATTTTCAAGTGGCTGGCGCTTGGAAACAAAATGGTGGATTAAGTTGACAAATATATCAAATGCATTTGTGAAATAATTCTACTGTACACATATATATAGTTCGAATAAATTCAAAATCTGAAAAGTCATCGTATTGAAAAATTAAGTGGCTGCTACTTGGATCAAAATGGCAATGAGAAAGTTGCTCATCAAAGATATCGTGGCAAATTTGAAAATATATATATATATATATCTTTTTTTGTAGCAATTCTTTCAATGAGGATTAGTAAGTCGATAAAATGTTAGTTTTCTGCATTTTTAGTTTGTTTTAGCATTAAAATAGCCTAATTTTGCCTTAAAAACCCATTAAAAATCTATAATAATAAATGGAAAGGTTTGTCTGCCTGCCTGTCAGTCTGTTCTTTTATACGTTCAGCCCCTATTAAACACAGAAGTACAAGAATTGACATACGGATGCTCTGGAGCCTTTCCGATTTCCTCCTGAAAACAGAATTTAAAAATTTTCATTAGTTGTGGAGCTATTAATTAAAATGTCCACTCATGTCTAATATAAAAGCGATCTCAATGACTGAGAATTCACCTCCATTGCATGAAAAAAGATATTTTAACGGAATTAAAAGCAGAAGCAGTGGAAAATAAATTAGAAATATTTGTCCGATCGTTACGATTTCGGTACCAAATGAAAGGGGAATTTTTTCTGAATCTAAGTGTGCAAGCGGCTTATCGTTACAACAATTAGATTTTTTAAAATTAACTAAAGTATGAATTTTTTGTGGCAACATCATTTCAAATGCCAGATGACCGTCTGTCATGAAAAAGGAAATGATTGTAACCGATCAAGATGTCACGTGTGGGGGGAAAAACTGCAATTTTCAAACTTTTTCAAATTTTCATTCACGTTACATTTGAATTAATATTCGGCCTAGACAGCATATTATAAAGCTACTGTTCAATTTTCATGAAAATATGTGAATAAACAAAAAAATTAGATTAAATTTTGCTTTATATTTTGAAGTATTTTAAATTGAGATATGCCGTTGAAATTTCGTAATATTTGGTTTTAACGCCCGATAATTCGATTCTGAATATTTTTAAAGTGTAGAATTATTAGGAAGGGCTTGAGTGGGAGAGGGGGGGGGCGAAGGGAAAAAAAAAAGAGGTACAACGTTAGAAATTGGTATTATTAGGTTTTAAGGAAAGATAAATCGATTGCGGGTATTTTCAAGTGTAAAATTATTAGAAGGAACGGAAAGGGGAGGGAAGGGGCAAAAACGTAGAAAAGGAACGGTTGTTTCGGAGAAAACAACGGAAAACCGCGAACGCCTTTATTCTTTTAAATTTTGCAGCGTTTCGAATTCTGATACTCCTTTCAACTTTCATACTATTGATTTTTAACAGTATTTAGCCCGGAACTACGCAAGTTTCGGAGAAAACCACGAAAAATTCAGACATAAATCATTTTATAATAGTGTTTATATCATTTTTGTATATGAGCTTCTAATTAACATAATTTCAAAAGTAATATGTCATTTTGAAACTTATTTGAATTGAATTTCAAGAGTAGACGCCACAAATTTCTGTCACCTTTCATTAACCGACTACCGTAAGTAATGGAATTCGAGATTTCAATTGATTTACACGCTTTAAGGTGTCCTGATTAGGTTTTTCTTTTGTACCTCAGTTACTAATAAAAATAATTTTATAAGTAATACATTATTTGAAAGCTTTGTTGATTTGGAATTGAACAGTAGATTACAGAATTTTCTACCGCCAGATGGCGCTACAATGTTTAAAAATTTCAATATTTCGAATTCTAAATATGATTAAATTATTTTTAATACATCATTCGAAAGTTATTTTAAAGTACTTTTATATTGTCGAATAACCTACATTAAATTTATCCAATAGAGGGCGCTAATCGCAATTATTCGAGATATCACCTTATTTATATGTTTTAAGATGTCCTCAAGGGGAGCAAAAAATTAGAAATTGAGTTAGACAGTTCAAAATTGGTATATATAGGTTTGGGGTGCCTACAAGTCGAATGAGGATATTTTCGAAAGTGTAAAATTAAGGAGGGACAGGAAGGGTGGTGAAGGAATACGCGCGCGCTGAGAGCGTATATATGAATTCGTGAGCACTGCGCGCACACGGGTCTACGCTGACGAAGGCAGAGGGGACCCGGTGTGAGTTTTTACCCGATCAGAAACGTTTTTTTTATTCCTTTTTTTAAGAATAAAGGTTTATGAGTAATAACATGGAATTTTGAGAAATCGTAAGGGTGGTGAAGGAATACGCGCGCGCAGTGCACATATATATGCTTTCGTGTGTTCGCATCGAGCACGGGTCTTCGCTGCCGAAGGCAGTGGAGACCCGGTGCGACATTTTTCCCTATCAGAGTTTTTTTTTCCACATGATAAAATTTAATGCAATTTTGAGAATTCATTAATTATAATGATTCATTTAAAAATAATGACCAGCGAAGCGGGCGTAGCCTGCTAGTATACAATAAGGCAGGTAATGGATTTGGCGTCAAATTTGGCGACTTTTCCACCATGACGACTTATGGCGAGAAAGTACTTATTACCGATATACCAAAGATAGACGCAATAACGTGATTGGTTCACGAGTCACGTGAAATTTCTAGATTTTTGTAGATTGGATGATAAATCCATCTTTCAACTTTGATTTGAATCGATTAAGTATTTCAAAAGTTACCGTGATAACAAATTTTCAAGTGGGCGCCACTTGGAAACAATACAGCATAACAAGTTGCCCAGCAAACACATCCAAGGTATTTGAAGCATACGTTCACTGTCCAACTGTGGTTCAAATCAGTGCCCTGTTTCAAAAGTTATTATTATGGCAAATTTTCAAGTGGCAGTCTGAGTGGCTGCGACTTGGAAACAAAATGGTGAAACAACTTGCCCAGCGAAATCATCCAATATATTTGTATGATAAGTTCATTGTCCAGTTCTAGTTTAAATTAAATCAGTATTTCAAAAATTATCGCCATAAGAAATTTTCCTGTGGAACCACTTGGTAAAAAAGTGGAGTGAGATGCTCAGCCAACTTATCTGAGATATTTGAATGATAAATCCACTATCCAAATTTGATGCGAATTGATTCAGTATTACTAAAGTTACCATAATGACAAATTTTCAAGTGGCCGCCATTTTGATTTCAAGCGGTATCCATTTGAAATGAAAATGGCGAAGCAACTTGGTTAAAAAACTCAAGTAAGATATTTATAAGATAAGTTAAGATACTGTCCAAATTTGGTTCGATTTGGAGTATTATTTCAAATGTTATTATAATTTTAAACTTTCAAGTGGTAGCCTGATTTCAAGTGGCCCCGCTTAACTTAAAATATCCGCCACTTTATTAAAAATGGCGGATAAACTTCATTAATGAACTTCATTGACACCTTTAAGTAATCTATGTATACATCAAAATTCAAACAAATTCTGAATACGCTTTTTACAATTTAAATTTTCAAGTGATCTCCACTTGAAATCAAAATGGCGGAGCAACTTGGTTAACAAACTCATCTAAGATATTTATAAGTTAAGGCATTGTTCAAATTTGGTTCCATTTGGAGTATTATTTCGGAAGTTTTCATGGTTTTAAATTTTCAAGTGGTCCCGCTTAACTTAAAATATTCGCCACTTTATTAAAAACGGCGGATAAAATTCATTAATAAAGTTTTTTCAGAGACTTGTATAAACTATGTATACATTAAAATTAAAAAAAGTTCGGAATACGCTTTTTACAATTTGAATTTGAAATTTCCAAGTGGTATCCACTTGAAAACAAAAAGGCGGAGCACATAACAAACGCATCTAAGATATTTATAGAATAAGTTAAGACAACTTGGGTTCGATGGGGGTTCCAAATTTGGTTCGATTTGGAGTTTTATTTCGGAAGTTATAGTGATTTCAAATTTTCAAGTAGTAGCCTGATTTCAAGTGGCCCCGCTTAACTTAAAATATCTGCCACTTTATTAAAAATGGCGGACAAACTTCATTAATAAACTTCATTAAGACCTTTATGTGGCCTGTATTTACATCAAAATTCAAGCTAATCTTGCTTTAAATCTGCTTTTTACATTGTGGGTTTGAAATTTTCAAGTGGCTGCAACTTGAAAACAAAAGGTCGGAGCAACTTGGTTAACGAACTCATCCAAGATATTTATATGATCAGTTCACTGTCCAAATTTGGTTTGATTTGAAGTATTATTTCGGGAGTTATCGTGATGACAAAATTTTCATTATAGATAGATAGATATAGATAAACGAAGTGACTGCAATAGGTCGATTTCTAAAGAAATCAACCTAAAAAGGGCGGGTAAGGACAAGTGTGGTTAGCAAGTGTGTAATATCAAGATTTAATGATCAGGTACAAGCGCTAAAACCTGTGAAAGATGCAAAATCAAATTATCGCCAAAATTTAAAATCGACGGTATCTCAAACCTAGCTCTAAGTACAGTCGATTATTGCCCTCCCTCAAAAACTGCCTATCAGCAACATTGAAAGAAGCTTACCTTGAATTATATCAGTTATATACATACTTGTCAACATCCCAATTAATATTCCGTAGTGTTGGTAGTCCCGCCCTTTTTTTCACATCAGTTAATTTTTAGAGCAATATTCTCCAAATTCAGTTATGATTAAACATGAAAAAAAAAAAAGAAAACTCTAAAAAGATACTGGTGTGAAAAAGAAGATGGGGCTAACAATACTACGGAATATTGATTAGTTTGTTGGCAAGTATGATAATTCAGAAGCAATTTTAATTTTATCTGCAACAGATCACTGAACTTTACTTTGTAAAAAATGAGGTTTTGCCATCGTCTTCCACTTTCGCTTTTAATTCACTTTTGATCATATTTCAATCATAGCCTCCTAAAATAGATGCCTTCGGCGTTCCTCTGAAACTTGGCAACAGTCCAAGCGGTAGACAGCGCTACGTGGTACAGATTGCGCATTTTTTTATTCAATTTATTGTCACCAATAAATTTAAGAAGTTATATATGATATATATAATCGACATTTCTTCACTTCTATTCGCCTTTTATGTACATGAAATCCCACTTTTAAAAATTTTTGGTGTCTGTTGAATAAAAATGTTGCGCAATCTGTACCAGGTGCGCTGTCTATCGCCAAGTTTTCGAGCCACGCTGAAGGCATCTAATTTAGTAGGCTATGTTTCAATGCATGATTTTCTAGCTTATTTATTGTATATATAACTGGGGGCTCTGCCCCCTGCTCGCTCTGCTCACCAACCCCCGAGGAAAGCTTCGCCTCCCCCCGACTCGCTTTACTTATTAACCCCTGCGGTGCTCTGCCTTTCGCTGAATAGGAAGTGCTGATATTCGCTTCTTTACCTTTCACTGAATAGGAAAATTAATACTGCATAAAACAAGAAAAAACTAGTTGACATAGGTGGACTCTGCTCAGTTCCCCACCATATTTATGGTCTCATAAATTTCCCGTGCAAGACATATTATAATCATGTCAAAAAAAATGAACTTGACCAAAGCTTGATACAGTGACAGAAAGAAATCCCCGCCTAATAGGCTATCCATCGTTCACTTCGATATATTTATCTTATTCTAATCTATTAATTTATTTTATCAGGGTCAGTTCCGTTGTTTATGTTTCATGCTACTATTTCCAATGCAATAATCCTCAAAATTCATATTTATATGAAAAATTTACAGTTTCGCTATGTTGATGAAATCGTAAATTACGAATAATTTACGAAATTTTCCTATTAGAATATTTGTATTCAATCATGTTCAAAAAAATATCATAAATGTAATTTTGAAGTTGTCTAATGTATTTATGATCCTCAAAATGGAAGTTTATGCTCAATTTTGCCTTAATCTGTCATGTTAAGTAAATCGTAAATTCCAAATAACTTACGAATTTTTTAAATTGGAAAAATCATAGTCTATGATATTCATTCCAGTAACCTAAATAATATTTCGAAAGTGGTTTGACATCTTTACGATTAAAATATCCCTCAAAATTGACGTTTATGTGAGATTTTGCTCTATGCTGCCATGTTAAGAAATTCGTAAGTTTCCAATAACTTACGAAATTTTTATATTTAAAAATTCATAGTCATTAATATATATGCCAGTGTCCTAAATAATATTTCAAAAGTAGTCTGACATCTTTACGATGAAGATATCGCAAAAAATTGACGTTTATGTGAAATTTTGCCCTATACTGCCATGTTAAGAAATTCGTAAATTTCCAATAACTTGCGAAATTTTCAAAGTAGCATATTTATAGTTACTGGTGTTCATTCCGGCATCAAAACGGATATTTTAAAACTGGTCCGACATTTTTACAGTGAAAAGTTTCCATTTAATGCACGTTTAAGTGAATTTTTGTCCTATTCTTCCATGTTAAGAAAATCGTAAATTTCTAATAACTGACGAAGTTTTTTAGTTCGAATGTTGCAAATGAATAGGGTTGTTGCCAGTGTCGAAAGTAATATTTTAAAACTTATCTGACCTCTCTGCGACAATTTGTTCTTGAGATATCGTGTACACAGACTAACAAACTAACGGACTAACAGACTAACAGACACCCTACAGACAGACACCATACAAATTTTGTCATTTTCGGATTCCTCACACCTGAAAACATGTAAAAAAGTCAAAAAACCGAAGTCGAAAATTTTCACGATTACCTAAGTTCCCCATACGTATAGTATAATGGGGAACTAAAAAATTAAAGTACCCATATTCAATGTGAAATTGAAATACATAATATTTAATACTATTTTTTTAACGAAATAATGTGCTAAGGATCAGTATTTTTTTTTCTCGGAAAAGAAAGAAATGGACTTTTCCAACCGGACGTCAGAGATTACATGATAGGTAGAAAACAAACAGCAGACAAAGTCTTCTATATTTATAGCGATTTCGGAAGTAACATATTTTCTATTCTGATTTTTGATCAATCGTATTTAATCTGTGTTATTTTTGTATACATCATCATTTCTAATCCACTTTATATCATTATTCATCATCTTTTGTTTGCTGTATACATTTGCAATCATCATTTAGTTTATATTTGTTATTGATGTTCATGGGGATCATGTTAAATACTCTGATATTTGGTACTTAAATCATTGGCAGTGCAACATCGTACGGTGTAAAGCCATTTAGATCAGTAACTAACTTAATTAATTTGTTGTAACGCCTTTATGCAATAAAATTTAATTGAAAACATTTTAAAATTTCAAATTATAATCCATAAACATTCTACAAGAACAAGCTATTATTTATTGCTAGATCAGTTAATGTAAAAGTTACACTACAACATACAAAAATCGATTCTTACAGGTGAAAATAAATAAACATATAAAGTGTTTTTTAAAAATTATTAAATTTACAAATACAATTTTTCTACTTTTTATAAATGCACAATATTACTTTTATTTTATTTTGTAGTAAATATTAACACTTTTGTTCTTAAAAATAATATTTAATTGAATTCGATTCTCAGAATTCGATTATTTGTTTTCCCCTATCACATGACTTAGCAGACGACGTTGGGAAGAGTCCATTCGTAACATCGAGATCATTTTATGTTACAGATAGAGTATGTGAATTTCTTGGGGACATTTAAGTTCTTGTCACTATTTGGCGATGGTTTTTTCGGGAGAATTGCTTGTAAAAAAATAGAACCTTCAAATTAAATTAGAATAACCTTTTTAAAAAATTAGAACCAATTTTTCTAATGCCCGTACTTTTTATTATTGAATTCCTTTAGTTAATTTATAGCAGCATATACTCTCTGTATGTATTTGTTGAACTGCTAGGTAATAAATTTAGACGTTCGAAAATATCGAAAAGAGAAAAAGTTTATTATTATTATTATCATTTTAATTTGGAAATACCTCCTGCAGCTTCAATTATTAATTCTCTTCGGTACTTTTCCATTTTGCCAGTGAAGTGATAAAGTTTCCAAGAATGATATAATCGACGCCAAACATTAGGCACCTAAGACAGAGTAATTGTTTCAAAACACTTCGAATAAGAATAATAATAATAAAATTATTTTACGTTTACTTATTTTATTTTATTTATTTTATATTTTAAGTGAAGCTTTGCTTAAAGCTAGCTTTTAAAAGTGTTGTCCCATAAAAAATGTTTTTTTTTTTTTTTTTTTTTTGCCAAATCCTTAATAACGTATATAAATAAACTTTAAATTTGAAAAAAAAAAAAAAAAAAAAAGAATAATCTAAGTTACAAATTTACTTTTAATCCGTAAATGTATTGTTGTCGCCAATAAAGTTTGCTTGGCGAGAATTTCGCCGGCGAAAGGAAAAGTACCTTATCTCCTATCTACTTCTTACATTAACGAAGAATAAAATCTATAAAAAATTTACGTGAATTTTTTCTTGCCATAATTAGAAGTATGAAATGTATCATGGGAATTTCTAATTCTGTAATGTTAAAAAATTATCAATGCTAAATAAGAAGATTTTTCGTTCATAATTTTGTTTGAATTTAAATCTAAATATTTTTGTATACAAAAATCTGTCCAAAGTATTTTAAAAAACCTTTTCAAATAAAAATAATAAATACACTTTAATGGTAAAGAAAAACGCGGTTAGTTATACAGACACGACATTATTTCGTTATTCGCAAAAAATAAAGAAATAAAGAAATAAAATAAAAAAATAAAGAACAAATAAATAAAATAAACATAAATATTGCCAGTAATAAATTTTTCTAAAAGTAGGGGAAAATAAAAAATGTTTGCGGTATTTATTTTATTTTTTTAAACCAGTGATAACATTTTTATTTCCCTGTGCAGAATGACGTCATTGTGGAAAATGATGTAATAAGAGAAATTATTTATTTAATGGCAGATAAAGTACTTTTATAAACCCGGGGTTTTTATTTAATAACTTCGTTAATTAAAATGATACGGATTTCTAACTACCTGAAATGCTCTCCTTGAAGTATTCGGAACGCATTGATTTGATACCTCCCATGATGCAGAGCATTTTGCCCTCCGCGAGAAGATGCTGTCAGACAAAAATATTTGACGCTAGCTACAGAAACTTTTTTTATATGTATAGAGATAACTGTATGTTTATTTGTATCCATAAATTATGATGTTATGACTTGTATTTTTTTATTACAAGTAACCATTTTTATTACAAGTAACCATTTTATTACAAGTAAACATTAATGAAGAAATTATTGTAATTAAAAAATGAAATGATCACATATCATAAAACCTGGTAAAACAATTACAGAAGCAGCTATAAATTTTGGAATACTAAATGTATTTTATTCATAAATATGAACTAGGACTCTATTTTTGTTTCACTTTTCACACATCTTTTCGTTTCCATTGCTTTGTAAACATAACGCATTTTTTGGAGTGTTTTACTGAACAGAGCTTTCAACTTTTTAATTTATTCGGGAGCAGTTTTAATATCCACTTTTTTACTTTCCGAACACTATAGTGAGGAAAGTATTGTAATCATGTCAAAAATCCGAATTCGAGATTTTGATGTTTCTATACGTTTTGAGGTCCCCTGAGTCCGTTTTCACTATTTTTACGATGATGTATGTATGTGTGTGTGTATGTGTGTATGTGTGTATGTCTGTGAGTGAACACGCTAGCGTCTAAACGCTTTGTTCGATTAACCTGAAAGTTGGTACGCATATTGTAAGTCACCATAGTACGAACCCTATAGATTTTGGTGAATCTAGCACTTATAGTTTTTTTACAGGGACACAAAGAAAAATTCTTTATCATTATGGCCTATGGGAGCAAAATCTTAAAAGTGCGATAGCATCTAAACGCCTTATTCAATTAAGCAAAAAATTTATACACATATTATAGGTCACAAATACTGAATCTGTATAGATTTTGGAGAATCTAGCACTTATAGTTTTTTTACAGGGACACAAAGAAAAATTCTTTATCATTATGCCTATGGGGCCAAATTTTTAAAAGTGTGATAGCGTCTAAACGCCTTATTAATCTGAGCAAAAAATTTGTACATATGTTATAGATCACAGTTGAACTAACTGTATAGACTTTGGTGAATCTAGCACTTACAGTTTTTTTACAGGGAGACAAAGAAAAAATCTTTATCATTATGGCCTATGGGACTAAATTTTTAAAAGTACGATAGCATCTAAACGCCTTATTGAATTGAGCTGAAAAATTATATGAGTATTATAAATCATTGTTGCACTAACTATAAGCATTTTGGTGAATTTAGCATTTATAGGTTTTTACAGGGACACAACGAAAAATTCTTTATCATTATGATCTATGGGCTCAAAGTTCAGCAACGTTAAATAAAACATCGTGTAATATATGGTCAAAAATACTCAAACACTCTATTATGGTTTTCTCTCTTTTGTTTGTTTAACAACTCCTCTTTCTTTACTTTATCTACAAAACTGTTAATTACTCAATGTTTGGAAAGTCGAGTGGAGTCACTCCAGATTTTTTTTTTTTTTGAACCATTTTCTTTGCACAGTACTTTTTTTTCAAATATGTAATCACAGCTAAATTAATTAAAATGTTGAAACATCTGTCAGAACTTACAAATTTTTTATTTATTCTGCAGCAATGTTAATTCCCGCTTTGTTTTTTTTTTTTTTTATATCAACTTTTTTTAGCAGAGTAATCTTCTTTTTATTTAACAGTAATTACACATTCGAGAAAATTACTGAACAAGAAAAGAGGCTTGTCTAAAGACGTAGCAGTGCTACTGAATAAATTAAAAACCAGACAGCTCTGTATCTATAAGACGAAATGCACTAAATGCAATATTCATGATGTTTATTTACTAAATGTATGCTACTAACAAGGAAACATTCAAAAGGTGTTGTCTTCAAAAAATATTGAAAAAAAAAAATGTGATTCTACTCTTCATAAAACATCAGAAAGTGAAAAAATTATCAGATGAAATGAATTACAGTGACCACAAAAAATTATCAAAAGTAAGCATATTTGGCGATTTCACACTGTTAGGCGATTGGTTTTGAGTACTTGGCGGAGAAGCAAAACACGGTTTTGTTCGTACACGGCAAACTCAGTACTAGCGAACTTATCGCCTAACAGTGTTAAATCGCCAAAAATACTTATTTTTTATAATTTTTACTGGTCGCTGTGATTCATTTCAGCCGATAATATTTTCACTTTCTGTTGTTTTATGAAGAGTACAATAATATTTTTTTTTTCAATATTTTTAGAAGACGACACCTTTTGAATGTTTCCTTGTGAGGTTTTTTTTTTTTTTCTTTCTTTCTTTTAGTAAATTAACCTCTCATTGAGATGCAGGGACGCAATACTACGATTTCTTATGCCTTATGCAGGGATGCGAATTTGGCGCAAACTTTATTCCACTATTTCTTTTAAAAGAATTTCTTTTTATGAAATTTTAGATTGAAAAAAATTTGGTTTTTTCAAAAGTGCTATGAGTTCTGCACCAAATTTCTATCCCTGAGTATATGAACAAGATAGCAAAGCTTCTAGAATAAATATTAAAACTAACATTTGAAGGGCGGTGGTTACTTACAACCACCACATAATTCTATTTTTCAACTGCAATAATTCATTCCGGAAATTCAGGGGTGGAAAATTGACACAGGATTTATATCGAAACATGTGAAACAATTTTTTTTCTTGTTAAAACAACGATTACATAGTAGAGAAAAATTTTAAACAATACCGGTATGCTTTCTGCGACAAAGTTTCACCCCTGGAATTTTTAACAAAAATTTAACTTTATAACATGTTGAAAAAAAAAATCCATTTACAACACATCGCCAACTAAACTAAATGCGACTGGAAACTTTATTTTCAACTAATCCAAAACTCCATGGAGAACTTACGCTTATAATAATAGCGCGATTTTGAGCATTTTAGTGAGTGAGGCTTCACTAACTTACACCACGTGTGCATAAAACATTTTATTAAATTTACGTCTATAAACGATTAATAATTTATAAACTGGAATGTATTTATCAACTTTAAAAACTCTATCGGTTAAATAAATTATTAAAACAAGAAAGTGTTAAAACAAGAAATAAAACAGTCTCAATAATTATTTATTTAGTAAGCATTAAAAATTCATGGATGAGAAGTTGCCTTTTTTTTTTCCAACCACTATTTTCATATATAAATCTTTTTCGTATATTTAAGCAAGATTTTATTATTATTACTAGCAGGCTTTGCCCGCTTCGCTGGACATTAAACTTAAATGAAGTCTCAAAATACCATACCTTTATTAATAACCTAAGTTCTCGCTGTGATTGGTAGAGGTTTTCTCGCTCGCAAATTAAGGACTCTGGGTCTCCACTGTCTTCGGCACAACTTACTAACTTTTTACTTCCCCTTCCTCAGCGGTGAGTTCGAAGTTTTGCAAAATCACACTAATGTACATAATGCGTACACTTAATCAATATCCAGTCTGGGTCCCCACTGCCTTCGGAACACACTTCTTACTTCCCCTTCCTCAGCGGATGAGTTCAAAGTTTTGCAAAATCCCACTAATGTACATAATGCGTACGCTTAATCAATATCCGCGCACAAAAGTTCGCCATTCTAAGATAATTCAAAGCGAATTCAAACGGAAAAACATGTTTTTACACATGTTTATTGGGAACAACTTCAGTATAACCCCACAACGATATTTGGCGATTTTTTTTGCTGGCGCTTATGGCTAAATCATAAATCATATATGATAAATGATAAAATCATAATCTAAATCATAAAATCATAATCTAAATCATAAGATCAAAAATCCAAAATAAACAACATATTAGGCTGCATATTATATCGCAAACAGTCCAGAACGACATCGTTATCCTTCAAAACGGCGCCAAAGAAAAATCGGCAAATTCAGCTGTGGGGTTATACTAAAGTTATACCGTTTATTGCCCTTCGACTCCGAGAAGGTGTGTGTGTGGGGGGGGGGGGGGGAATTTCGAATTTCGTGAAATCCAGTTACAATAAGTGCCGGATGCAAACAAACAATTTACGCACCAAATTTCGTGACCACAGAAGTCTTCAATAGAAAATATTATAAATAAATAAATACAAAACGCACAGCTTTAGTATGGGAACCCTTTGGTGACTTTAAATATTTTAGGCCATTTCTGCGATGAACTGAATTGGCTATCTCAATTGTGCAATTAAAGATCTTGGCGAGAAACGTCCGAGCTACTTCGGTTCCGAATTTCAAATTTTGCCAAAGGGATCCAATACTAAAGCTGTTCCATATCGAATCTGGTTTGAAAACGGAAAAAGGGTAAAATAAATTAGAAATATCAGACCTATATTTATAAATTTGATACCGAATGAAAGGGCGATTTTTCTGAATCCAGGGGTTTAAACAGTTTTTCGATGCGACAATTAGATTTTTAAAAAATAACTAAAGTATGAAATTTAAGTGGCAACGGAAAAACGGATAAAATGAAAAATAAATTAGAAATATCAGACTTATTGTTACAAGTTCAGTACCAAATGAAAGAAGTGATTTTTCTGAATCCTGGGGTGTAAACAGTTTTTCGATACGATAATTAGATTTTTTTAAATTAACTAAATTATGAAAATTAGATGGCAACACTTCATTTCAATCTTTTCATAATTTGTAGTGCGAATCACGCGAATACAAAAGTCTTTAGCTTAAAAAATTATTTTTATATTTTATTTTTCCATTCAAAGCATTTTAGTGAAAAAATATTTATGGCGCATGCGCAGGCGTTTTTTACCCACAATTTAAACACTAATCTTAATTTTGAAAATTTCTATAGATATAATTTCAAGTTGGGTGAAGACCTAACTTTCTGCTAAGCGACGTTGAATTCCGTCCAGCCGTTCTCGAGTGATGCCCGGACAAACGTGTTTTAGTCTTTTACCCCCTAGGGGGGGAACGGGGGAGAATTTCTGAAAAGTTGATAGATATAATTTTAAGTTGGGTGAAGACCTAAATTCCTGTCAAGCGCCGTTGAATTCCGTCCAGCCGTTCTCAAGTGATGCCCGGACAAAAAAAGCGACATTCGGATACGATGACACACACACACACACACACACACAGGCAAAATTTTCTGAAGTCATTTTCGGCTTTCATGGGGTGTAAAACGTGAAAATATCGCAAAATTTTTCGATTCCGACAAATTTACAGACAAAACTCTGATTTTATTAATATAGATTATTATTGAATAAGCTATAGAATTTAACATATATAAATAATAAAAATAAAAAACTTGGAAATTTCTCATCCATAAAATTTGAATTAAAATAATGTGTTAGCGGCGTCTATGCAAAGAATACTGCTAAAAATGATATATTACGACTTTTTCCATTAGAATAAACAGTTTTCAATTTTTTTTCTTGTCATATTATTCTAATGCTTGAGATTTATTAAATAATCAAACACTGAATAAGCAAAATGCATGCCTTGCAGTTTTCCCAGAACAATTTCTGATTGTTACTCTCTGGTCTCTCAGACAGGGTGTAATGTATTTATGATAAATTTATTCTGGTTTATTCATTTTATTTCATGTAATGATATTTACTCTCTTTTGAGAAATCAGAAGAGATAAACATACCTTTCGTAAACATGTCAGTATTTTAATAAAATAACAAAGTTTTGATTTATTTAGAAGAAAATTGTTTTGAATTATGCAGAGATTATATTCATATGATTAAGGAAATTTTATTTTGATGTAAGGTACTGTCGGTAACAAAAGTCTCCGAACGCTAGCAAAAATTTCTATGTAAAAAAAAGTACACTTCATACGTTTTTGTTAAATAAATCCTTGTCGAATCCTGTTCTTAGTCAGAAATTAGAAGAAAATCCGTTTGATATATATATTTTTAATTATTTAAAATATATATGTTAATTAATTAATTTATTTATTTCAAGTCCCATTTCAATGTAAGCACTCAATATTCTACTTTTAAGCTCATGACAGATAAGTCCCGTGGTTTTTAGAATAAGGTATAAAAAAGTTAAAACAGAAACGTGTATTTTTAATTGATTTTGAAAAAATAAAATAAAACTGGCTATATGTAAAGAATTCGACTATAGGTATAGTAGGTAAAGAGAACGTACCTCAAAAATCTCGAAATTTGGTTCAAATAGCTTAAAAAAATAAAATCTTTAAAACAAGAAGAAGACATTTATTGAAAAAGACATAGTAATACACAAGTTAAAAATCACTTAACCCTTTAAAGGGTAGTGGCGGGATACATTATATACCGCCTAATTTTAACTCCTAACTGCAAAAAAAAATTCCAGAAATTTTCAGTACTTTTTTTTTTTTTTTTTTTTTTTTAATTAACTCATTTATTTCTTTTCTTCTAATCTGTTGATTTTAAATTTGCGTAATTATCTTGCCCTTGAAAGGTTAAAATGCATAAACTATAAACGTTTAGTACCATTTTCTTAACAGCTTGTTCGTTTGTTTAACTTAGGTGTCAATTTGTATGATTTTTTAACATCCCTATTTCATTGGGGAAAAAATCATCATGTTTAATGGCAAAAAACTGCTAAAAGGCGTATTAAAAATTTCCGATTGAAAAAAAAAAAAAAAAAAAAAAAAAAGAAAGGAAAAAAGAAAAAAAAAAGACCCGTAGAAGTTGGTAGCTATGGTATAACATCTACCAAACAACAACGCCCAATTGCATGAACAAGGAGATCAAGCTAGGGATGTGCATTCAGATAATTGCAGAAGATTGAATCTTTGTTAGCCATCCTTCTAAGAAAATACGTGAATGATAGTTATTACAGCCTGAGATAAGAATTTTAATATTTTCAAATTAATCAGTATATTTGTTTCAGCTGCATGGTTGACCATTTTCAACCCACTCCAATTAACAATGCATGCGCTATACCAACCGAATACGCAGCCCTAGTTTGAACTGCTTATTTATGCAAATGTAAGTTGTTGCTTTTTTTATACTTACTGATGACATGCTAAGAAAGTAGCACGGAATGTTATGTTCAATGGGTTTTAACTTATTTTTGAACTTGTATTTTATTACGTTTTTTCACTAAATGCACCTATGCTTTTAAAGGCCTTCGCAAAAGATTTTTGTCGGTAAGCGTCTAGCTCGTGAACTTCAAAAGTGCTGCGCTACCAGCTTGCAAGCGCAACCCCGGAAAATAGGTTCAATAAAAGATTTTTTTTTTTTTTTTTTTTTTAGTACAATGCAGGTGGGGGTGATTTCGATGCTTGTAGAAAAAGTTGTGTTGAAGATACTTTAAATTTTAAACATACTCACAAACATGCAGGACAAATTACATGACCCTAAATTATTTTTCTAAGTTACGAGGTGAATACTTTTTAAGCCAATTTTAGTTATTTATTATTTAATAGCTAGCAAGTCTACTTGGGGTGGCTTGAGTTAAAGTGTTTTTAGAATTTAAGACCAATTATTAAAGATTCTAGTGGTACAAAGAATTTCAGACAATTGAATTTTTCCATTGGAACAACATGTCCCATGGAATTCTTCGGGCTACTTTTTTACACAACGATTTACGCAAACATTTGCCCTTTTGCTATACTGACAATATTTTGAAAAGTGTAATCAGAAGTAGTTTTATTGGAATGTGCATATAGGACCCAATTAGAATTTTTCAAAGCTCTGTATTTTATATCCGTATGACGTCTGGAATAACTTCAATTCGAATATAATGTGTTTCTTCAGTTTTTTCTTGTCCTCAAATTGCTGTCCGTTAAGCATCTGTATGCAACCTGGCTTCTCATAGCTAAATTTCTACTCACCTCCGATCAGATTTTTTTTTCAGCATGTCCCTGAGACGTGGCTTGTACCTGTTTCTCATTTTCTTCTTATCTTCTAGTCACTGCCGGTTGAGCATTCGCACAAAACATGGTTTATCGCTGTTTTTACATTTCTTTTGATTATTGAACAGCCTTTTATTTTAGACTATTTTTGATGCCTGCCTCATGCCTGTTTAGATTCATCTGCTCTTTTAGCCACTATCCATTCAGCACCTGCACTGTTCTTTTTTTTCTCGTCTTCTATCAGTTTTTTTCCCCCATCATGTTCACAACTTCTTGTTTGTGTTTGCACTTAAGATTCTTCTTGTATTCTAGTTTCTGACCATTGAATACCTGCAAGATGTCTTGTCACTGTTCACCAGTTTTTCTCCGTTTTCTGTCATCTCTCATTTGAGAATGAGCAAGATATCTTGCCTCTAGGTATTCCCGAATGTCATCTAGAGCTAATATTACCTGGCATTGTTGAAGAGATTCTTGTTGTCGTTCTCTTTAAACATTCTTTGCAGCGCTAAAATAATTTCTCTCTCTCTCTCTCTCTCTCTCTCTGATTCACAAATCTTTCCTATAAAGCTATAAAAAACTGCCGGGTTATTACAGACAGAAGGCTGTCAAGGTTGACATATTTTATCCTTTTTTATCCATTAAAAAATAAATCCCTGGGTATTGCCATTATAGCCAATTTGAACAGACCCAATTTTCAGCAGAATTTTGTAAATTTTAGCCGCTCTAGTTTTTAGCCATCCTGGACAACCGCCCTCCCCTTCCTGCTTTATGCACGGCCCTGAATAAATGTCTCTTATATAATAATTTTAAGTATTTTTCGAGGAGATGTTAAAATGATTTATACTTCTAGATTCTATTTTATTTCAGTTATCCGCGAATCAATAGAAATTTCAACACGAAAATTTGAAGTTTTGAAATAACCCCTTTTGAATTATTGGAGATTTAGAAAGATATATTGACGAATTCCGTTGATAAATAGAGATAATGTTTGTAGTCTGGATATATATTCTGATTTCACCTTAACAGCCAATAGATGGCGCCACCTCCTCAAAAGAAAATTTTCAGTTTTGGAGTTTTATAAGTACTTTTCCGCAAAAGCACATCGTTGTTTTATCCTGAAGATGACGTAGTTTGTGATGTATGAAACTAGTTGATTTTATTTTATTTAGTGTAAAACTAAATTATATACATTTTCACTTAAGCAAGATTATTTTTAGTATGTCTAACTGTCCTTTAACGAACTGTCTTAAACATTCCGAACTATTTAAATAATAATAATAATAATAACATTTAATTCAGTTCATGGGCTACAGTGCGTTAACATTTTACAATTTCCAAGTTAGCGTTCTTCCAGTTAGAAATAACAAAATAAAAAAAAATAAAAAAAATGTAAAATTCGAAGTCAGAAGCTACATTTTAACTTCTTTTATAATATATACATCAAAATGTCAATATATACTTTTTTATTATCTATCTTTACATCATGAAAACACAGACGATGTTTTATTCAAAGTTATTTAAAACAAATATTTTTGAAAAACACCTTTGTAGTGTTCATATAGCTATCTAACTGTATTAAGACATACACCATAAACATATGCACGTCAATTTATTTTTCTATATCACTTCAACAACATAATAGTTTTTATTTATTTTTATTATTTTTTTTCTTATCAAATATCTATATTATTATTATTATTATTATTATTATTTGGAATAGTTATTTGTCGGCCACAAAAACATGATGAAATAAAATTGAAACATATTTCAACGTGTCAAACTCTAATAAAGTTTCATGTAGCAATTATTTAGAAAACACTTAATTTTCGAGTAACAAGATAACTTTATCTCTTAATCTGTTAGTTTTCCCGAAAGTATGGCAGAAGCTTCACTGATATATGACAAACATGGTCATTCATCATCTAACAAGGAGAGGTCACGACATGGAAAATTCAGATCGGGACGAAATTGCGCAGGATTGTAGTATACTATGAGGGTAACAACATATTAAAGCAGTAGGACCCACTATCCACAAAATTTCAAGAAAAAAGCATTTAAAGTTTCAGTAATCTTTAAATACAAGTTAATTCGCAAACGAATAAGCGCCTCAGTGGCGTGATCTTAAAGCGCGAGTCTCTCACCCAGATGACATGGGTTCGAGGCTACCTGCGGGACTACACTTTTTTTTTTTTTTTTCTGTAACTTTTTATGTAATCTTAACTTTTTATTTATTTTACTTTATTTTACAATTCAATTCAAAATTCGAAAATTTTAATAAAAAATTATTTAATTTTCTTGAGTATAAAATATCTTTTTCTACTTTTAATATTTATAACTTAAAAATACAATAAATTTCCATAACTTAAAAAATGAAGTTTAGTTTTACAAAACCCTAAATAAGAAACATAAAGAAAAACAGACAAATATTTAAATAATTAAAAAATAAGCAAGCTGTAAACAAAGTGTAAAATAGTTAGCAGGTGTACTTAAGTCTTGGTTTGAGCTTCCTGATTTGGTTTCAATGTGTATAAATTACGTAAACACTTCTAGCTTGTTAATAATAAAAGGCAGGTGGAATTTTATTTTGTGCACAGAAGGATAAAAAAAAAAAAAAAAAGAAAGTCGTTATCGGAAAAAAAAAAAAAAAAAAGATGTTTATTAACATTTAAAATCTACATTTAAAGATAACATTTCTTTATCTGTAATAATTTAATAGCATAGCAAACCTATACTATAATTTTTAAGAAACTATTGATTGGAGAAGTAATTATTTAATTTGGATAATAATTATATATGCAATTAAAATCATCATTTCTCTGTATTTTTTTTTTTTTTTTTTTTTGTAATTTAAAGAATAAAATTAAATATACCTAAAATGAAATAAAATATTTAGAGAGATAATTAACAGTTTCTTTAGTTTTACCTTATTTTAAAGTTAAAATAAAACTAAAATTTATTTTTTAAGTTACATAAATTTATTGTATTTTTAAGTTATAAATATTAAAAATAGAAAAAGTTATTTTATACTCAAGAAAGTTAAATAATTTTTTATTAAAATTTTCAAATTTTGAATTGAATTGTAAAATGAAGTAAAATAAATGAACAGTTAAGATTACATAAAAAGTTACAGAAGAAAAAAAAAAAAAAGTAATCCCGCAGGCAGCCTCGAACCCAAGTCATCTGGGTGGGAGACTCGCGCTTTAAGATCACGCCACTCAGGCGCTTACTCGCTTGCAAAATAACTTGTATTTAAAGATTACTGAAACTTTAAATGCTTTTTTCTCGAAATTTTGTGGATAGTGGGTCCTACTGCTTTAATATGTTGTTACCCTCATAGTATACTACAATCCTCCGCAATTTCGTCCCGATCTGAATTTTCCATGTCGTGACCTCTCCTTGTAAGTTAAATATCGTTACTTGTTTTGTTTGAAACAAAAATGCACAGATAATCGTCTGTGCTATATTCCCTATAAATCTTGTCTCATAAAAATAACTCCAAATACCAAAAAGGTTGTTTGTAATATCTATATATTAATAGGCAAGAATGAAATTTGTGGTACACTTTTAACATATTGATTATGGGAGTAGAGGGTTGAAATTGGTATCATTCGAAAGGTATGATTAGCCATATTTGCAGAATACAAAAATTATTTTCTTACGATGTCTTAAAAATACTTTTATATTCTTTTATATTGAAAATATTCTTTTATATTGAAAAATATTTAAAGTATAAAGTTGTTAAATCTGTCAATTTCTGAAAACTCAAAAAAAACCATAGACACAGTAATCTGAATAATGTAGCATCACTATACTCTCGACTACCGATTTTTCGTTCTAAGAGAAAACGGCTATTAGATGGTAGAAATTTGAGTGAATGAATGATAGATCGAAAGTTCATATTGATGAAAATATGTACGCAATTTAAAAAAGTATTTGATTTATGCAAGTTCTAATTTTTCTCTAATTTATTTAAGATATAATTTCTTTTTATTTTATTTTATTTTACGTCAGCTCCAATTTGAAGACATATTTTTCAACTAAAACCTAATGCAATTCAATTAACTAAAATTGACTAAGCATTAAAAGAAAAAAAAAATGATTTATTATTGTATTTCAGCATATATAAGAAGAAAGTATAGGATTTGGAAAAACTTTTGATTTACGGTTTTCGATGAATTTGCACGTTTTGAGATTTCTTTGCATTTTAACTAACTGAAATTGACCATTTATTTTTAAAAAAGAGGATTTATTTCAGCTTCTACATGTATGAGAAGAAAGTAGAAGATACGTAAAAAAATTCGATTTCAGGTTTTCGACGAATTTACACGTTTTGAGATGTCCTTGCATTTCAATTAACTGAAATTAACTACATACTTTTTAAAAAGTGGGTTTTTTATAGCTTCTCCATGTATAAGAATCAAGTAAAAGGTACGAAAAATTTTTCAGTTTCCGGTGTTCGATGAATTTACACGTTTTGAGATTTCCTTGTATTTCAATTAACTAAAATTTACTAGTTATTTTTTAAAAAGTGGATTTTTTACTAGCTTCTGAATGTATAAGAATCAAGTAGAAGTTACGGAAAAAAATTCGATTTCTGGGTTTCGATAAATTTACATGTTTTGAGATTTCCTTGCGTTTCAATTAACTGAAACTGACTATTTATTTTTAAAAAGTTGATTTATCTTCTATCCTCTGCATATATAAGAAGAAAGTATAAGATTTAAAAAAAGTTTAGATTGTCGGTTTTCAATGAAGTTACATCTTTTGAGATTTCCCGACTTCAATTCGTCCATTTTTAGAAAATATCTGTCTTTTTGTGTTCAAACACTGTACTTTATGAACCAGTGGAATTAATTTAACCGAAATTGATATTTGGTCGAACCTTGGATTGACATGGTGCCAATTAGATTTTGGGCTATGTCACCCAACAGGGGGCGCTTCAACGTTGCAATTTCTTCTCATTTCAGGAAAGTCTCAGCATCTACAGTGTATCAAGCTTAGGAAAGTTTATTAAGTAAAACTCTGCTTATTCAGTTTGAGTGAATGCCGACAAACAATTGCCGAAGCTGTGTTGCAGTTTAATTTCGTTTAGGAGAAGGCAATTACTTTGTTTTGCTTCTCTTTGCAAAAAAGTGGTTGAGTTTCGACCATTGGGCGATGGTATATTCGGTGACTGACGCGGCATAAAAGGAAAGTTGAGTGTCAGCCATCGATGGCTGACGTGGCACTCAATGTGTTAAATAGCAAAATAAGTTTTTTTTTTTTTTTTTTTTTTTTAAGTAATCAAAGGGATAAAGATTTTATAAACTGACAGGTAGAGGTTATCTGATGAATCAAGAGATATTGTACAGGTATGCTCCAGACTCAGATACTAAAGAAGCCCAACTTGTGATACCACCCCAGTAAAGAGAGGATATCATGAAACTGCATCATGATTCTCCAACTACAGGCCATTATGGTGAAATAGGAACTTATCAACGTATCTCACAGTGGGTGGAATTGTTCACTTTGGTTTCAGCCACCACACGAGAGTGTGCAACAAAGTTAATTGAAGAAATATTTCTGAGATACAGAATTCCGGGAAAGTTGATTAGCGACAACGGTCCACAGTGTATCAGTGCAGTACTTCAAAAAGTCAGTTGTGCTCTTGACATAGACCAAATATTGACTCCAGTTTACCATCCACAAGCGAATCCGGTTGAGAGGAAAAATAGAGACCTTAAACCTCGTTTCTCTATCCTAGTACGTGATGTTCACGACTATTGGCCAGGAAATTCAAGTATTCGTTTTACGTTAAATTCATTCAAGTCAGATACAGTTAGACATACTGCGACATTCCTGACATTTGGACGTGAATTACGAACAATTGATGATATCGTGTTTGACCTAAAAGCGGTGCTGGACAGTGACAACTTCGTCCCAGAGATCACACCGTATCTAAAACGTTTGGCCATGATCTCAAAAATTGCAAAGGAATGTGTGGAAATGAAACAAGATCAGATAAAAATATATTATGACAAGAACCGTAGGAAACTGTATTTTACGCCTGGTCAAAATGTTTGTGTTATGTTACACTCTATCAGCAAAGTCCATAAAAGAAAACATCGAAATTCATGCCAAAACGTGATGGATCATATGCAATTCTAAACCAAAGGTCTCCAGTATCATATGAAGTTTCCACATTGTATAACCCTGACGCACCAGTTGGGACCTATCGTGTTTCTGCATTAAAACCCGTCACAGAAGTTGAGACCTCTCCAGTTGCTCTTCTAAGAAAAAGAAGAAGACCTGAGAAAAGTACTGCTGTTTCCAGTACGAGACGTTCCTTCGAAACAGAGGGGAATGATGTAACACCTGTGCGGCTGTTCCGTCATCAAACCCACGTGACCTCGCACTCAATGAAATTTAGTAAAACGTAGTAGTCAGTAACTGTCCTTCTTCCCAAAAAGGGTTCTCAGAGTTTTCGTCTGCGTGTTCCATTCTTTTCTTGAAATGTTCAAAAATTAAAATGTTAATGCCTGTATTCTGTATATATTGTGTTTATGTCTTTATTAAACTTTGTCATGTGTTAAAATGGTTGAAGAATTTCTGAGTATTCGTCTTCTTATTCGACGCCTCAAATTAAATTGGTTTTATGGAAAAGCAAAAATAGTTATACCTTATGTCTATATTAAGTGCTCTACCAAGCTACATATAATGTAATCTCCCGAAATTTTAGGTACAGGGAAATTTTTTTACCGCGTGCTTTTACTAGACTAGCAGCGCGCATTTAAGAAAGGAATTAGCTATTATGCTGTAAAAAACATTTTTATAAAAAATAATACTTTTTATAATATAACAAAAAATTAAATATAATCTAAAATTAAAAATATAATCAAAGTTTAAATGTTCTAAATGATCAGAAAAAAAAAATTATAGGGGAAAGTTGGATAAAACGGGATAGTCGGACAAAACAGGATACGTCCGTTAGGGACCCAGCTAGTACTACTATGGAGCGGATGACGACAGAAACTTGTTCTCGACCATAATTACATCATTCTCAGTTCGTCCCGTCTCGAGACCACTAGTTGATGGAAAGTTGTAGTTCTTAGAACTTTTTTATTCTGTTTTCTTGGCACTTTCTACATTTACGTGCGTTGTTTTCTACATTATCCTGCCTTATATGGGAATACAATTCCGGTGAATATTACATTTGATTAAGCATTTATTAACGAATATTCTCATGTGTAGTCTATCTAATTTTCCTTTCACATTTAGGCAGCAGTCATGTTTATTTTGAAAAGTGTCGGAGTTGGACAAAACGGGACACTTATGAGTTGGATAAAACGGGATACGGTTTTTTATATACTTTTCTCAAGGGACATTGCAGGAGTACACCAGCCAACAAACCTATCAGGAGACAGCCTACGGACAGACCAACCTGCAACATCCTCAGGGGAGAAAGGATTAGCACTCTCATGTTATCGACCTAAGCTACTCTTTTCCATCTCTCCAAAGTTTGTTCTGCCTGCACCTCAAGTAAAAGGATCTCGCCCAGAAAACAAGGCTGATGAGAGAAAAAAGAAACTGTAGCAATAACATCATCTTCATATAAGAGTGAGTTAAAAAGAAAAGAAATAGAAATGACGATAAAACTACAAGTAAATTAAAGAAAAGGTTGCTATGAAATCCTTCTAAAAATTCCAAAAAGAAGTTTATAAGAAAAGGAAATGGAAAAGAGGAAGAAAAAGAGCTACCAGGTCCAGCCAAACATAAAAGTAGGCCTATAAAAGAATTCCTAACCCTGTTGTTAAAAGTCAAAACATAGAAAAGTTTAATAAACCTTCAGCAAGCAGCCAAGAATGCATGTCATCATTGTCTGAAGATGCAACAGAGGGAGAAGAAACCTGCATCTATTGCAATACACACTGTACGTCGATTCTAAGGCTGGTGAAGGTTGGATACAATGTTCTAGATGCCAAGATTGGGCTCACGAAGCGTGTTCTAAATGCCTTTTTATGCTACTTTTGTTCTGCTATAGGTCTAAATAAAAGGTCTTCTTTCCCATTTTCTAAATAAAAACATTAAAAACTTTTATTTTAAGTCTCTGATTACTGAAGACATTGTTCTTTCAAGTGGAAATTTTGCTTTACAGTTTTCTGTCAGTTAATTGTGCTTTTCAGTTAGTTTTACACAAAAAATTAAACATTGTAATCCCTATCCCGTTTTATCCAACCAAGGTATGCTAAAACGGGATGTGTAAGAGTTTGGTAAATACATTTTTTTACTATTTTACAATCATTACAATTAGTTAAAAATGTGTTTTTTGTGTGCTTCAATAACTATTGTAGTTATATTAAAAAAAACTGTATGGTTTTCTTCAACATATTTTCCGTAGTAAAGAAAAACAAGAATGGTATCCCGTTTTGTCCAACTTTCCCCTATATATATAATTTTAAAGTTATTCTGAATTATTATTCTGAATTATCTAGTTATTCTAAAGAATTTAAAAAAAATTAATAATTTCCATTTTAAAATTACAATTAGAATAAAATTTGAACTATGACAAATAAAACAAATATTATCATTATTCTTTTTCCTCTTATCATTCTTTTTTATTTTACTTCTAACATTGTTTTACGTTACTCGTTTAAATTATATTGAACGAAATCATAAATATGATCAGATGATTATATTTTTCTGTTCTGTAAAAGTTTACGAACATTCACCAAGAACCATTGAATTGGATAGGTGAAAAGTTTTAGCTCTTTAAATGCCATGAAAGTAACCTTTGACACAGATGAACAAATTTTATGGAAACAGATTCAGTAAAAATAACATTTATAGTTAAAGAAATGTTATTATACAGAAAATCATTGTCATACGATAAAAGAATGGAAAATGTTTTATAATTCAAGATAAGATAAGGTTAGATAAGTTAATATAGAGTAAAAAATATTAATAATATCAAGTAAAAAATGTTCACATGAACCATTTTATAATGTCTTAATATACATATATATATTTTGTAAATTGAAGTGTTATAAAAATATTCCTTGGCGGAGATAAATGACGTTTACGCAAAAGCAACTCAATGGAATAACATTTTCACTTAAATAAATAATGGTTAAAAAAACTATATATATATATATATACATATATATATATATATATATATATGTATATATAATTAAATAAAATAAAAATTCAAATGCCGCCAAGAAGCTCCTAAGCTAATTCTCTATCAAAGAAATAAGTAAAAAATTAATTTTAATAATAATAATAATAATAGTAATAGAAACCTTTAGAGCAATAATGACGCCAATTTTACCCTGCAAGTTCAATTTTTCGCAAAGTTTTATATCAATTTTAATATTTACGCGTGAATTTCTTTCCATTTCAAAAAGATTTAAAGCCAACTCGTAAATTTTTTTGGCAACAATTAAAAATTAAAATAAATTATGTATTTTCGTCTAAAAAAGGGCTTCTTCAACTCTTTCGATACTGAATGTTATTACTTTTCTTTTCTTTTCCTTTCAAAAAAAAAAAAAAAAAGAAAGAAAGAAAGAAAAAGATTTTAATGAAATTCTGGCAAAAGCAGAATTTAACTTAGCACGGAGGACTATTAGTTTTTTTTTTTTCAAATTGTAACATCGCTTTCAAATTATTCAATTATATTTTCGTTTTCGATAAATGTTCAACCATCGTAAAACTAGCGACAACGTTTTATCCGTAGATTGAGACAAATAGTCCTCCGTACAAAAAAAAAAAAAAAAAAAAAAACTAAATAATAAATAATAAATATAAAATATAAAATATAAAACCATACAATAATAATAATAATAATAATAATAATAATAATAATAATTCAAATAATCAAAATCAGTCCGAAGTGTAAAACAGTTTGCAGGTGTACTTGGTTTGAGCCTTCAGTTTCCGTATTAAATTGTATCATTTACGTAACCGCTTTTAACTTGTTAATATTGAAGAGCAGATGAAGTTTCATTTCGTGTACAGAAAGATAAAAACAATTAATGGCCAGAGAAAAATATTCGTTTATTAGTATTTAAAATCTAATTTTAAATATTCTGTCGTATATTTCGAAGATTTGTTTGCTCGTACTAATATAATAGCAACGGAATAATATACTAAAATTATTAAAGAAGTTGTATTGATTGAATTAATTATTTAATTTGTTTGGTAATAATTATATTTCTATATAATACAATTTAAACCATTATTTCTCTATAATTTAAAAAAGGAAATTTAGCATTGTTATAAATCTAAAATAAAATAAAAATGTTTATACGGTCGACTCGCGTTATAACGACCCAACGCGATATAGCGACCTTTTGAAAAGTTCCTATTGACTTCCAATTAAGATAATGTTATTTCATATTTGATATAACTACCAGGAAACGACAACACTCTTTAAATAACGACCAAGTAAACGAGTGTACTTCCTTCAATTTGTAGTTTAAGATGTGATCTTTACTTTAAAAAAAAATTAATAAAGCTAGAAAAAGATAGAAAAAGAGAGACAGAGAGAGAGAATCCAGCGAAATTTACTTCATCGGGAAAATGAGATGCAGTTTGATGTTTTAGCTTTTTAATTGTAATCTAAATCATATAAGCTGTTTGGAGCGAATTTTTCAAAAAAGCTATCGAACAAACTGATTTTCTCAAATTCAGGAATGTGAAGAAAATTCATAGAATGTTCCTCGTGAAGATTACTGACAGCGGAAAGGCAAAAGGGATATTAAATGTAGAGAATAATGAAAACTTCAATTATATTCCAAAAATTAGTAATCCTACATTCAAAAATGAGCTGCGAAAATACGTAACAAATATTCGGATACTTTTGAAAATCAAAATTATGGAAATGAATAATCTGACAACATCAACCTTTTTTAAATTTCTTCTTTCCAATTTAAAATTACACCAAAACTCGATTATTGCCTTCTTCATAAAATATTAAGCGTGTCATTAGTTGCTCATACATAGATAGGATAATTTCATTTTTGTACAGTATGTACACAATTCATACCCATTCTTTTCTTTTCTTATTATGTAAATTTCATGAAAATAAAATTATTCTTTCATTTAAAATTTTTATGACATCATTCGTACTTTATGGTACACATATACTGTATAATTAATTCAAATGGTCATCTTGAATCATTATTTTCATTTTCGTCAAATTTGAGAAAATTATAATGATTCACATTGGTTAATAATTTTAATTGATTTTAATTTAAAATTTTTATTTCACTTATAAATTCTAATAAAATTAATATTTTACATACAGTTGTATGTCATTTGCAACTATTATCAAATCAAATTGAATGAAAAAGGCATCATTTGAAAAATTATTTTCGATTTATTTGATATAGCGACCATTTGATATAACGACCCAAATTAAGACGTCTCGATGTGATCGTTGTAACACGAGTCGACTGTAAATGTATATTTAATGTTTCGTTTACTTTTACTTTATTTTATAATAATAAAAAAAGCTAATTTTTTTTTTAAGTTCTAGAAATCTACAAATATTGAAAGTAGACAAATTTGACTATTAAACCTACACACTCATATATATATATATATATATATATATATATATATATATATATATTAAAAAAAAAAATAAATACTTTTTCTTCGTTTTATTGCCGAAACGTCAGTGGAGGCCCTCTGTTGAGACTCAAAACGGTTTTGGGCTGTGTCTGTCTGTCTGTCTGTTTGTCTGTCGCGCGATAGCGGCCGCAAAAATAGCGCTATTGACTTGAAATTTGGTACACGTGTTCATGAGCCCCACGAAATCAGCTGTATAGTTTTTGGTATGTACTCCATTTGTAGTTCGTATACAGGGACACGCCAAAGTTTTTCTTATCATTACGGCCTATGGGAGGAATTTGTATGTATCACGATAGCGGCCACAAAAATCACGCTATTGACTTGCAATTTGGTACACGTGTTCATGTGCCCCACGAAATTAGCTGTATAGTTTTGGGTGTGTATTCCATTTGTAATTCGTGTACAGGGATAACGCCAAAGTTTTTCTTATCATTACGGCCTATGGGAGGAATTTGTATGTACCGCGATAGCAGCCACAAAAATCACGCTTTCGACTTGCAATTTGGTACACATGTTCATAAGCCCAACGGAATCAGCTGTATAGTTTTAGGTGTGTATTCCATTTGTAGTTCGTGTACAGGGACACGCCAAAGATTTTCTATCATTACGGCCTATGGGAAGAATCTGTATGTACCGCGATAGCCGCCGCAAAAATCAAGCTATTGACTTCATCTTTTGCCAAAACGTCAGTGGAGGCCCTCTGTTGAGACTCAAAAGGATTTTGGGTTCCGTCGGTCCGTCCGTCTGTCTGTCTGTCTGTCGTGCGATAGCGGCCGTAAAAACCACGCTATTGACTTGAAACTTTGTACACATGTTCATGATCCCCACGAAATTAGCTGTATAGTTTTGGGTGTGCATTCCATTTGTAGTTCGTGTACAGGGACACGCCAAAGTTTTTTTTATCATTACGGCCTATGGGAAGAATTTGTATGTGCCGCGATAGCGGCCCCAAAAATAACGCTATAGACTTGCAATTTGGTACACATATTCACGAGCCCAACGGAATTAGCTGTGTAGTGTTAGGTGTGTATTCCCTTTGTTGTTCGTGTATAGGGACACGCCAAAATTTTTCTTATCCTTACGGCCTATGGGAAGAATTTGTATGTACCGCAATAGCGGCCGCAAAAATCCTTCGATTGACTTGTAAATTGGCGCACACATTCCAGCTTTCCATATAAGTAGCTGTATAATTTTCATTGCTATATTTTTTATAAACTGTGTACAGGGGCACGCCAAAATTCTTAACATTACGGCGTATGGAGTGAATTTCGTTTAAACGCATTTTAATATCATTACTTTGCAATGAAGAAAATGAAACTAGAGTACGTGAGTAAGATGCTTAAACTTATGTTGCTTGAAGAAAATATGTGCTCTTAAGCTTTCTAATTAATGTACAGGACCTTACAAAAGTGTTCTGACAATGTCACTTAGTCATCCAAACGATGTTAAATTTGGAACAATTATTAATTTTAAACGCAAAATAAGCTGAATAGTTTTTACTGGTGTATACAATGTTTATGGTTCGTTTACAAAGACACACGAAAGAATTTCATAACATGGACGAATGTGCCTATGGACGAATCGGCCTATGGACGAATTTCTAATTTAAGCGCGCACTTTAATGCGTTTATGCTGAATTGAACTTAATAAAGTTAACATACATCATAAAGATGCTTAAAATCATGTTTACTCTAAAAAAAGTTTATGTATAGACTAAATAATTTATGGGACCACACAAAATAATTCCGAGTATGTACTGTAATCATCCAAATGATGTCAAATTAGTTTGAAAGATTAATGAGTTATAGTTAATTAGATTTATTCTTATTATTGGCGTTTGTAATGACTGTGGCTACTTTTCCGGGATACATAAAGGAATTTCGTACTTTTATGGTGTATAGTCGGTATTTCTTAAAAGTGTATTTTAACATGGTTACACCCCATCAAATATAATGAAATTTTATTAGAATTTTAAAAGCCTGTTTTCATGTTGAAAATTGTGGGCATAGAATTGATAATTAGTTTAAAGGTTACGCAAAATATTTCCGATGTGCTATGTAATTTTTTTTGTATGAAATTCGGTATTTATAAATTTCCGGGAAATAATACAAGACCGTCGTTTAATAAGAATGCATATTGTTGCGTACTTGGGGGTTTGTAAGTTGTCCGAGAATGAAAGGCGAAACTTGCAAAAATTCAGTGATTTATTCACAGAAAGTTCCAGAAGAATACAGGTCTATAAACCAAGTATCAGCTTCAATTCAACCAGTAAACCAAGCTTAAACAACAGCCGTTAACAGCAAAACAACAGTACAAACTGTTTAGCAATAACACATAAAGCAAGTCTCATTGAAAGAGGCTCAAAGCAAAGCAAGCATTTGACGAAACCGACACAGATCTGAGATTGGAAGCCTTGGCTTAAAAAATGCTCCTTTTATACTATTCTATCGAACACAGACTGTTCTGGAAAATTATCGTATCTCATCAGCCAATGAGATTAGAGCTACCATATTTGGTATATCCCTAATAAGGATTTTCTCGCCAAGGAGGGAAACAGTCGCCAAATTTGGCGCCAAATCCATTTCTTCCCTTATTGGAGCTATTCAATTCGTTGTTAAAGGAAAATTAGGCTATTTCAACGCTAAAACGACTAGAAATGCACAAATTTAGCATTTTATCGACTTACTAAGCCTCTTTGAAAAAATTTATACAAAAATAAATGCAATTATTTACAATTCCGTAACACTTTATATGATATACAAATAGGTATAGAAAGAGAGATACAGCGGGGGGTTGAGGGGGGCTGCCGCCCCCCTCAGGAATGTATCTGATTATGGTAATAAGTCGATCGAATCAATATATACTATTATATAATAAGAAATAAATAAAAATGACCTATTGAAAAATGTCTGATGCAAATAGGACGTTGAGGCTCCTGATCTGCAGATCCACTAGTTTTCAAGTTTTCAGTTTAATTATGAAGAAATTAAAAATAAAATAAAACTAAAATGATTGATTAAATAAATGATTAAAAAGAAAAAAAAAAGCAAGCTGCTTTTTGGGAGCACCGAACTCGGAACTTCCGCATTGCAGCTACCTACGTTACCTCCAGTACAAATGGAACGTTTACTTTTTGTGAAGAAATTTTACAGGCTTTTTTCTCAAGAATGCGGGGCTAGTGTGCGCTACTGCTTTAATATGATGTTATCTTGGTAGTATGTATAATTCTGAGCAATTTCATCCCGATCTAAATATTTTTCATGTCGTGACGTCTTCCTGAACATTTAGATGACATTACCCCCACTGAGTAATATCAACCATTTACCAGCCCAAGCAGGCTGAACAATTTCTGCAAAACTTAGGAGCACTATTATTCCGTTATCCCCAATAATTTTAAGGAATGGTACTTGATATACATAATGGACGAATATACTTTGAAGTCATTAGGCAATTGTGACAGTTAAAATTTAGTGGTGGATATTGAATAAAAAATAATCTCTAAATTTGGCGACACTGACCAGGGAATTAACATTAAATAGGATTTGCAAAGTGTTAAGCTAAAATATATTTTCATGTGTTGTACATGTAAAGTAACTTAAATTTTAAAAACTACAATTATAAAATAAGTAATGGAATAATAAATTAAGATGTTTCTTAATTGTTTAGATAAAATTCTAACACAGACTGATATTTTCTTATCTGCAGTCTCCATTGTTCGAGTGACCGTCAAATTTAGATTTAATTCTAACGTACATAATTGTCCTTTAAAAAAAATATGGATCATCTTTTACATTTTTTCTTCCCGAAGATGGACAAAGAAAAAAAATGTAGACGAAGTTACGCAGTGATATATTTCAATAACAACCAGTTAATACATCTTTTTTTTTTTTTTTTTTTTTTTGTAAGCAATTATATATATATATATTTACGATGATATAAGAGATATAGGTTTCTTATTATCAATATATTTCAAACTGAGCCCATTATTTTTAATACACAATTGAAAAAAAAAAACTATTAATTAACTATTGGTTAAACTATTGGAAATATACCTGTTAAATCTTTTAAAATATGTATCAAAGCATATATATTATATAGTTTTTATTACTAATATGGAATGAATGAAACTTTTAATTAGAACAAATGGAGAAATCGGTTCTAATTTTTAAAAGATAACTACTATTGCTACATATTTTTAATTTAATTTAAAATAGATATTTTATTAATTATAAAAACATATTACTAAGACTAGAAAATCAATTACAAAATAACTTTTTTTTTTTTTTTACGCATTCATTTTTTTCTTCAAATAAGTTTACACGAAAAGTCAACCTTTAATTTATTAATTTATCTTCAAAAATTAAAACTTTGAACAACAAACGGCTACTTTCTTTTATTAAACTGATTTAGAAGAAGTTTTTCAAGTAGTGATTATGGAATCACCACGCTTACGAAACTTAAGTAATGCACTTTAACAAAAGCACTTTTGAAACGTTATTGATTTTCAATTTAAGGAAACTTTGAATTAATCTGTGATGGATATTTTAGACAAAAAAAAAAACTTTAATGTCAAAACTCAGCGAACTTATTAATGAATAAATGAAAGGCCTTGGTGTAAAGAAAAACAAAAAGGTAACGTTAATTCTAAGTAAACTTTTGTAATCTGATTTTAATACCAGTTTAAATTATTGGAATAAAATGTAATTTCACATTTTGGCATCTCCAGTTTGGCAAATATTATTTTTGAGAGTTTTAAGTTTTAAAATTCTGTATATTTTAGAAAGTGTTTAAAAAATTAAATAAATTGATGATCAAATAATACATTTACTAATTTTAGGTGTGTGTTCATTGGTTAAAAGGTTTGAATAATTTTTAAAAGAGATTAAAAAATAAATATATTTTCTACTGATTTGTAATTTAATTGATAATACTTTTAAAAACATAAATTCGTTTAATATATCCAAAAATTACTTTATACAATAAACCACTCTTTTATAGCTAAAACAGAAATATATATTTATGGACATAAATATATTAAAAAATATGTTAATTATGGTTTCTGACAGGTTCGTTCGGAACCGCTTTTTTATAAGGATTCTTCCACTCACCCCCCTTTCTTTTTTCAAACAATAAAATGTTTAAATTTATGGGCGGTATTTTGAGAAAAATTTCTATATAAAATCAGTGGTATTGAAAAATAAGGAGCATTCACACTCTGTCTGAATACAAAGTGCTTAATTTTTATTTGAATTATAAGACTATTTTTTAACCTGGGAAGCATCTTAAATATATTTAAAAAGAAGATTTAGGATTTTTTTTTTCTAATACTGGTTATCACAAATAAAGGTTTAATAGCTACTGACTGACATTACGTATGTTTTTTAGGCAAATCATTTCGATAGCAATTATTTATAGAAATTATTATATTTACTCATTCTTGCTTCAAGATCCATATCTTTTCTATTGTTTTTCTTAAGATTAACCCCTAAACTGCAACGGGCGTATATATAGGTTTTTCTGAAGTGTGATCGTTTATATTGTACTGCTACCAGTAAAACTACTGACACGGTTTGACAGTATCATAAAATGAACTTGAAAGTGATCTTGACAGTATTTTTGAAAGATTTACTCCTTTCAGTGTTGAAAGAGAACAGTGTCACATTGAAGCGAATCTCGTGTTTTTTAATCGGCAGGTAAGGGGTTAATTACGCGTGCTAACAATTCCAAAATGGTTACTTGAACCTAGTATATGTTGCGCATTTTATTTTTAGGAGAATGACCGAATTAATTCTACCAAGTTCAACATGTGGTAATACCAGGAATCTACATTTGCCCTTTTTATTAAGTACTAATACACTAACCACTGAAATATTCTGTTAAATTACTGATAATCACGATTTTTTCATTTAAAATTTGAAATATTCATGAGCTCTACATACAAAGACGCAGTCTTTCAGATATTAAATATTATTATGTAACTCTTAGTGTTCTTCGTGGGTTCAGTTTCGGGTGCAGCAAATTAGAAGTATAGTTTGTATTTGGTCTAATAAACATATTTGTGAATTGTTATTGTGCAAGAATAATGGAGTTTTAAAATAATATTAATTTATTTGTTGAAGGATCGTAATTTTCCGCTGGGATAAAGCATATTCTAAAATTCCAATACGCAGATTGCGTCTGTCAAGATATGACCAAGTTAGTTTATTGCCGCATTAGCCCAGTGTTGCCAGACTTTGAGAAATCTTTTATTTAGTAGTCACCACTAATTTTGAGAAGTTTCATTTGATATACACAATAGACTGATGGAATCGAAGAATAGTTAATTACGTACATCGAATATGATTTCGTAAAAATTTTAGTGACTATTAAATAAAAAAGTCGCAAAGTCTGGAACACAGCATTAGGCAAAGTTTCAGTTTCGGATCCTGGCCTGTTTTCTTTCTTCTCTTATTATGGATCATTCGAATTTTTTCCTGAAATAGTTTAGATGTATTTAACATGTTATTAAAACGAAAAGATTTTCCTATGTATAAAGCTATATCCAGAGTTACCAAGATTTGTAATTTATTCCAAAGCATTACTTGTACCCACCTTTCTTTCCATACTACATATTTTCTAGATAAATTTATTTATATTTAATCTTATACATTTAGGGAAACTAACAAAAAAAGTTATGGCGAAATTAGAAGGGTATAAACCATGCTTCGGAATAAATTAAAGATGTTGGTAACTCTGATATAAACATTTGCAATGGCCATGGGAAATGTTACTCCCACTTTACCCAATTTCAATTCCAAATCGCAAGAATTTATTCTAGAATTTTTAAACAGAACTTTACTTTTATAATTTAATGATTATATATATATATATATATATATATATATATATATATATGGCAAATTACAATCGCAGATAGCAGCACTATTCAAATATCTATACTGAATATCTGAATGTAAAACAAAAAATTTAGCTTGAATGGGTTTATATCTTCTATGCATTTGTTTCATGCTTCCTGGCCATTATTGTACAGACATTGCATGTACTTTATTTATTTATTTATTCATTTTATTTTATTTTATTTTTTAATTTATTAAATTATTGTTTTTCATTATTTTCATATCATTACTGTAGATGGCAACACTATTCAAGATACTATAATTAATCTGATTCTTAATTTAAGTAAGGATTCAACTTGTTTCTGTTTGTGATTTCTCTAGTTTTACTCCATGTTCACTGCTATAATTGTGCTGACTAACTGTGCTTTTAACTAATTCTCGTTCAATTTTACATGTGTCTTTTTCATAAACTCTGTGTTGTCTCTTTCTTGCTTTTTCGTGAGTGTTTAAAATTACGAAAATTATTAGTGTTTTATCAATAATAAATTTTTAAGTGGTTTATTGGATTATCTTTTGTAGTGGTGAGTTTATTTGGATCTACGTTTTTTCTTGTTTTATTTCCAACGGGTGTTTCATCTTCTTGTTATATTTTACATGTGACTCGCATTTAATAAATTTTGTGCTGCTTCTTTCTTGCTTATTTGTGATTGTTTGGGGCTTAAAATTACAATGTTTATTAGTGTATTATCACTAATAATTTTTTAAATGGTTTATTGGATTATCATTTGTAGTGGTGAGTTTTATTTTGATCTACGTTTTTTCTTGTTTTATTTACAAAGGGAGTTTCGGGCCTGAGAACAAAGAAATTCTTAGCTTTTGCTATCTTTGTGACAGAAAAACATCCATTTTTTAGCATATTTGCATTCTACCAGGCCCTTGATAACGTTAGAATACAAATAATGCTGCTTTCTCATTCCAATTTGCTATAATTCATTTAGATTTTACGTTAATTTTTTTTTATTTGATTTGTGTGGTCTTCGTTTTTGATCAGAATAATTGTTTGAATACTGAAATTAAATCAGCTTTAAATTTCAAATGTTTGTACTGATAATATTATATTACTACTGAACGTTCTGTTTCTCTCTCTCTCTCTCTATATATATATATATATATATGTTACCGTTAAAGTGTATAATTCAGTTATTTCATAGAATAACTAGGTGTTTCATGAAATAACTGGACAAAAGTCAGTTAAAGTATATAAGAGATAAAAAAAATTCATACTTTACCTAGTTATTCTATGAAATAACTAATGACAGACCGTTAATGTGTAAAATGAACAATTTCAAAGTTGTTTTATAAATTAAGTGATCAAAAATTCATAAACGCAAAGCATACAGACGTTCGCAATACTAGCTGCTGCAATACAAAATTGTGCATATGTTTCAGATTCATGTATTTTGAGTTGGTGTATCTAGTGATTTTTTTTGTTTGTTTTCATGTACGCAAAGAGTACAGACGTTCGGAATACTGGCTGCTGCAGTACAAAACTATGCATATGTTTCAGATTCATGCATTTTAAGATGTGGTATCCAGTGATTTTTTTTTCATGTACGCAAAGCGTACACACGTTTGAAATACTGGCTGCTACAATACAAAATTGTGCATATGTTTCAGATTCATGAATTTTGAGATAGGGTGTCCAGTGATTTTTTTTTCTTTTTGGTTTTTATGTACGCAAAGCGTACAGACGTTCGCAATACTGGCTGCTGCTGTACAGTATTATGCATATGTTTCAGATTCATGCATTTTGTGATAGGGGTATCCTGTGAATTTCTTTCTTTTTGTTTTCATGTACGGAAAACGTACACACGTTCTTAATACTGGCTACTGCAGTACAAAATTGTGCATATGTTTCAGATTCATGCATTTTGAGATAGAGGTATCCAGTGGTTTTTTTTTTTGCTTTTGTTTTCATGTACGCAAAGCGTACACACGTTCGCAGTACTGACTGCTGCAGTACAAGATTATGCATGCATTTTGAGATAGGGGTATCCAGTGACATTTTTTTTTTGGTTTTCATGTACGCAAATTGTACAGACGAGCGCGGTAATGGCTGTTGCAGTACAAAAATTTACTGGCTTTGAAGCCACCAAGAATTTTAGACTAAGTATCAATTTATGAATTTCGAATTAGGGTTGATTAAATTTATAATCTCGGATTAAGGATTTCGAACGAGTTTATTTTAAATTCAAATTTTGCAACTTTTACTTAAACACAAATCAGCATATAATTAAATGAGAATAAGTTTAAATCTACTTACCCCTCTGCCAGAATTCCGAAGATTAACGACAAACCACACCACACAATTAGAAGACTATATTCCACATTTGAAGAATCGTTTATTTGACTTGAATAATTAATTACGAATTTTATTCATATTTAAGAATAATGACTGGAACTATAATGAGTACGATTAGAATATTTAATAATTCTGATTTTATTTTAAAGTCTTGAGATACCTCGTACCTCGTCCGGATTCGAAAAGCGACTGAAACAAAACTGCTCAGCGCCGTTCTTAATCAGTTCCGATGTGCGCATCGTATCCTCTCTTCCCTTTCTCCCCGACATCCTCCGGGGGGGGGGGCTGAGCATGGCAGACTGGCAATCCGATTCACCGGTCTTTTGATGACTCCAGATGGTGTCTTCAGAGTGACGATTCTTACGATGCCATCATCTCCAGGATGGACTTCCAGAATTCGGGCAAGGGTCCAGTGTGCTGGCTGAATAGAAGGTTCCAAGACCAGGACTAGTTCTCCGGGATGCAGATGGGTAACACCGCTTTTCCATTTGACTCTAGAATGTAGAGTGGTAAGGTAAGATTTCGTCCAGGTGTTCCAAAAGGACTTGTTGATCTGCTGAAGGAGTTTCCATCTGGAAGAAAAACTGGTACAAAATGGATTAGTTGGGTTGGGAGATTGTTCAGGAAGCTGGAGAAGCGGAGCCCCAGTTAAGAAGTGTCCTGGTGTAAGTACTAAGAAATTATTGGGCTCGGTGGAAAGTGGGACTAAGGGGCGATAATTTAAGCAGGCTTCAATGTTAGTTAGAATCGTAGCACACAACCTCAAACGATAGGCAACTGCCTTTACATGCTTTAATTAAATGGCGTTTGGCCAATTTAACGGAAGATTCCCATAGGCCGCCAAAGTTAGGGCCGTAAGGTGGCATAAAATGCCAATGAATTTGTCTAGTTGTGGCAAAGTCTTGGATAGTATTGGTTTTTGAAAGCTTTACTAGCCCTTTTAAATGGGCATTGGCACCCACAAAATTGCGTCCGTTGTCAGAATAAATGTCAGTAGGATAGCCTCGACGCGCTATGAATCTTTGTAGGGCATATAAAAAATGTTCAGTTGATAAGCTCGTTACTAATTCGAGATGAATTGCCTTGGTGCTCATGCAGATGAATAGACAAATATAGGACTTAAATTTTGTTTTTGTTCGTTTATGTTCACACTTTGTTTGAATAGGGCCTGCATAATCAAGGCCAACATGTTGAAATGGTCTACAAGGGTTGACTCTTGCACTGGGAAGGTCACCCATCATTTGTTGAATGGGGGTCGGTTGGACTTTGGCACACGTGACACATTTACGAAGCTCTTTTTTCACAGTGGATCTACCATCAGGAATCCAGTAAGACTGGCGAATGAGATTTAATACTAGGTCGACACCTCCATGAAGACTATACGCGTGAAAATGTCTTATTAATGTCGATGTAAAAGGGTGATTTTTAGGTATGAGTATTGGATGTTTAGTATCATAGGGCAGAGTGATGTTTTTATCAATTCTACCTCCCACTCTCAATAGATTTTCGGAATCAAGAAACACATTGAGATTTTTTAATTTACTGCTGTTTGCCACGGGTTGGCCGCGCTGCAAAAGGGCGATTTCTGAAGCAAAGGACCTTTGTTGGACGAATTTAATAACAATTTTTCTAGCTTCTGAAATTTCTTGTACTGAGACTGGTCCTTTCAATTTTGTAGCATTTCTAATATTATTTATAAATCGCTTCATAAATGCAATTACACGAAAAAGTTTATTACTTGATGAAAATTTTGAAACCAAATCCTCTATAACGGATTCGTGCTTTGGAGTTGACTCTATTAGTCCAGGAATTCCCACAATTGTACATGGGACTGAGGTAGCAATCTTGGACTCATGATCTGAGACCGGAATCTTTGACCAATCAGGTCCAGACCACCACAAGTTAAAGTGGTTTAATTTGTCGGGTAACAGCCCACGGGTTGCACAGTCTGCTGGGTTATGTTTGCTTGGTAAGTGATGCCATGATGTGGGGTCTGTGAGAGCTCTAATTTTGTTTACTCGGTGTAGGACATATGTGTTGCCCTTTAAGGGTGGATTTAAGATCCAACTACGGGCGATTGTTGAGTCTGTCCATAGGAGAATGTCCTCAACCTGATAATCCAGCGAGCTCTGGACGACTGACAAAAGTTCTGAGAGTAATACAGCCGCGCATAGCTCCAACCTAGGCAAGGTAATGGGTTTTAAAGGAGCTACACGGGTTTTAGCTGCAATCAATTTTAAAGATGAGTTCTGACTTGGGCGTATATAAATTACGGCAGCATATGCCTTTGTTGACGCATCACAAAATCCCAGAATCTGGTAAATAGGTTCGGCTTTCAGGTCTAAAAATCTGGGTACTGACATGGCCTTAAAGGAAGCAATTTTTTCATAAAATTCGTTCCACCTGTTTTGAATGTCTGGTGGTAAAGGATCATCCCAACCAAGTTTTAGCTTCCAAACATCTTGTAGAAGCAATTTTAAAAGAATAGTGGCAGGGGATAACAGACCCAAAGGGTCGAAGATGCGTGCAATTACAGACAATAATTGTCGTTTAGTTTTGACGCTTTCTTTTGTGTTGACGCCAACCTGCAGTGTATCCGATGTTAAATTCCAGTTTAGTCCTAAAATACGTTGGTATTGATCGGGGTTTAAGGATAATTCCTGATTTGTTGATTTTAAAGCCTCTGGGACCTGAACTAGAGCTTCTACATAATTTGAAGCCCATTTTCGCAGCTTGAAACCCCCAGCATTAAATAATGCCTGAAGGTCTGTGACCAATGATTGAGCGGCTTCGATTGTTTCAGCACCTCCAAGGAAATCGTCCATATACAGGTTGTTGTGGGCAGCCTGCACAGCTACGGGAAAATTGGGTTCTTCATCGTTTAATAGCTGTAATATGGTACGCAGGGCTAAAAATGGAGCACAGGCTGTGCCATAAGTAACCGTGTTCAATTGATAAATACGAAGTGGGTCTGACACATTGGCTCTCCAAAATATTCTTTGGAAAGTCCTATCATGCTCTACGACTAGAACTTGCCTAAACATTTTCTCGATATCACTCGAGAGGGCGACTTTATTTAAACGAAATCTAATTAGATTGCTAAAAATGCTGGATTGGAGTTTTGGCCCTTTGTGCAAATTGGAGTTCAGGGATTTGCCATTTGTACTTACGGCCGACGCATTGAACACTACCCGTAGTTTCGTAGTGCTACTATTTTCATTTATAACTCCATGATGGGGCATATAATAATTGGGTTGGCGATTAAGTTCTTCAGCCCTTAGTATAGTCATATGACCTAGTTCGGAGTACTCACCCATAAACTGAGCATACTCCATTTTTAGGTTGGGATTCTGCGCAAATCGATTTTCCAGTTTCTTAAACATTTTTAGTGCACAGTTGGCACTTTCCCCCAAATCTATCTCATCATGGAGGGGTAATTTCACCACATAGCGACCTTCGGGGTTGCGCTTGGTGGAAGATTTATATAGTTCCTCTGCCGGATCGGCTTCGGTTTCACTGTTAGAAGATATTATGGGCTGATTGTCAAAAAAATCGTTCAAGTTAAGGCAGTGTAACGATGAGCTATATGTTGATTCTGGTTCCATTCCATCCCTTGAGAGGGGGCCACTGAGTAAATACCCAAGTGAACTGGGAATGGCAGATGGTTCTCCTGGCCTTCCCGATATCGGTGTGCCACAAATTAGTGACGCAAAAATATCTGCACCTAATAAAACTTCGATGGGTTGTTGCTTGAAGAAATTCATATCTGCTAATTGAAGATTGGTTGTATGTGGCCAAGACGTCGTTTGCACCCGGAAATTCGGCAGAGGGGCAGTAACCCTATTTACTACTAGCGCTTTTAAGTTCCTATACTCGTTAGCGAAATATGGCGAGAATGAGAATTCCGTAAAATTTAAAACAGTTTCTGCGGAAAGACCGTTTATGCCTATAAGTCGATGAGAAGTGCCAAACAAAGGCAAATTTAGCTTCTCAACGCAGTCCTTTGTTATGAGACTATTTTGTGAGGCACTATCAACTAACGCCCGACATTGAATAATTTTGCCGTTAGGTGACCTAACCTTTATAAGGGCAGTAGCCAATAACACCTTTAGGTTACTAAAATTTGCATTAGATTGTGAACTATTGGCCACCGACGTAGTAACAAGGCCGCCTCCCTGATCTGCAGAATTCTGTGTATAAATGTGCAGTGCAGAAGAGTGTGATGTGAGCCTGCACATACTTTACATTTAATATTAATTCTACATTGCCGCACTTGATGATTAGTTCGCAAACAATTTTCACACAATGATTTTGATTTAACTAAGTCCCATCGCTAAGTCCCACAATCATTGACTTTCGATTTTATAAATTCTATTTCTTTAATTACATTTTCAAATTTTATCACTTCATTAGATTTTGGGAACAACGCACTCTGTTCGGTGTCATTCGCCCTTGTTTTTCCCTTTCTACCCATCTTATGAGTAAACTAATTACAAACAATTAAATTTAAATATGAATTAATCGATTGAATTAAATTATTATTCTGCAGATCAGGAAGTAAAACAAAACAAAAATATAAGAACAAATGAAAAGAAACAACTCATAATAGAATACATTTTTTTTTTTTTTTTCTTCTCTGAAATAAATAAACTAATAAAATATTAAATGCACCCTTTTCATTCTCATACACTCATTTATTCAACAATTACTTAACATGAAAGTTTATTTCTGAAATTCCAAACCGAAACTTTCGGTTTGAAACCCAAACTATTTTGAATTACGTTTTCTCTCAAAACAAAACTTCTACGTAAGCATGAAAGCGAAACTACTTTGAATTACGTTTTATATCAAAACAATTTAACCTTGTATTAATGATTTATTTCAACAAATTAATTTTAATTTACTTTAAAGTTCTTATACCGATAATTTAATCCTACGTAAACAAAAGAATTTTTTCAATTTTCAATTTTTTTTTTTTTTTTAATTTAACGAATTACGATTAATTATATTATCTAATTAAATTAATATATAATTAAACCTCCGTGAATCGACGGACCACTATGGCTTTGAAGCCACCAAGAATTTTAGACTAAGTATCAATTTATGAATTTCGAATTAGGGTTGATTAAATTTATAATCTCGGATTAAGGATTTCGAACGAGTTTATTTTAAATTCAAATTTTGCAACTTTTACTTAAACACAAATCAGCATAAATGAGAATAAGTTTAAATCTACTTACCCCTCTGCCAGAATTCCGAAGATTAACGACAAACCACACCACACAATTAGAAGACTATATTCCACATTTGAAGAATCGTTTATTTGACTTGAATAATTAATTACGAATTTTATTCATATTTAAGAATAATGACTGGAACTATAATGAGTACGATTAGAATATTTAATAGTTCTGATTTTATTTTAAAGTCTTGAGATACCTCGTACCTCGTCCGGATTCGAAAAGCGACTGAAACAAAACTGCTCAGCGCCGTTCTTAATCAGTTCCGATGTGCGCATCGTATCCTCTCTTCCCTTTCTCCCCGACATTTACTTAAAATGCATGAAATTCAAAAATATGCAAAATTTTGTACTGCAGCAGGCAGTATTGCGAATTCCAGTTGCGTACATGAAAACAAAAAAGAATCACTGGCTACCCCTATCTCAAAATGCATGAATCTGAAACATATGCAAAATTGTGTATTGCAGCAGGCAGTATTGCGAACATCTGTACGCTTTTCGTACATGAAAAAAAAAATACTGGATACACCTATCTCAAAGTGCATGAATCTGAAACATATGCACAATTTTGTACTGCAGCAGGCAGTATTGAGAACGTCTGTACGCTTTGCGTATATGAAAAAAATATCACTGTGTACTCCTATCTCAAAGTGAATGTGTCTGAAAAATATGCAAATTTTGCGCTGCAGCACTACTGAAACAACCGGTAAATGTCGTAAATATTGAATAATTAATCACATTCCCCAAAATTTAGCGGGGATTATGCTTAATCATTTCATACTTTAACTATCAAGTAATCGTTACTCTATAGAATACCTAGTTAAATCGTAGGATTCTATAATTTATATATTTTAACTAACTAGTCTAGTTTTTTCATGAAATACCTAGTTATTCTATGAAATAACGGATTTCATACTTTAACTGTCTTGACATTCGCATTCGGAGCGTGCTGGAGGCGCTCTCACGCACATGCGTGGTTAACTAGGAGCAGTTGTTATAAAATAAATCTCTTGCTTCACCCAACGCTCCCCTCCTGTGAGTGACACATTTTAATCTTTACACAAAGTAAAACATAAAAACATGATACAAAATAAACATAAAAATACATAAAAATAAAAATTAATGACAATAATGAAATGAATGAAATTTTTTTTTCATTGAGTACTGTAACTTTTCTTCATTTACAGCTTTTGTCAGAAAATCAGAAATTAAAAGTTCTGTTTGAATATAATTCATTTCAATAACATTGTCCTTTAATAAGTCCCTAATAAATTGGAATCTTAAATTCATGTGCCTGTATTTATTAGATGATCTTGCACATTTGATCCACTGTGTAACTGCTTGGCTGTCAGAACTTAATAGTACAGAATTATTTATACAATTTTTACACTTTAATTCAGATAACAAATTTACCAACCAAATTATATCTTTACAAATTTCAAAAATGGCAAATAGTTGAGCTTCACAGGTAGAAAGCCTAACACTTTTCTGTTTATGGCACTTCCATGAAATTAATGTGTTACCCAGTAAAATTACTCCATCAGAAAATGATTTACCATTTTCTGCATTCCCTCAACTTGCATCAGAACTTGCATTTAGATACCCAAATCCCCTACTATAAAATAATTTTTTTATCTTTTGGGCCTTTCAAATATCTTTGGAACCTTTTTTGCAAGTGTATAATGCCTTTTTTGAGGCTTATGATTAAGCTGTGATAAATAAACAGTTAAAAATGCTATATCAGGACGCGTTTTATTAAATAAATATAATAATTCACCTGTGAGTTTCGATACATATTTCCATCAATAGTTTTGTTAGTAAGTGGTAAGCTTTTATCTTCCCCTTTAACAATTGGAGTATTTACAGTTTTACATTCATCTAAATTATGTTTAACTAATAAAGGTTCGATATATTGGGTCTGTGATAAATATATACCATTATCATTTCTTACAATTCCTATAGCTAGAAATTTAGACTTTGTTTTCATGTAACTCAAATACCTTTTTAATTACAATACTCTCATACATTTCTTGATTATTACAAAATATACTCAAGTCATCTACATAATAAGAAAATTATCATTATCAGTTTTAATGAATATTCAATTATCTGACGCTAACTAAACCAATCCTAATTTCCTAGTTCAGATTTTATTTTCAAATACCAATACCTACCTGATTGCGGTAAACCATACAAACACTTTTTTTAGTTACTGTACAAATATGAGCTTTTACATCAAAGAATTTTACAATTAAGTTTCATTTAACAGCAAGAGCAATCAATGAACGAAATGACTCTATACTACAAAAGGTGAAAAAGATTGTAAAAAATCGACGTTTTTAATTTGATTAAAACCCTTGCCTTAAAAATGATATCGCCTGAATCATTTTCTTTCTTGGTATAAATTCATTTGCTCTTTATCAGTATGACGTCGATCGGTTTGTCAATAACCTCCCAAACTTTATGTTTATTTAAAGAATCCATTTCATTTTGCATTGCGATTTCCAATTTTGCCAATTAATATCACTTTTTGCTTCTAAGTAATTACTCGGAATATATTCGGTAAAGTTAGCCGAAATCTATTTATTGTTTATTCTTTCACTTCTCAGCAATTCGAAATTACATCCTGTCTTGTTTTCATTCTCTATTTCCCAACCTTCGCTGGTGGCCCACTCGCTACCAGATGTTGATGGTTTTAGAATGTTATTTTCTTCCTTTTCTCGTCAGAGGTTTGCAGATGGGACACTTTGTTTTTTGTTATGTTATTGTTCAGTCTCTTTCGGTTATGTATTACAGAATGATTGAATATCCCAGACAGTATTTAAAAAAATAATAATAATAACTGACTTTTAACGATTAATTGAATATAACCGATTTTTCTTTAATTACTTTTTTACTTTCTAAATCATAAATACTATAAGTTCTACGTTGAAGGGAGTAAACTAGAAGAATTCCATTCCTTCCTGGGATTTCAAATTTATTTCTTAATATTTTAGGGATATAAAAATATGTTACCTAACCAAACTTTCTTAAGTAATTTAATTTAGGTTTTTTACCTGTCCATATTTCAAGAGAATTTTTTTCTTTTCCTTTACCAGGTGTTATATTAGAAACGTGTGTGTTAAGGTTTATACAATCGGCCCAAAAATATAATGGTAATTGACTTTCATATAATATGGTTCTAGTTCTTTCAAATAAAACACGGTTCCCTCTCTCCGTCTTACCATTGGATTCACAATTATAAGGAACAGTTTTTTCATGGAATGTACCAGAATTAATAAAAAAATTATTCAATTTTTAATTTATTGATTCTGACGTGAGCCTTTTAATTCTTTTACCAGTAAAATTTTCATATTTACTCTTAAAGTTACAAAATGTTTCAAATTCTTCGTTTTCTCTTTTCAGAAAATAAGTAAAGTACATACAGTCGGTAACAAAAGTCTCCGAACACTAGCAAAAATTCCTATGTAAAAAAAGTACACTTAATACAGTTTTGTTATATAAATCCTTGTCGAATCTTGTTTTTAGACTGACTAAGAACAGGATTCAACAAGGATTTATTTAACAAAACTGTATTAAGTGTACTTTTTCCATATAGGAATTTTTGCTAGTGTTCGGAGACTTTTGTTACCGACTGTACCAGAAAGATCACCCACTATTATCATTAAATATTTAGTTCCTCTAATAATATAGGATTAATTGCCCCACACAAGTGTATATGAATTAATTCTAGAATTTCAGAACTTTGTTCTATATTAACAGGTGGATGGTTTTTTCTAGTTACCTTATATCACAAATTTCACAATTAAAATCATTTGCAAGATTGAAGTCAATACACTTTCATTTTTATCATATAATTAGGAATCAAATGACATAATCTATTGTGCCACAATTCACAATGAACAGAATTAATTGGCATATTACATTCTTTGTTATAAATAGGATCTAAATGAATTTCAAGTTTATTGTCATTTTGTTGTCTAGTCTGTTATTACTATCAAAAATTAACACACAGTTTTTAGTAGATTTAATATGGCAACCTTTATCCATTAAAAATAACTAATACTAGATCATATCTTAAGTTTGGTACATAAAAAAACATTTTCTATAATTAAATTAAAAGAATTTTTATTTACAGATTTGGTATTGACTCTTCTAGTTTCGTGGAACACAATTTTTGAATCCTTACCTGCCAGATGTATATTCTTACTTTCTGGTGTTAAGTTTTCAAACCATATTTTATCCTTTAGCATATAGTTCGAGGACCCTGAATCTAAAATAAATACATTATCACACATTAAATTATCAAGCGAAGCACTGAATAAAGAGATTTTTTTTATTCTTTTTTATCAAAATGAGTATTGTTTTTCTTGTTTTTCTGTCCATATGGGATGTTATAAGTTGTTTGACTGTTATTTTTGTAGAAACAATCCTTTGCTAAGTGATTTGGGCGCCTGCACATGTAACACAGTTTTTTTCGTCTGGTCCTTTTTTATGTAGAATGCTTCAACTTTGTTTTCGTCGTTGCGCGAATTCGTGTTGTTTGGCTTCCTTCTCTCGTAAAATTTCTAAAATCTCTTCTATTGTTTTCTCTCTTTGAGTCTTGAGAAATTCTGTAATTTTCACAAAATTTCCTCTCGGTCCTCGAACTGTATAATACACAAGATCTCTTGTGGAAATCTCCAGTACCAGTGATTGACATTTTACTGCTATTCCTTTAGATCGAGCGATGTAGTCATTTTCTGGCTTATAATGTTTCATCTGTAAATACTTTAATTCCTTTTCTGCATCTGTTCTTCGATCTTCTATTTGAACGGTAAACTTATTCTTTTTTTTTTTTTTTTTAATATAAAATTTTGGCATTTTCTTCGTTAGCAAACTGTAATGCTTGTTTATCTGACAAAGACAATTTTATATTAGCTACTGCATCCGAATTCTTTAAGTCCCATTCTTGAGAATCTGCCGCATTCAGATCTTCTGGTTTGACGGTTGTTGTGACAGAGTCCAGTATTTATAATAGCTAAGGCTGCTTTTATTTTCATCGCCCATATGAAATATCTAGTTCCATTTAATTCCGGGATGTTCAGTTTATCCATTTTTTCTAAAAAAAAAATTATAATACTTTATAGCTTATTTTTCAGAAACTTTCGTTTTCAAGATTTCGTCTATATCCACGCTCTGCTACAATTTGTTGTGGTTTTCAGAGATCCAATAAATACTTGAATAGACATTAACGATATTTATTTTTGACGAAACATGGGCGCTCTCACGCGCATGCGTACTCAACTAGGAGCACTTGTTTTAAAATGAATCGCTTGCTCCCTCAAACAATAAGCATGTTGGTGCCTTTGAATGTCATATGTATGACTAGTTTCTGAATCAATAGATAACTTTCTAATGATTTTAAAACAAGAAATAACTAATTTTAATTGTGGATGTTTTTACTTTAAATGAGTTTTAGGATGCCTAGTCGGGGAGCCATCTATATTAATAAAATCAGACTTTTCTCTACAAATTTATCAGAATAATTTTTTTTTGCAATATCTTCATGTCTCACGCACCAAAAAAGTCAAAAGGGAGTTCAGGAAGTTCACCTCTCTCTCTCTCTCTCTGTGTGTGGGGGGGTAGGGGGAGTCGGTGTTATGTCTGTATGTCTATGACGTTATTTTTGTCCGGGTATCACGTGAGAACGGCTGGACAGAATTGAATGACACTTGGGTGTAACTTAAGTCTGTAACCTATTTAACATTATATCGATTAACTTTTGCGAAATCCCCCCTGTTTCCCGATGGTGAGCAGAAAACAACAATACGTTTGTAAGCCGAACTCGGCTCCAAATTACTTTACGGGGAAAAAAGTGCATATGAGGAGACGAGTACAAAAAGATTTTTCCTCTGATTTTGGAATTCTCGATTCTTAAGTTGGGGGGAGGGAGAGAAAATTGATTTTTGGGTAGAAATTTCGCTAATTCTGAATTTTGCAGTAGAATTCTATCAAAAATTGTACAAAAATATTGAAATCAGCCGTACCTCTTCTTTAGAATATTTCCAAAAACTCATTTTTTTTTTCGGGGGGGGGGGGGGGGATTTTTTTTTTTTTTTTTTTTTAGGGATGAAGGGAGAGCGTTACGAGGAACAAATTGGAGATCCCTTTTAGCGTTAAATTTGTCCCGGGAAATCTATGGAGCTGCTGTCACTAATTTTTGAGCATGGATTGTTTATGTGTATCCTATACTCATTGTAAAAGGATTTTACGAATCCCTCCTTTAGGCGGGGGTGTCGCAATAAACTCGTATTTTTTTCCTGACACTAAATACCAAGACATTCATTAACTAATCTTCTATAGTGTGCTTCTACCATTCAGGGTAAAATTACTACATGAATATATTGGAGCAGATCTGTAACAACCATTTATGTAAACAAATACTTCTTCTCGGAAAATTACCCAGGGTCGCTTTAATGAGCACGGTGATATTTCTACCATATCAAATCTTTGTATTTTAGTTTCAGCAGTTGAAGCATTTTTTTTTTCTTTTTTTTTGTAATATAATCAGTGTTCGACGCGGTCACTTTCTGAATGCTACTATTTTTAGTGGAAAAATTTAGCAATTATTTGCTTTAGTTATCTTCGATTGGTTAATTCAGAGATTGCAATATAAAAAAAGTCGTATTTAAAAAGTAACTTTGCCAGCCTCTGTGTAACATATGCTCTAAAGATATAGTTAAAAATTATAAATAAATAAATTACCATTAACTGTTTTGTAGAAATCTTATTTAAAAAAGTTTTTATTAGAAATTATTTTAATTCTGAATAGAAATATCGATTATACATATGTCCTTAAAAATAATTAAATAAACAGGGAAAAAAATAGTTTTTGGATACCAAACCTAGTTAGTACACTGCAAATGAAGGTGTCTTAATTTAAGGCATAAAAACAACTGAAAAATCATTTAAGATACATAAATGCCTTAATATACACCTAAGACATTATAGATATCTTAATTTAAGACAGAAATGTGTCTAAAATACCAATTCAGACACAAAAAATATCTAAAATGCATAACTATGAGAAATTTCAGACAGCAAATGCGTCTAAATTTTCGTCCATTTTGGAAATTCAGACACTTGCATTTCTTGGCATTTTTTCTTATATGAAATCTACTTTAAGCAACATACTTAGCCTATTTAAATTTCTTTCCTCATTCAATAAATATAATACATTTTACATATTAAGTTGTAAAGCGTAAGCAATTTAAACAATATTAATTTATGAAATTAAATTTTTAATGAATATTACTCTAGATATGTGTATATTTGCATGAAATTATGTTTATTATAACTCATAAAGCAATATATTATAACGCAAAAACTATTCGGTAAAAGAAAAAAGAAATAAAAAACTATGTAATATTTAAAGCTAATATTTGATATTTAAAGAAAAAGTATTAATATGAAAGCAAGTAACTTAGAGCTAAGAAAGCGAATCTTGAATAATTTGTGCATCACTATTTTTTATTTATTATTCTTAATTTTGATTTAAAATCTGTTTTCTTCCACATATTTACTTGTTCTTAAGCGTAAAACAACGACTTTTCAGGTATTCATATTCATAATTTGTTTTCTTTTAAAAAACAGTTTAAAGGAGGATATCGTTATCCAAAAATATTGAGGGCGAAATAAGGATAGTTCTCCACATATTTTATATGCATTTTTAAAAAATTCTAAACCTCTGTATACAAAATTTAATATAATAATGCAAACTACTGTTCGATAGTATATTATTAATAGTTTTATACGTTTTATAACAATAAATACGAATTATAACATATAATTACCCGCATTTTGCTAATGCTGACTTACATATAATTATAAAAAGGACTACTCGTGTGTGAAATGGTGGCTTGATTGGCAAGGTATATGGTATTAACTGCGACTTCCGATGCTTGGTTTCGAATTCTGCGACTGATGTGAGTTCGATTCCAGTGCTGGGTGAAAGGCATTTTTTGAAAAATGTTTTTTTTTTTTTTTTTTTTTTTAATAATGCTTTAGAGAATTATAATATCTATTTTTATCAGAAGAAAGAATCGCAGGCCACCTTTATTTATTTATTTATTTATTAAAAAGCCTTAAAAGTAGCAGTGTTTTTAAGCCTAACATGGCGGTATTTCTAAGCCTAAAAAACATGGCGGTGTTTTAAGACATTTTAATGTCTTAATTTCAGTTGCAAAAAAGTGTCTTAAAAAGTAAGACATTTTTTTTTCGCTTAAAAAATGACCATACGTTTAAGACACTTTTTTAACTGAATTTAAGACGTTTACGTTTACAGTGTATTTTCAGAGGATATAAACAGCCTGTAGAACAGTCACATCCAAATGCTCATCCAACTACCAAATTGATATACTTAGTCATTCACAAACAGCTGCTGCATGAAGAAAGTGGATCATACATTCTCGCAGAGTTTCTTTTTCTTACCATTTATCAACATACTTTTATTTACGCTCGTTTTTATTATTTTAGAGATTGTCGAACATGCAAAGGAAATTTTAGAACATCGCCTTTAGTTACATCTCTTTTATAAAAAGATTTTCCTCCGATATTGTACGTTTTGATAAAAGTTAAATAATATCAGACTAATAAGTTTATATTTAGTAATAATAACTGCTTATATTTTAGATATTTGTGAAAGAAAACTTATTATTATTATTATTATTAATATCCATATTATGATAGTTAAAAATTTTAGAAATATTGTTTTAATTTTTTTCAATATGTTTTTTAAGCAAATACAGGAACAAATTAAATATTTATTTTACTAAAATAATAATTAATTTAATGAGAAGATGTAATTTTGTTGATTGTACGAACCGAATTCTAAATAAGCGTTTAAATATTTCTTCCATATTAAATAGTATAAATGCATGCGAACGAAACAGACTACAAAATCAAATACTGGATGTAAAAGATAAAAATAAATAACTAAATAAGTAAATAATAACACATTTAACTTTTAAAGATATATTGTATTAAAAAAAAACACCTAAATATATTTTATAAAGATTTTAGATAAAAAGTATTTAACATCCTCACCTACCCTGAAATTCAGAAATAGAATCATTCATGACTCTGGGATTCACTACCCCCTTTGTAATTTTGAACTTCCGTGAAGAGGATAGCACCCAGCATCAGTAATCCTCAGATTTATTAATTTTATGGAACATGGAAGGTATTGCTGACACAACGGAATTTACTTGCAACAGTCACAATTAATACACAGCACCTAGAGGACCGAATTCATTCGGTCTCATTGTAAAAATCATTCTTAATGTCGATACAGTGATTTGTTTTCAGATAATTATATTTCTTATTTGTTTGCCCAGAACGGAACACAGATTACCACTGAAAGTCTATTTTCCTGGAGGCAATGAAAATTAAAATCGAATTATCATATCAAATCTCTAACTATAATGTCTTATCAAAACCTTTCAAGCAGTTTCTCAGAAGACCAGACATCAGCTACACTGTTCCAGTAAAACAACAGCGACGGCTAACTTTTCTAAAGAAGATAAGTGAGATTAGTTTTTCATCTATATATAGGTAACTATAGTAACGAATGTTTTAATTTAAAGATAAGAAAAAGAAAAAAAAAAGAATTGCAAACAAATGCGCAAAATTGCTGCAAAAGGAAATGCAAAATTTAAATATAGGAATAGATTATCAATGAATAAAATAAATTATCAATGAATAAAATGAAATAACCCCCCAAAATACACTGAGATCTTCATCGGGGAGCCCCCTCAGTGTAGGGGTGAAAGAGAAGTTTCTGAAAGGACAGTAGCAATTAGCTAATAACTGTCCTTAGCCCCCCAACTTCTCACCAAACAGAAAACCACCAATAACTGAGAAGAAATCTGACATACATATAATTTAAAAATTCCAAAAACAATTTTAAAATTGCCAAAATTACAAAAGTAGTACAATTACAATTGAGACGGGTAACAGTTAACTTGCAAAGTTTTTCTTAAATCTTCAAGAGCATATTTTAAATCATCATGATTATTGCAAATAGTGCGAATTCTTTTTAACTGTGCGAACATGATATTTTTCAAAACTTTTCTACTGATGTTTGAAAACCAATTGGTGAGACTGTTTACTTTAAAATCAAAATCCTTCCTTTTATCGTATAAACCAATAAGCCATTTATTTTTATTTCGCTTTATGTTAAGATCCAGGAATGAAATTTTATCTGTATCTGTACGGTTTAAAACTAATCCTTTAGGATATATTTTTTTAGCAATATTATCGAAATCATTACAGTTAAAAACAATCAAATCGTCAATATACCTGAAGAAAGTAATATTTATAAATTGTTTTTCAAAAAAGTATAAAAATAAATTAGCGAAAGCACTCGAGAAACTCATTCCCATTTGAATACCCCTCTTTTGTAAAATGTAATCTTTCCCGTTAAATAAAACATTTTCAAAAGTACAGAAAATAAGATTAATCCAATGTTTTTTTTTTTTTTTTTTTTTTCACAATTTAAGTAACTGCTAAATTCCTCATAAATTTCTTAGTAATAAAAGTTCCTGAATATAAGGATAAGTCTGATTTTTCTATACCAAACAACATAAAAACCTAAACTATTAAAAAAACCGTTATATCCTTTTTCCGGGTAAACCCAATTTCTGCCATATTTTTGCAACCGGCGTACAAAAGATTAACAGCCAACACGAATTTTCCCTAAGATGATTTTTGTCTTATACCCGTTTCCCAATAAACCCCATTTTCGTCATATATTGCAACCGGCGAATAAATGGTTAACCTCGAATGCGTATTTCCCTGAAGTTGAAATTAAATCTAACCGATTTTGCATCACAAAAATAACTTAATTCCAAACTTTCATCAAAATCGTTGTATCCGTTTGCCCGTAAACCCAATTTCTGCCATATAATGCAACTAATTAATAAATGGTTAACAGCGAACGTGAAATTTCCTGAAGACGAGGATAAGTCTAATCTAGCATCCCAAAAAACACTTATCGCCAAACTTTCATCACATTCGCTATATCCGTTTCAGAGTAAAATCAGTTTATGCCATGTGTTGCAACTGGCAAATAAAGAGACAACATCTAACGCAAATTTTCGTGAAGATAAAGATAAACGCAATCGTCCCCTCCCCCTCAAGTTGTATGTATATATATATACAGTAACCGCCGCTTAATAAAATCTCTGGTTAATAAAATCAGCCGCTTAATTTGATCAAATCGCCAGGACCGGAATCAAATAAATGCAAACTACTTTATAGCCGCCGCTTAATAAAATAAGCGTCGCCGGTTAATAAACTCAAAAGTATCTTCTCAGCTGCCAAAAATATCATTTATGCACACTAAAATTTTTTATTTTATTTACATTGTGATTTTTTTTTTTAATAGAAAAAGAAATTTAAGCACAACAAACCGTCCGTTATCGCTCATTGTTCAGGATTTTATACTTGCAGCACAGTTACAAATTAAACACGCCCCGCAACTTATCTCCGTAACAATTTCAGAACGTATTTTTCAAAGCGCAGTAATAAAATACAAATTTCATTTAAAATGATTTTATTCATGAGGTTTAAACGGAACTATTTTAAATTTATAAGAATAGCGTGAACTTTTGGTGAAGTAATGATGAATTTCCTCTAACGAAAGTGCACGGAAACTTACAATGCGTTTTAATTTACTTATATCGAAGAAATAATTAGTTAATTATCTACCAAAAATTAATCAACATTGTTTACTAATTATATTATTCGTTACCTTTTGAAGTTTCTTTCGAAATTCAGGGAAGTAATAACTTTTTCTTAAGGGCAGGAACGTTCGCCGGATATAGAAATCAGCCGCTTAATAAAATTACTTTGGCTCAGAGCGAATGTGATTTTAATAAGCGGCGGGAACTGTGTATAATATATATATATTCGTGAGTTGTCCGGGAATGAAAGGCCAAACTTACAAAAATTCAGTAATTTATTCACAGAAAGTTCCAGAAAAATACAGGTCAATAAAACAATTATCAGCTTCAATTCAAGCAGTAACCACAGCTTAAACAACAGCTGTCAATAGCAAATCCACAGTACAAACTGTATAGCAATAACACTTAAAGCAAGTCTCTCTCAAAGAGGCTCAAGAGCAATGCAAGCACTAGCGAAGCTGGCTGAGATCTGAACTGAACTGACTGCCTTGGCGAGGAAGCGCTCCTTATATGCTGTTCCATGGAACCCAGATTTTTCGAGAAAACTCTAGAAAGTGGTCAACCAATCAACTTACAGCTTCCATATTTGGTATATCCCATATAAGGATTTTCTCGCCAAGGTCGCCAAAAAAATCGCCAAGGTGGGAAAAAGTCGCCAAATTTGGCGCCAAATCCATTACCTGCATTACTGGGGCTTTTTAATGCGTTTTTAAGGGAAAATAAGGCTATTTCAACGCTAAAACGACTAGAAATGCACACAATTAGCACTTTATCAACTTACTAAGCCTCTTTGAAAGAATTTATACAAAAATAAACACAATTATTTACAATTTCGTAACACTGCCCCCCTCCCAAGGACTGCACGTCCCGGGCAGTGCAACCCTTGGTCAAGAGGCGAAACTAAACAAATTTACACAATCTAAAACACAAAAACTAAGTTGCATATAACGATAAAATAGAAATACAAATCAAGTGAGAAATATTTACAAAATTCACAAATATGTTCAAATATTTGTATACAAATATTTACAAAATTCACAAATATGTACAAATATTTATATACAAATATTTACATTACTCATGCGCATATTTTACCAGTATTTACATTTTTACTTTTTAATATTACCGTTACTTGTGGTACTTGGCTAGCCTATTATAGTGCACCACCTTCGGTTTTGATGAAGGTGTTTTATTGATCCGCACCACTACATCATTCAGCCTTTTTAAGACTGTGTATGGTCCGTCCCAGTTGCACTGTAACTTGGGGGAGAGTCCTTTGCGTCGAACAGGATTCCACAACCAGACCTTCTCTCCTTCCTGAAACTCATGTTGCGTAGCCTTTAGATCGTACCTTGTCTTCATTTTCTCCGTTGCCATGTTAATCCGCTCCCGAGCAAAGTTGTGTACGTCCTCAAATCGTGCCTGGAGATCCTGGGGAGATGAAGGCGCATCGGGTGGACAACCAAACAGGAGATCACAAGGGAGACGAAGTTCACGTCCAAACAGCATCTGGGATGGAGTATAGCCGGTGGTTTCATGGACAGCACTTCGATAAGCCAGCAGGAACAATGGCAACTTCAAGTCCCAATCTTGCTGGTTCCTTGACACTAGAAGGGAGAGGTTATTCAGGATGGTACGATTGAACCTCTCGACCATGCCGTCCGACTGGGGATGTAAGGGTGTTGTCCGGGTTTTGTCTATGCCGAGTAGTTCACACAGTCCTTTGAAAACATCAGAGGTAAAGTTCCTACCTTGGTCGGTATGAAGTTGTAGGGGCGTGCCGTACCTTGACACCCATTGCTGCACTAGGACTTCTGCGACTGTGCATGCCTCTTGATTGGGAATGGGATATGCCTCAGGCCACTTGGTGAAATAGTCCATCACGACGAGAATGTATTTATTCCAACTGGAGGTCCGTGGCAAAGGACCCAAGATGTTGATTGCAATCCGTTCAAATGGTGCTCCCACGTTATACCGTTGCAGTCTTCCTCGACTTCGTTTCTGCGGGCCTTTACGTGCCGCACAAGCATCACAGGATTTACACCATTTCTCCACATCCTCCTTTGCCTTGCACCAGTAGAAGCGTTCCCGAACTTTCTGCAGAGTCTTCATTACCCCAAAATGGCCTCCGTTAGAGCTACTATGCAGTTGTTCTAAAACATCTGGAATTCTTGATCTTGGCAATGCTATCTGCCATCGGAAGCTTTTCCCATCATCAGATTCCCACTTTCTGTATAATACGCCGTTTCTGATATGAAGAGAGTCCCAAAGTGCCCAATAACTTTTCGTAATGGGACTAAATCTGGAAATGTCCTGCCAGATTGGTCTGTTGCTGGTCGTCTCCTTTAGCTGTAATATTGGCTTTATGTCAGGATCTTCCAACTGGGCTTTTCTAAGTTCTTCGTCACTCCATAGATCGGGATCTTGATCTGATGGTGTTGAGACAGTAACTTGGCAGGCAACCGGATTTATCAGCAGGTATTTCTGTTCGGCTCTAGAGCAGTACTTGCAGCTTTCCGAGCAGGGCTTTCGTGACAAGGCATCTGCATTACCATGTAGAGTCCCTTTACGATGACGTATCTCGAAGTCATATTCCTGGAGGCGTTGTATCCACCTGGCAATCTGTCCTTCCGGGTTCTTGGACTGGAGCAACCACGTTAAAGATGCATGGTCAGTCCGGAGCAGGAATCTTCTGCCATAGATGTAATGATGGAAATGTTCTATGGCTTTTGCGATAGCGAGTAGCTCTTTCCTGGTGGTACAGTAATTTCGCTCTGGTTTAGACAAGCATTTACTCCAATAGGCAATGACATGTTCTTGACCATCAATTTCCTGCGACAGAACAGCACCGACACTCTCATGGCTGGCATCTGTATCAAGTATGAACTGTCTGTCGGGCTGTGGATACGTGAAGATAGGCGACGATGTTAAGGCCTCTTTAAGTCGCTTGAACGCATTTTCACATTCATCTGTCCACAGGAACTTCTGTTTGGCTTCCGTCAGCTTGTGGAGTGGTCTGGCAATATTTGAGAAACCCTTGACAAACTTCCTGTAGTAAGTGCATAACCCCAGGAAACTTCGTAGTTGGTGTACATTTTCAGGGCGACTCCAGTTCTCGACTGCAGAGATCTTCTCAGGATCAGTTCTCACACCTTCGGCAGAGATGATATGGCCGAGGTAGCTCACTTCACGACGGAACAAGTTACACTTGCCTGGATTCAATTTGAGGTTAGCCATTCTGAGTTTTCCAGCACCTTTCGAATGTTTCGTAGATGGTCTTCAAAAGTGCGCCCCACAATGATAATATCATCCAAATACACCAGACAGGCTTCATAGGAAAGTCCTTTTACCACGGTCTCCATCAGGCGTTCGAAGGTGGCAGGTGCATTACATAATCCGAACGGCATAACTTTAAATTGCCACAGTCCTTGTCCCGTGGTGAATGCAGTCTTCGCACGATCATCAGGATGTAATTCTACTTGCCAGTAACCGCTCTTCAGATCCAAAGTCGAGAACCATTTATTGCCAGCAAGTGTGTCTAATGTGTCGTCAATTTTGGGAAGAGGGTAACTGTCTTTCTTCGTGATGTCATTCAAACGACGATAATCCACGCAAAATCTTGTTGAACCATCCTTTTTCCGCACCAGTACTATGGGAGAGGCCCAAGGACTCGTTGATGGCTCGATGACATCATTGTGCTGCATTTCACTTAGAAGTTCAGTGACCTCTTCCTGTTTAGCAAATGGAAGTCTTCTTGGATGTTCTTTGATTGGAGGATGATTTCCTGTATCAATTCTGTGCTGGGTGATGTTCGTTCTCCCGACGTCTTCAGGTGTTCGAGAAAAAAGGTCTTTAAATTCTTGGAGTAGCTTCTCCGCAGCACATCTCTGTTCCTTTCCTAACTCTGCATTCTTGAGTAATTCCGTCATTAATTGTTCAGAAGACTTGGATGCGGTTGATTGCGTGGGATGGTTTATGCATGTTACAGGAGTGCAGGCTGCTAACACCTCATTCTTCTTCACTGTTCGGACCTTATCGCTGATGTTTGCGACTCTCACAGGAATAGTACTCTTTGAGAGATCAATTAGAGATGAAGCTACCAGAACTACTCTTGGGCTATTGTCTGTATTAGGGTATTCAATCAGTTCATAGCGGAAGTATTGCTTTGTAGGTGGTGTTCCTGAAACTATTGTCTCTGTATGTGGAGGGATGGAAATGTCCGACTTGGCTGTTATCTGGCAAATTGTCTGAATGTCTTGATTTTCAGTGTTGAACACAGCGATGTCTTCCGAACTCGAAAGCAGTTCATTATTCTTGAAGTCCAATTGAAAGTTAAATTTTCTCAGGAAATCAATTCCAATGATTAAAGGATCTCTTATATCTGCCACATATGCCATATGATGGCAACTGGCATTCCCAAAAGTGATAGTCAAGTTCATTTTCCCATATATTTTGATTTCGTCTCCGGTCACAGTCTGGAGTTTAACACAGGGCGGCGTCCAGATAATCTTCTCTTTTAGTTCTTGAGCCAAATCCGTTCTAATGATGGTCACGTTGCGATGTTTCCATTTTCTCCTGTGCTACCTTCATTTCTTTCATCTCTTGACTCAGGCTTTCTTTCATCTCTCTCTGCGATGCTTCCATACTTTCTTTCATCTCTCTTTGTCCTTCCTTCATTTCTCTTTGCCCTTCTTTCATTTCATTCATCTGGGTAGCTAAGCTTTCTAGAAGTTTCTTCATCTGTTCCTCCATAGCTCTAGTTATAACCATTCACAGACAATCCCACTTCTGACACCAGAAATGTTGCGTACTTGAGGGTTCGTGAGTTGTCTGAGAATGAAAGGCCAAACGTACAAAAATTCAGTAATTTATTCACAGAAAGTTCCAGAAAAATACAGGTCAATAAACCAATTATCAGCTTCAATTCAAGCAGTAACCACAGCTTAAACAACAGCTGTCAATAGCAAATCCACAGTACAAACCACGGAGTAATATTTAATAGGAGAAGAAGGTAACACTGAAATTTTGTGATGTTGTTTTATAATGTTTACAGAGGGCGCCAGCGTGCAATCCTTCCTTCTCTCCAGCTTCCGCAATCTTATTCAATGGGGAAATGTCTCGTTTTAATTATTTTTTTAAGAATAATATCAAGCTGAAAAAATTTCGATTGAAAGCAAATTTCATTAAATAGAGTATTCTAACCAACATGTTTTTTTTTAAGAGCCATTTTATACTAATTTTACTTTGAAAGAAAGCTTTTAAAAAATGACGATTCTTATGAACCGAAGCTAACTAAAACAGACAATTGGGAGGAAGGAGAATGGATGAAATTTTGTAAAGAAAAAAAATAAACTTACTTTAGGTGCAGAAAACACGAACTCGGACTTTATTTTTCTCCTAGGGCTTTTTTTTTGTTTTTCTTATCACTATCATAGCCTGTTTTACAACTAGGAACGAAGCATTTATTTGAAACATCTGAATTATGCAGTTTTAAGAACTTACAAAGAAATTAAATTGCTTAAAATAAAAAAAATTTAAATGTACTCCAGCAAAATTCTATTGAAAACAACAGTATATCCGCGCCGAGGTAGGGAGGAATGACAAGTGGCGCCCTCAATATTTACCAAAAATTTAGATCTCAGTTTCGTAGCTTTCTCCCATTGGACCTTCAACTCCTATTAATATTACTCCGTGGTACAAACTGTATAGCAATAACACTTAAAGCAAGTCTCTCTCAAAGAGGCTCAAGAGCAATGCAAGCACTAGCGAAGCTGGCTGAGATCTGAACTGAACTGACTGCCTTGGCGAGGAAGCGCTCCTTATATGCTGTTCCATGGAACCCAGATTTTTCGAGAAAACTCTAGAAAGTGGTCAACCAATCAACTTACAGCTTCCATATTTGGTATATCCCATATAAGGATTTTCTCGCCAAGGTCGCAAAAAAAATCGCCAAGGTGGGAAAAAGTCGCCAAATTTGGCGCCAAATCCATTACCTGCATTACTGGGGCTTTTTAATGCGTTTTTAAGGGAAAATAAGGCTATTTCAACGCTAAAACGACTAGAAATGCACAAAATTAGCACTTTATCAACTTACTAAGCCTCTTTGAAAGAATTTATACAAAAATTAACACAATTATTTACAATTTCGTAACAATATATATATATATATATCATGTCGCGTGGCTAACTCGTTTAAATAAGGAAAGGATTACGTTCTTTAAATGGCTAGGCCAACACGCATATCTCTTATCACGAGCTCGATACTCGGCTAACTGGGCTTTGTGACACTCTCGTGAGAAGGGAGACAGAATGTGTTTGCTTTTAAGTTTTTTCATAACTGACTGTTTAAATATTTCGAAATACTTGATCATGAAGTTTTTTTTTTTTTTTTTTTTTTTTTTTTTTTTTAAGTAGAATAGAATAATTTATTAGAAAGTGAAAGGTTAACTAAAAAGACCTTTTGAAATAGGTACATATATTTAATAAGAAATGATGGAAATGTCAATATTATGAAAAAATAAACTAAAATGAGTGCACTGTCTACAAGCAGAAGTATAAAATAAAATATTATATCTAACAACAAAATTTATATAAATTGGTTTGAGAGTTAAAATAAAATTCAATAATTAAATGTAGAATCATTAAACGAAAAAGGCCTATCATAAATTTGTATGCAAATTTTGAGCTTTACATATAAAATTTATTTTTATTTAATATATTCTATCGCATAGCCAGTCATTACTATTTTATCACCTTATTAATCCCTGACGTGCCAACATTTAAATTTTATTTTGGAGTATTGTTATTACACCCATTTTTCACACCGATTTTCTTTAAAGTCATATTTCATTTCATTTGATCCTAATTACATGTTGATGAAAATTTCTCCACAAATAAAGTGGTGCGAATAAAGGTCGGGTACTAACAATGTTTCAAAATAAGTTATTATGTATTTACTTCTATTTCTTTTAAATAGTTTTATCTACACTTGTTCCGAAAATAAATAAATAAATAAATAAATAAACGGAATTTCTTCTACATAATGAGTTAACACTTTATTTATTATTATTATTTTTTTTAATAGAAGCGCCTCGTACTTTTTTTTTTTTATCAATTATAGTCAACGCAAGAAAAATGACTGCCGTCTGTATTCTCCAACTTTATTCCGTTCTGATTCCAAACAATGCTTCTTCTAGACAGAAAACAAATTATTTCTGAGAAGCAGATAAACATGTTCTCATCGTTGCTCTTGTTTCTCGTATATTTCTTTCATTTAATGTAATACTTGATATGTCAGATTTCCCTTTTGTATTCAGGGAGAAGCAACAATGGGACTATTAGTTGTCAGTATGTAATATCTGTTGAGATAGAGTAACACGAAGATAAAAGATTCATTTCGTAAAACTATGATCTTCAATATAAATAATTAAAATTTTATTTATCTTATTACAAATACTCATAACATTTGTATAGATGTATTCTGGAATTTAAAAAAAAGTATATAAAGGACACAAAATTCATAAAACGGCGACAAATGATTATATTTTTCGAATCATTATTTAAAGTGCTTGACCAAAATTTCCTTATTTATTTACTTTTTATATAATTGCGATTAAAAACAATATAAAAATAATATTCAAGGCATATTTTATTGTGCCTAAATTTTTTTTTTAGAAAAAAAAAAAAAAAAAAAAAATGTAGATTATAGAACAAACTAAGTTTTAAGAACACCAAAAATTTTTTAAACATTCACGCACATGCACGCACACACACCCACATCCACATATATACATATAATGTAAAATGTAAAATATTTTGAAATGAAATAGAACCATAAAATAGCATTAAACCAGACCGATAAAATTATTTAACCCTAAAAACATTGAGGCCATCATCAGGGAGGCCACTCAATGCCAGGTGAAAAAAACAGATAGATAGTTCAAGAGCTATTAGCAAAAACAAATGTAACTTTGGTCCCCTACACGTGGTTTAACATAGCTGAATTTGTACATGTTTCTACAATTTTTTATTAATTTTTTTATAAAATTTATAGAGGCCTCCCTAAATAAGGCATTAGTGCTTTTTGGGTTAATTAATATTGTTATTTTCTGATTGTATTTATTTTCAAAATAGGGGACCTCCCTGATGATGGCCTCAATGATTTTTGGGTTAATTAATATTATCTGTCAGGTTTTATTGTTGTTTTTTAGTTGTATTTATTTTTAAATATTTTACAATTTCACGTTAGATTAAGTTTACAGATATTTTATTTGTGGCCTTTAATTGCGCAGTTAGTACGTAAATTTAGTTTAAATGCTACCTATTCTATTAATTTTTGGATTTTTAGCCTTTCATATATTTTTCTTTTTAATATATATACATGTGTGTGAGTGTGTGAGTGTGTGTGTGTCTATCAGTTTGAAATTTAACATATTTCAAAAACGAAATGTATTATAGATTTTGTTAAATTTATTCATCACGAAGTTTTGTAATATTATAAAATCTTCTGTTTCTTCAGATTTTCTAATATTAAGATTTAGTAAATTGAAGCTTAATTATTATTACAAAATTACACTTTTCTAGTTTTACATTCTGTTGATAAATGCTCTGTAGGAAAAAAAAAAAAAAAAAAAAAAAAAAGACGAACATGATGCTCATTACAGAGATCGATGTATGATGCATTTTTTTCTTTTGTTGAAATTTACTAATCCAATATTTAATGCAGTTTGTATAGTTTAGAGTTTGATTTTCCAATACTTAAAAAATTTAACATAAATTTTAAAGCCCAATTTCTTTTGTTAAAATTTATGTATTTTAAAATCAGTTCGAATGTTTGAAAATGATATATCATTATATATATATATATATATATATATATATATATATATATATATACAAGTTTTGGCAATTATATGGTCGAATTACTCAAGCCAAACAAATAAGGAACAATAAATATTACTAAGAATTGTAATTGATTTTCAATTTACGACAAAGTTAAAGTATCAGAGGAGTGCAGGTTGTGAAAAATGAACTTAAAATGAAAAAGCAATTAGAAGTGAAAAGACATTAAGTAAAAAAAGTTTATTAAAAAAAAAAAAAAAAAGTTTATTCTTGGACAAAGTTTATTATTGTGATTTTAAAGTCCATTAAAATATTGGAAAATTCTTTCATTTGGCATTTTTAGTATATTTATAATATGTTTATTGAAATATATAAAAGTTTTCATGTACAAGGTATTAAAATTTCAAGTTATTGTAAAACAATCAATTTAAAACATAAAAAATCTGGAGTGACTCCACTCGAGTTTCCGAACATTGAGTAATTAACAGTTTTGTAGATAAAGTAAAGAAAGAGGAGTTGTTAAACAAACAAAAGAGATAAAATCATAATAAAGTGTTTGAGTATTTTTCTCCATATATTACACGATGTTTTATTTAACGCTACTGAACTTTGAGCCCATAGATCATAATGATAAAGAATTTTCGTTGTGTCCCTGTAAAAAACCCATAAATGCTATATTCACCAAAATGCTTATAGTTAGAGCAACAGTGATTTATAATATTAATATAAGTTTTCAGCTTAAATGAATAAGGCGTTTAGATGCTATCACACTTTTAACTAGTATGTTGTGGCCACCACATGACTTTCTTCTAAATTTTCCTATACAAATTCACTCAGTAAAAATAATTTATTAAAATTATTATTTAAAAAAATTATTTTCCATGATAAAGCAGATGATTTCCATATTTGAGAAGTAGTATAACACTAAATATCCAAAAAAAGTCAATTTTTTTGTCAATATTACATTTAAATATATATATATATATATATATATATATATATATATATATATATATATATATATATATATATATATATATATATATACATATATATATTTGTCAAAAATGAAACAAAATATCGATAACTTCATTTTAAATTATCGCAGATCTATGGTTCATCCATTCGTTTTAAAGGTACCGGCGAACTCTTTTGAAAGATACCCATCATGAAAATTTACTCCCCTCGAGGGGGGAATTCCCCCCTCCCAGGGAGAGGGAAGAAGGCGAGGCTCCTACACATACAAATTTTTTTTTCCAGTTGACTATCTCTATTATAAATAGTTCTGGTAAATTTCATAATGATTATTAAAAAATAATTCTCTTTATGCACATTTATACAAAATTTTGTACTATACCACCATGTTAAAAATTTAGAAAAAGCGGGATGGCAACGCAACCTGTAAGACAATTTTTAACAAAAGTTGATAGGCACTAATTTATGTCAAGGTGCAACTACATACCAATTTGTATGAAATTCTGTGAAGTAGTTCCTGAGATACAGTTGCCACAAATGTTTGTCACACACACACACACAGACTGAAAAACAAACAGACAGACATTTTCTAAAAATGGTCAAATCGTGTTCTACATCTCTCAAAACGTGTAAATCCATCAAAAACCCGAGGTCGAAAATTTTTACGAATCCAATACTTTATTTTATTGAATATAGAAGAAAGTAAAAATTTGGTCCCGTAGGCCATAATGATAAAGAATTTTTCTTTGTGTCCCTGTAAAAAAACTGTAAGTGCTAAATTCACAAAAATCTATACAGTTCGTGCAACTGTGACCTATAACATGTGTAAAAATTTTTTGTTCAGATTAAATAAGCGTTTAGACGCTATCGTACTTTTAAAACTTTAGCCCCATAGGCCATAATGGTAAAGAATTTTTCTTTGTGCCCCTGTAAAAAAACGGTAAGTGCCAGATTCTCCAAAATCTATACAGATTGATTAAATGTGACCTATAATATGTGTATAAATTTTTTGCTCAATTGAATGAGGCGTTTAGATGCTATCGCACTTTTAAGATTTTGGTCCCATAGACCATAATGATAAAGAATTTTTCTTTGTGTCCCTGTAAAAAAACTATAAGTGCTAGATTCACTAAAATCTATAGGGTTCGTACTATGGTGACTTACAATATACGCACCAACTTTCAGCTTATTCGAACAAAGCGTTTAGACGCAAGCGTGTTCACTCACAGACATACACATACACACACACACACACACACATACACACATACATACACACACACATACATACATCATCGTAAAAATAGTGAAAACGGACTCAGGAGACCTCAAAACGTGTAGAAGCATCAAAATCTCGAATTCGGATTTTTGACATGATTACAATACTTTCCTCACTATAGTGTTCAGAAAGTAAAAATAGTTGATAATTACGGATTTCATATTTTAATTATTTATTCTGAACAAGCAAACCGGTGCGAAATTTTCGCAGTTATTTATTTTTTTATTTACCTTTAACCCGTTAATGTCCGAATTTATTTTGCAAAATATTATTAGCTGATTATTTCACTTCTAAATTAATATAGACAACTGACAGTAAAATATCTTAACTTAAACAATTTTTCTGATAGTTTCAAATTTAAAGTCTATTCTCATTTATTGACGTTTAGTGCTCTAGCGAGAAAACTTCGAGATAGAAAAACTTTGAGATAACAGATTGATTTCCTATTATATGGTGACAGAAATCTCGAAAGTAAAGTATTATAATATATATTATTATTCAACTTGATTTAAGTTAGTATACCTGTGCAAAAAGCAAAGATATGGGCGGCAAATGAAAAATCATAAAATGACTATCCAAATTATGAAATAATAATTAATAGTGTTAATAGTAGGCACACAAAACTTTGAGGGATCATTTAGTATGACGCTATAAACTGTCACTAAAAAGCAGAAATCATTCAAAGAAACCGCAAAAAATATACGTGCCAATTTATTAACTGTCTTCAAAGGAGGACACTGGGTGCTAACGGGTTAAAATTTGAACTTATAAGTCATTATTAGATTAAGTCATCAGAACTTATACTAGTTTCACCACCAAAAATAAATTTTAATTCATCATAAGCCAAATTATTATTAGTTTTTGTGGGATGAAACGCTAATGATAGTTAACCCAAAACCATTCAAATAAAAGTTTCAAAATAAAATTCATATCTGACGAATGACGACTCAGTTGTCATACTTCCCTACGCAGGGCAGATTTAAATAGGACCCTTATGGCGACTTCTAAATGTTTGCCGCCATGTTGGCGATGACTTTTAATTTATTTTTTAATTAATCAATTTTTTCAAAAAAAAAAAAAAAAAAAAAAAAAAAACTATTTTGATTATTATTATTGCTTTTTTTAATCAGTTTATGACAAAGTTCACATATTTTTTTTTTTTTTTTATCTTTAAAGTACTGTTAGGTTTAAAATGACGCTTGCAAAGATTGTAAAAATGCAACTTTTAAAAATGCATTTTTCTATAAAATGATCTCATCAGACAAATGTTGTCATTTTTTTTTTTTTTAATTAGATTACTGACTTGAGTCCGCGTGCTTAAATATTGCTTATGTATTATTTTTTATCCTCGCGTGTTTTATTAAGTCTTTATCGCATCCTTTATAAAAAAAAATAATAATAATAATCGTAACTGGACCACGTTAGAAAAACATTATGTAAACTATTAAAAAAAAAAAAAAAAAGTGTTTGCAGCAAAAACTTAAATTTTTCGATTGTTTTTCGATTTCTTCGTCCTTCCATTTTAAACGTCCTTGTGAAAATATTTGTGAAAGTATTTTGAAATATTTTCAGCTAAAATTTGTATAATATTTAACAACCCTCTACCATTAAAGAACACTACAATTGTAAATAATTTGAATTTTAAATCTTCCTTAAAATATTGAATTAGCTTATCATGTACATGGTGCACCAGCAGTTTGCAAGTGGACTTGAAGAAGATGCAAATAACTATATCAAACATCGTACGCAAAATCCCTTTATCTAAACAGTAATGCTAAGTTTAATTCTGTATACAGGGTGTCCCAAAAAGATAGAAACGTGCTTTAATTATTTATCTGTTATAATAAAGTAAGCAATGTAAACTGAAAAAATGTTCAAAACATGGTAAGAAAAATGACTACGTTAATAAAAATTTTGCCCGATACTTTTCAAAATGTGACGCTTTTTAAATTTTTATACTGCCTCCCTAAATACACATGATAATTTAGAAAGATTTTATTTTCTATTTAACAAGACCATTACAAAAAACCGCATGTCTGTACCTTGAAAATCAACTCAGTTCGTATACAGTGAAAAATCTGTCTTATGCCATTTTTTTCCTATAAATTTAAAGTTTTTTTTTTTTTTTTTTTTTTTTTTCTTTCCGGTGGAAATAGGGATTGTATGCAAATGGATAATGCATGTCTTCCAACTCTCGTGCTTTCCTCAGAAGACATTATACCAGAAACTTTTTAAACCAAAAACAAATTTATTTAATCGTAAAAAATAAAATATAATAAATTTCTGTTTAAAAATAGTACTAATATATCTAATTTAAAAATTTGAAAGGTTGACACCTCTGGTAACGGAAAGAAAATAAATAAATAAATAAACATGTGTCTAAAATCAAAAATGCACTCAAATAAATCCTAAATAGACAGATATAAACATTTGTCTGCTAAAGGTGATCCAAAATATTTACCGCTTTCAATTTTATTTTATGAGCTTTTACATTTGGGCCCTTAATTTTAAAAGTATGCATACAAGTAGATAGATATTTCATAAAGTATATACTTTAAAGAATATTGCCGATTGCTTTTATAATCTGTTATATTGTAAATTTAAACAGACAGACGTACAGAACATGTATTTAGAACTTAAAATGAATTTTCAATTTTAGAAGTTTATTCAAACAATGTTTTTTTTTTTCAACAATTTTATGTATTTTTAATCCTTTTGTACTTTTTTTTTTTGTTTTTTTTAACATTAATTTAACATAAATGTTCTAAATGACTATTAAACAAATTCTCAAATATATTTTAGTACGAATTAATCACTTAAATTGTTATATATATTTGTAGATTTATCTTGGGTAGATCTAAAATGGCTCTAACGATTTTGATGAAAGTTTGGAAGTCTTTTGAAGTAAAAAATCGATTAGGCTTATATCCGTCTTCAGGAAAATTGGCGTGTTCTTTTAACCCTTTATCCCCCAGCAACAAAATGTAGCAGAAGTTGGGTTTAGTCGGAAATGGATATATTGATTGGAGGAAAATTTGGGATTAAGTATTTTTTGGGTTGCAAATCGTTTAGACTTATCCTCAATGCAGGAAATTTTGCGCTTTATCGATGTTAACCATTTATCTGCCTGATGAAAAATAATTTAGAATTGTTTATTCGGGAAGGAATATAATGATTTTGATGAAGGTTTGGAGCTAAGTATTTTTTTATGTGCAAAATCGATTAGACTTATTCTCGTTTTTTCATATAGACTTATCCTCTTCTGATTGAATGATTCTGATAAATTAATGGCTTGGACAGATATTCGATTTTAATTTCGTTATATACAGGAAAATAACTTTTACTGGTAATCTGTGCTCCAAACCAGGGCAAACAAATAAGAAATATATTTTAGAAAACTAATTCTTGCATTTTTACTACGAATCATTTATAAAAATGAGACTGAGTGAACTAGGTCACCCAAATAGTTATAGTTAAATGAAAGAAAGGGGATGTCTGGCAATTTATTTGTTAGAACATTGCTTTGAAAAATATATGATAAGTTCAAAAACAAGATACATACTTGTGTACATATACCTATAATTTTATTTATTTTTTAATAAAATAATGTCAGTCTTTAAAACGACTATTGGGTGGTAAATCTATGCTAAATACGAAAATTTTTTTAATTCAAAGATTATCATGCTGAGTATGTTTTTATAATATTTTGGCAAATTTACATATGAGTTTTCTACATGGTTCCTGTGTGCAACGTTCAACGTTCAAATTTCAGTTAAGTATAACTCACTCAGTTTTAAGTATACAGGTACGTGTTCTTTTCTCAATAATGTCATTTTATTAAAAAAAAAATGTAATTGATCAAATCTGTGTGAAGGGATGATATAACAATTTCTGTTTGAAAATTAATGGGAAGAATTTTTTAAATTTTCAATAACATAGTTTACACCTCTGGAATTTACATTACTCATTTATCTCTAATCGGTAAAGAACAGAACACTATTTCAATCTTTTTGGAACATTCTCTATATTAAAGATATCGAAAAAAATTTTAAACAAGTATTTTTTTTTCTTTTTTTGTTTTTCTGAAATAATCATTTCGTAATTATAATCTTTCTTAAAATATTAATTTAAGTTACCCACATACATAATATATTCGAGCCTCACATGAATGATTGAAGAAGAGATAGGTTAAAAGTACTCGAAACTTGCGCTAAAAGAAAAAATAAAACTTTTGATGTGGACACCACATGATCTCTTGTGCAACTATTAACCTACGCATTCTTTTACGTAGGCTAAATTTGTAGGCTCTATGTAGATGATGTCATGTTCGTAGAAACAAGTACCAAAATAACCAAGAACATTCTTTAATCTTACAATTTTTTTCAAGTTAAGTAACATATTTCTTTAGAAAACAATTTTATTTTATATATCGTTTAACCAGGCTTACACAACAAAATATCTGTCTCTCTTAAAAAAAAAAAAAAAAAAAAAAAAACAGCATATGGCTACATACAGTATGCTATTCTTGTTTAAAAAGGCTCCAATAACAGACTTCTAAGTTGTAAACTGAACTGTATTCTTTTTTGAATTCATGTATTAATGTTATTTATTGTTTTTGCGTAATTTTTTCTAATGTTTAAAAGAATCTAGATACAGAATCTTTGGTAATTACCATTTGACACCTAAAACTCATCGTCAAATATCACCAAAATGGCGATAATGTAAAAATATAGCAACCATGTATACAGATTTCCAGAATCTATACAAGATAAAATGTAAGAAGCTTTTTCTTTTAAATCTTTTAAAATGCCATGAAATCGAAACATCTCGTAAAAAAATATAAAGCAAATTTCTTTTAATTATTAAAGTATAAAAAAATATTTTATAACTTTTAAATAGCATTTCTTACAAAGACCTAAGGAGAGAATGCGCAAGTCGATGTTTTAAATGTTCTCATCACAAAATTTCAATATCCTACGCCTACAATTAACTATTTTTAAATTATCAAGAAAATCTCTAAAACGGAAACTCATGTAGTCACCAAGAATTTTAAATTATCCTAGATAGCTCTAAATTGAAAATCCATACAGTAATAATACTAATAATAATAAAAAAAAGCATACATGTATATGCTAAAACAGTCTCAAAAACAAAGAGGACAACGAAGATTTGCTTGTAAAATGAAAATAATAGAGATGGATCATTAGTCCAAAACTCATACCATTGTTTGTTTAAAAAAAAAATTCTCTACTTATAAAATAGTTGGTTCAAGAGAAAAATTTTGTTTTATTAATATTTGTATGAGTTCTGCAAAAATGTTTTACCTCTGAAATAAAAAAATAAAAAAAAAAAGTTTCAGATTGACAACAACAACAAACAAAAAAAAAAAAAAAAAAAGAAAAAGAAAGAAAGAAAGAAAGAAAAAATGTAAAAGTCAGCGTGCGTTTGTCCAAGTTTCTTCAGTGATATGATACCAATCGGAGATCGCTTTCGGGCATCCTGTCAGAAAGCAACACACTGAACTAATAATTATTAAAAAAGAATAAAACTTAATACAAATAGCCAAATAATAAAAAATAAATCCGGCAGTTCATAATTTTGAGACGTAAAGTTTAAAAATTTTGAGGATTCATAAGTAGTAAAGTGGGAATCGGGACTGTAAAAATGAAACAGTACATAAGCCTGATTCTAGGGTTAGAGGATTCCGAACACTACAGTCATTGATTTGTGAACTGGGACTCCAATCTGCCGCCAAGTAACTGAAGATAAGAATGCACCATTTGACCCCAGATAGGCTTATGTCTAAGTAGAAGGACAAATTTTGATCATTGATTTAAAAATACTATATTTTGGCGTTGAATGTAATGTCATAACAAGAACTGTTTTATGGAGCTCCAAGATTTCATCAACGAATCAATATTTATCGTAAACTACAAATATCCAGATTTTGTCTATAATTACGACGTGAATTTAGTTTATTATAAATATTAAGCTGTTTCAACATTTTATTTATTTTGTATCATGTTTAATTTACCACATAAAGCTGCCCCTAACAAAATAAAAATAAATAAAAAATAAAATAAAAATAAAAATAAAAAGGGGCAGAAAAAATATCTTTACACTTTTTCAAACAGTTTTAAGTATCAACGTAAATACGTATTTTTCATTAACTACTTATTTCTTTAAAATATATATATATATATTGTGTAATTTTTTTCTTCTGTATAATTAAACAAAATTGTTGTAGTATTACTTAGAGAGCCTCTATGGAGAGAGACGACAAATGCTGACGTTACTTTACGGCGCATGCTTGTAGCAGACATTTTTTCTACCAAACTGGGTTTTGGTAGGAAAAAAAAGAAAAAAGAAAACTTTTCAGTTGGATATCAACAGCAAAAAAATTACATATATCATTGTTATTTGGTAATAATCCTTTATTTCAGCTATAGTTTTGATCACAGTACTTTAAAACCATAACCTCTTTTAAATGTGGAGGATAGTCAAAAAAAGACTTCTGACAAATCAGAAGATTACTTGCTTTTGACACCTCTCTCTTTGTAGGCTCTCTAGTTTTACTCATCTGTAATGAAGATAAGATGAAATTAAAGTACACGAGAGATTTTGTTTTATTAAAGTCATTTTTACATACATTTATAAGCATTCGGAAGTCAGACATATCTCAAAAATATGAAACAGAAAAAGAAAGAAAAGAAATAAGTAATTAAAATAAAGGTGAAACTATTTTAATGCTATTTAAAACAAAGTTTGTCAATACACTGTAAAACTACTAATGGGGAAATATATTTAGTAACATTTTTTACAAGTTTTCGTAGTTTTCTATGAAAAAGTGATAAATATTAATTTACAAACAAGATAAAAGATTTTTTCAATGTAAATTTATTTCAAATAAGTACTGGGATCTTTTTTTTATTTACCTGTATAAATTACTCAACAAATTATAAACATTAATAAATTAACATTAATTTCCCAGAAAAAATAATTGCATTGTAATGGTATCTGATACTCTGTTATTATGATTCATCAAATATCAGTATAACTTTTATCGTTACATTAAATCGCAGTATGTTACAGAAATATGTAATTATGCAAAGAAATTATGCAATCCTATCCTATTTTTGAATTTCTATGATAAAAAAAATTAATTGGATATTTTGGTGTGGAAATGTGACTTTTTTAAAATCATATTATTCAAATGGACTTGCAATTTAGAATTAAATCAATGTTTAAACGGTCAAACCTACATTCCCACATAAGTTTAAAAACGTCAACTATCATACTCTTATAAGTTCAGAGTGTTGCAATACTGCTACTCGCCCTCTCATAAATAAAAGGAAAATTTTAAAACACGGGGGAAAATACTATTTATTAATAATATTCCTATTATCGTTATCATCCAGTAAATTCTGTTTAATGTAAAATTGATACCTAAAAAGATCGGGGAAAATAAAAATATATAGCAAAGAATTTGTTTTATTTATGTCGTTAAATAAGAAAGAAAAAGAACCCCACACAATAAATAAATACAAAACCAACATTTTTTTTTTTTTTTTTTTTTTTTCCCGCTATCAATATTTCTTCATATTTGTTATCAGAATAGAAATTAGTTTAGCATATCGTACATTTAAAAGAAATATATATTCATTAATAAAACCAAAAAATATGCAAATCATAAATTTTCCTAAAATTGAAACAAATTCGGAATAGTAATTTTTATCGTACAGTCCCCGAAATCTCACACGAATACCAAGTATTATAACCATAAATCTCAGACATGGACATTTTGTTTTTCTCTTTACCAATATATCACCAGGAACATTATCTGCTTCAGAATTATTGAAGATCATTATTTACTCTAGAATAATATTCTTCTTAAAAGCAATACTTGCTTAAATCATGTGAACCTATATTTCACTTTTTAACACAAACATGGCAAACTAAAATGAAATCACGCGTACCAGTTACTTAGAAACACTCATCTTTCTAGTTACAAGATAGTTTTATCTTTTAATCCTGCATCGTTCCCTAAAGTATTGCGTAAACATCACTGATATATGGGTGGAAAGGAAAACTTATCACGAAAGTTAAATATTGTTGTTAGTTCTGCCTATGGTAGAATGCGTACTACATTTTTATTTAAAGAAATTTTCTTTTGTTTCCCTCAGTGATGTATTAACTCAGGATTTCCGTGTTATGTTAATCACATAAATCTAGTTTGATATTCTTTCATCGCAAAGAACATATAATTTATGAAAAACATTAAGTTGTATAAATGATAATACGATATATATATATATATATATATATATATATATATATATATATATATATATATATATATATATATATATTAAATCATAATTATTAAAAAAAAAATTGTCAATCAATTTTAAGCATTTTTAACTTGTTATATTTCAATGACATTTCGACATGACACTTTAGTGCCAAAATAATAATAATAATAATAATAAAATAAAAGAAAGAAAGAAAGAAAGAAAAGAAAAGAAAAAAATACTTAATATGATGAAAAATAATAGCATTAAAAATAATGAAATTTTTGAGCTATTGAAACTATTATTACTAAATAATTTTTAATGCATCGTTATTTATGTTAAAATTTTATGTGATACCTTTAAACCTGTAAATAGGAAAATCAGTTTAAATTGTTAAATTTAAAATACTCAAATTGATTAAAAAAAGGAATGAAAAGTCTTTTTACATAATTTAAATTTGAATTTCACATTATCTGAAATTTCGTTATCATCATTTAGTGCCAAAAAAAAAGTACTTAATATGATGTCAAATAATAACGTTAAAAATAATGAAATTTTTGAACTATTGTAACTACTATTACTAGATAATTTTTATTGCATCATTATTTATGTTAAAAGTCTACGTGATACCTTTAAAATCTGTAAATAGAAAAATCAATTTAAATAGTTAAGTTCAAAATACTCAAATTGAAGGAAAAAAGGAATGAAAAATCTTTTTACATATTTAAATTTCAATTTCACATTAATTGAAATTTCGACTTACCGCCAAAAAAAAAAAAAAAAAAAAAGTACTTAACACGGTGTCAAATAATAACATTAAAAATAATGAAATTTTTGAACTATTTTAATTCTTATTTCTAAATAATTTTTAATGCATCGTTATTTATGTTAAAATTCTATGCGATACCTTTAAAACCTATAAATAGAAAAATCAATTTACATAGTTAAGTTTAAAATACTCAAATTGAAGGGGAAAAGGAATGAAAAGTCTTTTTACATATTTTTAATTTGAATTTCGCATTATCTGAAATTTCTACATAATGATTTAGTGCCAAACAGGGTTTAACCTGGCAAAAAAGTTTCTTTAGCATTTTAGCTAAAACATATAAGCAGTATTTTAGCTTTTTCGATAGTTAATTCTTTGAATAGTATTGATTTCTTTTTCTTAACGTGGTTATCCTCATTTTTTTTTCTGTTTGTTTTGTTCACTGGCGATTTTAACCAAGCATATATTGCGATTTAGGAAAAATGAATCAGCAAAATTTTGTTTCGATTTCAACAAATGCAATACTAGCACTGAGAATACATCTATGAAGCAAACTCTTAATTATGTTTTAAAATATTTTCGCATTTAAATTCAACTATTAAAAGTCGAAATTAAATCCGAATATACTAAATAGGTAATGATTCCCACACTGTTAAAAATGGTTTCTTAAAAATGAGCTAAATTGTCTCAAAATAGCTCCGAAACAATATATACTTAAATTTGAAAACCCATGTACTGATTTTTGAGTATATTGACATGTCAAACATGGATATACTGGGATTCTTATTGGTCAACCCCATCTTTGAGCATGTCATTATACTCAAAAATGAGTACATGGATTTTCAGATTTAAGTATATATTGTTTCGGAGCTATTTTGAGACAATTTAGCTCATTTTTAAGAAACTATTTTTAACAGTGCAATATTTTCTGCAATTTTGTAATTTCCGTCCACGAATATTTGTCTAAAAACTAGAGGTAGTTATATAAAGATATTTTATGAAGTAATCTAGTTTTAGCTTTTTAGCGAAATTCTTACTGACATAGTTTAGCAAAATACAATATCTTTTAGCAAAATGCTAAAAAAACTAATGGCAGTTTAAACCCTGGTGCCAAAAAAAAAAAAAAAAAAAAATACTTAATATGATGTTAAATAATAACATTAAAAATAATGAAATTTTTGAACTATTGAAACTATTATTACTAAATAATTTTTAATGCGTCGTTGTTTATGTTAAAATGCTATGTGATACCTTAAAAACCTATAAATAAAAAAAATCAGTTTAAATAGTTAAGTTTAAAATACTCAAATTCAATGAAAAAAGGAATGAAAAATCTTTTTACATATTTTAAATTTGAATCTCACTTATCTGAAAATTTCGTTAGTCATTGAAAATTGTTAATTTTTACAAGGAATTTCTTATATAATTCTTGAATCATCTGCAATTCTAATGAATAAAGTTTTGTTGGAAAATATGTTGTAAAGTCATGTTCATTTTCGAATGCAAAATTTACATAGCAAAAATATAATAATATTCGGAATAAAATAATTTATCTTTCAAGCATTTGGCTGTATTTCATAATAATCATTAATTAATGGTCGAATGAATTTTGAACAACCAAATAAAAATAATTTGGTGTGTCATTCACACGACTTTCTCTTACCCTTCATTTCAATACTGCAAAATGGATTGCATATTAAGCTTTAAAATCAATATCGCATGACTATAAAGTTCAGTGTATATTTAAAATAATCTAAAATAGGGTTAGGTACAGGTTTTTTTTTTTTTTTTTTTTTTTTAACATGTAATTTTGTGTGAAGTGGGCTACCGCACTCTAAACCCCCCGTTAAATTATGGTGCATACAATAATTGAAAAACAAAATCAAGTATGTTATTAATTCACATTAAAACTTGCCAAACTTGATGAAATTTTTAGGTGGCAACCTAACATGAACTTCAAAATGCCAAATTTGAATTTCCTGCAGCTATTTGTTTTTAAGTTATGATGATAGCATATATACATTTAGATGAACCTCTAAAAATTAGACTTTCATAATCAAGAAACCTCAAAACGTAATATTATACGAAAAAAAAAAAAAAAAAAAAAAAAACAGAGTGGAAAACAGAATTTTAAAAAATGTTTACAGTATGGCTATGAAAAATTGATTTTACTTCCAGAGCAGTGTTCGTCGATATAGTAAAAAGTAGCAAAGCCCATCAATTATATTCGATAGAAAAGAGCGTTTAGCTTAATTCTGGGTAGCACTGTATATTGTCTATAATCAATATGCAGTATAAACCGTATTGTGTACTTTAATTTTACTTGAAAAAATTCTCACACAAAAGGGATTACATTCCAGCAATTTCCAGGCATAGCCACAATATATCTAAATACTCTGTGTAGCTCTGTAAACGAATGATGAATGATTTTCACACCACAATCAAAACGAAATATGCTTTTATGCATGCATTTTCTCCATTCCGTTTGATTTAAGTCAGCTTATAGATATTAAATTGTACTTATTATAAATTTCCTCATACACATAATATATTTGAATTCTCTTGAGTGTCCCTGTATACGAACAATTTGCTTGATCTCAACGAAAAGTTTAGTGTAGCATTTCTATATCATACACATTTAGAATACCAAGTTCGAACTTTCTGCTATAATTTGTTCTTGAGATATGCCGATAACAGGCAGACAGACACACACACACAGATACATAAACCAACCTCTAAAAACATGTTTTTCGGAATTAAAGACCTCAAAACTTGTAAATATAACAAAATTCAATTCCGAAAATTTGAACCCAAGACAATACTTTCTCTACCATATGGGTAAGAGAAAGTTAAAAAAAAAAAAAAAATCTATTAGTATTTTGAATTTCAAAAATAAAATACTATCATGAAAGTTACTTTAATAGATGACCTAGACTTCTTTTTCTTATAATTTATTTATAAGTGTTATTGTTTCGTATGTTCTAAGTGATACTATTAAAATATTTTTGTTGTCGTTAAAATTAACCGGTTTTTATTTTCACTTTCGAAACCTAATGCACTTAACTTTTTTTTTTTTTTCACTTAAATTATATTGCTATTATACACACACACACACACACACACACACACATACATATATATATATATATATATATATATTAGAATTTTTAAAAAAATGTAGCAACACATTTTTTTTCTGGGGTATTCAACAATTCAAAGGTCCGTAATGTATATTACAAACTATAATTATCAATCATATGAATATATATATATATATATATATATATATATATATACATATCTTGCTTTTAGATAATACTTTTCTACAAATAAAAAAGTTTTATAATTCATCGTTCACATAAAAAACATTTTTTTATGATCTGAAACCTAAACGGCACACTCATTTACAGAGATTTATGAATGATAGTTCATTCATAAAATTTGAAGAAAAAGGTCAGAAAGAGATCCCTGACACAGCTAGGTAAGGCAAGCATAGTGGGTCTGGTAACATGCACTGTTAAAAAAAAATTGCAACTTCACTGCCGGAAATTCTCTGTAATTACAGAAAAATACGTTTTGTCAACGTATTTTTTTTTCGTAATTTACGACTTTTTTCTCAAATTACAGAGCATTTCTGGCAGAAAAGTTGCCTTTTTTTTAACAGTGTGTAAATATTCCAATTATATTTAGGAATTGACATGAATCAGAATTGATTTTATGATTCCTTGGTGAAAGCTCAAAAATGTTATACCTTGAAAATAGCACAATATTGACACGACAAATACTCTCAGATGAATGCCTCAGGAATCTCAATTACCAAGCTCGCTAACATATTTCAGATTCTTAAGATGGATTCTTGAATGATGAACAGTCATCGTTTCTGGAATCTCTGTCGGACCATATAACATGGATTTCATTCAAAAAATTATTTCCGTTTAGGGCCATAAATGCTGGTGGACCTCCTTGACAAAGAGGCGTATTGAATATTAAAATCACAAGAACGGAATATTGTGAAATGTCCTTATCACTGACTTATTTGTAAAACATTGCCATCAAAATACGATTTTTCACAAACTTCGCACATCGTTTTCCCTTTGCGGAGGTAAATGAGAAAAATATTAAGAAAATTCACAGTTTTCGTTTTAAAATTGTAAAAAAAAGCGAAAAAAAAAAAGCAACTGAATTGCGTTTATTTTTAAAACATGAAATTAAAATTGTTAGTTGTCAAATAAAAAGGATAGAGCAATGAATATGTGTTACACGTAAGGTTCCTTTTTTAATGCGACAAACTTACAGGATAACATATTTATGTAGATGGAAAAATGTATGATGTCGGTGGCAAAAAGACGAATTTGAAATACATTACATTGTGGTATACAAAATGCCTGTTCCAAGCGGTAAGTAGCATCGAATCGTGTGTCATGAGAACAGGAATCCAGCTGAAGTAAGCATTTGTGAGCCATTTCCAGAAGCAGTACAATGTATTCATACTTTGAACTGGTCGACATGCAGTTCAGGTATGCAGCTGTAGACTGTACGCATGCTGCTCCGAGCTTATACTTTTCTCGCGTAGGCGTGTTTCTCATCATAGGAATTTTGTCTTCGTTCAAGGAAGGTTATATGAGATTAACGAGTTTATCTGGTTATTTAAGGAGAACTATTATGAATCGACTGCGAACAACGAGAGAGTTAAACAGTATGGAGAATATGCCACATATTGTAGGTGGCAATCTGCGAATAAGTATTGAAGCGATAGAAACGAGTGGGTTTTCACATTTCACTGTATCAGCAAACCAAATGCGTTAAGGCCATCAGCAACGCGTCCAATTACTGTAAGTTGTGGATTATCCAATCCGCTAAGAAAGACTTTTTTAGTTAGATGTTATCTTCAACAGAATGCTGAAGACAGCGCGTTGGGTGAGTTTGTGTTTTTAATGGATGAAAAAAGTTTAACAAACGAGGGTTATTTCAATCCCTATAGCGTCCATTAAATAGCTTGGATAAATCTCCATATTACGCGATCACGTACAACTGTAAAAGTACTTTTCCAAATGTTTGGGCAAGCATTGTTGTACACCATTTCATTGAATCATACATTCTACAACTCTCTCTCTCTCTCTCTCTCTCTCTCTCGTCTGGACGGTAGGACATACTTAATCTTTCTACAAAAGAAATAAACCGCAGAAATCTTGAAAATGTACAAAAAAAATGTGCAAGTTTCTTGAAAATGTAAAATCATTCAAGCAACGCGAAGCTTCCCACGTTACACTAATGACATTTGTTAACACATAAACCTTATATTTAGACAACAGTTGATACGTCGCAGTGATCCGGTTCACAGCTCTTCTAGATGGCTTCAGTGTCATGACTAAATTTCACCCGCTAGAGTTATATTTGATATTCAAGACTCGTTGATTCAATTGATTACCTCGCCGCTCGTACAACTGTAGCTACCAGGGAGATCCGAAATACGTCAGAAATCATATGCAACACCGATAAAAATACTGTATGACTGCTCTTAGTCTTAATTTAGAGCATGTTCTGTTACGGAAATTTTGTAATGTAAAACTTGTCCATAAAATGATTTCTGTTACACTATAATATGTTTTTCATTATGTTTTTTTTTCTCTGCTTGTTTTAACCATAGCTCGAACAGAAAGACTTTGAATCCTAGAATGATATTTGATTCAGATTCTATTGAAAATTCCGACTTCTTCCGATTCTTAAAAAAATTGAAAATACTTAGAAATGTACAAAAAATGTACAAAATTCTTGAAAATGTAAAATCAATCCAGCATTGTGAAGCTTACATTACATTTACGACATTTGCTATCACCTAAACCTCATTTTTGGACAGCATATAATAGGTAGTAGTGATCTGGTTCAAAGGTCTTCTAGATGGTCGATGTATCATGACTAAAATTCATTCGCTAGAGTTATGTTTGATATTCAAGACCCGTTGATTCAATTGATGACCTCGACGCTCGTACCTCTGTAGCTACCAGGGAGATCCGAAACACATAAGAAATTATATGCAACCCCGATGAAAATATTGTGTGACACTGCTCTTAGTCTTAATTTAGAGCATCATCTGTTACGGATATTTTGTGATGTAAAACTTGACCATAAAATGATATCTGCTACACTAAAATGTTACATATATATATATATATATGTTCTTTTTATTTGCTTCATTTAACCAGATTTCGAGTAGAAAACATTTCGAACCCTAGAATGCTATTTGATTCTGAATCTACTTAGTGTCTTCCACATATCTAGAGAGTATGAAACACAGTTGAAGGAACACCCTGAATATAAATTTATATTTGTATGTGTCATTATTTCTGAAAAACGACTTTCTTTTCCTTATCAAATGTACACACACACACACACACACACACACACACACACACATATATATATATACATATGAACTTGCATAAAAGTCAAATAGATACACGAAAATTTTCAATTACGGGCACTTTTTTCTAAAAAATGGATTAAATGATACCTTTTAATGATGATTAAATAATACCTGGGACGCTTAGAATATTTTTTTTTATGTGTGTGTGTGTGTGTCTGTTGTAATTAATTTCTCATTCAACGGTCTATCCCTGTCTGTAACTGAACGCCAGTGTAGTTTCTAGTATACTTAGAAGTAATATTTTTTATATATGTGGTTTAAATTATTGTTATAAAAACTTCAAAATTAACAATTGAGAAAAATCTATGATTTGTTTCTTTATATATATATATATATATATATATATTTTTTTTTTTTTTTTTTTTTTTTTTTTTTGGGGGGGGGGGAGCTTTCTGTTGTTTGTTAGATAGTTTGGTCTGTCCCATGTCATATAAAGGAAATTATATATTGCAACACTTCTATTACATGACATTACCACATGTTTGTAAATTGTATCACACAGAAACTGTCTTTAACTTCGTTTGTTAAAACGAGGATGGATTTGTAATTCTCTATTTTTAATAGATATTGTTTTCACTGTCATTACACTGTTATTTTTGTCCTTAATATTGTAATAAAATTAAAATTTAAGGATTAGTTATTTTTAATTGAGTTTTCTAAGCTAACTTAAAATAAAATAATTCGGCTGCATGTTTTTATGAAAGTATACAAACTAAATTTACTATTGTATCATTTCTCACGACTTGTGAAGTGTCGTTTAGGAAAAAAAAAAAAAAAACTATAGATAATATTCACAATTTAGATTAATTATTTAGAGTTTTCTGTTAACCTTTTTAAATAGGTTTTATTTACTTAATGTTTAAGGACAGATATTAATATTTAATTTTAATATAATTACCTGAAACAAGAGATGATTTTATCAAAGCCATTTAAATTCTTATTTTATTCCCTAAGTAGTTTAGAAAATCCATATAAGATTGCGTGTATTGCCCCTATAGAAAGTATCTTTCCTTCTTTTTAAGAGGAAAATTTATCGTTTAATCTCGAGAGCATTGTTGAAACGTTGGTGATACATAGGTAGCAAACAACATTCATCAGAAAAGTCAAGCATCGTTTTAAATTTTGTATGGATTGAAGCAGGCAGATTTATCAAGGCATCCGTTTTAATGTTTTTTCGTCAATTTAATAACTCATAGTGATAGAATAAACTAATGATAAATGTAGATATTTTAAACAAAATATACTTGATAAATATGTCTTCTCTTTAGCATGCACAGCATACGTTCAAAACAGCATTTTCATCTTTTAAAGTGAAGTTTTATTTTTAGATGCTGTATTAGGAAGCGTTTTAAATAAATATCCACCCTCACCCCCACCCCTTTTGAAATAAGGTTTTTCCGTAATGCTAGTTATCACACTCTTTATGTTCTGGCTTTAATCCAGAATTTTTATTTTATGTAGAAACATTTAAACCGAAATTATCAAAATTCATTTTACATTTAGAGTATTTTTTTTAGTATCTTATCCGTAATAAATTAATATTTAAACTTTACAGACTTTTTTAATTTATAAATTATTTCTAATTACTATTAAAAAGCTTTTAAAATCATATTATGGAAAAGAAATCATTTTTAGCAACAGCCAATGTCGAAAGGGGAATAAAGTTTATAGCCTTTAAAAAAGCAACAACCAAACAAACATAAAATTAATAATGTCGTCCGATTGTTCGTTATATAATAGGATGTATATGCACATGATTTATATGCAAACAATTTTACAATAGAAGCTCGCAATCCATGGCCAAATTTAATGGTATTAGGAGAACTACTATCAATATATTTCAGAAATTATTTCATTAGAAGTAAAACTGTTTTGACGATAAATTTTTAGTTTAGCATAATTTTCTCTGAAATTGAAAAGCTTTTTTTTCCCTACAGATATGTTTAAGTTAGCAGAGTAGAATGGCGTGGAAAATTGAATAAGAAATTGGATAAAATAGCTAAATAATTAATCGGGTCAACGAGTTGACTGATAAACTAGGACATTCACATATCTAGCAAATGCTATAGGACGAGGCATTTGCAAACAGTATCAAACGTATCCTTCGCTTATATTAAACGAGTTAATCACATGATTTGTTGCACCTACACACGCACACACGCACACACACACACACACACACAGAGATATATATATATAGCGATATATATATATATATATACAAACATACATGCATAATACATGTTTGTCTTGGATTTCTCGCAAACGTCACTAAAATTTTGATAAAATTTTGGAGTAACGGTTTTTTGGGGTGAAAAACCAATTCAGCTTATTCTTATCTTCAAGAAAATTCGAGGTTCGCCGTTTAAGTATTACTCCACATTTTGCAATACGGAGTAGCAATTGGGCTTCTATGGAAATAATTGAAAAGGATTTTTAAAAATGTAAAATATTGGTAAAAATTAAATTAATAACAGCGTTTCACAAAACAACTTTACCAAATATCAAATTTATATTAAGAAACATTTTTTGCAAGTTTGAATTGAATATTGCTTTCTAAATGAAAAATAATATTTCTAATTTTTAAGCTATGTTCGCCTAAAATCCTTTTAAAGGTTAGTTTCTATCTGTCATACTCAATACGCTTCCATGTATTTTTACAGTTTAAGCTCTTTAGTTTTCTGTTTTTATTCTCTCCGTATTTTAAACTTTCAGAATTGAATCAAGTTAAATCGAAAAATAGTTAATAAAACAGAAATGTACCTTTTAGAAAATAATTTTCGGTGAAACATATTAGCTTGTTTGTTAAACCGCGTTTATAATTAAAAAAATTAATCAACGTAATTTTATATCTAAATTTAAAAATGTTTTCAAAACTGTAAAGAAAACAAAACGTTAAATCGTAGAGGTTCTATTTTTAAAATGTACTAGTATAAATTTCGTTTAAAAATGACAATAAGATTATATTTTCTAATTTGTATGTTCGTTTATCTGTTTTCTAATTTCTATAAAGTAACAGTATAATGTTTAGATATTTCATAAAATAAATGCATAATCTAATTAAATGAAAAACCTATTTATAGGTTATATAATGTAAAAAAAAAAAAAAAAAGAAAAACATAATCTCTTTTCTCTAGACTTAAAACACGTTGTACTACAACGGAAAGCGGAAAATTGAAAGGAAATAAAAGATTTAAAGAAAGAAGTTCATGGGAAAGATCGACAGTAACGAAATAGAAAATTAATCTATATCCTATCAGAAAAATGCTGACTTTAAAAATTCAGCATGTACTATAAAAATGATAAACTGTTTTAAAAATCAGAAGTAGACGAAAATTTCAGAAAAAAAATATAAAAGAAAAAAAAATATGATTAATATAATTATGTATATAGATAAATATTAAAAGGAATTTTAAAAATCAAAAATTTAAGATATCCAGATCGAAACATAATTACAATTAAACTTAAAATTGAATTAAAATAAACAGAAATATTAGGGATTTTAAATAATTATTTCAGATGCATTATTTTTAATCTAAGACAGTTAAACCTACTTACTTTTCTATTTCTTAAGAAAACTATTGAATAATTTTTACCACATAAAATAATAATAATAATAATAATAAAATTTATTCTTTAGAAAATATTTAAAATTTTCCTCTATATTGTATTTTTCAGAAATTAGTTTTAAAAATGTCTTTTTCTATTGCACTTTTAACACATTCCAACAAAGTTTAAAAGCATTTATGACTTTCGTTTATTTGTCTGTATGTCCGTCGCTCGTCTGGTGGAAGAAGGGCTAGAATTCTAATCTTCTATTCAGATTAGAGTCCTGCATCGGGTCGGGTAACCCGATTTTACCCGAACCCGACCCGACCCGCGGGTCGGGTTCGGGTCGGGTTGACTGATCTATTTTTCGTGCGGGTCGGGTTCGGGTCGGGTTGACAGATTTTTTTTTCTTGCGGGTCGGGTTCGGGTTCGGGTCGGGTTTGGTTTTCAAGAAGTCGGGTCGACTGGAGAACATCTTTCAAAATATTTTTTACAATTATAAACATATATTTATAGGCATGTTTACAACTATGTAACTAATTTAAACATTCTGTGCGCATACTAGACATGTATCGGTTGGTTGTTTGGTTGGAGGATTTAAGGTCGATTGACTCCAGATGTGTCCTAGGCCTATAGGGGGTATGCCGTCCGTTTGAGTCTTTCTAAGGTGTCCTAGCCCGTACTTACGCGTGTTTTGGAGGAAAACTCCGAACGGCTAGGTCGATGAGCGCGACCTGGGATCGAACCCGACACCTCCCATCTACCAGCTTCGAGCGCAGAACCGCTGGTGGGCAGACATGTACCGGAGCACCCTATTCGTATCCGCGGATATCCGCCAGAAAAATAGATCCGTATTTGCATCTGGATCTGTTTGCTTTTCTTCAACGGAACTAATATGTACAGTCGGTAACAAAAGTGTCCGAACACTAGCAAAAATTCCTATGTAAAAAAAGTTCACTTCATAGGGTTTTGTTAAATAAATCCTTGTCGAATCCTGTTCTTAGTCAGTGTAAGAACATGATTCGACAAGGATTGTTTTAACAAAACCGAATGAAATGTACTTCTTTTACATAGGAATTTTTGCTAATGTTCGGACACTTTTGTTACCGACTGTATCTTTTGTAGAATTTGTATGAAAATTAGAAAAGTATTATAAATCTTTCTCGATTGTTGTTAATATATAAAGAAATATAACCTCACATTTACAGTCTAGAAATTGAAAAAATATCGCAGTTTACAAGTTTTTTTTTTCTTTACTTTCTTCTATATTTAGTAGAAGAAAGTATTAGATTCGTAAAAATTTTCAACTTCCGATTTTTGACGAATTTGCACGTTTTGAGAGTCCAGAACACGATTTGACTATTTCTAGAAAATATCAGTCTGCGTTTCTGTATGTGTGTGACAAAAATTTTGTGGCGACTTTATCTCTGGAATTACTGCACATAATTGCATATAAATTTATAAATAAATGCACCTTGACATAAATTAGTGCCTATCAACTTTTGGTGCCCATTGCTCAACAGATAGCGCTGCTATACAGTGATTTCCACAATTTAAGGGAATGCTATATCTCAATAACTACTGCAGAGAATTGCATATAAATTTATATGTAGAAGCACATTGACATAACCTAGTCCCTATCAACTTTTTATGTCAATTTCTCAAAAGGTGGCGCTGCATACAGTGATTTCCATAGTTCAAGGAAAGGCTATATTTCAGGAACTACTGCACAAAATTGCACATAAATTTATATGTGGATATAAATTATTGTCTTTTCACTTTTGGTACCAATAATTCAATAGGTGGCAGTGTTATACAACGATTTCCATAATTTAAGGGAAAGAGATATCTCAGGTTCTATTGTGTATAATAAATAAATAAATAAATAAATATATATATATATATATATCTGAAAAGACCATTATCAGACATTATGCTGATTCAATTTGGATGCATATCAGCCAATAGGTGGCGCTGCTGTCCTGCAATTTTCCCCGAGAACAGAAAAGCTATATTTCAACTTCTATGGTGTATAACTGTACAAAATAAAACGCGTTTTTTAATATACTATTTATGGAGAATAAAACTGTCTTTCTTTGTACAATGTAATTTTTCTCTAAGATGAATATCGTCTGCATTCATTATGGTAGGTAATTTTAATAAATAATAGCTATAGTAAATTATCTGTACTGAGCGAATTTGTATTAGAAAATATAGAAGAATGTCTTGTGGTGAGCACAACATAATAGTTTTTTTTTTTTTTTTTTTAATTATCTTAATTATTATTTATTTAATACCTTTACTTTTAACGAAATTCAATCCTCGCTTTTGTGTAAACGGAATTTTGAATTTTCCTCCATTTATACTTGTTTATACAGCAAATATAGAAGAAATACTTGTTGTGATTTCATCTAAAGCTAGTATGCTGTGACCACCTAAAACTTTCTTCTGTATTTTCCTATAGGAATTCGCTCAGTAAAAATATTTTCTTAAAACTATTATTTATTAAAATTATATACCATAATGAATGATTTTCATTTAGAAAAAACTAACACTAAATATAATAAAAGAAAGACAGTATAATTCTCTATAAATGAAGTCTTAAAAAAAGCGTTTTCATAATGGTTACCTCATACATCAGGTTTCGTAGTGTTATATGCCATAGAAGTTGAGATGCAGCCACATCCCGTTCTCAGGGAAAATTGCACTATAGCAGCGCCATTTATTGGCTGATATGCATCCAAATTGAATCAGCGTAATGGCTACACTGATACATGTCAAGTTTTGTTTGATAATACACAACAGAACCTGTGATATAGCCTTCCCTGAAAATGCGAAAGACGACGTATAACAGCACCACTTATTCAGCAATTGACACAAAAGTTGGTAAACACTAACTTATGTCAAAGTGTATCTGCATATAAATTTATATACAAAATCGTGTAGTAGTTCCTGAGCTATAGCCTTACCTGAAACTGTGAAAATCGCGGTTCAGCAGCGCCACTTGTTACGAAATTGACACCAAAAGTTGATAGGTATTAATTTAGGTCAAGGTTAACTGCAGTAGTTCCCGAGATACAGTCGCACATTTTTTTTTTTTCACGCAGACACACAAACTGACAGATACATATTTTCTAAGAATACCTAGACAAATTGTGTTCTGGAACCCTCAAAACGTGTAAATCCATCAAAAAACGGAAGCTGAAATTTTTTTACTTTTCCAATACTTTCTTCAATTGAATACAGAAGAACGTAAAAAGTAATGTAAAATAAACACATTTAGGAAACGGATTCCATTAAGGTATAATAATAATATTCTTTAACGTCTTCTTTAGAACAAATAAACAAAAACAACGCACGAAAATTGCAGCTGTAAGAAGATAATTTGCTGATTGTGTGAATTGAAAGTGATTGCGGGAAAGCAGATGTCCAATTGTGAATCATATATCCCTGCTACCCAAATTATTATAAACATTCATGTCGAACAAAAGCAATAAATAAAGATATATATATATATATATATATTTTTTTTTTTTTTTTCAGAAATAATCATTAAACAACGAACTATTAACACTGAAAATGAAGCATATTTTTGCAATCTTGAAGTTCACAACTCACATAAATGTTCAAACATTATTATTAAACTTTTTTTTTTAGATTTTTTTTTAATTTTTAACTCAATACAATCAGTAATTACATTTTACTTATTTATTTTTATTTTTTTACTTTCTTCTATATTCAATCGAAAAAGGTATTGGATTCGTAAAAATTTTCGACTTCCGGTTTTCGACGGATTTACAAGTTTTGAGATGTCTAGATTATATATGTCAGGTTTTATTGCGTATAACCCAACAAAACCTGATATGTGAGAAGACCAACATGAGATATTACGCTAATTCAAATTGAATGCCTATTAGCCAACAGGTAGCGCTGCTACAAAGCGATTTCCGCAATTTAAAGAAAGGCTATATCTCAAGAACTACTGCACAGAATTTCATATAAATTTGTATGTAGGTGCCCTTTAATATGTATTAGCGCCTGTCAACTTTTGGTGTAAACCGCTCAACAGGTGGCGCTGCTACACAGCGATTTCCACAATTACAAGGAAAGCTATATCTCAGGTTCTATTGTGTATCATCAAACAAAACTTAATATGTGAGAAGAAAATTATGAGACATTATGCTGACTCAGTTTGAATGCTTGTCGGCCAATAGGTGGCGCTGTTATACTGCAAATTTCATCGATAACAGGATGGCTATATCTCAACTTCTATGCCATATAACTGTACGAACCATGATATGTGAGATAACCATTATAAAAACGCATTGTTTAAGATGTTATTTATAGACGATGAAACTGTTTCTCTTTGGATATTTAGTGTTAGATTTCCCTAAGATGAAAATTATTTGCATTCATCACGTTAAACTTTTTAATAATAGTTTTAATAAATTATTCGCACTTAGTAAATTTGACAGAAAAATATAGAAGAATGTCTTGTGGTGGCCACAACATACTAGTTTTTTTTTATAATTTACCAACTGTGTGACAATAAAAATTTAATTTATTTTATATCATGTTATATCATTTTACCTTGTTTTGCATGATTTTTAGATGAGTAAGTAATGATTCATTTTTCGGGTTTCGGGTCGGGTTCGGGTTAGATAAGTCGGGTTTCGGGTCGGGTTCGGGTCGCAAAAAATTCTCTGTTGCGGGTTCGGGTCGGTTTTCGGGTTGATGAAAATTTTTTTGTCGGGTTCGGGTCGGGTTTCGGGTTGATGAAAATTTTTTTGTCGGGTTCGGGTCGGGTTTCGGGTTGATTTAAAATTCATCTGTCGGGTTCGGGTCGGGTAAAACCCGACCCGCGCAGGACTCTAATTCAGATTCTGTTCCTGATTTAGGAATGGTTGTTCTTTGCGGTTGAAAATCCACCTGGTTTATTGACCCTTAACGTGCAAGAAATTGACAGTAGAGCGGCAATCTAAACACCATCTGGATGTCCATCTCTATATTTATCTTTTTCTCAGTCAGTGAGCCTTGCATTTTTGTAAATATTTTCAGATTTTGAGAATTCTTTAAAAACGATGCAGTATTCAGATTTACTATCATATGCTTTCAATGAAATTTTTTATAAATAGCGCTATTGTTTTGCTTATTAAAATTCACAAGAAAGAATTCGAATATTTTGCGGTCAAAGAGAAGTATTTCTTTAATATATACTTTAATCACCAAAACTAAATTCAAAACTGGTGTACAATCAATAAAAAGATTTTAAAACATCTTAACACACCATAAATTTGTCTTGCTTTTGCCTCCAAGGCAGTAGCACGTGTTTTTTTTTTTTTTTTCACCTGATGAAGGAAGGCTACGTCCTTTCGAAACCGGTTGTGCTGGATTAAAATTTATGCTGTGTTAAGAATCTATGATGTGTTTAAAATCTTTTTATATATTTTAATATTAGTTAGTTATAGTGTGACTAAGGCACCCGTTGAAGAAAATAATCATTTCAGTTTATTTATTTCTCATTTCAAATAATTCATTTGATAGCAAGCCCGTGTGAAATTTCCGCACTTTTTTTATCTCTTCGTTACCTTTAAAATTTAAAATTATTATTAGTATTTCATAGACGACCTTTTTTTGAAATGCATATGAACAAATTTAATATTTTATGATATATATATATATATATATATATATATATATATATATGTATATGTATTTTAATGTGAAAGCATATTTCATTTCATATGCTAAAAAAAAAAAAAAAAAACAATTGAAAATTTAAATTTTAAATGTCTGTTTTAAAGTTGGTATTTTTTTTTTAAATAATTTTAAAAAATCTAATAAAAAATTCGTTACAAATGAAGTACCAAATGAAAGGGTCTATTTTTCTGAATTCGTCGGTTTTAACAGCTTATCGATCGGATAATTAGATTTCTTAAAATTAACTGAAGTATGAAAGTTTGGTGGCAACTTGCGTTCACACACCGGCAGAGTCCAAGGAAATCTCTTAAACCTATCTCTAAGCCTAAAGTGTAGCAGAGTCAGGCACTGATGAGCGTAACTAATATATGCTGATACTAGTTATACTGCAAAAAACATAACATAATTTACACTCTTTTTTGGGATATACATAAGCATGTACAAGTACATGTTAGATTAGGGAATTTAGAGCAATAATATTAGCTTTACAGGGCTGCTGAAAATATTAAGATGCATTATGAGATATGGAAAAGATATAAATGGAAACTGCTCGTAAAACAATTTTAATTGCATTACTTTTTTTTTTTTTTTTTTTTTTTAACTGGTTTAAATTTCTAGCATAGCATATGGGGTGTATGCAATAGCTTCCTCGAAGAGCATTTTCAGTAGTTTTTCTACTTTTTCTTTTTTTCCCTTCTTTTCTTTTCCTTTTCCTTTTTTTTTTTTTTTTTTTTTTTTTTTTTTAGAAGCGTACAGGGATATGCAAAAACAGTGTATTTATTTTTTATTTTATTTATTTATTTATTTATTTTATTTATTTATTTATTTTAAGCATTAAAGCTTCAAGTATAGATTTGTGAGATTGCTATCTCCATAATTTAAAAGACAAAATGCTGTAAATAGCGTTGTTTCTTATGCACTGGCACAAATGTAGAGTATCGAATTCATTACGGTCTCTGCTATTTATTTAAAGCAAATTTAATACTTTCAATACTTCGCAAAACAATGAATTTAGCCTGTATTATTCAAATGCACAAAAAATGTGGTTTCCATGATGTATGATATGTTTAATATAAAGATTAGCATATTAATACATAGCTGCCAATTTGTAAGTTTATCCTTTTTGCTACCGAAAATTTTTGGTAGGAATTTTTTTAAACATTTTATAGAAGTTTTCAAAGTTTTAATTAGGTAGAATTTTTTTAAAGTGAACGTGGTGTGAAGAAAACGTTCAAGTTAGCAGCTATGCATATATATACATACATATATATATATATATATATATATATATGTATATATTAGAGACACAAACAAACTCTATAAAGATAAATTTTAATATATATGCGGAAATTGCGTTTTCAGTGCTGTTTCGTGTTTTTAATAACTGAAATAGAGTTGCAATCTTGAAAATTTAATGATATAAATTGTAAGTACATTTAAAAAATGGTATATGTACAAGGTCTTCCCCGAAAGTAATGCGCTCATTTTTATTTTAAGAGATTTATTGATCCTATTCATACAATTACTCAATATTCTTCGAAATACATCTCTCCTGCTTCAACACACTCGTTCCAATGCGATTTCCATGCTTTATATGCGTCCTAGAAGTCCGTCACAGGGATGTCCTTTTGTAACCTCGAGTCGCCGTCTTGATGTTTTTCAGGGTCCCCAAATGCTGTCCTTTGAAGTCGGGCGGGGACAAATCAGGACTTTAAGGTGGCTGGGGTAGTGTTGAGATGCGGACCTTTGTCAAGTAGTCGGTCGTCATAAAGGCGGTGTGGCTGGGTGCATTGTCATGGTGCAGCTTTCAGGAATTCTTGATCTCGCGCCTGACGCGGTTGACCCGTTGCTTTAGCCATTTTAGTACTTCAACGTAGAATTTGGTGTTGACTGTTTGGCCAGGTGGAAAAAATTCAAAATGGGCCACTCCCTTGGAATTGGAAAAAAAACCAATGAACATCTCTTTGACCTGCGATTTGCTCATTCGCTCCTTTTTTTTGGGCGTGGGGAGGACGTCGTGTGCCACTCTGTGCTCTGTCTTTTTGTTTCCGCATCGTAAAAGAAAATCCAAGATTCGTTACCATTTACCGCATTGTCCAAAAATGTCGGATCGTCCTCACAACACTGCAACAATTCTGCTCGAGAGTTTTTTTCCATCTTGATTTCGATCGAGCACTCACACAAAGGTTCACTGAAACAGGCACTGCGACTCTGCAGGAGCTCGTAGTCGACTGGCGCTGGTGGCTCTGTGTTCCCAAAACTCCATGCACCCACCCGTGCAAGCGGCAACCCTGTGCGACAGATAGTCGCGGCAGAAAAAAATGGGGCGCATTACTTTCGGGACAGACCTTGTATATATTTTAATTTATGCCAAACTACGTCATCTTTCGCTATTATTCATATTTACACCGTTTTTAGTCTTACTCCTCTTGTTTTGACACTTTTTTGAAAACTCTTTATTTTTTGATTAGTTAAGATTATATCTTTAGTGCCCCAATTTCAAGTTCATTGTGTTCAATAAACTGTGTTTTCATTTTTCATTCTACTCTATTTTCCTTTCAAGTTATGTTTAACGGCAACAAGTATTTCTTTATGACAGAGAGTTGCCTAACATGTGATTTACATATGTATATATAAAAAAAAAAGTTTAAAACGGTGAAACACAATATATGAAGAGAATGTATGCATATATTAAGTTATATAATTATGGGGACTTTTGGCATACAGAGATATGATCAAACGTGTCTAAACTAAACAAAAACTGGAATGCTGGAGCAAAATCTAGTAATGAAAGTAAAATGTTAAAAAGGGAAAAAAAAAAATATATCGGTAATTCAGGATAACTTTTTATTCTTATAAAAGGACAATTTTAATATTTACTTATTTAGTTTATATATGTGTACCAAAATTGTTATTGTTACTATTGTGCGGGTGTACTATTGTTATTGTTACTATTATTACTATTGTGCGGGGTGGGGGTGGGGGGAGTTTAAATGTTTATTTATGTACTGCTTGTCGCAGTTTGATATGAAACAAAGAACGTTTTATAGCATATTGCTTTAAAAAGTTAAATTGTTTTGACAGAGTTCAAGTAAGACTTGATTTTAAATATGGGATCAAAAACTAATTTTATAGATTTTTTTTTTTTTTTTAACTAAACATTAAAATTTTTAGATAGTTATTTATAAAGATTTTTAAAACATTGTTCTGATAATTTCAAAATGTTTAAAGTAAATGTAATTTGAATTTTGTTTTGTGATTTATGCTAGCTTCAAAAACTTCATTTGTTACATTTGTTACGAGTTTTTTTCGTGGCCTCGTAACAAATATGTTTTTTTAAACTAAAATTGAATACATAAAGAAAAAAAAAAAGAATTTCTGCTTGCTTAATTCATTTAATTAATCATTTTTATTTTTCCCTTTTCCCTCTTTTGAAACGTAATAAGTATTTTGAGGAAGAAGGAAAAATTCCTAACAAAGAAATAAATAACGCAATAAAATAAAAATTCAGTAAAGCGAAATGGTATGTAAGCTTTTTTGAGCAGAGTCATAGCAGCTGTAGGTGAACTATTTTCCAGCTGTGTTCCCAAGAAATAAACAAGGCTATTGTCACAAGTATGTTTCACCCTTCTAGCTCTAATGCTTTTAAACATGGATTTCCCTGGGGGTCCGAGGTTTAAGGCTCCCTTCAGACACTGGCAACATACAGCGCGTCAAGACTCATAAATTATCTATTGTCCGAAAGTGACCCTTGAAATTTTGCACACATTTACAATGAAGGACATTACTTTTTATTGCTCTTTTACAAAAGAGACCCCCTTCTCATGCAATTATCGCACTAGGAGGTTTGGGAGCTTCGATTGCAGCGAGCGTCGATCTTCTAAACCAGATCAAAGAAATATCAATAGAGCCGACTTGCAGGTTTCTTAAGTTGCCAGTCTCTGAAGGGTCCTTAAGGCTTCCTTCAGATACTAGCAACATGCAGCGCGTCAAAACTCATAAATTATCCATTGTCCGAAAGTGACCCTTGACATTTTGCACGCATTTACAATGAAGGACATTACTTTTTATTGCTCTTTTACAAAAGAGACCCCTTCTCATGCAATTATCGCACTAGGAGGTTTGTGAGCTTCGATTGCAGCGAGCGTCGATCTCCTAAACCAGATCAAAGAAATATCAATAGAGCCGGCTTGCAGATTCTTAAGTTGCCAGTCTCTGAAGGGTCCTTAAGTGAAAACGCTATTTTGTTCGGCTTAAAAGTAAGTACAATTAAACCATTTGACTGTTACTCCCACATACATCTGAATTTCCGTGGAGTCAAATCGTAAAAACTATCTCTTTTGTGTTCAAAGCAATAATAATAATTAAAAAAAAATGCTCTTTAGCTACAGTTGACATTTTCCAATACGGATATAAAAGCTATATTTTTATGGTTGCAGCCGCCTGTTTCTTCCAGGCAATTTCAGTTCTAGGAATTTAAGAGATCCTTTTCTCTGCAGCGGTTTGGTAAGTTTTATCCAATCAGGCATACGGGCGTGTTTTGAATTTGGGGCGGATGCAGAGTTGTGAAATGGGATTGGAGGATGGTCAGCTTGTGAATTTTCCCACTATAGTCCCACTACATTTGTCCCACTACATTCTAATTATTTTGGGTAAATCTACAGACAAATGTTGTATGATTTCCATATCATATTTTACACGAAACACGCTTCTATGCATGTTATATAAAATATAAGTTTATTTTATTTTGTTTATTGCAGGCCTTCGATGTTAAATTGTACCTACTGAAAATTGCGCTCATAAACGTAATGTATTTGAATTCTCTTGTTAATATTTGAATTATTCTTCTGCACAAACTATTTACTTGACCTCAACGAAAAGTTAAATGTAATACCTCTATATAAGTCAGATCTAAAATAGAGAATTCAGACTTCCTTCTGCTATTTTTCCTTCAGATATATTGATAACAGACACACACATACACACACATACACACAGATACTCTCTCATAGTCACTCATACACACACAAAGACACACAGATCAACCACTAAAATTCTGATTTTTCGTATTCAGGACTATTAAAATATGTAAATAAACTTTTTAAATAATGTTTATCAAAAGCTCAATATCGAACGTCTGATCTTGAAACAATTTTCTCTGCTCTATATATGGGTAAGATATAATAGGATATAATACACAAATATACATACATACATGTACATACACGCATATATATAAATGACGAACGTTTAAAAATACCCTAAAGATGTGTAACAATATGAAGCTCACACGTACTCGTATATGTGTGTGGAATAGATAATTTGTATCTGCTATTCATTGTTACAGTCGTAACTATGAACTTACTTGCCAACATACTAATTAATATTCCGTAGTATTCTTTGCCCCGCTTTATTTTTCACACCAGTATCTTTTTAGAGTATTTTTCTTCTTTTTTAATAGCGACTGCTTTTAGAGTATATTACTCTAAAAATTTACTGGTGGGAGAAAAAAGGCGGGACTAACAACACTACGGAATATTAATTAGGATGTTGGCAAGTATGCTTTAAAGTAATATTTAATGAAATTGATTTTTAATTTTCTTTTTTTTTACTTATAGATCGTTCATCAAGAAACACGAACAAATTAAAGGTATCTTTTATTATGTTTAAAAATATGTATCAAATATTTATGTATTTATATTTTACGCAAATGAAAGTATTAAATGCATTCTAAAAATTACAATTTCCAAAAAGTAACCCATAATAAAAATGAAAAAAAAAAAAAATACATTAGCTTTTAAATAATTTTGTGAAAATAGAATCCTCAAAAGAAAGGCATAATTGTTGAATATTTTACTTTCTTAGAAATTCCATAATGATATGCATTTCCAGTTAAATTAATTTTAAGAGAACTTTTTAAGATGTAAACACAGGTTACAACAAGCTATTTATCAATTCAATAGACATACTAAAACATTTCTCAATCCATCGAATTTTTACTTCAGATTCTTTTGATTCAAAAGCCAATATTTGCATTAATAACTTATTTTGATAAATTATATCGCTAAACTGCAAATACTACCTTTCTTTATTCAAATACTTTCAAAAGTCTTTTTCTTTGTCCATGAAATGATTAACCGATCTCTTTGCTTATGCAAACTAAGTAAGGTATTTCAACAAACTCTCTTCAGAAACACTATCGATTTTCGATTTAAGGTTACAAGGAAGTTACAAGGAATTTCGATTTGGGAAAAAAAACTCTTTGGGATCAGAAATTAAGAGGAATTGTTAAGAGAAAAAAAATGTACAGCTTTGCTGTAAAGAATAATAGTAAAATAAAATGAAGTTTTCAACAAAGATTAATATGCTCGCTTAACATAAACTTTAAATATTGGAATTTATGTTCATTGAACATTTATGGTACCTCAAAGATTTTTTTTTAATCTTTAGATGTTTCAGGAAAAATCTAGAGTAGATGTGCTGTGAAAATAGGCTAAAAAATTAAAATTTATGACTTAGAGTAACTTACTAATTAAATAAGTTCATTATACTTTTTTACAATTTTGATTAACATTTTTAATAGTAACAAGATACAAAATTTATTCTGTGTATGTTTAAAAATTGCTCAGTGACTCCTAAGAAAATATGTTATAATTTTCTAAGCGTTTACAAATTTTGGCAATTTACAAACTATATATTCCAAATTACAATTTTTTTTTTTTTTTTTTTTTTCAGTTAAACTTTTATGCAACGTTATTTTTAAATTTTCCTTACTTATTGATTCGAAAAGAAGAAAAAACAAAAACTAAAACTAAAACAATTAAAAAAGAAATTTAAAATCAGGACTAATATACCGAGTGTCTCATAGGCCGGTAGATATTTTAAAAAGTGCACAGAAATTGAAAATTGAAATAATTGGTAGATCCGAACGAGGTTTGCGAAAAAATTGTTCCCGTGAAGAATTTATTTTATTTTTTAATTAATTTTTATTTATTTTATTTTATTTTACTTTAAAAAAGTGGATTATTATTATTTTTTTTTCTAAAGAAAGCATTATATTAAAATAAATACATGTGGTAGGCTCATATATATATATATATATATATATATATATATATATATATATACAGATAACTAAAAGATTTTCATAATCACGTGCTACAACCAAAACGCATTTTATGCATTACTTTTTACAGGATGATTAAAAAATTTTTGACTTTTGTTTAACTTCTTGAAAATCCTCTTTTCCTCTTCAGGACAAACCTTTTGCTGAAATATATGAGATATAACATATACTTTATGCTTCAGAAGTTTTAAGATAATTCCTATAGTATTTTTTAGATATTTGACAAAATATCTAATTTCTAAAGTGACCAAATACTTATTGGTAGATAGCATATGTAAAACAATATCTGTGCACGGTATTAATAATACTTTTTTATCGGTTCTTTGAATTATCGCTATATCACAAAAAATATATCTATTAAAAACACTTTATGCCATATACAGTGAATGAAGGAAATTTTGTTCTGTCAAACATATTTTTTCATCATTATATTTTATACAAATAATGTTATCTTCTTGGTCTTTAAAAGAAAAAAATTACAACATCTAAATTTTACGAATAAATAGATTTATAATTATATTTTATTTCTGCAGATTATGTAACAAAGAAAATTACAAATTCAAGAAAGACAATCAACAATTTTCTCTCTTCATGTAATAAAAAAATCTGATGTGGGCACCACATGACTTCCTTATACACCCATTGGAGAATATGTACATTGTTATCACATTTTTGGAGGTAACTGATTCGAAAATAACCAGGGAGGTTCTAGCCTACGAAAATACTTGAAAACAAGCAAGGGAAAAAAAAAACGCTACTTCAGCCACAAAAATCACAATATTCGGATTATATATACCGCGGGACAAATATAGTAGTTTTTTAGGAATAGTGATCCACGGCTTATTACAGAATGTCCCATTGCTAAATGAACACCTTGAGTTCAATAAAAATCATTCGAGTATATATAGCCTACTTTTGTTTTATTTGGCAAAATTGACGAGAAACGATATATTTTACCAAAACAATTAATTATGTTAATATTGAGAAAAAATTTACTAACTCTAGCTATCCTGAAACAACATTTACCACCAGATTTGATCGCTAAGCTTGCCAATCCGTCAAGTTTGTAGCCAAAGCAGATTGTGGTCTTCACATGGATTTTGGCGGCTTGAGATCGAATTTAGATCTTAACGACTGAATGTGACGGAAATTTGTAGTTTATATGTTACCAACGTTTGGAAGCGTTGACAGATCTTCAACAAGAACAGAGTTCTGGAAGTTTCCGGAAACTTTCATTGATTTATAGCGCAGAACCAAATTCTTTGAAAATTTTATAAATGACTAATAAGACTATTAAAAAAAAAAAAAAAGAAAAAAGAAGAAGAAGAAGAAGAAGAGTGACAATTGATGACTCTAGATTAAAATTTGTCTATATCTTTACATGCTACTTTCTATACGGTATTCCTGTAAAAAGGGAAACAGACGGTAGATTTTTTTTATTACCACGAAGGTGGACGTTGACTCAGCGTCAAATTAGGCATTCAAATGAAGTAAAAAGGGACTGTTTAAATTTGGTAATCCTTAAGGATTACCAAAGTTTGTAAACTCTAACTTCAATAGGAGTCAAGTTCTAAAGCTTTTTGTAATGATTTATTAGTTTCCAGCTCAGAAACTAAAGAATCATTAACCCGAATGCAGAAACTAAAGAATCATTACCTGTAAAATTCTATAAACCTCTGTGACAATGTTCTTGATGATTTCAAATTTCTTTCAGACTTCCAAATTTTCGGTTGCTCCTAAATTAGCAAAACTTCTACTCTGTAGTGTAATTAACAGTGTTTGTGTTATTTCTGTAGTAAAAATGACTGTTTCATTGATTTGTTTCGAGAATATTCATTGATTGTTGATTTCAATAGCACAAAAAAGTGTTTTATTCAACTGTTTCCTGAATATTCAATAAATAAAGTCCGTTCATTGGCCAGAACCTGCTTATGTCTTTCAGAATTCTTTTTCACACTCAAAAATGTAGATACATTTCATAGCAGTATCATTACGGCTCAATCTACCCGCTGAATATTCATTAAGTAAAACCAATTCTTCGATTAGAACATACTTATGTCTGTAAGAATTACTTTATGCATACAAAAAAATCCACAACTTTCATAACAATACTATTACGGGGTCTCTCTTCGCGCTGAATATTCTATAAATCCCGTGCATATGTCGACCAGAAACTGTTTACGTTCATAAAAATTACTTTCTACACGCAAAAATGTCGAAAAGACAAGTCCATTACGGGTGATATCTACGGGCTCAATATTGATTAAATGAATTGCATTGGTCGACTAGAACCTGCATATGTCTTTAAAAATTACTTTTTTACATGCAAAAATGCCGAGAATGTTCATAACAATATCCTTACGGGCTCTATATACGAGCTGGATAGTAATTAAATATAATGTATTCATAGACTAGAACCTGCTTATGCACTTTTTATTCGCAAAAATGTGGACAACTTTCATAATAATATCATTACAGGTTCAATCTATGGACTGAATATTCATTAAATAAAATGCATTCGTCGACTAGAACCTGCTTATGTCTTCAAGAATAACTTAACTCCACGTAAAAACATCGAAAACTTTCATAACGATATCGTTACAGGTTCTTGTCGACGCTTGTTTTATTTTGCTTGTTTTGAAATATCTATGATGGTATGTCATACATAATGGCGAAAACCATTGTATTTTTGGTCATTATAAATATGGTTTCCGTAAATATCTCTAAAACAGAACGTCGCAGTAATACTAAAAAGAGAGGTGTACAACTAGACGTCATATCAAACCTATATACCAATTTACAACGTTCTACGTTCAATCATTTTCGAGTTATGCGAGATACACACACACACTTACAGACGTCAGGAAAAATCGTGCAAAATTTAGCTGTCTCTAAAACAGGAGCTCGTATTAGGACCAAAGCTGCAGGTGTACAACTAGACTTTATGACAGACACGAATATAAATTTGTAACATTCTACGATCATTTATTTTTGAGTTATGCAAGATATAAAATCCATTTCACAAATCGGGATTAACGTTTGCTTGTTCATTGCATAAAAATTTCTTAATTGTTTAAAAAGGTAACAGAAATTTTATGTTTTCAGTAAATGACCACTTTTAATAATGGCCACAGGTAATATATTCTTTGGTAAGTAATTGGAAATCGATAAATTTATAAAAATAATTAAAATATTATTTATCATATTATCTAAATTTACTTCTATGTAGTTTTAAGTAATTCGATTGTACAATAGTTTAATTCAGTTTATTACTGGTTTTATGCTGTAATTTATTGTCGGACGTATTAAAAAGATTATAAGATAAAAAAAATTTTATAAACCATGTTTTTTAATTTTCTGTTGAATCGTATAAACGCTACTGAAGGCAGCCGGAACCCCAGCAATTGGATAAAAGTATTAAAAAAATTCCTTGCTATCGTCTTTTGAGCTATTATAAAAGTTTCAAATAGCTATCTAGCCGGGAAGTTAGTTAAAAGTTGATTGCAAGCTTTGTATTGGAAACGCTGCCGAAGGCAGCAGGGTCCCGAAGCAATTGGATAAAAAATGTTTTTAAAAAGCATTTTCACAGTATTCTGAACTGTTCCGAAAGTTTCAAATATCTAGCTACTCGAGAAGTTAGTTAAATAAATTTTCTGTTGAATCATATGAACGCTGCCGAAGGCAGTAGGGACCTGAAACCGTTGACTAAAAATATTAAAACAAAATGTATTGCCACCGTGTTCTGAGCTATCCTGAAAGTTTCAAATATTTAGCTAGTTGGGAAGTTAGTGAAAAATCGATTGCAAGCTTTGTACTGGTAAGGCTGCCGAAGGCAGCAGGAACCCGAAACAGTTGGCTAAAGGTATTTAAAAAAATGAATTTTCACCGTGTTCTGAACTATTCTGAAAGTTTCAAATGTCTAGCTAATCGGGAAGTTAGTTAAATAAATTTTCTGTCGAATAATATAAGCGCTGCCGAAGGCAGTGGGACCTGAAGTAGTTGACTAAAATTATTAGAAAAATGTATTGTCACCGTGTTATGAACTGTCCTGAAAGTTTCAAATGTCCAGATAATCGGAAAGTTAGTGAAAACTCGATTGCAAGCTTAGTACTGATAACGCTGCCGTAGGCAGCAGGAACCCGAAACAGTTGTCTAAAGGTATTATAAAATGCATTTTCACCGTGTTCTCAACTATTCTGAAAATTTTAAATGTTTAGCTAGTCGGGAAGTTAGTTAAATAAATGTTCTGTCGAATTATATAAGCGCTGCCGAAGGCAGCGGAACCTGAAATAGTTGACTAAAATTAATAGAAAAATGTATTGTCACCGTGTTGTGAGCTGTCCTAAATGTTTCAAATGTCTAGCTAGTCGGAAAGTTAGTGAAAAATCGATTGCAAGCTTTGTACTGATAACGCTGCCGAAGGCAGCAGGAACCCGAAACAGTTGGCTAAAGGTTTTAAGAAAATGCATTTTCACCGTGTTTTGAACTATTCTGAAAGTTTCAAATGTCTAGCTAGTCGGAAAGTTGGTTAAATAAATTTTCTGTCGAATCATATAAGCGGGACTTGAAATAGTTGACTAAAATTATTAGAAAAATGTATTGTCACTGTGTTGTCAGCTGTCCTGAAAATTTCAAATGTCTAGCTAGTCGGAAAGTTAGTGAAAAATCGATTGCAAGCTTTGTACTGATAACGCTGCCGAAGGCAGCAGGAACCCGAAACAGTTGGCTAAAGGTTTTAAGAAAATGCATTTTCACCCTGTTCTGAACTATTCTGAAAGTTTCAAATGTCTAGCTAGTCGGGCAGTTAGTTAAATAAATTTTCAGCCGAATCATATAAGCGCTGCCGAAGGCAGCGGGACTTGAAATAGTTGACTAAAATTATTAGAAAAATGTATTGTCACCGTGTTGTGAGCTGTTCTGAAAATTTCAAATATCTAGCTAGTCGGGAAGTTAGTTAAAAATCGATTGCAAGATTTGTCCCTGACAAACACACAAACAAACCCACAAACAAGAATCGAAGCTAATAAAAACATGGTAAAATCCATATATTTGATAGTTTTGAGATGTATAGTTTTAAGGATTTTATCTCGTATGATTCGTATTACATCAATTCTTAGCATTAATAAATGATATTAGATTATATTGTTTAGATTATAATAATTTAGATTATATTGTTTATATTATAAAAACTATTGATTGAAAAATTTATAAAATGAATAAAATTAGTGATATATGGGTTTATTTATAAACATGAAAATTGTTACTGTGTTACTCTAAATTCATAAATATGTTAGCCATTGAAATAAGGTGACTAAAGGTACCCATTTCTTAGAGAAAATTACCATTTTTTCTTCAAATAAAAGGATTCTGATAGCCTAGTTCGCAGAGCATGGAGTTCGTAATCGGAGAATTTCGAGTTCGATCCTGTAGCCGGCCAAAGATCTTCACATGAATTAATGGTTTTTGTACATTTAAAATGTTTCGCTACCATGTTCTGTAAAAACAATAACTTTGTAGGTTTCCGAAGCGGGATCCTGCCCTACGCAGAAGATCTCTAATTTTGATGGCATGTATTCAAACATCCTTTAGGGTTGAATCCCAGACTATGCTTATTGTCCCAAATGCTTAGCTCTAAAGCAACATTAAAACATACTCATACCTCAACTCTTTCCCAACAATAATGGAGAAGTTCTTTTCTCGAATCTGGTAGACGAGAAGGTGAAACACCTCCTATAGTAATGCCTCTAAACTGAGCTTTACGTCATGGAAGATTAGCCGATTACATCCAATCTTGAAGATATTATTAGGAGTTGTATATTTATTTATGATTAGAAATGTTTTAGAAAGCAATAAAAAAAAATTCCAGACAAACATACTGTTATTTAAGGAAAAAAAAAACCGATTTTTGACCAAAGAAGTTATTCAGCTATTCATATAAGCTGTACGTGTACCTGTACATACTATTAAAACATGTGGAAATATACAATACTCCTATGTTGCCGCTAGGAAAGCTACTACCGCTTTGGTTCGTGTTAAAATTTTGGTGTCCTATCTGTAAAATAAACGGTGTGCTAAGCGTTCCAACATCGAGAAATTTTAATACCAGAATTGTTTTTATAGTAATTCAGAAAAAAGATCAACGGATGTCAATAATTAAAAAAGTCTAAAATTACTATATAAAAAGAGTGGTTCTGCGCACGATGATGGTAGACGTGAGGTGCCGCGTTCGAACACAGGCCGCGCTCGTCGGCCTAGCCGTTCGGAGTTTTCCGTGGTTTTCTCTGAAACTTGCGTAAATACGGGCTAGGATCTCTCAGAAAGACCCCCACGGAGGGCACTTTCCCTCAAGCTTAGGAACCTAAAGTAATTAACCGCCCTTACTCCCTAAAACGAGTGGTATTTTCTTTGATGAGAAATCTGGCGCTAACACTAATAAAATATTCTGTAACTGACATCAAGAATCTAAATTGTAGCTCTAGAAAAAATAGTTCCATGTCATCCTTATAAATTCTAGTCCCCTTGGAAAGCGAGTTCTGGAAGCCCCTATTAGAATTCTAGAGCGTTTGCCTATATTCTCGAGGGCAAAGTTATTTAAAAATCTCTGCAAATAAATGAGACTACAAGAGGCGGGTTTTTGCAACTATAATCTTAATTTATTACCAAATTCTAGAAAATCAAGCGAGAATTTCTCGCAATACAAATGATTCAGAATTTTTGAGTATTCAGAATATTGTTTCACCATCTAGAAATGTGTACACTAGAAATTCGCGATAATTTGGTCTATTCAGTTTATTTGACGTGTCTTATGCGCATAGCTCGGAAATCTATATTTCTAGTTAAGGGATTTAGAAAATGGCCACTTATTCATTCTAGAGAAAGGCGGTATATATTTTTTTCTCAGTGAAGGTGACTAGGATCCGTTCTCCTTTTACGAACAAGTATTCATCACGAAATGGACTAATTAGTTTAGAACAGTTTGGTGCACAAACATAAACTGTAAAAGAATCACGTAACTTTAGGGTCATCGCCGATTTAATCTTAACGGTCAATAGCGTTTTTTTATAGACGAAACAGGCAAACCCGTTTTTTCTGATATGATCTGATATTTTCCGGTATACTATAATTTTCGGCAAACCATTAATTAACGAATATTTGGACGAGACTTTTGCTGATGGTTATATTTTGACCTGTAAAAATCTCTTGCTTTTTTTTTTTTTTTTTTTTTTTTACAGTGACACACTCTTTTATTTTAATTTTTTTCTCTTTAAATTCACCTTCTGTAAAATTTGAAATCAAAGTCAATAAATAAATGTTATTTACAGGGAACGTGAACATGGAAAATTTTTAAACATATAAATTTTTAAATTCAAGATATGTATATATATATATATATATGTATATTCTTTTTTACTTTCCGAACACTATAGTGAGGAAAGTATTGTAATCATGTCAAAAATCCGAATTCGAGATTTTGATGTTTCTATACGTTTCGAGGTCCAACGAGTCCGTTTTCAGTATTTTTACGATGATGTATGTATGTGTGTGTGTATGTATGTGTGTATGTATATGTGTATGTATGTGTGTATGTCTGTGAGTGAACACGCTAGCGTCTAAACGCTTTGTTCGAATAAGCTGAAAGTTGGTACGTATATTGTAAGTCACCATAGTACGAACCCTATAGATTTTGGTGAATCTAGCACTTATAGTTTTTTTACAGGGACACAAAGAAAAATTCTTTATCATTATGGCCAAGGGACCAAAATCTTAAAAGTGCGATAGCATCTAAACGCCTTATTCAATTGAGCAAAAACTTTATACACATATTATAGGTCACAGATACTCAATCTGTATAGATTTTGGAGAATCTAGCACTTATAGTTTTTTTACAGGGACACAAAGAAAAATTCTTTGCCAAATTTTTAAAAGTGCGATAGTATCTAAACGCCTTATTCAATTGAGCAAAAACTTTATACACATATTATAGGTTACAGATACTCAATCTGTATAGATTTTGGTGAATCTAGCTCTTACAGTTTTTTTACAGGGAGACAAAGAAAAATTCTTTATCTTTATGGCCTTTGAGACCAGCGATAGCATCTAAACGCCTTATTCAATTGAGCTGAAAATTTGTATGAATATTATAAATCACTGTTGCACTAACTATAAGCATTTTGGTGAATCTAGCATTTATAGATTTTTACAGGGACACAACGAAAAATTCTTTATCCTTATGATCTAAGGGCTCAAAGTTCAGTAGCGTTAAATAAAACCTCGTGTGTTATATGGAGAAAAATACTCAAACACTCTGTTATGGTTTTCTCTTTTTTGTTTGTTTAGCAACTCCTCTTTCTTTATTTTATCTACAAAACTGTTAGTTACTCAATGTTCGGAAAGTCGAGTGGAGTCACTCCAGATTTTTTTCCCCTAGAAAATAGTAATAGAAAGATTTTTTAACGCCTACTTATTTTACCACGCTATTTTAAATGTCAAATCTAATTTAATTTTCCGTTATGTGAATAAAACCTGTGTATAATACAGAAAACTCATTCCGATAATATTTCGACAGAATTTTTGATTAAAACATGTTTTTATAATGTTTTCAATATGTTGCACTTTTTTATATTTCTGAAATTGGAGAAATAAATTCTTGATTTATTAGCATATATACGTTAAAATCTATCATTGGTGTACAAATTTTAAATTTTCTAGCTATATTGATTGAAAAGATTTCCATAATCAAAATTTTTCGTCTTTTTATTATTATTATTATTATTGAGCATGTTCTGTTTGATATGCATTAGAATTAAAAAACGTATGTACAGTACTTTTTACATAGCAGTATGGTAAGAAGAGTAGCGTGCAGTTAAACACAATCCAGTAGTTTGAGGTAAAAAGTGATACGCATTAAAAAAATCCAGTCGCAATAAATTTTATTTATATAAATATTTCTTCAGTGTGAGTGGGTTTTTAGGTCGCTCTCTAATACTATCTCATGCGCAATTGATAGTTTTGAGACTCATATCTGAAGGTGGAGACATACCATCACAATTGTAATCTTCTACGGTGGGGTTGGAGACTCCACTCTTCTTTGGGGTCTCCAAGAATTATAATTTGGGGTAGCGATATATAGGATATTGTAGCCACTAGGGATTTTAAATGCACCCATCGCCATTAATGTACACTCTGTTATCAGCCGATTCGAATATCGAATCCACAATCTTCCAATTACGACTTTTTTAATAAATTTCGTTTTCAAAACTGTAAAATTAAAAAAAAAAAAAATAGAAAACAATCTTTTTTACAGAAAAAAAAAAACTGTTTTCAAGGGGAAAAAAATCTGTCTTCTTATTGGCAAAATGTATTACTTTTGTAACTAAACTGAGATTGTCAGTATAACAAGCAAGAGGGGACTTGATAATTTTTTCAGAAATGCGGGAAATAGCGTTTCTGTCTACTTACGAGTTCTAATCTCCAAATACTACCAATTTTGCATCATTTTTGTCACACTTTTTCAAAATTTTATAATAGTAATCATATAAAAGTATAGATTAGGGCGGTAATATAATCTATTTTTAAGAATGTTTTTGGCATGCTTATTTTATGACAATCCATAATTAATAACTGTTAAAAAAAAAGTTAATTAAATATTTAAAAGTATTTTTTTTTATTGTTTTATATTAATTGTCACGTGTGCTCTCGTTACATATCAATGCAGCAAACATATTATCTTCAAATGTCATTAAGAATAATTTTACAACACAATTTAGAAACTGAAGGGACGTTATTTTTGGAACTTAAATATCTATGAAATCATTTATAAATATTGTAAGAAATATTTATCTATTAATTATCTTAATATATTCATTTTTTTTTAAACTTTTTTATCAGCATACAAAAACCTCAAACAAATTTTTGTATATGAATCACATCACTTAGAAAATACATAGTGTAACGAAAATTTCACTCACATCTTTATGTCAATACAAAATGATGCATTCTAATAATATTGCGCATTCTTGTGCATGATCAAGAACTTATATACATACAAACTTGGATCCCGGAAAAAAGGGCACCGGAAAAAAGGGCACGGAAGAAAGGGCACCGGAAAAAAGGGCACCGGAAAAAAGGGCACTGGAAAAAATAAGGTACACACCAGAAAATTTAATTTACAAATAAAGCTATATAAAAAACAAAAGCTTGTAAAAAAATTAGCTGTTACTGTAAATTTAAATTTCCGGTGTATAACTGACTTAACAAACCTGCGCGTTATACGCCGGAAAATACGGTATATTCTCCTTTGCTTATTTCAACAGACAATATTTATATGTTGTACTTTATACATTTGAAAAAAAAAAAAAAAGTATACAAAAATGTAATCTCTATCGAAGATTCTTAAAATTTTTACAGTGGTATTTTCTTCCTAACATATTTTAAGAGACGTTTACCAAGCTTTATGTATAAAAGGATTTTTCATATTTTAAAAATCGATATTTTTCAAGAAGAGGGTATTTGTTTTTTCCTGTAGTAAACACTGTATCTTGTCTAATATTTCATAAATACATTTAGAAAAAGTATCAAGGTTTTTTATTTTGTAGGAGGACAACTTTCTAATGGGTTCCATCTATTTTACGCAAATTTCGAAGAAAAACACGGAAAACTCCGCTATGAACTCGAATTCGGTTGTTAAAGAGTCAATATCTGATTTAACACTACACATAGTAATTTAAAAGGAACGATAAAGCTATTAAACATGCACCAATTAAATAATTCTTAGCAAAAACATAAATAAATAAATAATAACTCCAAGGACCGTACTGTCCTGATTTTATTTTGTTACTAAATTTTAATAATAACCTTTTTATAAAATACACTATAAAATAAATTGTATAAATATAAACTATAAATATTGTATATATATATATAATAAAATATTTTTTTTATAAAATAAATTTAACATGAACTTTATTTTTTGAGAATAGTGATTGGGATACGATCACTCTAAATCTATCAAATACCAGACGAGGATTAATGACTCAATCGACTTAGAAAGTTAAAAATGATTGCATCAAAATCAAATTTTTTCAATATAATATTTGTTACATTTCCATTAATTATTTCTTAAAAAGAAGTAAATAACCAAATACCAGATGTAGTTTCATCATTCCTTCCACTTACTAAGTTAGAAAAACTTTGTATCAACAACTATTTTATGATATATACTATTCATAATTTTCAAATAATTTCAGCATATATAATTTTCCATGTCATACAAAAGATCTCATGATGTATATAAGAAGCTACAATTTTGTTGATGGTCTGATAATTACTATAAGAAGATTAATTTCTCAACCCATATAGAAAGTTATAAAAGTTTGCAAGTAAAACATCTTTTATGACACATATCGATTAATTATTTCTTAATAATTAAAAAATCTATGAAATGCCAGAACTTGTTTTATTAGTCAATCCACGCACCAACTTAAAAATCTTCGCATCAGGCAATTATTTTATACTATTTACAACTTCGAAATAAATTCAACTTATAATTCTAACAACACATACAAAGGTTTTCACGATATATATAAGAGGCTAGAATACTTATTAGTATTGTAATATCAAATAATGCAAAAATAATAATAATAATATTAATAATAATAATAAATTATTCAATCCATGTAGAAAGTTAAAATTTTTTGCATCAAAAATAATTTTATAATATACTATTTACAAATCTGAAATAATTCAACTTAAAATTCATACAACTCATACCAAAGTTTTCACAATGTATGTAATAAGAAACTAGAATATTTATAAGTGGTCTAATCTATATAATATTTCTCTAACGTGGACCAGGTTCGATTATTTTTTATCGATAAGATACGATAGTGGTACAATTATTAAAATACGCGAGGATATATATATATAAAAATATATACATGGACAATATTTAAGCACGCGGACATAGCTCAAAGAACTAATAAGGAAAAATGACGATATTTGTCTGATGAAATTATTTTACGGAAAAATGTATTTTTAACTGTTGTTTCTTCAGAATCTTTTTGCAAGAGTCATTTTAAACATAACAACACTTTTAAAGATACAGAATGTGAACTTTTGTGTCATAAATTGACTTAAAAAATAATAATAAAATCATAAAAAATAAAATCAAAATAGGAATTATTTTATTTTATTTTATTTTAAATTTATTTTATTAACCAAAAAAATATACCAAAATCAATAAAAATTCATCGCCAACATGGCGACAAAAATTTAAAAGGCGTCGTGGGAGGTGGGAGTCCTATATTAAAACTTTACTGCCTGAGGAAGTATGAAAATTGGGTCGTTAAGGGCGTGCATCCGGAAATGAAGATTTCTATTCAACATGGCCGCCCAGGTTCTAAGAAAAAATTGGGGTTGGCCTAACTTTAAAAACTGACAGCCTACAGCTCCAATCAGTGAATAGTAGAATTCCCCTATTAGTTGAAAAATTATCTTCTTGACTACCTTAATTATTTTGACACTTCCTTTTCTAGCTGTGGGGTGACACAGGTGATAAGAGACAGTTTCCCACCTGTATTCAATTATCTACAAGAACGCCGCTAAAAAAATATACAAACTATCGCATCGCTCAGTGAAATATTTTGTGAAACGTAAATCACTAAAATAAATAGATTTAAGATTTAAATTCTAATGTCAAGAAATTTAATCTTATTAAATGAATAAATGAAAATTCTTTACACAAAATGTTTCGGAACAGAAGAAAATATTTTTTTTAATTATAAATACATGCATAAAATATATGAATATTATAAAAAAAATGTTTATTGAATTATTTATACTACATATATAGTTTCAGACAGTACATAAAATAGCTCTCTCTCTTGTCGAAAGATTCAAACCCACGATAGTGTGTTTTAAAAAATAGTGGTTGATTTTTTTTTTTTTTTTCTTAAGTTTTAATAGGAAATATGTTTACTCAAAAGTTTTTTTTTTTTAATTCTAACTATTTACTTTCTTTCACGTATACACAGGGTAAAGAAAGTATTGTTTTTGGGTCAAATTTTCGAAATTGAGTTTTTTTTTTCTTTATTATATAATTATACGTTTTGAAATTATACGTTTTTTCATATAAATATGCTACACTAAATTTTTTCCTCGAGACAAAGCAAATGGTTCACGTACAGGAATATCCAAGAAAATTCAAATACATGATGTTTATGGGGTTCAAAGTTCAAATAAATTATGTTCTGATAAGTACAATTTAACATCAATAGGCTGATTAAACAAAAGTGAGTAACAATTTTTTTTAAATGCATAAAAGCATGTTTTGTGTAGATTGTGGTATAGAAATCATTCATCATTCGTTTACAGAGCTCCAAAGTATTTGGATATATTGAGGCTATACTTGGAAATTCCTTGAATTATAACTAATTTTGTGTTAGAAGTTTTTCAAGTAAGAATAAATTTAAATACACAACATTGTTTATCGACAATATGCAGAGCTACCCAAAATTAAGCTAAACGCTCTTTTGTATTGAATGTAATTGATGGAAGTGCTTTGCTATATTTTATTATGCCGACGAACACTTGCTCACGAAGCAAAATTAATTTTTCATATCCATACTGTATGTAAACGAATTACTTTTAGTAATTTTATTCTCAACTCTAGTTTTTTTTTTTTTTTTTTTTTTTTTTTTTCTTCATAATATCACATTTTGAGGTTCCCTGGTTATAAAAGTCCGTTATTTAGCGGTTGATCTGTATATATATCTGTTATCAGAATAACATAAAAACAGATAACTGCAGGAAATTCAAAAGTGGTATTTTGAAGTTCGTATTAGGTTGCCACTTAAAATTTTGAGCAAGGTTGTCAAGTTTGAAGTCAAATTAGTAACAGCCTTGATTATTATTCATTTGTTTATTTTTACAATTACGCATCATAAATAAGTGGGTTTGATGGAGGAGGGGAGTATCCCTCTTACAAAGAAATACATGTGAAATAAAACTGTTCCATATGTTCTAAAAATGTTCCGCAATTTTAGATTTTTTGTAAGTACATTATTTTTATTATCGTATGCTATTGATCTTAAAACTTAATATGCAATATATATATATATATATATATATATATATAATGAAAACCTTTTTAAAAATTTTCAGTAAATATTCAATATAATTTTCTTTCATTATTTTATTACAATATGACATTTTCCTGTTCCTCCCTTAAAATTTTAGTCTTGAGTCTAAACAGTTTTAAGATTTAATTAAGTAGAATTACAGTTCAAGGAAAAATTTTATTTATTTATTTATTTATTTTTGGGTCTAATTTTAATGTAATTTTCGAATTTTGATGGAATATAATCCGACACACGCAGAGCTGCAAATACTTTAATTAAGAAAACTTTAAAAATTAAAAAGTAAAATAATACGTTCATTTCCTGATATTTTAACTGTGGATCTATGATAAATAACACCCGTGAAGTTGGAATATTTACAAGGCTTTTAGTTTAGAAACTCATCCCCCACCGCCCTTATTATTTCCCAAAATAATTTACATCTCTGCAGAAAGGAAAAGCAATAAATTATAAAACGTTTAGGATAACAAAATAAAAAATTTCAATAATTTTCTACTTGCAACTTTAAGTAAAATCAATCCAATGCAGAGATCCCCTCCAAGGTGATTCTAATAAAGCTCCCCTGTTTTCTGCAATTCTAAATTCTGCTCTTCCAAACTTCACAATTTCATCGCTCCAACGGCACTATTATATATTTCCTAACCCATAGTTTTATTTTTCATTCCTTTATTTAATTATTTTTAACAAATTATTATTATTTTAAAGTTATGTCCAGACATTACAATTTACAATTTTTTAAAGTCATAAAATTAGTTAAATAATAAAAAAAAATCTTTATGATATTAAAGAAAAAACTTCAAATCAGACTCTTTCACCGTCTATGTCTCTATGATGGGTTGGTTTGTCTGCTGTTTGACACTGATATAACAAACAAAATCAAATTTATCAAATCAAATCAAAAATATTTTATCAATTTCACCTACGATAGCTAATTCTTTTAGCACAAAAGTGCTGGAAAATCTTTCTTTATCTATGCATATTTTTAATTTATTTTAGTAACTTCCTTTTATATAAAAATCAACCTCTGACTCTTTTTTTTTTTTACAATATATATAAATGTCATAGTAATGGGGAAAATGTTTTATAAATTATGAATGATGCATGGGTTCTGAAACAAAATTTTTTTTGTTTAATCTTTCTCTCTTCCCCCCCCCCTTCCCCTCGTAAAAACAAAAATTTTTTGCTATTGTTCGTATTTAGAAGTATTTTACAAGAAACAATTAAGAAAAGTGCCCTTTCTTCCGGTATCTTTTTTTCCGCGATCCGGAAAAAAGGGCACTTTTCTTAATTTGCGAATCGAAAAAGTGCCCTTTTTTTCCCCAGGTGCCCCTTTTTCCGTGATCCGCATAAACTTGCACCCATTTGGCGCAACTTTTGTGACAACGATTTATACATACGACATAACAGCATACTGCGAATATCCCATTCGAAGCACAGTATAAATATACAAAGAAAAAATTCGCTTATTCGATTTTCATTGAATTACTAATTTAATTAACACATTTTCTTGAATAGCAACCCTACCACTAACCAAAAGATTTTACTCTCTAAGCCATGAGAAGTGTTTGGTTCGATTCAAGGCAGCACTCGTCAGCCTAGCACTAGGAGTTTTCCATCGTTTTCTACAAAACACACGTTAATATGGATTAGGACCCCTTAAAAAGATTCTCACAGAATCCATTCCACCTAGACTTTTTCTAAATTAATAATAATAATAATGAATACGAATTATAATAGCTTTAATTATAATAGCTTTAATTTTACAGCAAATGCAATACAGGTTTCAGATTCTCTGTTTTAGGTTGGGACGTCATAATTACAACACTATACTATAATAAAAAATTTAATAAAAATTAATATCCATAATTTGAAATGGACACAAAATGAAAATAAAATAATTATTCCGTTAGAATTTTATGCTTTTGTATTGTTATTATTATTATTTTGCCGGAGATTTGCGTTATTTATATCATTTTTAATAGAAAACGTGCCATAGCTACCTTGAATAACATATCAGTTTCAAAGCATTCTAAAAAAAATAAATAAATAAAATAAAATAAATAAATAAATAAATAAAAAATAAATAAATAAATAAATAAATAAAAATAACGGAATATTGAAAAAAAAAAAAAGAAAAAAAATAATCTGGTGTGTCACTCACACGACTTTCTCTTACCCTGAACATTAATACTATAAATATAGGTTGGAGATTAAGAGGTAAGATAACGATATTATGTAAACTTATGTTAAACAATTTAAATTAGGCTTCGGAAGAGTTTTGTATGATAATTAATTCTGTGTGAGGGGGGCTACTGCCCCCCTCAACCCCCCGTTTCATTAACGCACCTACATTTATATAGAATATAATTCGGTTATTAAAAAATAATTCTATTTTTTAAAAATAATTTATTAAAATTATTATTTAAAAAAATTATCTTTTATAATAATGCAGACGATTTCCATATTAGAGAAGTAGTATGACACTAAATATCCAAAAAAAAGTCCATTTTATTCTCAATAAAAAAAAAATAAAAAAAAGATTTTTTTTCTAAGTTTTTAATTTTTTTTTTTTTTTTTCGTTAAAAGTGAAAAAAATCGATAACTTTGTTTTAAATTATCGCAAATCGATGGTTCAACTATTCGTTTTAAAGGTATTGGCGAGCTCTTTTGAAAGATACCCATCATGAAAATTTACTCCCCTCGAGGGTGGACTTCCCCCCCCCCAGTGGTGGTATTTACTCCATTTTATACAGGAAACATCCGATAGTGAACTTGTTTAACATATTTCAATTTCATTAAGATTTTTGTACAGTAAGGGTATGAAAATAGGGTTTATAGAAATGCCTGTCATAGAACGCAATGCTTTGAAATATTTTAGGGGGTCCCTGTACACAAATCAGTAGAGGTATACGCTTTTTTTTTCGTTAAAAGTAAAAAAAAAAAAAATCGATAACTTTGTTTTGAATTATCGCAGATCGATGGTTCAACCATTCGTTTTAAAGGTATTGGCGAGCTCTTTTGAAAGATACCCATCATGAAAATTTACTCCCCTCGACGGGGGACTCCCCCCCCCAGTGGGGGAGGCGAGGCTCCTACATACACAATTTTTTTTTTCCCAGTTGACTATCTCTATTACAAAATATATATATATATATTCGTTTCATTTGGTTTAGTGCAGTCTATAGACGTTAAACTCTACTTACCTGCAATTTCCCCCATAGACGTAATGTATTAGAATTCTCTTGATTGTCCCTGTACACGAACCATTTGCTTGATCTTAACGAAAAGCTTACTGTAGCATCCCTATATGATACACATTTAGAATACAAAGTTTGAACTTTCTGCCATAATTTGTTTTTGAGATATGCTGATAACAGACAGACACACACACAGACTCAGACCATTTGCTAAAAACACGATTTTCGTAGTCAGGGGACCTCAAAACGTGTAAATATAACAAAATCTCGCGTTCGAAAATTTGACCCAAAAACAATACTTTCTCTACCTTATGGGTAAGAGAAAGTAAAAAAGAGGAGAAGCATTGAAAGTTACGAATACTTCAATTACAAATAATAATAATAATAATAAATAATAATGACATGTGAATTTTTTAATATTCTTATTTTTGAACATAATAAGAAACAAAGCTAAGTTACGGTTTAATATTAACAAGACCTAAATCACAACCCCTATCATACTAAAATACTTTGTATGTGCACGGCAATAGAACAGACTTTTTCAAACTCTAAAACCTAAAAATACTTTAATTGAAAAAAACATCAGCAAAAAAATTGAAATTTAAGAAATAAAATAGTATATTGATTTCAAAATATTTATATTCATAATCTAAATATTTTGTATCGTGACTGAAATTTGGAATTTTCTTTGAAAAAGGAAAACATAGAATAAAGTTTTATATTCAACTATAATATTAAAAAGGAAAGAATTTTGTTTATAAATTTTATCCTTCATATATATATTGCCCTTCGCACAGATACTTTCATTAGTATGATAGATAGTCCCTAATTAGACGAAAAATAAACAGATGAAAAAATTGCCACAACACACAAAAGCCAATTTGGTAAGTATTATATATATATATATATATATATATATATATATGTATGTATGTATATATATGCGCACATTTTAAACTACAAGTATGAATATTGGCAAAAGCATTTGTTAATTACTCTCTGTACATTTGTTTTTATTAAGATATCAAACAAAATAAAACTGCTGTACAAATAAATAGGAAAAAGAATTCAAAGCTATACACAAATAAACTTTTATTGACAAAAACAACATTACAAAACTTCCATTACCTACGGTAGTCGGGTAATGGAAGTAAAAATCGAGTAGGTTTTATCCTTTGTTATTTTAAGAAGTAGATAGAAAATTAAAACTTCAAGCTTTAGGCACGGAAAATTGAAGGAGATTTTTCCAAATTAAAGTAATAATAATAATAATAAACTTTTTACTTTCATTATCCAACTACCGTAGGTAATGAAAGTATTGTATTCGGTTCAAAAATTTCATGTCGAGTTTTCACTTGATTTACGTGTTTTAAGGTCTCTTGAGTCCAAAAAAGCAGTTTATGGCAATTGGTCAGTGTGTGTGTGCATGTATGGGGTGAGTCTTTTGACTGTCATATCTGTGAAACCAATAAAGGTAGAACAATGAAACTTCAGAATTGAGTTAGGTCTGATGTGCCGATGAATTTTAACTTTTGGTTAAAATTTGGAAAGCCGGAAGGGAGATATATGAAGCCGGAAGTAGGACCCTAAGTCCGTATCTCAAAAACGACTCTAACGATTTTCTTCAAAGCTGCTATATAAACACCATATAAGATTTCCTTTCGTATGTAATAGTTGGTTAGTTCATGAAAATGAATTTGAGGTCTCGCAAGTGCATTTCTTTAAAAACGGCTGTAGTAATTTTTGTACAAACTCGCCATAATAAATCTCTTTTAGATACCCTTTCGTATGTAACTGTTGTCAATAATTGAGTTTGAAAAACTTTGGTGGATGTCGATGTCTCAAAAATGGTTCTTACGATTTTCTTGAAAATTGCTACATAAATCTCATTTTAGATATCCTTTAGCATATATTACGTGGCTATTACTGGAAAATTGACAATCATCCTCATTAGGTAGGTCAGTTTTAGATCTCGGAAATCAGTATTTTTTAAAAGCGGCTCTACCTTTTTTTTTTTAACTTGGTATGTAAACTCTGTTTGTATAACTTTACACATGTATCAGTTTTCTTTCGCTGGAAAATTGTTAAGTGTCTAATTTGTTAGGCTAATTTTACGTTTTTTGACCTTACATTATGTCAAAAAAGTGCATATAATAAATGTAATAGTAGGTAATGGACTTTTTTTTTTCACCAGATGTTTTCGAAATGGTAAAATTATCTAACTGTACATTAAAAATATATAGAAAGCATTATATACCGTCCCAAATTAACTAAAAGATTATTAGTAAAAAGTATTAGAAAAAGTAGGTATCCTAGATTTTTTTTTTTTTTTTTTTAAATAAGAGAGAGAGAAAGAGAGAGAGAGAGACATATATATATAAGAAGAACAATTACACGAAAAAAATCATCGCTAAATCGAAACAAAAATTTAAAAGTTGCCAAAGGGGTCGTATACTAAAGGTGTAACGCAAAATGGTCTAGATATTACGATTATTTATTTTATTTTTCTATTCTAAATATATATATCTATATATAAATATATACTTACTGATTTTTAGAATAATATTTCGTAATAAAAAGTTTTAAATAGTACTTATATATTTCAATTAGACAATAAATATGAAGATTTCTTGAATTTCATTTTTCTACTTTTGGTTTATGTTATGCACTAGTAATATCCCTATTCAGTGAAATGTAAAGCGGCGAATAAACGTACAGAGTGCCGCAGGGGTAAATAAGTAAAGCGAGTAAGGGGCAGAGCACCCTAGTAATAATAATAATAATAATAATAATAAAAAAACTAACGATTGCTGTGCTTAGGAAAAGCTATCACCAAATTGAGAAAAATTTCACAATCAAATCGTACCGGTACATATATATATATATATATATTTGTATGTATTATCATTACTATTATTATTATTTTATTTTTATTTTTCACGTGTAAATGAATTTATGCCAAGGACAAAATAAATTAATTAAATTAATTAATAAACTCATAAGTTCATTTATTTATTTATTTATTATTATTATTTATTTATTTATTTTTATATTTTTAATTAAATATTTAATAATTCTAAAACTATTATCGGAGACACAAACATTTTTTTTTTTTTTTTTTTTTTTTTTTTTTTTTTGGTAATATATATTAAAAAAAAATATTAGATTTTTAAGCAAAGAGTTCTCTCTCTCTTTTTTTTTTTTTTTTTCTTTAATGCATTTGGACTCTGAAAAAGAAAAATTCTGTGTGGACCCAGAAAGTATGTTTTAACGACACCATTATCCCCCTTCCCCTTTCGACATGAACGATATCATCAATCAACCTTAATGACTTCCCGTAAGTTTCGCGGGGCGTTTCCGATGGGAGGCGGAGAAATCTGCTAAAATTGAGGTTTTTCAATTTAAAAATTAAAGTTTCTTATATTCTTATTAATAGAGATTTAAATAAAACAATTTATAAAAACATTAATAAAAAGCTTGGTTTTCTTGAGAAAGGGACACGCTATACAGATTTCAGATATTGCAATTTGTTGATAAGTTAGAGGCTAGTAAAGCAACACAAGTGTATGTTTCGCATTTTACAGCTTAAAAATAAAGGGTTAAAAATTAAATATAACAGTTTTTGTTTCACGGGTCTTCAGTGTGTGGTTGTGAATTTTCTGATTGTGAAAACAGAATTAAAAAAAATTCATTAGGTAATGTGTAATTCTATAAACAAATTTCGCCATAGAATAACACAGGCTTTGGATGACCTTGACGATCCGTGATGCACCCCCTTAACCACGAATTTTATTTGGAAACCTTTCTTTGAATGATTTTGGTTTCACTATTGTACAATATTAATTTGGTTTTAATAATAATTTGGCTTCTGGTAAATTAACATTTTAATTAGGTGGTGAAAATAGTATAACATTTATGAGTTTCAAATTTTAAAAGGAAATAAAGTGCGAAAGTTTTGCAAGGGTTTGCTAGTATCAAAAAATACAAAAATGACTAAATTACTCAATCCATGTAGAAAGTTAAAAATTTTTGCATCAAAAACAATTTTTTATAGACACATTAGGAAGTACCTACCCATTATTATACCTTAATAAACAATCAAATATTAGAATTAGTTTTATTATTTCATTCCCGCACTCAGTTAAAATTTTTGCATCAACAATTACTTTATGATGAATTATTTACAACTTTGAAATAAATTCACCTTAAAATTCTTTCAATTCTTACAAAATGTTTCACAATCTATTTAGAAGCTAGAATGTTTGTTGGTGGTCTTTTAATTGACGATGTTCATTTTGCTTAGATTTGTCTTTTTCCCCCATAACATCATAATTCACAGCATGTTGTGATGAATAAGACTATTCATGCTCTTTTTCGAGCTCCTGCTGTTTTGCTGACCTTCTCTGACACTCAGCGGCATCTTTTGAAAAGTCAGACCCCCTTTCGACAATGATTAATCGAGAAAATCCAAGCTTTTTCGCTATAGTTTCCTTCAAAGACAGTTTATTCCTTTTCAAATGTGTTTAAGTCACGAAAGTGTAGGAATTTATTTTTAAAAAATCTGCTTTAGATATTGGAAAAAAATAATCACGTGTCACATTTTATTGTTATAGCCTTTCCAAAATGACTCATCAACTTTTTTTTATTTTTATTTTTTAATTTTTTTTTTAATTTTTGAAGAGCGGTGGTTACTTATTGCCAGAATTGCCAACTTTTATAATTTATTCTGGAGCATTGTTAATCCTGCCTTTATTTCACACCACTTTATTTGTAGAGTACTTTATTTATTATTTTTTTTTTCCAATGTGTACTTATGATATAATAAATAAATAAATAAAAGCATCACACTTAACTTGAAATGAAGTGGTATGAAAATATGAAAAGTCGGAACTAACAATGATTTCAAATTAATCATAAAAGTTGGCAACTCTGTACTAACCATCTAATTTTAGTCCCCAAATGCAAGAATTCATACCGGAATTTTTTCAACGGAATTTTACTTTTACACTTATTTAGAAAAAATCTTTTATATTGTTCTTCTAATTTTGTTCGTAAATTCTGGTGGTTTTGAAATTAAATGAGTGTAATTAAATTCCCCTGAAAGAGTTATAAGAAAAAAAAAAGATAAGAATAGGCTTTTCCTTTGAACTTAAATTTTGTTGAATAACCCATAATGATTTTTTTAATAAACATAGTGATTTATTTACTATAAACATAGTGATTTATTTATTATTATTAATTTATTTGTCATTCCAGACAATAATATTATATAAACAGGGATGCCACAAAAGATATTTTATTATTATTACTATTCTTATTTTCCCCAATGAATTTTTTAATAAAACTCACATTATTATTTATTTATTATTATTACTTTCTTTGTCATTCTAGACAATAATATTATACAAGCAGGCTGCCACAAAAATTTTGTTATACTATATACTATTCTTATTTTCGTACCAGTGTTTCCATTACATAAAATTTATAATAAATTTATGCAAGAAAATGTCAGATTTATCTACGTAAATATATTATAAATTTTAATTTTGGAAATAGTGGTACTTAAAGAAAAAAAAATCGCTTGTGGCAGCCCTTTATAGGCGTAGCTTTTAATATTTTCATTCATATTTTATGCACCCGATTTCCTATAGTAGGAAAAAAAAATACATCGGAAGATCCCTAACAACACACTTGTCCATAATGCATCCTGATGACGTTCATAGGGTGTACATAGATGTATTTTTCATCCATAGGTCATCCTGAGGATGTCATTTGGTGAAGGTGTCCTGTTAAGGCGACTTTGAAAAATAATAAACTAAAACTTTGTGTAGAAACACCATAAATTGAAAAAAAAAAAAAAACACGTTTAATACATAAACACGCGTTGTTGGTTTTCACATACATACAGTGAAACATAACTGATAAAATACCTCCAGACTGAGTTCACAATGGAAAGAAATCGGAACTTTCAAAATTGAAGAAAAATAATCATTTTATTGTTTTGAATGAATATTTTTAAAATAATTAATAAAAATGTTTATATATTCTTAAAAAAAAAAAAGAAAGAAAGAGAAAAATCGTATAATATTTTCTTAATATTTTAATCTTTCGTTATCTACATCAAGGATATTCGTGTTCTTGTATTTTTAAAACCATATATATATATATATATATTTATTTATTTATTTATTTATTTATTCTTTTTTTCTGGCAATTTTCAAGTAGGAAATATAGCGGAAATTATGACTTGCAAATTTTGTAAAAGAAAAAAGAAAAAAAAAAAAAAAACTAACAACGTTTTCTCAGGAATGTTTTCTTTAAACATTTCTGTAATTCTTGCCATTCCAGCATGTACTTCTAGTGCATAAATTTCACATTTTGTACCATATTTTACTAACTTTTTTTAAAAATATATATACATATCTGTATGGGAGGTAACCTCACTATAAGGGCTTAATTATTGTAAGCTTTATTACTTATTATTGTTTTTATTTTTTTTATTTTTTAACTAATTTTTATTTAATTGTATAAGAGTTTAATAGGTTAAAATATCAAAATATGACTTCTGATAAAATAAGCAGATATTGATGTTTCTTAAATGTAAGCTAAGAAACAAGAACTATTGGCTCCAAACTAATTTTTCTCGGTTTCATTTTAATACATTAAGAAAATGAAATGACATTCTGTTACACTTTCCTCTACAGCTCCATGCCTCAGTAGTAAGAATAATACAGATTCTCGCTAGTTCTAAATTAATAATGCTGCAACGTTACGTAGATGATAGTACATTACATTATTTATAAAACTAATTTTTCTCTAATTCATTTTTATACGATTTTAATAAATTAACTATTAAATTCTATTATAACTTGCATATATGGCAAATTCAGAAATAGTTCAAATGAAATTATTATTATTATTATTATTTTGGAAATGTATTTGTAAAAAATATGTCTAAAATTTATGAAATAAGAAAGTGTATAAAAAATAATTCAACACATTTTTTTATAGAATTAAAATAAAACTTTTAATTTTGATAACTCAAAGTAAAGAAGAAAAGTATAAGAAATATATTGTGTTACATGACTTCCATAACCTACTATTACACGTATTATGAACAATTTTTGGAGGTAATGTGATCAGAAGACATAAAATTGACATAAAAAATCAGGCATCTAAAAATTTTCCTGTAATAGAAAACTGATACATGTGCAAAGATATATGGAACAGAGTTTACATAGCGAGTTAAAATAATAATATTAACAATCGGTAGTGCCGTTTTTTGAAACTCTCATTTCCAAGATCTATAACTGACCTGCCTAATCAGGATACCGTCAGTTTTCTTGCAATTGCCAAGTAATACATTCAAAAGGACATCTAAAAAGGAGTTTATGTACCAATTTTTAAGAAAATCGTTAGAGCCGTTTTTGAGATACCGATTTCCGGTCCCACTTCCGATTTTCTCCAAAACTCAGCAAACTCATCTGTTAACGAAAAAACTACAATTACGTAAGAAAAGATATCTAAAAGAGGATTAATACGGCGAGATTGAAAATATCCGTACAGTTGTTTTTAAAGAAGCGTATTTGTGAGACCTCAAATTGACTTATTTATACAGGACACCTATCAATTTTCTTGAACTAACCAACTAATACATACGAAACGATATCTAATAGGTTTTGTTTTATATATTTTATATATAGCAACTTTGTAGAAAACCGTTAGAGCAGTTTGTGAGATGGAAACCTACTGCTGGTTTCCATTGTTCTCCTTCCGGTTTTCCAATTTTCACTAAAAGTTTAAACTCATCTATACACTAGATCTGCCTCAATTCTGAGGTTTTGTTTTTCTTTATTAGTTTAGAAAGATGTGGTAGAAGATTACACACACACATACATAGAGATATACACTGGCTAATTGCCAAAAACTACATTTTCGGACTCAGGGGACCTTGAAACTTGTAAGTCAGGTGAAAATTCGATATCGAATTTTTTGACCGAATACAATACTTCTATTACGTAAGGTAGCGGTGTAATGAAAGTAAAAAATTACTAGTAAATACAGAAAATCAGTTCATTTCAGTGTTTTGCTTTATAATTTTATTTAGTTACATGTTAATATTCCTAGAGAATTTATAATGTATTAATATTCTACAAGTATGTGTTTTTAATATTTTACTGAAACACAGTTATTTAGTGTAACAGTATTTCTTGCCATTTTTAGCAATTTATTCAGTATTCCGAATATATAGAGATATAAAGTAAATACAGTACCCGCCGCTTCATAAAATCACTGGTTAATAAAATCAGCCGCTTAATCTGATCAAATTGCTGGGTCCCGAATGAAATCAATAGAAACCGCCGCTTAATAAAATCAGCATCGCCGGTTAATAAACTCAAAAGAAAATTTCTTCAACAGTAAAAATGATCATGTATGTAAGCTAAACAACGAATTATATTTTCTCACCGGACCTTTGAAATGAAAAAAAGAAACAAAACATATCAAGCCATCACATTATTGCTCTTTGTCAAAAATTTTACGCCAAAAAAAAAAAAAAAAAAAAAAAAAACACGCCCCACCGTGTGTTGTAGTTATAAATTCAAGGAATGAATTCGCCAAATGATTGGCCAATGAGTATTTTTTTCTGTTTTTAGATATTCAAATAGAGTTTCTAGTTCGTATTTTGAAGCAACTTAGCAGCAAGATATGCAAGCAGAAATCTTTTATTTTGAAGGTAAAGCGTAAAATTTTGATAAAGTATGATCGTTTTCTTCAAATGTATAGCCAAAGGAAGGCTGTCGCCTTCCTTTCGAAGCTTAAAATTTCTCATTTTTTTTCATGTAAACATAAGAATAAAGATGATATTAGTGCTTAAATTGTAGCAAACGAAGAGTGAACCGTAAGCGAAAATGAATATGAAAAGCAAAAGTCATCAACGCAGCACTTCTAGATAGGTACAAGAATGCCATTTGAAAGAAAATTTTCACTTTTTTACGTAATTTTGTCCTTAAAAGCTGAAAACTTTACGTGGATGATAAGTAACGAAAACTTCAATTCTACGGATGGCTAGTAGATATATGAAAGGGCGAAGAGTTTCTTTCCATATTTAGATAATGAATACTCTTTTATTGAGTTAGGAAAGGTTCGCCGGATATAAAAATCAGCCGCTTAATAAGATCATTTTGATGAAAACAAACGTGATTTTATAAAGCGGCGGCTACTGTACTGGTAAAACAAATCCGAAGTGATTTCACTCGAATTTCCGAGTATTAAGTAATAAATGGTTGTATGAATAAATTAAAGTAAGACATGTCGTTAAATAAACAAAAGTAAAAATTATATTAGGGTATATGAGTATTTTTCTCCATTGTTTAATTTTATGCTCTTGCCCATTAAATAATTTGAGCCCATAAATCATAATGATAAAGAGTTTTTTGTTGTGTCCCGGTGAAAATCTATAAGGACTAGATTCGCTAAATCTGTACAATTCGTGCGACGATGCTTATAGCGTGTGTGTAAATTTTCAGCTCAATCCAATAAGGCGTTTAGATATTATTGCAGTTTTAAAAATTTGGGACCAAGGCCATAATGATAAATAATGTTTCTTTGTGTTCCTGAAAAAAAAAAAAAAAAAAAAAAAAAAAAAACTGTTAGTGCTAGATTCACTAAAATCTATATAATTCATACGACAGGGACCTGTATTATGTGTATAAAGTTTCAGCTCAATTGAATAAGGTGTTTAGATGCTATCGCACTATAAAGTATTTGGGCCGGTAGACCACAATGATAAAGAATTTTTCTTTGTTTCCCTGTAAAAATACACTATAAAGATTCACCAAAATATATACAGTTAGTGCGATGGTGACTTATAATGTGTATATAAATTTTCAGCTCAGGCGAATAAAGCGTTTAGACGCTATTGCACTTTAAAGAATTTGGACTCATAGGCCATGATGAATAGAGAATTTTTCTTTGAGTCCCTGAAAAAAAAAAAAAAAAAAAAAAAAAAAATGTATATCCTAATTCACCAAAATCAATGGGTTCGTACTATGATGACTAATAATATATATGTACGAAATTTCAGCTAATTCTAACAAAGCATTTAGGCACTATCGTATTCACACAGATACATACATACACATACATACACACCAAAATCACTAAGTTGGATTTTTGACATGATTACAATACATTCTTTAGATAGGTATTTTCAGAAAAAAAATAAAAATAAAATAAAATTTATTCTGAATTATTTACGGATGAACTATAAAACTAATAGAACATAAACAAAATGACACGAAGTTTTTGTTATTAATACTCTAACCTTGCGCGAGTGAAATTGCATGTAAAAAATAATTTAAAAAATAATTACTATTAAATAACTAAATAATTAAATAAAAATACTAAAAAAAAAAAAAAATAGTTATAGTTAAATAATTAAAAATTAAATAAAATAGCAACTAATTTATCTTGTCTTCATTGCAATTAAATGTCAGATACATTTTTTTCTGATTGTGATATTTACCTTTTTTTTTGTGCGTGTGTGTGTGTGTGTGATTTAAAAAAGTAAATTTTAAATTTTGTGGATTATCCAGGGATCTCACAAACAGAAGTTTGTAAGCTAGCATTTTTTATGGTTATTTTTTTTACATATCAACCAATTTCAGAACTATGGTTTTATATAGAAATTAAAATAAGCTTTTAAAATGTCGTAAAAATATTTTCATTTTAAGTAAAATTTAATCTATATTTTAAATATTTGATAATTTTTTATGTAAAAATAAATTACTCGTATATTTTAATACTCAATAAATATTTAATAAAAATGACTAATATCTTTTACAGGGAATTATTAAAGACAAGAAAAAACACATGCTTATTAAAATTAAAATGTTAATTTACTTATGCAACTTATTTCTTATTAAATTTAATTTTCACAGCTTTTTTTTTTTTTTTTTTTTTTTTTTTACAGTGTTTCGAGAAAATCAATTCAGTCTTTACATCCGGGTATATTTATTTTATATTACATCAAGAATTCACTGAAAACTCAATTTAAAATTTTTATATTTCGTATTATGGAATTTTTATGTAAAATAAATCTAATGTTCAACGTGGGAGATTCCCTTTTGCTTATATTTCAACTCTCCAGAAGCTCTAATGTTGATATAGCACTGTCTAGGGAAATTTATGATTTTAATCTAAAATCCCGAAGTTTTGGCAGAAGGACATTATTAAACTACTTAGGAAAAGTAAAAACTTATATTTCCTTCTTAAATTTCTTTTCAAATGTACATGCATTCATACATAAAATTATTTAAATGTGTATAAAAATACGTTGAAATATGCGCAGGTGATATTATAAGTATTTTAAACATTACAGGGACTACAGAACAAAATATATAAAAACATATATATAAATACAAATATATATATATATATATATATATATATATATATATATATACGGCTTTCATTTAGAATGCATAAGTGGTCACTATCTAAAATCCTAGACTAGAAATATAGATTTCCGAGCTATGCGCATAAGGCACGCCAATTAGCTGGATAGACAGAATGTTCGAGAATTTCTAGTCTATACATTCCTAGATGGGGAAACAATATTATGAATATTATGAACCCTTTGTACTGCGAGTCATTCTCACTTGGTATCATTGAATTGGGTCATAAACAAAAATTGTAATTACTAAAACTCGCCTCTTGTATTCACATTTATTTGCAGTGACTTTTAATTAAGTTTGACATCGATAATATAGGCAATCTCTCTAGAATTCTAATAGGGGTTTCTAGAACAAGCTACCAAAGGAGGCTAGAATTTATAAGGATGACGTGGAACCATTTTTACTAGAGCCACAAACAAAATTTGAGATGTCAGTTACAGAAATTTTTCTCAGTGAAAGTTACCAAGTCACCAATGCCTTAAACAACACTTATAAACCTAATGATGTTGTGTCAGCAGTGGGATTAAATAAATTGTGTGATGGATACAATTGTAAATATAATTGGCAAGCAACGGAACCAATGGAGCCGATGGAGGCAGCGGCTTTGGATAACTCGGATATTAATGCCATACCTAGATTACTGTATGGGTCTTGGCAAACTTTTGCTAATTTCACTCAGGATATTCCTAATCATCAATTAGGAACCAAAATCCCATTAAATATGTATTACACTCTATTATCCAATAATGCCGTAGATCTTGGGTGGATCGATCTAGTGAAAAGTATAAACAGACAGGACACTATGACATCTGCAGGTCAAAAAATCATCGATAAAAAAGCCGCTGCCTTCATATTCAACTCCGTCTCATTTATTCAAAAATGCCACTGATTATAATGATATTGTTCAACCTGTTTCAAGTAGAGTATTACGTGTAGGTCGAAGAGTAACATCGATAAAAAAAAGGATTTGTGTATATCTAAAGTAAATCAGGAAAAAGATAAAATTGCAAAACAGTGCGACCAATTGTTTGATTTGGGAGATTTAATTGAAAAATCTCAAATAGTTTTAGGTCGAACTGTTTATCCAATCAACGACGCTGTTATTCAACCTTGGATACATTTTGGTGTGATGTCTTGTGAGAACATAACTACAAGTAATGTTATTGGAAATACTATGAAGTATGCAGATTTATCTGCATTTTGGGAAGTAGAAGCTACAATGACTGTTAATTTGGACTATCCTACTTATTTTCCATATGCTAAAGATATGCATGTATTACCTCATCAACAGCTCTTATGTGTACCTGATAGTAACATTGATCAATTTAAATCACCTTTCTGTGGTCTGTACAGAAGTTAATTAAAATAAAACATATACAAAGAAGTACATTCGTACATCATTATTTATTGGAAGAACACAAACAGGGGGGTTACATATATAAGGATTAATATTTAATATTATAATATTTTAATAAATCAAACATCGCCAATGGATATGGCTTTTTATCGTAGTCTTTCAAAAATGAAGCTGTATGCCACTGAAAAGTTTTCGCTCTTTGCTTAAATGCTGGGTCACCATTAACAAAAGTCCAGCTGTTGCTTGTCAAAATCATGGGTGTTTTAAGTAGAATGGCATCGCCTTGATTTTTTACATTGATATTTATCGGAAGTCCATCACACATTTTTTTGAACTCTTCCTTCGCTGATTCCTCCATGTTGATCTCATTTCCACTCACCACTCTTTTATTCGCAGCCTCCTGTAGAGAAAAATGATTAGTTTTATTGTTTACTCTACCGATATCACCTACGTTTAAAGCAAGTGATACAAATGCATCAAAGAAAAAACTTTTACCGCAGTTTGATGGCCCTACAATTGATATAGTATTACATTTAATATTTATCGATCCATCCGATTCAACCCACCCTTGTTTATCAAACCAGTTACATAAATTTTGAAGAAATTCAACTACTGCAATTTCATCCCCTTTAAATTGATGTAACACTAATTGCAATAAAGATTCAAAACTTTGGTCACGCTCCATATAATACTCAAATGGATTTAAACTATAACTGTTAAATATAGGTAATTTATTGTTATACATATTTTCAAAGTCTATTAATTTCATTTGATTAATTCTAACATTAAACATTTCTATTGCTAATAAATAATCGTTCCTATAATTTTTATTAAAAATTCAGGAACAAATTCGGTACTATCATATAAAATCAAAAACTTTAAATTTTTTGGGGGACATACAAAATACTTATTTAAGAGTGCCGCAGTTTTTTTAAACAGTGGGTTAGTTTTGCGCTACGTTCCTGAAGTTCCTTCGCCAACATTTTCTCCATCAGTTGTATCATTCGATGCCAGTCCGATCCTTCCTGAAACGTCACATTGAGCTCCCTGATACGGCCCTTCCACCAATCCGTTTCTTTTCCAATTCCCTTCATCGAGTAGAGCACGATTCGGGCGCACAAGTCGGATGGGGTTACGTCTGTGCCATAGGTTAACTTCTTGAACCCTTTGTCGAAAGATATAATATTCGATGAGAAATCGGAGGTATTTAGTTCCAAGACTTGCGCAATGTCTGGATTTTCGGCTAAGCCTTCGTCTGATAGTCCGGACAATAATGGGAGCATTCCTCCATCTACATCTTCAAGATCTAGTTGAGTATGCGCAATCGTGTATGACATGGCAGTGGTCGCTTTCCCATGAGACGAGGAAGAACTGGCCGTGGTGTAGTGGTCCATTTTGGGCAATCCACCTCCGAAGGTCTTCAAATTCTTCATGGTTTCTCCAGACGAGAACGAAGTCGATATAGTAGCGCCTATTTCGTTCAGTGGCACTTTGCAGTCTTTCCAGGATTGGTTCCAAATATTCGGATCTGCTTTGCTCAAAACTGCTTCCAGGAACCGATTCATCCAATCCTTCATAGCCGTCTGGTCTTCCGGACTGTCTTTGGTCACTCGGTCTATTTCCTCCATCAGAATGTGTGTTGTTTGTTCTGTAGGATACGTCGAAAGCACTCTCCATGTTTTGAAAATCAAGAGATTCATTATATCCGGATCCATTATGCATCTGGAAATACAAAAAGAATCAATATTAATGAAAAATATACTTACAACAATCTTTGTACACAGAACTTCAACTGGTCTTCCGGAAGTATTCCACAGTTCAAACAATCCGTTTCCGGTAGATCATCATCGTCCTCATCACTAGAATCATGTTCTGGACACGTATGAGCTGCTTTACCAAACATAAGTCTACACTGTCTGTAATTCAAACAATAAAATAATGGAGCGCGTCTGCAGAGATGACACCAATATTCTAAGTCCCCAAAACATCTCAGCACTTCATCATTATCCACAGTAAAACGATGTTGGTATGTCTTTCTAATTGTTACAATAACTTCTGTATACTTTTTATGTTTTGTATACATCCAGTTTTTAACACACGGAAAACATAAACGTAATTTAATTAAATGCTCTGTAATAGGACACTCGTATGCATAATATGTATAAACAAAATGAATGAATACTGGCAATTTTTTTTTTTAATTCTCTTTCCGGTCCGTCAAACAGATATGTTTGAAAATATTCTTCTGTATGTGAACCTGCCTGAATACGTCTATTTAACTGTCTTTAAATTCCCAAAACATAATATCTCCTTCATCGTATTCAGGCAATTCAATATAATTTTTAGATTCTAACAACAAATCTCGAAATACTACTTTAGGCAATTTAAACAGTCTGTTATCATACCTACAAATACAACCCATAAGCAAAAATATACGTCTAACACACAATTGAAATAATGAACACGGAAACATTCTTACCGACTGCTTACTCCAACAACACTTCAGCAGATATATCCAGTGTTGTAGATGAAGAGCGAATGGTTAGAATGCCTTAAACAACTCTTACTTATATCAAAAACGCACGTTGCAAACAGCACGCGTGAGATCCTTATCCCGTGAGGAAATACCCTTCTGGAAATACCCTTCCTATCGCCTACATCTGACCTGTCCTTGTAACTTGATCGACTTGTTTTTCTGGACATTGCTTCCGCATACAACATTCTCGAACTTTAGCTGGATGCTTGCCGAATTGAAAATAACTTTTCAATTGCCCTACTACGTCACAACAACGCACGCGCGAAGTCCGAAGGGGTGTGTCCGCTGATCACGTGATTTTTCAGCCGGCCGGTCGACGTCTTTAGACTATCATGACCTTAGGCCATGGCCAAAGTGAATATTTTCTATTTACTTTTCAGTTTCTTTTACAATATTCTAAAGTAATATGCTAAAATTGCACTTTGTTTTCAATTTAAATCCGTTTTATTTTATGATTTCATTTTAAACATTTTATATTGAGTGCGAGTTTTATTTCTTACGAGTATGCTATTTCCTAATATATTTTAAAAATGTATAATTAAATGAATTTAGATCTTATGTACTTTAATCTGTAAAAATTTCATACTATATGTAAGTAGACATATGTTTTATGTTCTACAAAAATGTAAGTTGAGGCAATATTGTATCATAAATTTAATATCCAAATTACACATGCTTCTCACAGTTATTTTAATCATTTAATTCAGATTATTGTTTTTAATTTAACATTGAATCAATTGCATCTCTAATATGTTTAGAATAGGGGAAGAGGTTGGGAATTTATAAGTGATAAAATTTTAATCTTTTCTTTTGTACATGAATTTGTGCTGATAAATTCGAACGTAAGTTCTTGTAATTTGAGATGTGCTATAAATTACAGATTCTAAATAAACCACATAATTATTTACATCATTAGTAAATGATAACCTGTGGGATACTAATTATTTTAAATATTAGAAATAACACGAGAAAGAGAAAAAAATATTATTAAAGTAGTAATTTTTTCGTACTGAAATTCCATTAAATAAATATATTCAATAACGATGTTATAAAATTTTTTGAAGCATATATCCATTTGGTTCTCTTTCGACGAAGGAAATCTATAACAATAAAACTATTGTAATCGTTAAAATTAAATTGAAATAGTTTTATTTTTTATTTTTTATTACTATTATTATTATTATTATTATTGTTGTTGTATTTCATAATTATTTTCGCATTTATATTAAATGGAAAAAATATTTTATATATTTCGGTTTTCGATAATTTTGCACCTTTTTAAAAGTCCATTGAACGAGAGGAAACATTTTTGAAATTGTCTGTCTGTCTTTGTGTACGAGAAAAATAATTCTGGTAGCTCTAACTCTAGAACACAGATGCGTACAAATTTACATGATTTCTTCACTTTGACATACATTATTGTCTACCAAATATTGGTGCAAATCGCCCAAGAGTTGTTTCTGCCAACATGATTTTCCTAATTTTTAATATGATATTTTAGGCACATTGCATATAAATGTACACAATGAGAATTATTTCAACTAATCAATATGAAAATATATATATATATTTATAATTGTAATAGTCAACTAAGTAAGATTATATATATAGAAGCGCTGTTGCTGTTGCCGCCCGGAGTGTTTATAATTTTAATATGAGTATTTTTCAAAATAAATCGTAAAAATCTCGAAAATGATTCTTTAAACCCATACATTTGCGATATTTAAAATAAAGTTATCGTTAATTTTTTAACTTAATCAGTAAATGATTACTTTAATAAATAAATTGTACCAAATTTGAATAGATAAATGTAAAAGGAAGTTTCGTGATGTCCATAACATACTAGTTTCGTTAATTCATTCATTGTCACTGAAAAATTAGTTAATAAAACAAACATGTTTTAACGTAAAAATGTTCATCTTCGTATCCATATGCTTCTTTACTATTTTTACTTTTCACAAAATTTTCCATTTAAAAAGGGAACTACCCACTTTGCATACAATCAGATATAATATTTAGATTATTTACTTCAGAACGAATACAATATAAGATTTATGTACTCGGAATTATACTCGTACAATATATATGTGATGTACCTGTATGATATAGAATCAGGTACCTGGATTCTTGTGTATAATAAATTTATTCAGTAATTGTTGTAAAATATAGTTAACATTTATCTGTTATAGATGGCATGATTCTGTCTAGATAAATTTGAAACTATAACGTGTAAATTTGAATTTTAGGTAAAGAATATATTAAATAAGTGCCAGATATTTTAATTCATCATAAAAGTCCACATTTTGTAACTTTTAGCCACTTAGAATTTCTTTTTAAAATTATGCGTTTAAGAATTTATATGTTATGGAAAAAATATGTACGACGTTAGATATATATTTTAACTGACATTTCAACTCTGCTGAATAGTGATGAATTATTCTCTGTGGAAATCAAAAATTTCAACATGTGATCGTCCAATTTTAGGAGAAAAGTCTAAAATTACATGTGAGAAATATTCATTTATTTTATTTTTATTTATTTAATCTTTATTTTAAAGCACAGTTTATCCAACAAACATGCAACTGTAATTAGCTGAAAATTAAATTGAGAATTTGTGTGTGTACGAATATAAAACTTTTATCTACTCAAGGGGCCCTCCGTGGGCGAGTGGTTATATCACCACACTGTTAATCGAGCGTAGGAGAACGGGTTCGATTCCCGTGCTGGCCCTGGATGTTTTTCCAATTCTTCGTACTGTAATTCTGTCATGTGCTATCTGACTTTACTGACGGATATTTACAAGCGGGCTTCGAGAGTCAAGCATACAAATCTTATGTATATATTATCAATAAATAAATAACATCTGCACAAATAATCTTTTTTTCGACACAAGAATTACATTTTTTGATTTATGTATTTATTTATTTATTTTAAGCTAACAATAGTTTGCTAAATCTGTAAAAATTTTACCATTCGTCAAGGGAAATTAAACGTTTCTAATAAATGATCCTGGGACTTTATCCTGGGAAAAAATGCATTATTAAAAAAAAAAAAAAAAAAAAAAAACTATGCATTCTTATTTTCTGTAAAGAGAAATACTTCATCATTTTTCCATTGCGTTGAGAATTCCCTAAGAATTTAACTAAACGTTTCTGTACTTATAGAAATTTTTATGCATAAAAACAGAGCTATATATACGTATATATATTTATATGTATGTGTGTGTGTGAGTATTATACCAGGTGAAATGCTTTATACTCTAGAGGAATTTAAAAATTCCAATGTGCGATTTTGTAGTTTAAATGGAAATATGCTCTGAAAATATACATACAAAAATAGTATTGGAATCACAACAGTTGTTTGTAAAAAAAAAATATGTATTTATTCTCATAAGTACCGAAAAATGCATTTTCTTTCAAAGCGGAAAAATTGCATGGAATATTAAAGAGATGTACATAACTCATATATCATGCATAGTAAAATAATTTAAATAACAACAAATTATTTTTAGAAAAGGAATTTATGATCTATTTGAGCCATTTTTAACTCATTCATCGTATTGACAGAGTTCTCACTCTGAGTAAAAAATTACTTCGCTACTTACTTTTAATTTTTCATTACTAACACTCATGTTTTAAAAATTCTGCTATATTATCAGTTGCAACTAAAATTTTCGTTATCATGAGACGGTGTCTCCGTGACGCAGCAAAGCTCAAACGAAGCTTAGCAGCGACACACTGTATACAGCTAATTTAACATCAAAGGAATTTGGAAATGCCGACATTTAATATCTCAGCAAATAGGAGATATTTTGATCTGATGTTTTCAGAATAATCTTTTATCTTCTGCCTGATGCTATCCTGAAACATTTACATTTCAACATTCAGTATATTTTGAGATCTGGAATTGCAATTTAAGACTTGAAATGAAAAATGTGTAATGGAGTAACTTTTTTCCTCAAAAACGGCTCGGAAAATCATTTTAAAATTCATATATGATATTAATTACTTTTGTCTGAAAAGGATGACGTGACCCGTTTTTCCCAAAAATCTTTTGTTTTTTATATAATTCACTTTTAAAATGGAACTATATTACATCGCGGATTAAACTCTTTTCTTTCGCATCGCTCAAAAGAAAAGAATGTAATCCGGTTTGGAATGCTCGCGAACGCATACAGACTTCGCTTCCATTTGAAATATTCAATCTCAAATAGGTAATTTGGCTCCATCTATGGGAAATCAGTGTTCAAAATAAACTTGCAATAATACAATATTTCTCTTTCTTTAATATATATATATATATATTAAATGAGTTACTTATTTAGGTATTTGTATTTTATATAATATTTGTTTATCAAAAATATTCATTCAATTCACATTGTTTTCAAGTTGATACGTTGTTAACTTTCAAAATTGGTTTTATTTTAAAAAGTGATTGCAACAACAAAAACATTTTTCTTTACTTTCATAAAAATGATAGATAATATCATAATCATATGCAAATATTTGTATTTCTTTTTTAACTAATTGATAAAACATTTAAACTATAGATTGAAAAATCCTGAAAAAAAAAAATTAATTGATTAATCTGTTCATTAAATTTCTGGTATATATAATATATACAGTCGGTAACAAAAGTGTTCGAACACTAGCAAAAATTATTATGTAAAGAAAGTACCCTTTATACGGTTTTGTTAAATAAATCCTTGTTGATTCCTGTTCTTAGTCAGTCTAAGAACATGATTCGATAAGGATTTATTTAACAAAACCGTAAGAAGTGTACTTTTTTTACATAGGAATTTTTGCTAGTGTTCGGAGACTTTTGTTACCGACTGTATATATACACATATTACAAAATGTTAAGCTATAAAAAATTTTGAATGGATTATATGCCCTTTTATAAGTTAAATTCCTATAATATAGTATGTAAATGAAATATTTTACAAAGATTATAATAATTATAATATATCAAATCCAAATCTAAAATTTCATGTTTTCTGTGAATTTTATTTTTATTTTTTACTAAAAAGCTAGGTTACCAAACACTTAAATGCTTTGGAAAAACTCTGAAAACAGATTTAAAATTAGTAAAATAAGTAATAAAATGAAATAAAGTAAAGTACTATAATTTAAACCCGTAATATATTTTTAAAAATATTAATTAATTAATTAATTTTTTTTCGCATTATAATACTTTATTTTAAGAAATTATATATTTCTGCAAAGCATACTGGTAAAATAATTAAGAATTATATGGTCTATTATTTTATAAATTTTTTTGTTCATTAAATTTCCAGTAATAAATTATACTACTTAAATATTTGCCAGTATAAAACTTTCGCATTTTAAAGATTTTTCTCTTTTTATTTTTTTTCTTTTAAACAACATTTTAACAAAAAATGTTTTTCTCCATAATTATACGTTAAGAAAAAACGAAAGAAAATTTATCGTTTAAAGTCTTCCCCCAGTGTGTCGAGAACACCTTGGAAATTCCGAAAACTGTAAAAAAAAAAAAAAAAAAAAAAAAAAAGGTGGGGGGCTGGCTTAATCAGTTTGAAAGACCATTGTTTTGTTTGGAAATTAGAACTGTAAAAACAGGGGGCAACAAAAGGCGCATCTTTGAAATTTTAAACAAATGTAGTTTTTTTTTTTAGTTTGTCGGACATGTCTTCTATAAACAATTTTTTTTTTAAATATGTTTTGTTTGCCATTTTTTTAAATTAATTAATTTAATTTATTTATTTTTACTTTCTTCTATATATAATATAGAGAAAGTATTGAATTCGTGAAAATTTTCGACCTCCGTTTCTTGATGGATTAACACGTTTTGGGATGTACTGAACACGAATTGATAGTTTTTAGAAAATGTCTGTCTGTCTGTGTGTCTGTCAGTGTATATCACAAATTTTGTGACCACTGTATCTCACGAACCAATGAATGAAATTTAACCAAACTTGGTATTTAGTTGTACCCTGATAAAAACTGGTGCTGATTAGATTTGGGAATCAATCGCTCAACAGGTGGCGCTGTGATCGCATTTTTTGTAAACTTTTAACATGGCAGTATAGGACAAAATTTCGCATAAACGTGCATAATGAGAGTTATTTAAAACTTGTGATTTAAAAATTATAATGAATTATTGATAATAGTAGTAGTTAACTAGGGAAAAAAAAGTTGTGCATGTGTGTGTGGGGGGGGGGGGGTAATTTTCAAGATGGGTATATTTCGAAAGGTCTCGTTAATACCTGTAAAACGAATGGTTGAATTATAAATCTGTGATAATTGAAAACAAAGTTATCGATTTTTTTTCTTTTAACGAGAACAAAATCGTAATTTTGTTTCTTTAGTTAATATTGTTACTGAGTGAATTTGTATAGGAAAATATAGAAGAAAGTCTTGTGGTGGCCACAACATACTAGTTTCATTAAATATACTGAAAATAGTCTCCATTATGTTCCTATTTCAGGATCATGTCGTTTGATCTCGTGTAATATATATATATATATATAAAGAAAAGAAAAGGTAGAAATTGAAGCTGTATTGCGATAGGGGGAACCTTAGAAGGCAAACATTAAAATTTCTAGTAGGGGGGGGAATTACGGGGATTAAGAGCTCATTCGAAGTTCTTACTTACAGAATTATGTTTAATTTGCACGTTGTTTACAATTTAATAAAAAATCCGAGGCGTTTCCGATAGATTTGGATAGGAAGATAGGACTTTTAGAAAAAAAAAAAAAAAAAAAAAAAAAAAACATTTATAAGCTCCTTAAAAATGTCCCACCAGTAGCCGAGCGGTTCTGCGCTCAAAGCTGTTGGATGAGAAGAGCCGGATTCGATCCAATCCCGCATTCTTTGACCTAACCGTTCCTTCCGTGTTTTTCTCCGAAACTCGCTTAAATACGGGATTCGACCCCTTAGAAAGACCTCACGGAGGCCATTCTACCTATAGGCCTAGGACCCTAGTGTAGTCAGTTGGCCTTAAAGCCTACTACCAACCAACCTGAAAAAAGTATGTCTGGAAATATTTTAAGTGATTGTATCTAGAAGATTACTCGAAGTGCTAAAAAATTCTTATCATTCAAAATTTTAAAGTTAGATCTCTTAGTACACTTTTTACCCCATAACCAATTTTAGAAAATAAGGCAATGCCCCAAATCATTTTAGGAATTCAAATTTTCAGGAATTCTAGCGTAATTCCGAAATACTAGGAAGAATGTGGGAACTATGTACAGTATATTTAACTAGATAGAATAAAACTAGATTCAAGAAAACATTTTTTATTAAACCTTTTCCCGATTGAAATTTCAAAATAGTCTAACTGGTTGCACCCCTCCAATTTTCCCCAGCTGAATTAATTTTAAACCAAACAAAATCTCTCTCAAATTGATTAAACAACTTTTTTAGAATTATCAGAGTTTCCAAAGAGAGTATCTGAACCTCCCCCACCAACCACCCCACATGGTGTTAGGAATTTTGGTAAATTACTGTCAAATCCTTACAACATTTTACTTTATGCATCTCCAATTAAAACATAACAAAATATTAATCTTTTGTTCAAACGATTGACCATTTAAGAACTTGTGTTTAATTTTTCTTATCGAACCAAAATCTATGCGGTGAATGGAGCTCTTTAGAAACTTATTCATAAATTTTTTTTTTACAAAAACTTTCGTGCAAAATTATTTTTTTTTTTAACATTTATTTTAAATGTTCTGTTAAATTATTTAATAAATACATAAACCGTTGAACTAAAGAAATTGAATATATATATATATATATATAACTTTCTCTTTTTTTTTTTTTGGTATTTGTAGAAATTGTTAGTCATTTTTAAAATGTACTATATTATGTCTTTGTAATGTTGCGTGTTACTACCATCCTACGACAAATATTCTTTCTCAAAATTTTTTATTTATCACTTTTCATAAAATTTTAAAATTTCATTTAGTTTGTTATATTTTGTTAGAGGTAAAATTCAATGTGGTATGACCTGAAAAACTGCACTTTTTATACAGTGTTATAAACTCATTGCCATGCTCCTTTAATTTTACATTTTAATCATTAACCCCTAAAAAGTAATGATATGAATACAAAAAACCCTTAACGGGTTAAAAGTTTGTGACGCAGCACTATACTTTATGGCTATAAGAATTAGAAATACGGGTCTTAAAAATAATGATATCAAATTTTCAGTGACGCTTTGCTATTAATTTAAAAATACACAGATTTTCTTATTTGAATTTGCTTTTTTCTTCTATTTATTTTTACAGTGTAAACATTATTTTCAACATAAAATAATATATAACACTTACTCACTGATACCTTGTTATTCACATCTCTTATAATATCAAGATATGCGTTTTAAAAGAAATGATATGAAATTCCAGCAACGCAGTGATGTTACACAAAATGATTTGTTTTTAAATTCCACTGCAATTATTTTGTTTTACATATTAAAGTATATTTGTACACTGAGATATTGCTTTTAATTTTCAAGTATGCTGTCAAGTATATCACTTTCACTAAGTTTATATTATGTACTTAAATGTATTTATTTCAATGTGTTATTTTATCTTTTGCGTCACGCTATCCAAAACTGTAAGTAAAAACGGAAATGTTTATTTTGTGCCATCTTATCCAAACTAATTGAAAATGAATGCAAATAAATAGTGTGCTGCGGAGAAAATATTTGTGAAATTTTTAGTTGTAGTTTTGGATGGCAGGACGCAAAAGATAAAATAATTCATTGAAATAAATATATTTCAAAACATAATATAAACTTAATGAAAGTGATATATTTGGCAGCGTATTTGAAAATTAAAAGCAATATCTCAGTGTGCAAATATACTTTAATATGTAAAACAAAATAATTGCATTGGAATTTCAAAACAAATCATTTTGTGTAACATAACTGCGTTGCTGGAATTTCAAATCATTTCTTTTAAAACACATATTTTAATATTATAAGATGTGTGAATGAAATGGTATTAGTGAGTAAATTTTATACATTATTTTATGTTGAAAATAATGTTTACACTGTAAAAATAAATAGAAGATAAAAGCAAATTCAAATAAGAAAATCTGTGTATTTTTAAATTAATAGCAAAGCGTTACTGGAAATTTAATATCATTATTTTTAAGACCCGTATTTCTAATTCTTATAGCCATAAAGTACAGTGCTGCGTCACAAACTTTTAACCCGTCAAGGGTTTTTTGTATTGATATTTATAACATGAATGTTGTATTTTGACATTTTGTTTTTCTAATCATCAAAAGTAGTCGATAGTTTTTTAAACAATATATAAAGCATGAATTCTATTATGTAAAATAAAATTTCATGTACTATTGAAAATACGGCTAACAGATGCCGCTTAAATAAAGCATTTTTCGTCCTAACGAATAATATGTATTTGAATTTGTTCAAAAATAAGTTAATGGTAGAACAGTTATTCCGATGTTGAGAATGGAAAAGACTAATTTTGTTCAGAGGTGATTTAGAAAAATGTCTCTCAGATTATGGTTAAAAATATAGTGCGTCTGTTTTTGAGTAAGCAAACTGTCTCACGTATTTTAAAAGAGAACCATGCATGGAAAGATATAAACCAAATAAAAACATAAAATACAGAACGACATTAATCAGTAGTAGAAATTTAGCGCAGAATTTATATCGGTATTTATATAAATTTTTCTCTACTTATAAAATTGATGGTTTAAAAAGAAAGAAAGTTTGTCTCGTAAATACCTATATGAGTTCTACGCTTAATTTCCCCGCTAATATAAATATAATAATGTGTTAACTTATTTAGATAACTAATGGGTCAGTTGAAAACTTTTAATCTTTGAATTTAAACAATCACTAAATCTAACTAAACACTAATGCACTCATAAATAAATCAATTGATCTTTTAATAAGACATTTTATCTGTCAAATGCAATTTCATGCATGACAGATTCATTCATTTGTAAGCATGCACATTACATTAAAATTCAATACATAAATATGCAACATAATAATGCATATGCAAGTTAATATGTAGCACTTAATAAATTTATCCATTAAATATCTTCATAGAGCCAATGTTATCGTTTCTATACTATGGAGTTTGAAATCGCTTGAAAGTTTCTATACTGTGGCTATTACATGATTATTTAATTTGAAATTTTTCAAATAATCTGTGTATCTATAAATTTCAGTTAAAACCTCTTTTTCAGCAAAATAAAAGAATGTAGCTAATACAATGGTTTCGTAATATATTTATTTTAATATTAAAAGCTGCAATGTTTCATTATATATATCGTAAACAATACTGCAATAGATATGACTTTTTTTTTGGAAGAGAAGGGTCTCATAAGTTTCCATTTCTAATAATTTAAAAAACAATTATTAAAAAAATAATAATAACTTAAGTTTTGTATAATACCATAGGATTAAAGTAACACTCATGTACAATCGAGAAAAAAAAAAAAAAAAAAAAAAAAAAAAAAACGGCGCCCACTGTTATTTCATTACTATTTAAAGCAGAAAATTCTTATGATACCATTTAACAGGAAATTAAGTATCATTTAAAAAAGAAAAATGGCGTGGGATTTTGAATTATGGGTCACAAACATATTAAAGTGAGGGCCATCTTTGATTTTTTTTCAATTACAACAGCCAATCTTGACTTCATATTTGAACATCTGAGAGTCTGGCAGTGTAAATGTATACAGTTTGTGTACGTTATATTTAATATTCATAGAGATATCCAAAAATGTATTAGGAATTATCTGTAAATCTAGAAAAATGAAATTAATATTAGAAAAGAATTAGAAAAAATTATATTGTATCACACCGGAAATCTTACAAAAGTAATCATTACATGATGACTACAGAAAAGTAACCCATTATATGTTTTTTCGTAAAAATGAATAAAAAGAATATTAAAATAACTTTGGCGAGTTTCCCTTTTTATTAATTAAAGCAAAATTATTTTTAAGGTGTCATTATAAAGGTTAATACACCGAAGGTTAAACAATTTAACGGCTAAGTACAATTGGAAAGCTTTTCCAGTTTATGTCAGCCGCATGGTGTTTCGTTCTTACTAAGTCTACAATCGAACACGGATACAAACATTGCATTTTTTATGTAATAGAATTTTTTAGTCCACGCAATTATAGTTTTTTTGTAAAATTTTATTACAATTCTATTTCAGTTTCATTTCACGTGTAAAATATATTTCTTTTTATGCAAATAAATGAATAAATAAATGATCTTGCATTTTTTTTTTTTTTTTTTCATCAGCTATGCAATAAATTTTTATTTATTCTAAATATTTTTAAGAATTTCATTTAATATCTTTTTAACTAATTGGTGTACTTTAAATTAAATGGTCAGTTCGGGTTCTTCGGATTATTTCCTATCTTTTGGTAGAATAAATGTTATTTATGTCACAATAGTTCCAATTTTGAGACATCAATAGTATTATAATGCCAATAGTAAATGTATTATTCAAAAGTAGGTGGCACAGTGAACCACTTTTTTAAAAGCTTTTAAATTATGTTCTATTTGTCAAATCAAACATTTCAAAAGCTTAAAAACCTCAGGAATAAGCAGATCATTTTGAAAAAAAAAAAAAAAAAAACAGCGCGCAAACTAAAGAAGCCCAGTATTTTTTTAGTTTATAAGTAACACAAATTTCGTTATATATGTACAGTCGGTAACAAAACTGTCCGAACTTTAGCAAAAAATCCTATATAAAAAAGCAGAGTTTATACAGTTTTGTTAAATAAATCCTTGTCGAATCATGTTCTTAGCTAGTTTAAGAACATGATTCGACAAGGATTTATTTAACAAAACAGTATTAACTCTACTTTTTTTATATAGGAATTTTTGCTAGTGTTCGGATAGTTTTGTTACCGACTGTATATAGAATATTTTTTTTAAAGCAATGATAAAACACAATTGAAATTTTGAAGAACTATATATTCTACAAATAATTTTACATCAAATTTTTAAGTGGTAAAAAAAAAAAAAAAATTGTTATTGAGTGCTATTTTTACAAAACATTTGCACTGAATTTTTGCAGTTAAGTTTATCATGTTCATTTTGTGAAATAAATTAAATTAAAGAATTTGAAAACCTTTATTAGACACCATAAACGAACGCGAAAAATAAAATGAATAAAATAAATTCTTAATCCACGCTAAGACAGTTTAAATACCAAAATCGAATAAAAACGCAGTTTAAAAAAAAATGAAACCCAAAAGCACAAAATTATAAGAAATTACAATTGAAAAAAATAATCAAAATCAGAAATCAAATATGAGGTCAATTGTAAAAAAAAAAAAAAAAAATGAGAAGAATGAAATTGTTAGAGACGGCATTTAATGTAGTACAACTGAATTATTTTTTATGATACAAAATAAATACGTAATTTTTTCTGTTGTACATCTAATCTGAGAAATATTTCCATAATTTCGAATCCAACTGTCTACCAAAAATTTCAGTCAATGAAAATGACACTGAGTTAGGATAATAAGAAAGCACCACAGAACTGGTGTTATAAAGTGAAAAGTACAAAACTTTGAATAAAGACCATAAGATGCAAACTCACAACAGTCGTTTCGGGTCGAAAGAATACACGATCCTTCATCAGGCGAACAAAGTAGGCACGGGTGATGGACTGGCATTTATATAATCCCATGTTCGTCGTGCAATTTAGGTTATATAGGTGAAATTAGAAGGCGATTGGAATATAGAATAAATGAGCACCAACGGAATGTTCGTAATGAAGAGATTTTTAAACCTATTTCTTCCCTTTTCTGTTCTCATAGTAATCGTTTTGATTTTTCTTAAACTAACATAATTTCCTCTCCGATCTCCTCTTCCAATTTGGACATCCATTTAGCTTTTTACATATTTAAAAATTTGAAAAATCTTGTTAATAGTATTTCTTCCATCCCCTGCTTGTGTGATGCTTGAAAGTTACTCACATAACCCCGATTTTCATTTAATTTTGATATTTTCAAGATTTTTAGATATTGTTATATTTTTTAATGTTATTTATTTATTTTCTTATTTTATTTGATAATTCTTATCACACCAGTGTTTATATTTACATTCATTTTTATATATTTTTGCTCTTCATTTTGAAACTGTTTTGAGCGTTGGCGCTTTGATTGCAACACTCTTGCCTAATTTGTTCGCCTGAGGAAGGATCGTGTGTTCTTTCGACCCGAAGCATTTGTTGTGAGTTTATCACATTTCAGGGTGTTTATTCAAATATCTGTACTTATTACTAGAGGTATGTACTCGTGATGCATGTAAAATATAATAAATAAATAAGTAAAAAATAACTAATTCAAAAAATTCACTTAAAAAAAAAAAAAAAAAAAAATCAAATTTTTGAACGGTTTGATTTGTTTTTTCTTTTTGTTTAACTTTTCTTAATTGTCAATCCAATAGCTAACAGTCAATTTTCAAATATATAAAATCGTTCTTACAATTTGGCTATATTATTATAAGATACGTAAAATAAAAAAACATATATATTTAATATAATATAATGTTAAAACTTGATGCTAGATTTTCAAATATATAAAATCTCTTACAATGTGGACAGATTATTATAAGATAAGTAATAAACAAATATATAAATAAATATATAAAATAAAATAAAATGGTAAAACTGCATGTTGACGGACATCCTGACATATTTAAGGGGAAACGCATATTCAAGGTAAATAAACAAAAATGAAAAAGATAAAAAAAAGAATGTCTAGTTATTTTGAGTTCGTATATTCGTTCAACCGACTGTAATGTATTCGAGATCGTTTGTGCGTTCATATAAAAGAATATAAATATTGAATTCGCAATTTCCAGTAATGATCATTGCAAAGGAAAATTAGAAAAATTTTTATGTATTCCAGATACTTAACCCAGATAGTACGTGTGTGATATACATGCGATTATTCTGGCTATTGTGTAAATGAACCATACGCAATACTCATACCATTTTCTGTAATATAAATCACATAAACAGGTGCATATTACATTTGTAAAGCAATAATTCAATATGTATTGTATTTTATTTTCTATTTTCACGATTTAACGATTTAACCATTTCACATTACTTTAATAAACTTGAAATAGTTTGTGTCGATAGACAACAAATTTAAGAATTTTACTTCTACTAATAAACAAATATATATATATTAAAATAACAATAATAATAATAATAACAGAAAAGATAAAACACCTACATTCTGCATTTATAAAAATCTGCGTAGATTTTGCAATGTTGATATATAACATGACTACCCAATTTATGTTAATAGAATGTAGAGTTTAGACGTTGACGCACTTTAAACTATTTTAGTCCATATAACGTAGCGATTAAGAATTATTCTCTGTGTCCCTGTAAAAGAACTTAACTATACACTCATGAAATATTATGCAATTCGTGCGACAGTGACCTCTAACATATTTACGAATATTCAATTTAATCGAATGCGGAGTTTAGATGCTATTGTGATTAGTCAAACGTACACAAATGCCTACACACATCATCATAAAAATAGAAAAATGAATTCAGAAGACCTCAAAGTGAATAGATACATCACAAAATTATAATCGGAATTTTCCATGATTACAACAATTTACTTTCATAATATATATTCGAAAAGTGTTAATATGTGTTTCAGTGTATTTATTTTCAACTCTATCATTGCATAATAGAAAAGGCTTTAATTACTAATTTCTATCGGATGCGCCAAAAGTTCGTGGAAACTTTAAAAATTCATTAAAAAAGAACAAATCATGATAAAAAAGTGTGGTTTGCACGAATGATATCAGAAAGAGAGCGCATTTATTTTAAGGGAAAAAAAAGTTCAAAAAATGACATATAGGTGGCGCTGAGATGCATACACGAAGCTGATTTATGCAAATTAGGTTGTCAATAAAACGCCTGAATGCACATGGACTCTTCTAGGATTCATCCAGACATGCTGTACTCAGCTATCACAAGTGTTGTGACTCGCCTTACTTGCTCCATATAATGTGCTGGAGGTCATGTTGAACAACTTCACCTTAAATAAATCTTTAAAATGTAGAATTGTATTGGTATTGTGTTTCTGCTCATTATATTTTAATGTATGACTCATCTGTATTAATTTGCTTAACGTATTCAACATCAACGCCACCTAACGGCCATTTATTTATTTATTTATTTATTATTATTATTATTTTTAAATCCACCCTTTTTCTGATGTTATTCGAGCAAACCGAGCTTTTTTATCATCATTTGTTCCTTTTTAATGAATTTTTAAAGTTTTCACGAATTTTTGGCGCACCCGGTAGATATTATAGGAAGTTTTATTTAATATTAATTATTTTAGTAATAGTCAAGTTATTATATAGCCTTAATAAAATGTTTATCACTGCGTTCAGCTATAACAACATTATTATACTATGGTACTACTATAATTTCTATTTTATAGATATTTTTGCTCATTATATTTTAATGTATGACTCATCTGTATTAATTTGCTTAACGTATTCAACATCAACGCCACCTAACGGTCATTTTTGAACTTTTTTTTTTTTTTTTTAAATCCGCCCTTTTCTGATGCCATTCGAGCAAGCCGAACTTTTTTTATCATTTTTGGTTCCTTTTTAATGAATTTTTAAAGTTTTCACGAATTTTTGGAGCACCCGGTAGATATTATAGGAAGTCTTATTTAATATTAATTATTTTAGTAATAGTCAAGTTATTATATATCCTTAATAAAATGTTTATCATAGCGTTCAGCTATAACAATATTATTATACTATGGTACTACTATAATTTTTATAGCTATCTTTCTTTTTAAATAAGATTTTAGTCCTGCATCATACTTGCTAAAAAGGGAGAATAACTAAAACTCACTGAAATTTAATATTTATTATTATTTCTTTTTAGCAATTACTCTCTCTCTCTCTCTCTCTCTGTATATATGTATATATGTATATACTTTTCTTGTGGCAGAAAAATCAAAAAAAGGGTATAAGGTCAAAGAAAACACGTGTTTGCTAAAAAAAAAAAAAAAAAAAAAAAAAAAATCTTTATAAAGCTAATTCGTTATTGATCATGTGTTAAAGTGCAAGTCATTCCATGAAAGCGTGTTTAAAACGAAACAATTAATGAATTCGATATCTAAAATTTACTTATAAATTTACATAAGCTGTAGTAAAACGCAAAGGAAAATAAAATAAGAAAAGAAAGAAGAAAGGTGATTTCGAGATCTTTTAAATAAAAAAATAAAATAAGGTCAAAATAATAATATGAATTGCTCTTTCGATTTTGAGGCTTCTGGTATATTTTTAAAATGACTTATTATTAACAATTTTCTTTCTTATTAATAGCCACATAATATAAACAAAATATTTTTTTTGTTTATTTTCTTTTTCTTTCTTTCATTCATTCTTTTCTTTTCTTTTTATTTGCTTAATTATAAATTTTTGTATGTTAAAAATGAATGAAAATCATTCTTTGCAGTTTTCTTGCATGTAATTATAACATAAATGATAAATTCCTTTTTCCTTCTTTTCTTTTCTTTTCTTCTTTCTTTTTTTTTTCTGTAATCAAAAGTGTTATTTATAATTCGTTATTCGTATTTAAAAAATAACGTGCAAAAGGAAAAATATTGAACAAAATATAGTTGCGTGTTCAGTGAAAACTTTAAAGGATTTATATGAGATAAATCTGTAAAAATATATATATATATATATATATACATGCATAAATAATAATGCATTTTTAGCTCCTTGCATCATACCTGGTTAAATTTAGAAATTGTTTTTTATATTTTCCGCATATATTGCTTCATATGCAATATATATAGAGAGATAGAAAGAGAGATAGATAGATAGACATGGATTTTGCTCGTGAACATTTTTTCCTAAATATATTAAATTTTTATAATTTCCAACAAATTAATATCAATTAATATGAATTATTAACTTATGATTTTTTGTTGATAAAGGTACATTCATATTAAATTCAGACATTCATCAAATAAATATATGAATAATTTTTCTTCTATTTAATTTTTTCAAAACAATTTAGATTTCTATACTATAAGAAGAAATAAACTAAATAAATAGCTATACACAACAAACAAGAATTTAAATATTGCATTTTTATAATCAGAAATGCTGTTCTATCATTTTAATATGCAGAAAATATATTCTATTTCCAAAATAGTTGCATTATTCATCACGAGATGGCTCTGAGAATATCTCCCAGCTGTTGAGTGAGGATAAAAACCAGGAATCTAAGAAAGAAACACGTTGATGTTGGAGGGGGAAAATATGTATCTCAGATAGTAGAAATCTGATATTCCTTAGCTAAATAGAGGAGGGAGATCAGCTGCCCTCCATTTTTAGCATATATTTTTCGATATATTTTTTTCTTTTTATGTACGTGAATTTAGAGAAGATAGCAGATTGAAATATGTTCTTTAAGGGTAGAATAACCTGATATTAGATAATTAGATTAGGAGGGGTGTGGGGGGGGATACATAGATTCAATGGGGTTTTAATTATATTGTTTATTTAAAATCCTAAATGGAAACTTTGTGCTAAACACACACACACACACACACACACACACATATATATATATATATATATATATATATATATTTAATATTTACACGGTTAAAATATGTTATGAAATATATAATAGATTTTTATGACAGCACAGAAATTATGAGTGTTAATAAACGAAAAACTTTAATAGGAAGGAAAAATTAACTATTTCTTCCGTTTACTTCAATTTTTAAATATAAACTTTTATTCATTTTATTTTGTATATTTTATTTATTTATTTATTTATTTATTAGTGATATCTTGGTTTCAAGACATCTATTATTTTGATTTACTGTAAAATCACCGTTTTCAAAGATTGCGTTTTACATTTTATTTCATTTTTATTTTTATTTTTATATTTATTTTAGAGTAAAATATTCCACGATAAAATGTCTTATTTTAAATTTAGGATGATTTATTAAAATAAGTAATTTTTTGCTTTGGTTTATCATTTCAATGATTTGAAACGATTATTAAAAGCTATGTAACCCATATTATTGCCACTGTAATTTTAAATTTATAAATAGAGCATAGCAGAAAACGGGCACCTGGAGTACATAGTTGCCACATTTCTATTAAGATAAGAAATATACACACACATATATATATATATATACATATACATATATACATATATATATATATATATATATATATATATATATGCTGTTAAACCTCGTTAACAGGAACACGCTTAACGTGAATTACTTTTAACATGAATTATTTCCACAATCCCCGTCAAAATGAAGATTAGTTTAGTTATATGAAGTTAGTTACTGATAACATGAACTACTGATAACATGAACAATTGTCTTTTATCCATAGAGATTCATGTTAACGGGGATCGACTGTATATATAAAATTCTGTTAAAATTCCCCGGTAGCCTAAAAGTGCTAATGTTGGCAGCTAAACTTGAAGAATGATGAAAAGTGATGATGAAGAATGATGTGCAATTTTAGCTAACTGGATTGTAAATTGGTGGGGGTGGGAAGCGGGGGCAAAAATTATATCTAGCAAATCTACAAATTTTCTTTATATATTATAGAGCAAAATGTATGTTTTTTTTTTTTTTTATTTTTTTTTTTTTATTAACTTAAAGTTTTTATGTTATTATTTATTCCTCAAATATTAACCTGTTAACGCCCGAATTAATTTTGCAAAATATCATTAGCTGATTATTTCACTTCTAAATTAATATAGACAACTGACAGTAAAATATATTAACTTAAACAATTCTTCTGATAGTTTTAAATTTAAAGCCTATCCTCATTTGTTAACATTTAGTGTTCTAGCGAAAAAAACTTTGAGATAACAGATTAATTTCCTATTATATGCTGACAAAGATCTCGAAAGTAAAGTATTATAATATATATTATTATACAACTTGATTTAAGTTAGTATACTGGCACAAAAAGCAAATATATGGGCGACGAATGAAAAATCATGAAATGACTATCCAAATTATGAAATAATAATTAATTGTAGGCACATAAAACTTTCAGAGATCATTTAGAGTGACGCTATAAACTGTCACTAAAAATCAGAAAAGATTCCAAGAAAACACAAAAAATATACGTGCCATTTTATTAGCTGTCCTCAAATGAGTACACTGGGCGATAACCGGGTAAAAGAAACATGTAATGAAAATCATATTCCATTTGTTTATTCACTGAAGAAAAGAACAATGTGGGACTGACATCTAGAAGCTAAATTGTGGCTCTAGTAAAAATAGTTCCATTTCATCCTTATAAATTCTGGTTACATTTGCTAACGAGTTTTAAAAACCCTTATTAGAGTTCTGGTGCGTTTTTCTATATCAACATGGGGTCAATCTCATTTTAAAATATCTGATAAAAAAATGCGAACACAAGAAGTGAGTTTTAGGAACTGTAATTTTGGTTGATAACCTAATTCTAGGAAATCAAGCGAGAATGTCTCGTAATATGAAAAATCCCTAATATTCCTAATATTCTATATATTGTTTCCCCATTTAGAAAAGTATAGACTAGAAATTCTCGATCATTTTGTCTATCTAGGTTTTTTTGTTTATCTTATACGCATAATTTGGAAATCTATATTTCTATTTTAGGGATTCTGAACATGATTATTTATTTATTCTAGAAGAAGGCGGTATATTTATTTTATCCGTGTTGTTCATCCCTATTCTCTTCTTTTCTATCTTTTTAACACGCTTTTATTAGCTTCACCTGTGTGTATGTTTGTATGTATGTTTGTAACCGCTCTGGGAGCAAACAAAAAATCTACATTGTAAAAAAAAGACTTTCCCTACGTGAACGCTGTGGCTGTGAGGTAAAGCTCCGGGTTACGAACATAAAGGTCTAACGTTAGAGCCCAGTCAGGGGAGATTTTTTTAAAATGGTTTTTGTTTAATTCAAAATTATTTTATAACCACCCTGTAATATGGTGTGTCACTCACACATTTTTTTCTCACCCTGCATTTTAATACTATAAAGATAAATATTTTGTGCTTTTTAGTTCACATTTCAATGAAAGCGTGTTCTTTGACTTTTTAAAAGTATAATTTTATTTATTCGATAGCTTCACTTAATTTTGTGGATTATCATTCATAAACGCCCTCATAAAGCACCCCCCCCCCAAAAAAAAAAAAAAAAAAAAAAAAAAAAAAAACACTAGGTATTGACTTAATCAAAATGAAATACAAAGAATTGTTTTAGATTAAGATTTTACAAAACAAAAATACGTTATTATTTAAAAAAAATTATTTTTATTTTCTTTATATGCATATAATTTTTCCTCTTTCATTCCGTAAAGTAATTCTTAGTAAAAAATAGCAATTTTTATTTTATGACTATTGTAAAGTTATTAATATCGAACTTGTAAAAGATATACACAAAATGTAATTATTTTCATCGTAAGTTAGATACTGTAAGTATTGAACAAATTGCTGGGTGTGGTCGAGGTATTGCCGCCATTAAAAAAAAAATAAATAAATAAATAAAAAATAAAAATAAAAATAAAAGTACATTGTAAAAAAATTGCTAATGGTCATATAAAGAACAGTAAACTGTTCATTTATTTAAACGTATTTATAGTTAATAGTTATTTAACAATGTTATTACATCTGAAAAAACTTTCCGGTTTGTTAAGATCAATATAAAATTATGATTCTTTAACCTGTTTATGAACGTTTGTTTAGCATTACTTTTTATGACTGACCAAACAAACGCAATGCATATGTATATATCTGTACTGATAAGTATAAAGGATTTAAGTCCATATTCTTGATTTTTCAGGAGACGACAAATAAAGTTAAACTAACTAAAAACTAATGAGCAGAATCGATTAGGAAAACGGGATTATGTTGGTTTATACGCTTTATACCATTCAGTGATTGCCAATCTTCATTTAATAAAGGGAAAAATTGAATTAAATATTTTATACCAAAGATTAATGCTAAATTTCTGACTTGAATCTTTTTTTACCAATGGATTTTCTCAAAGACTAAATGACATGGATTTAAACCCTTTATACCAATCGATATAGAGAATTTTTTTCTGAATCTGACTATGTACGTAACTCAAAATCGACATTTTTGGACTTAAATCCTTTATACTTATCAGTACAGATATATATATATGTGTATGTGTGTGTGTGTGTGTGTGTGTGTGACAAAAACATTTTTTGTCTGTTTCATAATGTGGTACATAAAGGGTTAAACTTTTACTTTTTAAAATTAAAACTTAATATCCAACTTTATTTTGTAAGAGAATAAAGGCAGATTTAAATAATCACGACTAAATATTAATGCATTTTTCTTTAAAGATGAAGATTGCGAGATATAACAGGAATTGTGCCAAAACATTAAAAGGATGTTTAATAGAAACCTTTGTTCTGATATTCTTCAAAAGAAATATAATTAAAGCTGATTTTACAGAAATCATAACGAGAACTCTTCTGACTGTAACTGGATATCTCTCTTTTCAATTACATGGTATTTTAATTAAATATAAAAGGAATGGTTAGCTTGCATATATTTGATTAAAGTTTCATTTTTGGGGTGCAAATTTCTAACATAGAAATCTGATAGAATTAGGATTTATGTAGAAACGATAAATTAATAAATCATTCGAAGAAATTATTTCTAGCTAAGGATATGCTAGCCATATTTCACAGGGAATTTTTAAAATCACTTTTTAAAATAAAATATTTTAAAGTTACAAAGAGCATTATTGCTGGTAGAAAACTTGTTTCATTTCCATATTGTTTGTTCTTTAATTCAGGTCTTCTTTTGTACTTTTAGGTTGATTTCTTTAGAAATCGACCTATCGCAATCACTTCGTTTATCTATCTATCTATCTATATATAATATATAATGGAAATTTTGTCATCACGATAACTCCCGAAATAATACTCCAAATCGAACCAAATTTGGATAGTGAACTAATCTTATAAATATCTTGAATGAGTTCCTTAACCAAGTTGCTCCGACTTTTTGTTTTCAAGTGGCAGCCACATGAAAATTTCAAACCGACATTGTAAAAGCATATTTAAAGCAAGATTTCCTTGAATTTTTATGTAAATACAGGCCACATAAGGGTCTCAATGAAGTTTATTAATGAAGTTTATCCGCCATTTTTAATAAAGTGGCAGATATTTTAAGTTAAGCGGGACCACTTAAAATCAGGCTACCTCTTGGAAATTTAAAATCACTATAACTTCCGAAATAATACTCCTAATCAAACCAAATTTAGACAGTGTCTTAACTTATCTTATAAATATCTTAGATGAGTTTATTAACCAAGTTGCTCCGCCATTTTGTTTTCAAGTGGAGACCACTTGAAAATTTCAAATTCAAATTGTAAAAAGCTTATTCCGAATAGACCACATAAGGGTCTCAATGATGTTTATCAATGAAATGTATCAGTCATTTTTAATAAAGTGGTAGATAACTTAAGTTAAACGGGGCCACTTGAAATCACGCTACTACTTGAAAATTTAAAATCACAATAACTTCTGAAATAATACTCCAAATCGAACCAAATTTGGACAGTGTCTTACCTTATCTTATAAATAACTTATATGAATTTGTTAACCAAGTTGCTCCGCCATTTTGTCTTCAAGTGGAGACCACTTGAAAATTTCAAATTGTAAAAAGCGTATCCCGATTTTTTTTTAAATTTTGATGTATACATAGATTACACAAGTGTCTCAAATAACTTTATTAATGAACTTTATCCGCCATTTTTAATAAAGTGGCGGATATCTTAAGTTAAGCGGGACCACTTGATATCAGGCCACCACTTGAAAATTTAAAACCATGATAACTTTCGAAATAATACTCCAAATGGAACCAAATTTGAACAGTGTCTTAACTTATCTTATAAATATCTTTGAGTTTGTTAACCAAGTTGCTCCGCCATTTTTGTTTTCAAGTGCAGACCACTTGAAATTTTCAAATTTAAATTGTAAAAAGCGTATTCCGAAATTGTTTGAATTTTGATGTAAATAGAGACCACATAAGGATCTTAATGAAGTTTATTGATAAACTATATCCGCCATTTTTAATAAAGTGGCAGATATCTTAAGTTAAGCGGGACCACTTGAAATCAGGCTCCCACTTGAAAATATAAAATCACGATAACTTCTGAAATAATACTCCAAATCGAACCAAATTTGGACAATGATATTATCATATAATTATCTTGAATGTTTTCACTGGGCAACTTGTCCCGACATCTTGTTTCTAAGTTCCAGACACTTGAAATCACACTGCCACTTGAAAATATGCCATCACGATAACTTTAAAAATACTAAACTGATTCAAATAAAAGTTGGTTAGTAAACTTATGGTTCAAATATCTAGGATAAGTTCACTTGGTGACTTGATCCGCAATTTTATTTCTACGTGGCGGCCACTTGAAAATTTGTTATTATGGTAACTTTAGTAATACAGAATCAATTCGCATCAAATTTGGGTAGTGGATTTATCATTCAAATATCTCAGATAAGTTCGCTGGGCATCTCAATCCACTTTTTTTTTTAGAAGTAGTGCCACCTGAAATTTTCTTATGACGGTAATTTTTGAAATACCGATTTAATTTAAACTAGAACGGGACAATGAACTTATCGTACAAATATACTGAATGATCTCGATGGACAAGTTGTTTTGCCATTTTGTTTCCAAGTCGCAGCCACTTAGACTGTCACTTGAAAATTTGCCATAAGAATAACTTTTGAAACACGGCACTGATTTAAACCACAGTTGGACAGTGAACCTATGCTTCAAATACCTTGGATGTGTTTGCTTGTCAACTTGTTCCACTGCATTGTTTCCAAGTGGCGGCCACTTGAAAATTTGTTATCACGGTAACTTTCGAAATGCTTAATCAATTCAAATCAAAGGTGAAAAATGGATTTATCATTCAAAGAACAAAAATTTAGAAAATTCACGTAACTCGTGAACCAATCACGTTATTGCGTCCAAATTTGGTATATCGATAAAAAGTATTTTCTCGCCAAAAATCACCAAAAAAGTCGCCATAGGGGAAAAGTCGCCAAATCCATTATCTGCATTACTGGATCTTTTTAATGCGTTTTTAAGGAAAAGTTAGGCTATTTTAATGTTAAAACAAACTAGAAATGCAGAAAACTAACATTTTAGCAGCTTACTAAGCCTCTTCGAAAGAATTTCTAAAAAAAAAAAAAATTATTTTCAAATTTGCAACGATATCTCAGATGAGAAACTTTCTCTGCCATTTTGGTCGAAGTGGCAGCCACTTAATTTTTCAGCACGATGACTTTTGAGATTTTGAATTAATTCAAAGTATATATGTACAGTAGACTTATCTCACAAATACATTTCATATATTTGTCAACTTAACCCACCATTTTGTTTCCAAGCGCCGGCCACTTGAAAATTTTAAATTCACATAAAAATGTATTTATGAACCGATTTGCTTAAAACTCCATACGTGCATAGCCTACATCAATATTTCTACCAAGTGCATTAATAATTTGTAGCAGCCATTTTGAAACAAAATGACGGCTACTTGATAAGGAAAAAGAAATCAACCTACCCTTCCGAAAAAGCCGGAAGGACTTGTTTATCATTGCAGCGATAATTTTTTTATTATTACACAGACACGCACACACACATACACATATATATGCAGTGGGTGATCAAATTATTAGATTTTTTTTTTTTTTTACATATTTTCGATTATCTAATCACGTACTTGACGAAATGGCCTGAAACGTCATACATGCAAAGAACATTTAAAATTTCATATTTTCCACTATCGATTTAATCCAGAGTGGAATTAGGGGACCAACAACATGTTGAAGAATAGTAAAAAAACTTTGAATCACACTGTATCACAAAAAACTACAAATGACTTCTAACTTTACATTTTTGTCCATATTATGTATAAAGTTTGTATGTTTTGGTGCGGGTATTGTGCAATCATTTAAGCATATATATATATATATATATATATATATATATTAATTTCCTTTTTCAAAAATTACTTTTTTTTTTTCACAAGTTTTTCTTATAACTGATTTCTATAAAATTTCACTACACATACTGAAAACCTGAGAAAATATAAGAGAAACATTATTCTGAAACATAAAATTCGCACGTGTAATATTCGTTGAGATATGAGCACTTTTAGTAAATATTACGTAACTGCGCATGCGCGAAAGAAAAAAATATTGCATAGGTTAAAAGCTAAATATATTGAGCAACATTTGTCAAAAGTTCATTTGAAAAGAATAAAAAATAAGCAAATTGCCGAACATCCCCTTATGAAACCCCTAATTGACTCACAAATCTTAGTAAATAAATAAAAATATGTTAAAGTTACAAGCCCATAAGGGGTTTTTCACACAAAAAAAGTATCGTTTGTAGTGCGGTTGAAATAATTTGATCTTCAAGTTAAATGCGCAGAATGGGAAAAATTCCTTAGGAAATTTCAACTGTAAAAAATACTTAAAATCTAGCTCGTTCTTTTGCTGGCAATTTGCTTAATTTTTACTATATTTAAATGAGCATTTGACAAAAGTTGCTCATTATACCTGGCAATAAAATTTTTTCTATCTTTCGCACATGAGCAGTAAATAAATATTTACTAAAAAAGCTCAAACCTCAACGAATACACTGCTCAACATTGAAAATGCAGCATCACGAAGGAGTGGTCAGAAAGTGATGAAATTTGGCAAAAAGACAGAGACAGCAAGGAACAGTAAGTGATCTTAATTTCAAAATGATAGTCAGAATACAGAGCGAGAACGGCGTCGGCTCAGTAGGATGTAGGACCACCGCGGACAGCGATGCACGAAGAAATACGTCTAGGCATAGAGTCAATAAGAGTGCGGATGGTGTCCTGAGGGATGGCTTTCCACTCCCTTTCAACCATTTGCCACAGTTCGTCTTCTGAACGAGGCAGGGGCAGAGTCTGCAAACGGCGTCCAATCACATCCCACACATGTTCGAGTGGTGACAGGTCAGGAGAGTACGGTGGCCAGGGAGGCATCTGTATACCTTGCAGAGCATATTGGCAGATGCGAGCACTGAATGGTCGGGCGTTATCCTGCTGAAAAATTGCATTAGGCAGCCCCTGAATGTAGGGGATTGCCACCGGCCACAGTACATTATCCAAGTATCGTTGGGTTGTCATAGTGCCCTGAATACGAACTAGAGGTGACATGGATATATACGCAATAGCGCCCAAAACTATTATGCCATGTTGTCGCGCGGTGGGGCGTTCCACAGTTACTGCCGGATTAGATCTGTCTCCACGTCGACGCCACACACGTATGCGGCGACTGTCACTGGATAAAGAGAAGCATGACTCATCTGAGAACACGACGTTTCGCCATTCTGTCATCCACATCGCTCTAGTCCGGCGCCATTCCTAACGTTGGCGTCTATGCTATGGGGTCAATGGCCAACTTCTTAGCGGACGCCGTGAGTGCAAGCCACGTGCAACCAATCGACGGGAAATGGTTCTAGTCGACACGGGAACATCCAGGGTATCTTGCACATGCTGTAGAATCAAGGTACATGATTTGCGGGTCCGCCACATCTTCTCGGCGGATGCGTCGATCCACGCGTGCTGACGTTACTCTGGCTGCACCTGCACCCCTCAATCTTGCCACATTTAATTGTTCCAACCATGTTCGCCACAGCCGATGCACCGTGCTCGCATCCATGTGGGTATCAGCTGCGATTTGACGTAAGGACCAACCCCCCTTCTCTGTCCGATTACCATACCCCTTGTAAAATCGTCTATCTGTTGGAAGTGCCTTCGTTGACGGCGGCCTGGCATTCTCTCCCATTACACGTATCCTCCGAGACAAAAACATAATTTCTTCGATAATTCGTCTGACAGAAATAACGACACGAATATTGCCCATTCTGCAAGTTCCTTCCCTTATACCTTACTTCACGTGCATCGGAGAGCTGCGCATATCACATCTCTCGCATAACTCAGTGACGTGCGTCTACTCTAAAATTTGCATAAATTTCTGACCACTCCTTCTTGGTGTTGCATTTTCAATGTCGAGCAGTGTATTACATGAGTGAATTTTATGTTTCAGAATAATGGTTTTTTAATGTTTCCAATTTTTCTGCTAGTTTTGTAAAATTTTAGGGAAATCCGTTTTAGTTATAAGCAAAAAAAAAAAATTGTAATTAAAATAATATATGTATATATATCCGCATAAATAATTGCGCAATTCCCAAAGTTAAACGTACAAATATTGCACATAGTATGTGCAGTATTGTATTAAAGTTACAAAACATTTGCAACTTTTTATGACACAGTGTAATCCAAAGTATTTTCGAAATTCTTCAATTTGTAGTTTGTCCCCTAATATCACTCTGGAATAAATCGATGGTGGAAATAATAAATTTTAAAATGTTCTTTGCATGTGCGAAGTTGAAAGATATCTCGTCTAATATTTGTTTAGAAAATCGAAAAAAAAAAAAAAAAAAAAAAAATGACAAAAAAATGACAAAAAAAAAAAAAAAAAAAAAAAAAAAAAATCTAACAATTTCATATATCACTGTATACACACATATATGTAGGTATATATATATATATACGTATGTGGTAGGAATGAATCCAAGACCATCGCAAGTTGCCCATAATGTAGCAGTAGTGCAACATAAAACCAATTCAACCTCAACCTTTTCAATGTTTTTGTGCTGTTTTTCAGTTTTGTTCAAAGTTATTACATCGAAATTTTACTACATAAATCCCAATAGATATGAAGAAGCAACATTGATCTAACCCTTTATCGTTCACTGATTTTGCATTGAAACCAAATATTTAATATTTTTTAATCAACCTTTTTTCAACATTGTTTCCTTATTTTATTCAAATCAAACTTAATTCTTCATTGTTCGTTCGGCAGCACCACTCCGAAATTAATAATAATAACTAGCTGGCTTCGCCCGCTAGCGGGTCAGTATTTTCAAATGAATGACTAAAAATAATGAATCACTAACAGAAACGTTTAGTGTTAAGAAAAGAAATTTAAAAAAAAAATCATTTATGATTGGGTAAAAAGTCGGGCTGGGTCCCCACGCGCTGCGCGTGCGTATTCCTTCCCTGACCCTACGTGCCCCCTAAAAAAAATCATTTCTGATCGGGTAAAAACTCGCACCGGGTCCCCACTGCCTTCGGCAGCGCAGTAGCGTGCGCGCTGCGCGCGCACAACTTTAGGGATACACGCGCTGCACGCGCGTATTCCTTCCCTGAGCCTTCGTGCCCCCTAAAAAAAAAAATCATTTCTCATCGTGTAAAAACTCGCACTGGGTCCCCACTGCCTTCGGCAGCGCAGTACCATGCGCGCTGCGCGCGCACGACTGAAGGGATACACGCGCTGCGCGCGCGTATTCCTTACCTGAGCCTTCGTGCCCCCTAAAAAAAAAAATCATTTCTGATCGTGTAAAAACTCGCACCGGTTCCCCACTGCCTTCAGCAGCGCAGTACCGTGCGCGCTGCGCGCGCACAACTGAAGGTACACACGCGCTGCCTGCGCGTATTCCTTCCCTGAACCTTTGTGCCCCCTAAAAAAAAAATCATTTCTGATCGTGTAAAAACTCGTCCCCACTGCCTTCGGCAGCGTAGTACCGTGCGCGCGCAGCGCGCACGACTGAAGGGATACACGCGCTGCGCGCGCGTATTTCTTACCTGAGCCTTCGTGCCCCCTAAAAAAAAATCATTTCTGATCGGGAAAAAACTCAAACCGGGTCCCCACTGCCTTCGGCAGCGCAGTCCCGTGCGCGCTGCGCGCGCACAACTTCAGGGATGCGCGCGCGTATTCCTTACCTGAGCCTTCGTGCCCCCTTAAAAAAAAAAATATTTCTCAACGGGAAAAAACTCGCACCGGGTCCCCACTGCCTTCGGCAGCGAAGTCGCGTGCGCGCTGCGCGCGCACAAGTTAAGGGATACGCGCGCGGTGCACGCCTATATCTTCTCCACCCTTTCAGGCCCTCTTAATTAACCTGCGTATACCAATTTTGAACGATCTAACTCATTTGGCTGAGATGCAAAAGAAAATTTAATCAGGACACCTCAAAACGTGTAAATCTGGTGAAAACTTTCGATAATTTAAAAGAACTTTAAAATATCTTTCGAATGATGTATTAAAAATAATTTAATCATAATTAGAAATTGAAATTTGAAAATATTACAGCGCCATCTATCGGTAGAAATTTCTGTATTCCCCTGTTCCATTCCAATTCAAAAACGCTTTCTAATGATGTATTACTTATGAAATTATTTTAATTAGTAGCTGAGATACAAAGAAAACTAATTCAGGACACCTCAAAACGTGTAAATCTGGTGAAAACTTTCGATAATATAAAAGAACTTTAAAGTATCTTTCGAATGATGTATTAAAAAGAATTTAATTAGAATTAGAAATTGAAATATTGAAATTTAAAAATAATACAGCACCATAAGAGAAAACTGATTCAGGACACCTCAAAACGTGTAAATCTCGTGAAAACTTTCGATAATTTAAAAGAACTTTAAAATATCTTTCGAGTGATGCATTAAAAATAACTTAATTAGAATTAGAAATTGAAATATTGAAATTTGAAAAAATTACAGCGCCATCTGGCGGTAGAAATTTCTGTATTCCACTGTTCGATTCCAAATCAAAAAAGCTTTCTAATGATGTATTACTTATGAAATTATTATAATTAGTATCTGAGATACAAAAGAAAACTCATTCGGGACACCTCAAAACGTGTAAATCTGGTGAAAACTTTCGATAACATAAAAGAACTTTAAAATATCTTTCGAATTAAGTATTAAAAATAATTTAATCATAATTAGAAATTGTAATATTGAAATTTGAAAATATTACAGCGCCATAAAAGAAAACTGATTCAGGACACCTCAAAACGTGTAATTCTGGTGAAAACTTTCGATAATTTAAAAGAACTTTAAAATATATTTCGAATGATGTATTAAAAATAAATGAATCTTAATTAGAAATTGAAATATTGAAATTTGAAAATATTACAGCGCCATGAAAGAACACTGATTCAGGAGACCTCAAAACGCGTAAATCTGTTGAAAACTTTGTATTATGTAAAAGAACTTTAAAATATCTTTCGTATGATGTATAAAAAATAAATCAATCGTAATTAGAAATTGAAATACGCGTATTAAAATATTGCAAAAATGTCCGGCGTGTGAAGATGAAATTTAATTTGCAATTAAAATGTAAATCTTTTGTTTATTGACGGAAATCGATGAAATTTGAAATGCAAGTTTGTTTTGTGCTGTAAATATTATATACTAAATAAAATGTGTAAAATTTTAAAAATTGAAGAAAATAGAAAATTGTAATTTTTAATCGCACTACGAATCACGTGACCTTAATGAATACCAGCTGTGTTTCCGTTGAAGACAGCTGGAGACTTAACGTCTGCAAAGATAACATTTTTGTGATTCGTTGCCAACATTTTTTTATAGTTTAGTTAATTTTAAAATATCTAATCGTCCGATCGATAAGCCGTTTAAACCATCGGATTGAGAAAAAAAAGCCCTTTCCAATGGTATCTTGTTTGTAACGATACGACTGATATTTCTAATTTATTTTCCACTTTTTCCGTAAAAATGTCGCTTTTTAAGCATTTAATCATGAATTCTGGGTCATTTTTCGGTAGACAATGGTCGACGTTTTAATTAATATCTCCGCTAATTAGGGTCGCATCGTTTAGCAAATTAGATAACCCAGATCTGCGATAAATTCTCTGTCCGACGGTACCTGTTCGAAGTCCGTGCGACCGTTAGCGGCGGAGCTTTTGCGGTTTCAAGCCGTTTCTCACAGACACACAGACACACACACACACGCGTACAGATTTTAATAATATAAGGAGATAATAATATTTCAGCGGAGGCCTTATAGAAAAGCACTTTCAATTTACTTTATTACACTGCATTTTTAAAATAGAAAAATAATATTTATTTTGAATAATTGTATATGGATTTATTTACATTCCTTCTAAATTACAAATTATAACTTTCAATTTTTTATAAATAATAAATAAATAAACAGAACCATTATGTAAAATCTTCACTGTAAAAAATGGTTTCTTAAAAATGAGCTAAATTGTCTCAAAATAGCTCCGAAACAATATATACTTAAATTTGAGAAAACCTGTACTCATTTTTGAGTATATTGACATGCTCAAAAATAGGGTTGACCAATAAGAATCCAAATATCCCTATGTTTTCCATGTCAATATTCTCAAAAATGAGTACATGGGTTTTCAAATTTAAGTATTTATTGTTTCGATGCTATTTTGAGGCAATTTAGTTCATTTTTAAGAAATTTTTTTTAACAGTGTTTAGTTTCACGGAAAAACCAAATTTTCTTAAAGGTCGCATGTTAGATGAGAGAGTGAAAAATTTCCAGAGGAATTCGAAAAAATATCATTTATACTCATAATTTTCATTTATAGTGTTTCATTTATAATAAGAAGCCAAGTATTTCATTGGTTTTTTTTTTTTTTTTTTTAGTATGTGTGTGTAAGTGTTTGTAATTGTTACAAATTTATCGAATTATTCACTATGAATATGTATATGTATACACATACAATATAAACGAGCATGTGTTTTTATGTATTTTAATATATTACTTTTTATAAATACAGAGAAATAGTTTAGATTTACTTTATTTGAATATTTTAATGGCATTATTTTTGTAGTAATTAAAATATTTATTTTCATGAGCTAAAATATACACAATTTTGTATAGAAACAACCTAAAATATCTTTTTTTTTTTTTTAGGCCTATTAGTCTCAATCTGGGGTTTTTGCGTTGTCGATTTCGATAGTTGGACATTTGTCGAAATCTAAAATTTATCGAAAATATAAATGAATAATTTGAAAGCGATGTTATAATTTGAAAAAAGAAAAAAAAAAAAAAAAAAAAAACTAATAGTCCTCCGTCCTAAACTAAATTCTGCTTTTGCCAGAATTTCATCAAAATCTTTTATTATTATTATTATTATTATTATTATTGAAAGAAAAAGAAAAGAAAATTAATAATAATCAGTATCGTTACAAGCGATATCGAAAAAGTTTTTTTTTTTTTTTTTTTTTTTATAATTTTGAAATAGGAAATAAAAAGTGCGCGTGAAATAATATGAAATAAAAATAAGTAAAAAAATGAATTTAATGATTTAATGTTTTTGTTTTTCGGGGGCTGCTCATGCTTATAAAAAATGCGTATTAAAGCGAGTCGAAGAAGGAAGCGAAATAAGTATTGAGTTATATTACGATAATTACGATAGATAATATGATACGATATATTAGACCTATCATCCAGGGTTAGTAGGCATTTTCGTTGAAAGAAATAGTTTGTTCTTCGGTGCATGCAACTTGCACGTTAGTCCCGTGAGGTACAACTTTCACATTAGTCCCTTGAAGTACAACTTTCACTTTAGTCACGTCAGGTACAACTTGCACATTAGTCCCCTTTAAATATATATATATATATATATATTACCTAGGGAATATTTGGAATCGGTTTGTTCAAAAAGGAATAATAGAGCGTTACTGTTCATTGTTCCACTTTCACTCCAAATTTTCCCCCAAAATTAAAAATGCTATTTTTTACCATGTTTTCATTAACTTCTATTCTTGTTTGTTTGTTTGTATGATTGTTTGTTTGTTTGTCCGGTACAAATCTTGAAATCGAATTTTAACTAACTTCCCTACTAGCTTCACTGTACATTTAAAGCTTTCACAATAGTTCACAATCCGATGACATCACAGTACTTCGAAGTCCGATTTTCGAATAGTTTTCTTATAATTAATTAAAATATGAAAATAATAACCTCCTAATTACTTATAAATAGCCATTAAAATATTAGCGATAATTTAATTGTTGCCAAAAAAAAAAAAAAAAAAACGAGTTTATTTTCTTTCGACATAAAAATAAATAAACGTGATTAAATAAATAATTTAATTAAACGTGAGTGTTGAAAAATTGTAAAAAGTTAAATTATATGTCTCACAAAAATTGACGTCACTATCGGTTTAAAGATTCCATACGCATTGATAAAGTGCTAATGTAGTTAGTTGTATTGCTATGATTCAACAGAAAATTTAAAAATATGGTTTATAAAAAGCTTTTTATCTTATAATTATTTATTTGTTAACATATTTATGATCCAAATTCGTTTAACAATTATAAAAAGAAAATATGAAGTGAATATTAAAGGTTTAAAATGTTTTTTCGACTTTCTAAAATGGAATTTTAAATAACGTTCTGATTTGAACCCTGCCGAAATTTTACAGTAAGGATGCCAATTGCTTAAACAGTTTTTGGGGGTACAAATAATGAATAAATATGTCAAATTTGATTAAAATAGACAAAACAATTTAATAGAAAACTTTATTACACAATAACTAGTATAATATAGTACAATGTTTTTATAATTATTTGTTATTAGCAGGCTACGCCCACTTTGCTGGTCACTATATTTAAATGAATTTTCAAAAGAATTGGATCAGTATTTATTTTTTACATCACATTATAAGAAAAAACTTAATATAAAAAACTAATAATTTATGCATAAATAAATAAATAAATAAACATTGAAATTGCTCTAGACCTTGCTTCGAGTACCCGCTGCCTACGGCAGCTCTTTTTTCCGCCCGTGCTGCATCGGGGGTCCAGGTTCTCAGTGTCTGCAAAAAGGTCTTTCCCGAGCACTTCAATCTGGGTATTTATCGTCGACATATGGATCTTCTGTTATTTAAGAACTACGATTTTAAAGATGACTGTATCTCAGCATGTATTATATGTTTTTGTTTTTGAACCATGTGTTTTATAGCCCCCGATATTTACACTGTATTACGATTTGGTTACGGCCAGCATAACAAAATAAAATAAAAAGTAGTTTTTCTTTTAAAAGGAATTAAATACAGGAAAAACAAATATATTATCAAATCCATTTTAAACAAATCCATTTTAATCAGTTTAAACCTTTTCCACTCTATGCTACCATTTTTTCCCCCAATAAATATTATATATATATATATATATAAGGTTTTTCATTTTAAAGGAATTAATTTAAAACGAAAAATAAAAAGTTGTTATACTGTAAAAATTATACATAAACATAAAAATTTATTTATATTGCATTACCATTTGATTTTCAATAAATATAATAAATAAATAAATTAAAAAAAAAAGAAGAATTTCGCTTCAAATGAATGCATTAAAAAATCTGGAGTGACTCCACTCGACTTTCCGAACATTGAGTAATTAACAGTTTTGTAGATAAAGTAAAGAAAGAGGAGTTGTTAAACAAACAAAAGAGATAAAACCATAATAAAGTGTTTGAGTATGTTTCTCCATATATTAAACGATGTTTTATTTAACGCTACTGAACTTTGAGCCCATAGATCATAATGATAAAGATTTTTCGTTGTGTCTCTGTAAAAAACCAACAAATGCTAGATTCACCAAAATGCTTATAGTCAGAGCAACAGTGATTTATAATACTCATATAAATTTTCAGCTCAATGGAATAAGGCGTTTAGATGCTATCGCACTTTTAACTAGTATGTTGTGGCCACCACGTGACTTTCTTCTACCTTTTTTGTATACAAATTCACTCAATAAAAATAATTTATTAAAATTATTATTTAAAAAAATTATCTTCCATGATAATGCAGATGATTTCCATATTAGAGAAGTAGTCTAACAATAAATATCCAAAAAAAGTCAATTTTATTGTCAAAATTACATAAAATATATATATATATTTGTTAAAAATGAAAAAAAAAATCGATAACTTCATTTTAAATTATCGCAGATCTATGGTTAAACCATTCGTTTTAAAGGTACTGGCGAGCTCTTTTGAAAGATACCCATCATGAAAATTTACTCCACTCGAGGGGGAATACCCCCCAGGGGGGGAGAAGGCGAGGCACCTACACATACAAAAAAAAATTTCCCAGATGACTATCTCTATTATAAATAATTCTGGTAAATTTCATAATGATTATTAAAAAATAATTCTCTTTATGCACATTTATACAAAATTTTGTACTGTACCACCATGTTAAAAATTTAGAAAAAGCGGGATGGCAACGCAACCTGTAAGACAATTTTTACCAAAAGTTGCTAGGCACTAATTTGTGTGAAGGTGCAACTACATACCAATTTGTATAAAAATTCTGTGGAGTAGTTCCTGAGATACAGTTGCCACAAAAGTTTGTCACACACACACACAGAGACTGACAGACAGACAGACATTTTCTAGAAATGGTCAAATCGTGTACTACAGCTCTCAAAACGTGTAAATCCATCAAAAACCCGAGGTCGAAAATTTTTACGAATCCAATACTTTCTTCTATTGAATATAGAAGAAAGTAAATATTTGGTCCCACAGGCCATAATGATAAAGAATTTTTCTTTGTGTCCCTGTAAAAAAACTGTAAGTGCTAAATTCACCAAAATCTATACAGTTCGTGCAACTGTGACCTATAACATGTGTACAAATTTTTTGTTCAGATTAAATAAGCGTTTAGGCGCTGTCGCACTTTTAAAAATTTTGCCCCATAGGCCATAATGATAAAGAATTTTTCTTTGTGCCCCTGTAAAAAAAACTGTAAGTGCTAGATTCTCCAAACTGTATACAAATTGAGTAACTGTGACCTATAATATGTGTTTAAATTTTTTGCTCAATTGAATAAGGCATTCAGAAGCTATCGCACTTTCAAGATTTTGGTCCCATAGACCATAATGATAAAGAATTTTTCTATGTGTCCCTGTAAAAAAACTATAAGTGCTAGATTCCCCCAAATCTATAGGGTTCGTACTATGGCGACTTACAATATACGCACCAACTTTCAGCTTATTCGAATAAAGCGTTTAGACGCTCGCGTGTTCACTCACAGACATACACCCACATACATACACACATACATACACACACACATACATACACACACACATACATACATCATCGTAAAAATAAAGAAAACGGACTCAGGCTACCTCGAAACGTATAGAAACATCAAAATCTCGAATTCGGATTTTTGACATGATTACAATACTTTCCTCACTATAGTATTCGGAAAGTAATAAAAAATAAATAGTGAAATCACCGTTACTAAGATACGCAGACGATTACAATCAAAGAATTAAATTTACGAAAAATGAAACATTAAAGCCAATATTTAAAATCGAAAAAACATTAATTTAAAAAATTCAAATTCGGAATTCGAAAAAAAAATCTCGATGAGGTGCACACCTGCAGGGTCCCAGGCGCCTATGTGCCAAATTTGGAAGCTCTGCGATCAATAGTGTGAGCACCAGAGAACAGACAGACACACACAGAGACACTTCTCTTTATTTATATAGACAAGCAGGCTACGACCGCTTCGCTGGTCACTATTAAATGAATTTTCAAATAGTCCAAGCGGCGGCTGCAAAAAATTGACTTGATAAAGTGTGAAGCTGATTTATTTTTCTATAGATAGAATTCATTGTTACAATGAAAATCTGATAGGGTTGCCTGGTCAAAGCCGTCAAGTTTAAGAGAAACAACCTCACTTCCGGTCACAATTTAAACGATTTTCGAACCCCGCAAGTGTGAAGATTCCCTTGAAAATTAGCTTTTTTTTTTTTTTTTTTTTTCGAGGCAACCACTATTTCTCGAGATTTTCACCTGGCAACACTATGATACTCTAAAGAGAATATTATTCTCTATATTTCATAAACGGTTTCGTTTTAAAATATGTTAGGGTAAGAAAACCGCTAAAATTCGCCCCCCCCCGCACACACACACACACTTTTCGGGGCAACCTCTTTTCTTGACGGTTTTGACCAGACAACCCTATGCCATTTTAAAGACCATATTATTCTCTACATTTTAGCACCGGTTTCATCTTTACACTTGCGTAAATCATTTTTTACTTGGATAAATAAATCGTAAAATACGTCCCCTTTTTCGTGGCAACCGCTGTTTCTTGACGGCTTTGACTAGCCAACCCTATGTCATTTATTCTCAGCATTTTAGCACCGGTTTCATCGTTACACTTGTGGGGTTCGAAAATCGTTTAATTTTGACCCCTATTTTCGTGGCAACCTCTGTTTCTTGACGGCTTTTACCAGGCAACCCTATGCCATTTTAAAGAGCATATTAATCTCTACATTTTAGCACCGGTTTCATCTTCACACTTGTGGGGCTCGAAAATCGTTTAAATTTGACCCCTATTATCGAGGCAAACTCTGAAACTTGACGGTTTTGACCAGGCAACCATATGCCATTTTAAAGAGCATATTAATCTCTACATTTTAGCACCGGTTTCATCTTCACACTTGTGGGGTTCGAAAATCGTTTAAATTGTGACCGGAAGTGATGTTGTTTCTCTTAAACTTGACGGTTTTGACCAGGCAGATTTGATCCCTATCAGATTTTCATTGTATCAATGAATTCTATCTATAGAAAAAAAAAATCAGCTTCACACCTTATCAAGTCAATTTTTTGCAGCCGCCGCTTGGACTAAAAAGAATTGGATCAGTATTTATTTTTTACATCGCATTAAAAATAAAAACTTACAAAAAAAAAAAAAAAATCTTACATAAATAAATAAATAAACATTGAAATTGCTCTAGAACTTGCTTCGAGTACCCGCTGCCTACGGCACCTCTTTTTTCCGCCCGTGCTGCATCGGTGGGTCCAGGTTCTCAGTGTCTGCAAAAAGGTCTTTCCCGGGCACTTCAATCTGGGTATTTATCGACGACATGTGGATCTTCTGTTATTTAAGAACTACGATTTTAAAGATGACTGTATCTCAGCATCCATTATATGTTTTTGTTTTTGAACCATGTGTTTTATAGCCCCCGATATTTACACTGTATTACGATTTGATTACGGCCGGCATAACAAAATAAAAGAAAAATTAGATTTTCTTTTAAAAGGAATTAAATACATGAAAAACAAATACATGTTAATCAATTTAATCCTTTTCCACTATATACTACCACTTTTTCCCCCAATAAATATTTAAAAAAAAAAAAGGGGGGGGGTTCATTTTAAAGGAATGAATTTAAAACGAAAAATAAAAAGTTGCTATACTATAAAAATTATACATAAACATAATAATTTATTTATATTGCATTACCATTTGATTTTCAATGAATATATATATATATATATATATATATATATATATATATATATATATAAAGAATTTCGCTTTCAAATGAATGTATTAAATGAAAATTAAATAATGAAATAATCGTTACTAAGATACGCAGACGATTACAATCAAAGAATTAAATTTATGAAAAATGAAGCATTAAAGCCAATATTTAAAATCGAAGAAACATTAATTTAAAAAATTCAAATTCAAAATTCGAAAAAATCTCGATGAGGTGCACACCTGCAGGTCCCAGGTACCTATGTGCCAAATTTGGAAGCTCTGCGATCAATAGTGTGAGCACCAGAGCGCAGACAGACACACGCACACACAGACACTTCTCTTTATTTATATAGATTATATACTGTCACCGAAGTGTACAAGATACTGATCTGCAATGAGTTAGGAACAATATAGGTACTGTAACGATAACTAACAAGGATAATATAAATATATTTCCAAATTTTAAATCAGAAATGCTTTTTCTTTTTTAATTGAATTTATCTAGACCATTATAAAATATCTGGTGTGAAACAACCACACGACTACCCACTATTAAACATATTATATGTTTATTTTATTTTATTATATTTTATTTTATTTATATATTTATTTTATTTATTTGTTTATTTTTTTGGGAGATAATATGATCAGAACACACGAAATTGACCTAACGAAGTAGAAACCTAAAATTTTTCCAGTATGAGTAACTTAATACACGCGTAAAGGCATATAAGACAAAGTTTACATAACACGTTCAAGAAAAAAAGAAAACAAAAATGGTAGAGTTATTTTTGAAACACCAATTTCCGAGAACTCAAATTTACCTACCTAAGCAAGAGGACAGTTAATTTTTCTGTAATAACCACGTAATACACGAGAAAGGATATCTAAAATTAATCTATGAAACAATTTTCAAGAAAACCGTTAGAGCCGATTTTGCGAAACAAACTTTTACCAAAACTTGTCATACTCAGTTATTGACAGGAAAACAAAAATTACGTGCAAAAGTTTATTTAAAAGGAAGTTAATATGAAGAGTTTGAAAAAAAAAAAAAAAAATCTGTACAGCCGTTTTTAAATTAACGCACTGGCGAGACCTGAAATTGAGCTATTTATACAGAACGACTATCAATTTTCCTGAACTGACCAACTATATAATTCGAAAGGAAATCTAAGTGTTTATATAGCAACTTTGAAAAAAATTGTTAGAGACTTTTTTGAAATACAGACTTACGGTCACACTTCCGGTTTCCGATGATACACTGCCGGTTTTCAAAATTTTCACTAAAATTTGAAAATTTTATGTGTACTAGACCTGTATCAGTTCTTAAGTTCCGTAGTTCTACCTTCGTTAGTTTTGGAGATATGATAGCCAGAAGATTCCCCACATACATACACACACATACATACATACAAACACACTGACTAATAACTCAAAACTATTTTCTTGGACTCAGGAGGCCTTAAAACGTATAAATCAGGTGAAAATACGACATTGAGATTTTGGACCGAATACAATACTTCCATTATCTAATTATCCGAAAAAAAAAGGATGTATAAATGCTTTTAAGATTTTTATTTGAGTACTATGAAAGGTAATTTGAGAGATAATTAAGGAATTTAAATTATACAAATTTACTTTTATGAGTTGAAGACGACTTAAGACCATAAAACATCTACAAATAGGAAAAGTTGTCAGGTTCAGTATTTATGATAATCTTTTAATAATAATCTCTATTATATCCTTAGTAAATAGCTCTAGTTTTGTGGAAATGGATAGTGTATGTAAATATAGTATTTTAAGTATCAGAAATAAATTTAATTGGCTCTTTCTGAATTCTTCTGAAGTGCTATAATGGGGAAGTTGCACACGGAAGGAAAAACAATTTCTTTTAATTGTAATCGATAAAATCAATCTTGGGAATCCGAAAAATCCAATTAAAATCGTAAAATTATTTCAAATTAACTTTTAATTAACGTTTTAAAATCGCTAAAAACCAAAACAAAACCACGTGATCCGAAAACGCTCCGTGAGGGGGTTGACGTCACAGTACACGAAGTATGAATGTTTACACTCTTTTACCGCTTGCTTTTCTTTTAGTTCGCTCTATTCTAATCTGTATTTTATAGTTTATTCTTAAAATTTTTACCTTTTGTAAGAAATAACTTAAACCTTCCATAACTATACTATACCTTATATATATATATTTCTATTTTTATTTGTATAATGTCGATTTTGGATTTGTAAAAGAGCAATCGGATAATTTTCCGAAAATAGATGCTCTTTCCATATTTTCATTTTTGAGAAGAAACCTCGATTTTATTAGCGCATAAATATAAGAGTAGCTAAAGCTAAACGATCTAGATTTGTTCTGTATTCATATTTTGAAAATTATAAACGTCTTCATAATAGAATTTTAGCATTGCTTTAATATATTAGTAGTATTTTTTTACATTTCTCTAATTTTTTAGATGCTTGTATGTGAGAATATTTCTTTTTTTCATAATGTATGCTTAAAGATTTAATTATAATTAAAATATTCATTAAAATTTCATAGTACATAAAAATATATTTTACTGATTATTTATTTTATTATTATTATTATTTTTTTAACCAGAATTTTTTAATTATGTTATTTTATAAATTATATATGATTATTTTATAGAGCAGTCATTAATTATGTATTTAATATTTACTTCATGTTTTTGCAACGAAAAAAAAATGTTATTTTCAAATTGCATTATTTATTTATTATTTTTATTTTATAAAAAAAAAAAAAAAAAAAGTTTACTTTTTATAATTTTTTAAGTAATTTATATATATATATTTCAATTTTATCCATTTATTTTTCCATTTAATTTTCTTAAATTTATTTGAATTATATTGTTCTACGTTGTTTACATTAGCAACGGCTGTTACACAACTATTTATTTATTTGTTTAATTCATTTCAAAAGGAAAAGATAATTAAATGTTTTTATCGGGAAAATGTTAATATCGCATAAAGGATTAGTCTTATTAAAATTTAAATTTAATAAAAACTTATTTATTATTTATTTAATGCCTTTGAAAGGAAAATCTTTTGTTATTTATTTATTTATTGTACTAATCGAAATGAAATGGTAATATAGCAGAAAAAGTGATTGCAATAAAGTACATGGTGCCAAAATTAAAGTATATTTAATAGATGCTGAGATACAGCTATCCTTAAAATCTTAGTTTTTGAATAATAGCAGCTTTCGCCTCCTGATATGTACACAAATTGAAGTGCCCACGAAAGACATTGCTGCGGGCAATAAGAACCCAGATCCAAAAAAGCAGGGTACACTGGAGGGAAAGAAGTTGCCGCAGGCTGCGAATAACCAAAACGATGTTAAGAGCGATTTCAATGAATTTATTTTTTAATTATCTATTTATTTATTTTTTGTTTATAGAATGATATAAAAGAAATAAAAGTTTTTTCTTTTTTTGTTAATTTATTAAATTTAGCGACCAGCGAAGCAGGCGAAGACCGTCAGAGTATATGCAAGGGTTGTTCCAGGTTTACTTTTGGGGCTCATTTTTGTGAAAAACAATTTTTTTTTTTTTTTTTTTTTTTTTTGAAAAACAAAATAATTTTGTGGAAATTTATTTCTTTTTGTGATAAAAAGAATTATCACACGAAACTTTTCACTTAAGAAGTTACTCTATCTAATGTTCATTATCAAGTTAAAAGCATATTACTGAGCCAAGTATACACACTCATTAAAAATAGTATTGTTAACGTGGAAAACTTTTACAAAATCATCATCTTTTTAAAAATAAATCTTGAGAAAGGCCTGTTGTTATGAATCTGAATTTTGTGAAGAGACCCATTTTATGGATTTGTATTTTCTGAAGGGGCCCATTTTAGATATTTGGATTTTTTGAAGGGGAAGCAAATGGGTCCCAGTTTTTACCTGGATCGACCCCTGATATATTCTAAACATATTTAGATTCTACAGTAAGGCTTCATTGATAAATGAATTTAATATATATATATATATATATATATATTGTCCACCAGTGTATATATTGCGTTTGATTGTTGAAATTTACTGCAAATTTTTAATTAATTATTTAATACCATTCATATTTATAACTAGATCATGTATAACTTATAAGGTATTATTACATTTAACATATATTTCACGTGTTTATTTTATTTTAAAGTACTTTATATCTTTCCTATTGCTAAATGTTGTTGTTATTATTATTACTTTCTATTTCTATTAATCTTTTCTTTCTATTTTTAAATTTTTCCAAATAAAAAAGTAATTACATTATAAAAATAACTAAACGCGTTTCTATATATATATACATATATAAATAATATTAATATTTTTGTACGGAGACCTTTTAATTTTATTTATTTATTTAGAATGATAAGCGCATGTAATTTTCCTTAAATACTTTTCAATTTCTCAAACTGCACCACTATAATGTTTTTAATTATTCACAATCTTCAGCTGCTATTTTAATAGAAATATTGTTAAGTTATAATATTGAAATGTATAAAAAAAGTTATATATATATATACAGATATACTGGCATCTCATAATTATAAAAGTAATCTAATTTAGGTTAATTTAGCATAAACTATTCTAGATTATTTAAGCAATGAAAATATGCATATTATTCAGTTAAATATTATTACTCAATCCCAATATTTTATTTCTGTACTCAGTCTATAATAATAATAAAATAATAATAAATCTATAAAACATAATAAAATGAAACAAAACAAGTATTTAAAAGATACATCTTTGGCATAGCATACTAAAAACATTCTTTAAGAAAATTCTATTGATCAACTATTATTTCGATTATAGTTTAATTTGGATTAATAACAGCAGGCAAGTACAAAAAAATATCATTGAAACTTGGTGTCATTTATAGAATGAAGTGATGTTTAATGAGTTCGAATAGTTTTAATATATATATATATATATTTTTTTTAAAGAAATAATACAAAATTTCGCTGAATGCACGATTTTTCTTTACAATACAAGAGGGAGAAATTCAGCCGGCAGTTCATTTCATGGATAGTGACGTCACGATAGGTTTTATCACGTGACGCAGCGTTTTCCCGCCAACATGAGAACTACGTCTTTTAAAGTTAATTTATTAAAGCATCCGGTTTTCAAATATGCATAAAAATGGTATCAAAATGTTTGTATTTTCATGCTCTATCATTTACAAGTCAAAATGAAAAATGTGCAATTTCCCCATTGAACATCTCGTGCCTAAAAGGAGGAAAGTCAATTTTCCAGCGGAGTGATTAGTGAACTTACACGGGAGAAGCAAAATTGAGACCACCTGCATCAAAATGATAGGTTGTCAAAAGGTGTGGATAACAAAGTATACTGTCGACATTAGCCATCGACAACACCCATCATAGAAGAAAAAACCAGTTCTTTCACAAGTAGGAATTGAAAAGAAAAACTAAAGAACGCCGATAGAATATGGAATGGTTTCTTTTTCCCCTTGCAGTGGCTCTGGCTTTTTTTTTTTTTTTTTTTTGGTTTGTTTGTTTTTATAAAAATATTTTTCATTACTATATTTTATTTTAACTTAATTTAATGAATTACCCTGATTTAAAAATTTTGTTTCTGAAAAAAAAAAAAAAAAAAAAAAAAACTTTTCGTTTCCACCTTTAGTTTTAATTTAAATTACTGAGGCATTACATAAAAGTCTTGCTTGTTGCTGTTTATTTGGAGAATAACACTGCAAAATAGTTTTTTTTTTCTTTTTTTTCGAGGCGTGATACTATTTCTACTGATTATTATGCAAAATGACCTTCTGAATCCGAATATGACACAAATTTTCCCCAATCACCTACCGTTTTCTCGGGACACCACTCCCTCCCCAAATTTTTATCACAGCTCGGTAATTTTATGGGCATGAATTTGATTTGGAGAAGAGAAAATAATTATTTTAACACTTAAAAAAATTATATGTATACATAATGTATAATAAATAATAAATAATAATTGATTAATAAAATATAATGAATGCAATTCATAATTTCAATGGCAAATCCCCCATAAATTTTCCACTTGCTGCAAATGTTCATGCTTTAGAATTTTTCACTTCTGTACCCCCCCCCCCCCCCGAAGATATTTAAGCATAAATAATACTTTCCCCCCTTATAAATCAAATTTATAGTCATACAATTACCGAAAAGCGATAAAAATAGGGGATATCCTCAAAAAACGGTGGGTGGTAGGGCAAAATGGGTGTCATATTCAGATTCAGGATTTTATATAAGAATTTGCAAAAATGGTGTTGGGGCCGATTTTCATGCAGTGCAGTGTAATTTAAAAATATAAATTACATAAAATATATACCGCGTAACCTTTTCTCATATCTATAATATATTACCATATATATGGTCTGATATACCCCCTTTCATTTTTCGAACATACATATGTAAGGAAAGCATTGCAATCATGACAAATTTCGATTTTCATATTTTGGTGTAACTATATGTTTTGCTAGGTAATAAATTAATATTTTAAAAGAAATATTTACCTATTATTGTTCCAGACAATTGGTGCGTTGTCCAATTTTTAAAATTTTAGTTGAGTAAAAACTGGCAAATTTCTTACTGAAAATTATAGTGTTTTTGATTAAAAAAATAATTATACCATTCAACAGAATGAATGATACGCCTTTAGACATAAAAACTACATACCATATATTTCAGTTTCATTCATATAATGAAAGAAAATTTCAGTAAAACATTGCGTACCATTTATATTACACTTGTATGATACTTCTTTTTTTTTTTTTTCACTTTCCTATATTAGATATTTAATAATATTATTATTTTTACTACTACTATTATAAAGGGTTTATTAAAATATAGGGGAGAGTGGGGTTGAATGGGACGCAGGATGAATGGGACAATAGCAAAATTTGTATGTTTTGCAAGCACCATAAACTTGACAATTTTTCTGATATATGGCAGTACTGAGGTCCTTCATCAAGTGTAGTTTCAGAATTGTGCTATCTATAGAAGGACAGAAAAAAATTAAAGTGTCTTTTTCTACTGCCAAAGTAAGTTTTTACTGATTTAATTAGGTAGTAAGCTAAGAAATTAACTATTTGCTTAAAGTTAATATAACTCTTATATGGTGAAAAGACATAATCTTTTATTGTGTTTATGATATTCAAGAAGAATATTGACAATTGTTCCTTAGGCCTATTTCCTGTTTTATGTGATCATATGGTGATGGGGATGAATAGGACAGTTTGAATGGGGATGAATAGGACAGTTTGAATGGGGATGAATGGAACATTCCCCACTATGTGCTAATTTAAAATTGTACATAAGAATTATATTAAAACAAATCTTAAATAGATTTTCAATATTTTTTTTCATTTAAAATATACCTTATATAGGCTTTTCAATTTTGGCTAATCAATTTCGATCACAATCGTGATCATCTTCAGAGCCACTTGTTACGTCTTCGTCCTTCGTTTTATGGTTTCGCGGTTTGTTGTCAGAGTTTCTTCGCTTCACTTCGGATTCTTGTAAGAGGTGTTGCCATGCAGCTGGGATAATGGAATGTTCTCTATTGTTTACTGTGTTGGGGTTAGTGATAATTTCAAGGGCCTCCCGTTTTAGAGCGTAGTTATGGTTATTGTAGGGAGCTATTTTTTGGATGTTAATAGAGTTAATGACATTAACTCTATTAACATCCAAAAAAAATAGCTCCCTACAATAACCATAACTACGCTCTAAAACGGGAGGCCCTTGAAATTATCACTAACCCCAACACAGTAAACAATAGAGAACATTCCATTATCCCAGCTGCATGGCAACACCTCTTACAAGAATCCGAAGTGAAGCGAAGAAACTCTGACAACAAACCGCGAAACCATAAAACGAAGGACGAAGACGTAACAAGTGGCTCTGAAGATGATCACGATTGTGATCGAAATTGATTAGCCAAAATTGAAAAGCCTATATAAGGTATATTTTAAATGAAATAAAATTAGTTTGCTTTTCATTAAATTTATATGAAATAGATTTTCAATATTTTTATAACCTGTAATTCAGTAGTTATAACATGGAATTATAAAAGTAGCATTGATTTAGAGAAAAATAGATTGAAATTAATTGTTCTGATTTTTGTTTATAATAATTACGATTAAAAAAAATTATAAGTTAGAATATTCAATGCAACTTAAATCAATAATATCAATAAATAAAAATAAATAAATAAATAAACAAATAATAAATTGATTAAAAATCAGAATTTCAATCAAGCTAATTAAATAAATCCTGGTGATTATTAATGTAATACAGAATAGAATGCTTATTTTTCCCGACCAGTCCGAAACAAAAATTTATCTGGAAAATTTGTAATCTATTATAATGATTTATATTTTTCTAGTGTCTTATTTATTTATTTATTTTTAGATAAATTATCAAAGCCTAGAGCACTAGGAACTGTGCGAACCAAAGGACTTTAGCCATTTGTTGTTAATTTCAGTCATTACACCAGTTTATGTTAATTTCAGTAAATTCATAGCGTGTAATCACATAAACCAATTTAACTTTAAAAATTTATTTACTTTCCATTTTGTTTTTGTGGTGTATTTCGTCATTGTATTCCTGATTCAATCTATTGGACTGTTGGTAAGTGACGTCACATCCAATCAATGATCTGTTCATTCCTCTTTACTTTATCTCTGCTAAAACAGATCAGTCTTAAAAATGTAGTCGTTTATGTTACTTGTGTATTTCATCTGTAATTGTCATAGTCATCTATTAAATTTTATGTGTTTAAAATGAAACGCCTCGTCATATCCTAGTTATGGCTTAATCATAAATCTTCTCCTGCCCATAAAATACTATAATGGCGACCAGGAATAAAGAAAAAAGCAAAAAAGTTTTGCTCTTATACATTTACAAATATCTACTTGAAGATAATTAAAAATGAAATCTGCAGTTCATAAAAAAAAAAAAAAAGAGAACGGAATATCTTCTACATATGTGTTTATTCAAAATCTACTTATTTCATAAAGAAAATTATTTATTGAAATGAATCATTATGCCGTCGTCCGATTCGCTACAACCAGAAAAAGTGTCACCAACTTTGTCACCAAATTTATTTGGCAACCTTGATGAACCCGATTGTTTATTTATTCATCAAATCACTTCGTTACCGTTAACTACAAAAACGTTGTGTGCAAGTTCTAAGCGAGATCCAACATTGAAAGAAATGTACCAGCATTTAATATCAGGCACACAGATGCCAAATTACTTACTTTTCGGACATAAACAAGAAGATTTTTCTATACTAAATAATTGCATACTACAAGGGAATCGTGTTGTAATTCCTACTGTTCATAGACAAAAAGTGTTAGAAGATTTACATTTTGGATATTTTGGCATAGTTAAAAGGAAAGCACTGGCACGTAGTTTTGTATGGTGGCCAGGTATTGATAAAGACATTGAGAATTTAGCAAATAACTGCTATGTTTGTATTAAATTAAAACATAACCCTCCTAAAATGGACAATCATCACTGGGAATGGCCTACAACACCTTGGAACAGAATACATGTAAACTTTTTTGGTCCAATGATGGGGAAAATGTTTTTAATCGTAGTAGATGCCCACAGTAAATGGAAAGAAGTGTTCATTGTTCCTAATACTACTGCTGAGAACGCTATAAACTGTCTTTCTTCGCTTTTTTCCAGATATGGCTATCCTGTGTCCCTTGTGTCTGATAATGGGCCACAATTCATTTCAGAACAATTCGAACATTTTCTACAAAGTAAAGGCATAAAACATATCTTTACTGCACCATATCATCCCTCTACAAATGGTCAGGCTGAAAGATTTGTCCAAATAGTTAAAAAAGGATTGAAATCCTTAAGTTCCGAACCCGGAAATCTCCAATTTAAGTTAAACGAATTTCTATTCCAATACCGAATAATGCCTCATATTACAACAGGGGAGAGTCCCGCATTATTATTTCTCAAGAGAAATATCAGATCAAAACTGAATTTACTTGCACCAAATGTTAAAAATTATGTTGAAAACAAACAACATAAAAATGTTTTTAACAAGAAAAAGATAAGAGAATTCCAAGTAAATGAAAAAGTTGCAGTACGCAATTACACATCAGGAGATAAATGGAAAATAGGTAAAGTAATTGCCAGACTAGGTAAACTGCATTACAAAATTCAAGTAGATTCATGTGTATGGAAAAGACACGTTGATCAACTGAAAAGTGTAGGTTCCAGAGTACAACTGGAGGAAGCTACAAGTCCTGGTGCAAATATTTCCATGGTTCCCGATAGCAAGAGTCCACACCTACAAAGCAATGGAGAATCTAAGTCTGGTAGGAGGCCTGCCATTATACCAGATCCAGTGCCAACCGATCCTGCCATTACACCAGATCCAGTGCCAACCGAGCCTTCCATTACACCAGATCCAGTGCCAACCGAGCCTTCCATTACACCAGATCCAGTGCCAACCGACAGTAGATCAGTGTCTACAAAGCCTGGAGAAATTGACTGTGATAAAAATATCAGCAGTACTGTAAATAAAAAAGAACTAAAATCTGAACATTCAAAACGTAAAAATACTAATTTGTCTTTTTCTGAACAGGTTGTAAGAAGATCATCTAGAGTAAGAAAACCTCCCATCAGGTATGGTATACGGAATTAAGGGGAGGAGAGTTGTGGTGTATTTCGTCATTGTATGCCTGATTCAATCTATTGGACTGTTGGTAAGTGACGTCACGTCCAATCAATGATCTGTTCATTCCTATTTACTTTATCTCTGCTAAAACAGATCAGTCTTAAAAATGTAGTCGTTTATGTTACTTGTGTATTTCATCTGTAATTATCATAGTCATCTATTAAATTTTATGTGTTTAAAATGAAACGCCTCGTCATATCCTAGTTATGGCTTAATCATAAATCTTCTCCTGCCCGGGGATGAATGAGACAATGCACATGCATGTAAAATATATATATATATATATATATATATATATATCATTAATTAAAAATTATTACTTTTTATTAAAGTTAGTATATTTATATGTAACTGATCACTGAATTGTTCTTATAAGCAATGTTAGAAAATTCTGAATTACATATGGTGAACGTTAGTAATAAAAACATGAAAAATGTCCCGTTCATCCCCACTCTCCCCTATATTGCACATTGCTAAACGGAAGAGAAAGAACGAACAATTTAGGAAATGAATAAATAGATGAATAAATATTGTAAAGGAAAATGAATATAACAGCATAACAATTATTATTATTATTTTTTTTTTTTTGAGGGGGGGGGGGGATATAATTAAAAAAAAAAAATTAATCATTTTTCATCGTTTAAAACTTTTTTTATTTACAAAAGATTTTTTTTTACGACTTAACGATTTTTCTGGTATATTTCATAGTACAATAAATTTTGTTAGTGAGAACAATTGACGAAAAAAGAGAGAGAGAGAAAGAAAGAAAGAAAAGAAAAAATATTAAAGAGGGTTCTTACTTTCAATAAATTTTTTTTTCTTTTAATAGGAAATCGGATTGGAAAAAATCAGAGAGGGTATATTACTAATTAAATCGCTGACATTAAATAAATGGTCATTTTCCTCCCTTTTCGAAAGGGAACTTAGTCGAAAGTAATAGGGATACACCCAGCTTTAACAAAGCCATAATTGGGCGGGTAGGTAACCATTTCTGAAATTGACATCTTTATTATCGGGTATGTTTCTTTGATTCAAATATAAACGAGGAGATAAAAACTTGAAGCACGTGAGTTCGGCCATATTTGTTCACGCTTGTTTTGTTTTATTTTCTATTTGTATTTATTTATTTATTGTTTTATTTCATTTATTTTATTTTGTTTTTTACTTGTTTATAAACTCTTATTGCATCAATGAAACTGTGTTGTGGTCAATACAAAATTTTCTTCCATGTTTTCTGTACAAATTTCCGCAGACCAAATTATTTATCAAAAACATTATTTAACGAAGTTATTTTACATTGTGAATCCAGAAAATTTTCATCTGAAAAAAAAAAAAAAAAAAAAAAAAAAAAAAAAAAAAACAGTAAAAGTAAATGTCTACTGAATGTCAATTTCGTGCCTTACATGCGATATTTTATAAAATGTGTTTTTTCACTTTTTTTCTTTATAATTTTTAATGAAAAATAAGTCAATAACTTTGTATTAAATTATCACAGATACATGCTATATTTTTCCTTTAAAGGTATTGATGAATTCTTTTAAAATATAGGCATAATTAAATAATCCTATTAATTTTTCTCGATCTGTGTTCGTGAGAGGGTTAAGCAGTGATCCTACATGTACAAAACTTGTATACTGGTTGATTATTAATATTTGATATACAGTTCAGGCCGCTTATTAAAATCACATTCGTTCTCAGCCAAAGTTATTTTATAAAGCGGCTGATTTTTATATCCGGCAAACGTTCCTGCACTTAAAGAAAAGGAATTCATTCCCTGAATTTGGAAAGAAACTTCAAAAGGTGACAAATAATGGAATTAGTAAACAATATTAATTAGTTTTTGATAGATAATTAATTAATTGTTTCTTCGATATAAATAAATTAAACGCATTCCAAGTTCCCATGCACTTTCGTTTGAGAAAGTCATCATTACTTTATAAAAAGTTCACGTTGTTCTTATAAATTTAAAATCTTTTCGTTTAAACCTCACGAGTTATAGTAATTTTACAATAAGAATTAGAAATTGCCTTTTAATAATTAAAAATTAAATATATATATATATATCATTTCAAATCAAATTTGTAACTTATTACTGCGGTTTGAAGAATACGCGTTCCTTGAAACTGTTACGGACATAAGTGATGAGGCGTGTTTAATTTGTAACTGTGCTGCAAGTGTAAAATCTTCGACAATGAGTGAGAACGGAGAGATTATTGTGCTTTAATTTCTTTTCTTCTTTCAAAAAAGAAAAAAAAAGAAAAAGAAAAGAAAAGAAAAAAAGAAAGAAAAAATCACATTGTAAAAAAAAAAAAAAAAAAAAAAAAAATGAGTGTGCATAAATGATATTTTTGGCTGCTGAGAAGATATTTTTGAGTTTATTAACCGGCGATGCTGATTTTATTAAGCGGCGGCTTTAAAAGTAATTTGTATTGATTTGATTCCGGTCCTGCAAATTTGATCAGATTAAGCGGCTGATTTTTTTAACCGGTTACTGTATACGTATATATATACAATGATCGTTAAAGATAGTCCTAAATGTGTAGATCTGCATGAAATTTTGTCACGTATTACCAAATTATGAAAAACAGGATGAAAAGTTAATATTGAGTATTTGAATTTTATGGAGTTTTGTCAGTCTATGTCTTATTTGGGATGCTTATTCGGTCATAACTGGTCCCTAATGTTTGTACTATTAAAATATATAATAGTTCAACAATCTAAATCTTGTTTAGATAGCTTATTCTGCTGTATTTTGCTCCACATTGAGCGTCAGTTTTGACTGACTGAACAGCTCAAACAGGATATAGATTGTTAAAAGATCTTTTAAAATAATAATATGGTCGAACCTCGTTAACGTGAATCTCAAGAGTGGTAAAATATTTGTTCATGTTATCAGTAGTCCACGCAGTCAGTATCTTATTTTCATGTAATTAAACTAATCTTTATTTTGACAAGGGTTGTGGATACAGTTTATAGTAAAGATGGTTGCTGGAAGAAACTTTCTTGTAGAATTATGTAGTTTAGGTTCGATAATTTCCATTCAAACTGTTCGTGAAGAAACACTCCTGAATGACAATTGAAAAATCCTTTTCATTTAGCAGTCAAAAGTGCTGTGCGACAGTATCGGTAAAAATACATTGGCATCATAATCAAATTTAAATAACAGTATATTCTGACCGGGATCTCAAGGTATGAGAGAGAAAGAGATAGAGAGATAGACCTTAATCCAGTTTTAAGAGATGTTCACTTGACGGAGATCAGTGAGAAAGTGAGCTAAATTTTAGCCAAATTAAAAAATCCCAATCAAGTTGATATGGAATATTTCACATTATATATGGACAGTACACCTAAATAACGGCTTCTTTATATCCATTATACATTCATTAATTAATAATTTTGAATACTCCGAGCAGGTTTACCATGTTATATTAACCCCAGTATGCCGCCAAACATGATATATGAGAAATGAAAAACCACAAACTGCAGATGTTTAAGAAAATAATATAATTAATTCTTCTTCAAGGATAATTTTGAGAAGCTGATCAAAAGTACGTTAGCTATTAGACTTTGATTTACGCATAACTTAAGAATGAAATAAGTCATCTGGTATTCTTTTAAAACTGAAATTATATAATGGGATTTTGCTAACAGCCAGATTTTCTTTTCCACTTACTTTTAATTTCATTTTATTGGCGGAGAAGGAATTCAGCGGTTAATTAAGGACCATTATTGAATACACGAGTACATCTATATCATTATATAAAGCGCAAAAAATTGTTTGTTTGTGGAGGGTAATCTCTGAAACTACTGAACCGATTTAAAAACTTCTTTCACTGACCGAAAGCTACAGTATGCCATATTGTTATAGGCTATATTTAATTTTGATAAAATAAATTTTAGTTTAAAATCTGAGCATTTTAATTAAAATCCCCATAGAAGCCGTAATAGAAATGGAAATAATGAAATATTAAAAAAATTAGCTGCTGCCAACATAAAAGAAACATTTACATATTCATTTCGTTTTTAAAATATCTTGACGTGAAAAGAAAATAAATATATTTGCACGTGCATTAAATTGAAATTCATACAAAGCTTTTTTAATTGTTAAACTTACACGTTAAATCTGACGTCATTATAGAATTAAAAGTGTTTATTTTTCTAATAATTTAATTTAATATGATATGATATAATATCTAAGCATCAATGTTTAAACCACGGAGTCTTTATTACTCCGTGGTTTAAACTGATGTGTGTAAAAGAAATTGGAATTTAAAAATAAATAAATAAATAAAATAAAATAAAATAAGAAATTCTATTTTATACTATTATTTATTTTAATTTATAATTGTTGCCAAAAAGATTTACGAATTAATTTATTTTTAGACATATAATAAAATATATTTTCACGCGAACAATAATATCCGCGTTTGTAATGATCGATAGACGGCGCTTTGTGAACACTGCAGTTGTTAGTAAACATTACAGTCACGTGTGTTCCATTAGTATTCTGTTATTCTACTTAATATTCGTACTATAATTTCTCCGCCATTACATTATGGAAAATTGATTGCTTTTGGAAAAAATACTTCAGTTTATTCAAAGTTCGATCGGAAGTAGATTTTTAACTGAAGTTGAACAAATATTAATTTTAAATCATCTGATTAATTCTTTACTTCCATTAGCCGAAGCAACTGAAATTTTAAATTTGTCATTTGGAAATAAATGGAAGCTCAATTCTGGATTTCTTGATCCTTTGGAGTTACACTGTAGCACACAAAAGTATGTGTTATCTTTTTTACCGTATTTATTCATTTTTATTCAATAAATATATGTGAAACTAAATATCGGCAAGCAATGGCGGCTGTATGGAATTCGAATTAAACCATGTTTATTGTAATTTCACCTTAGCCCACCAGAGGGCGAGCATTTCATTACAATCGCGGATAAAAAGTGAACTGGATTTTTTGTAAAAAAATAATAAAGATCGAGGAAAATTATTTCCCCATTTTAATCCCCATATTTGGATATAGATATGTATTAGTTATCATGTGAATCCGTTAGATTAAATTGTTTTTGTTGTAAAATTGATAAAATTGGAATTTTAAATTTCAAAACTCTAGAAAAAAAAAAAAAAATGGCAAATTTCCATATTCGATTGAAAACATAAACATTTCATTTCAAAGGATGATATTTACACAATAAACATCCAACTAATAAACTAATTAAAAGGGAAAGGATAAATATTCTATCATAATTTGAAGTCAAATTTGTTTTCAAATGTCTAAATAAAGTATCTGATATAATATACTAATATGTTGCAGCGGAATAGATTTGATATCCGTCATCCTTGGCAGAAAAAAAAAATATCGCCAAATTATCTGGCGAATATAATTTAATTCCTTTCAAAAATCATGGTTATTTTAAAAACTTACATTAAGAGTGTAACGAATAATATGAAACAATATTTCGTACAATACATATTACGAAAATATACATCTGGCATGTATATTTTCGTATTACGTTTTTGATCGCCAAATACAAAAAACGCCAAGGGTGACAGTTTTGAAATTTAAAATTAAAATTTTGTCAATTTGACAGCAGAATAACTCAATCTAACGCATGCATACAATAACTAATACATATCTATACCCAAATATGAGGATTAAAATCGGGAAGTAATTCTTCTAGAATTTTAATTAAAAAAAAAAAAAAAAAAAAAAAAAAATCCAATGAGCGATTAACATGGAAAATCTTTTTCTTGCATCCACGAGCGGTCACTGACCGCTCGTGGATGTGTCATACTTCGCTTGCGTATTGAGATGTTTAAATTTATTTGGCGACTATTTTTAGCAACTAACAGTTATGGCAAGTAGCTCAATATACATAGCGCATACAGCCATTACTGAAATGTAAATAGCATTTAATTATTTGAGTTACATTATGTTGACTGGAAACCTATTTAATATACCTATACTCTATAGCTATACTAATATAAAAAAAAGAAAGGTTTATATGCATATGTAGAGAACGATCGCTAGAACTAAAAAGCCGATTGCTTTTTTTTTTTTTTTTTCTTTCAATAATCAAAAGTTACACTGTCTCTCTCTAAGTGCTAGAAGCTATAATAAATTTTGGTAAAATAAATTTTTAATTAAAATTTTCAATATTTTAATTGAAAACAAAGCATAGATTTGATATCTATCGTCATTGGCGATTTTTGTATTTGGCGATCGAAAACGTAATACGAAAATCTGTATATTATCGTAGTAAATACGAGATGTATATTGTTTACTTCAATTACCCTACTACCGTAGGTAGTGGAAGTATTGTATAGGTTTTGGCAATTGGTCACTGTGTGTGTATATGTGCACGTGTGTGTGTAATCTTCTGGCTGTCATATCTCCAAAACTAATAAAAATAGAACTACTAAACTTCACAAGTGATTCAGGTCTGGTGTACAGATAAATTTTCCAAATTTTCGTGAAAATTGAAAAACCGGAATTGGGTCATCGAAAACCAGAAATGGGACCCTAAGCCCATATTCAATAACACCTCTAATGATTTTCTTCAAAGTTGCTATATAAATAATATATTAGATGCCCTTTCGGTTGAAAAGTTGCTTAGTTCAGGAAAATTGATAGGCGTCCTCTATAAACAGCTCAATTTCAGACTTCGCAAGTGCGTTCCTTTAAAAACGCCTGTACGGATTTTTTTCAAACTCGCCATGTTAACTTCCTATTAAATATCCTTTTGTATGTAATTATTGTTTCTAGGTCAATAATTGAGTATGTTAAGTTTTGGTAAAAGTTGGTATCTCAAAAACGGCTCCAACGTATTCTTGAAAATTCTTTCATTAATCCAATTTAGATAACCTTTCTCAAGTATTACGTGCTTATTACAGGAATATTAACGGTCATCCTGATTAGGTAGTTCAGTTTTAGATCTCGGAAATTCGTGTTTAAAAAAATAACTATCTATTTTTTTCCCCTTATTTTTTAACTCGCTATGCAAACTCTGTTGTATGTGTCTTTATACGTGTATCAAGTTTCTCTTACTCGAAAATCTCAAAAAATGCAAGTAATATCTCCAAAAAATTGTATATATTACGTGTAATAGTGGGTAATGGAAGTCGTGTGGTTGTTTCACACCAGATTCTGTAATAGTGTATATTGTACGAATATTGTTTCATATTATTGATTTCTCCTTTAATATACATTATTAAAATAATAATCAATTATGGAAAAAATTAAATATATTTGCGAAATGAAAAAATAAATAATAATTAAAGCTATTATGACGTCAATTTTATCAAAAACATTTTCATGTCATAGGTTTATTTTTCAATATTTTTTATTCATGAGTAAAGAAATGTTTCTTTTTATGAAATAAATAAATAAATAAATAAATAGCATTAAGTAAAAATTGCCAACATTTAACAACTAATTAAAAAAAATAATTGTAAAATTAGATTTTGACTTTCCAGTTAATAATATTGCCTGACTATAACATATAAACTGATATATTTCTTGATTTTTTACATATCAATCCATCTTTAACTAAAATTTGTTCATCAGTGCGAAGCCGGACGGGTCAGCTAGTTATCATATAACACGTTAAAATAGATTTAAATAAAATTAAATCGATTTTTTTTAATATGTGATTTCTGCATCACACATTCATGTTAAAAGTAATTCACGTTAACATAGTTCACGTTAACGAGGTTCGATTGTAATAATAATAATAATAATAATAATACGAACATCACATATATATAAAAATATTTATAGAACTTTTAAAACACAAATACATATTCATCTCAGCGACAGTACTCGTCATCAACAAAATCTACATAATGCAGTTGCTCAATACTCACTTCACTTCATTTTACTTTTTCAACAAACTATTTTAATAACGGCGAAATTGCGTGTTTGTGATTTTAATAACTCAACTAACCAATTAGTTCAATATGGAACCCAGAAAAAAATTCAAGGAAAAAAAAAAAAATCTTATAAGAATGTCTTGAGATGTTTCACGTCAGTTCCCATTTTCTCCCGCTTTCATAATTTGGGGAAGCGTGGGAACCATCTTCTTTGCAAAAGATCAAACTTGTCATAGTATGTCTCTAGACAATCCCTAGGAGTGGTCCAGAGTACTCCTCATCGTTCTGTATATGTAACCAACATCATAAGTGTTCTTCCTTTCCAGGTCTGTATCTGGTCCAATTCCGGAGGAAGTGAACCGACGATTTCATTTAGGTTTTTGGCCAGTCATGAGCATGACAACACTTCCCCCCAAAAAAGGCATTTTACATCTTAGCTTTGGGTATGACTGTATGACCTTGCGTCCCAAGAATTATTTAAGAAGAAAATGAAGAATATAGTTAATTGTTTTTGTTTCAGACTTTAAAATAAATTAGAACTCGGTTATTAAATTTTCTAAAGAACAAAATAATTTCTTGTAAATTTTATTCAGAGTAATGTTTTTTTTAATTTAAAAATAATAAATAAATAAATAAATAAATAATTATAATAATTACACTTGTTTTGTTCTCCAATTTTTTCCCTCTTTAAATAATAAAAACCACTAATTTAAAATCTTATTTTAATTTAAGATTTGTTTTCCAGATTTTATTACTTGTTTTTTACCTATTTATTCGAATATGATATTTTGCTTTGCAAGCAAGAATGTTATTTTATTTATTTATTTATTTATTGCTTCTTCATATTTTCTCCTTATTTTGCTTGAAATTCAATACAACTTACCCAATAATGCTGTAGTATTTAAATTACCAACCTATTTAAGGTTAGGCATAAGGGGGGAAGGAAATTCAGCCTTACATTTTCTCTGAGGTTTTGTCAATATGACCTAATTTTTCACTGATTCAAGGAAATTATCTTCTCATACAGACAAGAAATCGGAAAATAAATAGCGTATTATTCACGTTTTTCTATTTAAAATAAATTTTAAACTTTTCATATAAAATTTATGAAAAATACATTTTTTTTTTTTTTTTTTTTTTTACTTTCTTCTAATAGAAGAAAGTAATAATACTTTACGAAAGTAATAATACTTTACGAATCCAATACTTTCTTCTAATAGAAGAAAGTATTGGATTCGTAAAAATTTTCAACTTCCGGTTTTCGACGGATTTACACGTTTTGAGAGGAACGATTTGACCATTTTTAGAAAATGTCTGTCTGTCTGTCTGTCTCTCTGTGTGTGTGAGACAAAAACTTTGTGGCGACTGTACCTCAGGAACGACTGCTTAGAATTGTATATAAATTTATATGCAGATGCATCTTGACCTAAGTTAGTGCCTACCAACTTTTGGTGTCTACCGCTAAACAGGTGGCTCTGATATACAGCGATTTCCGCAGTTTAAGGAGAGACTATATCTAAGGTTCTATTGCATATAATGAAACAAAACTTGATATGTGAAAATATCATTCGGAGAAATTATTCTGATTCAATTTGAATGCTTATTGGCCAACAGGTGGCTCTGCTATACAGCGATTTCCGCAATTTAAGGGAAGGCTATATCGCTGGAACTGCTGCACAGAATTGCGTATAAATTTAGATGCACCTTGACATAAATTAGTGCTTATCAACTTTTGGTGTCAACTGTTCACTAGGTGGCGCTGTTACAACGCGATTTCTGCAATGTAAGGGAAGACTATATCTCAGGTTCTATTCCATATCATCAAACAAAACTTGATATGTGAGAAGGCCATTTATGAGACATTATGCTGGTTTGATTTATATGCTTATTGGCCAATAGGTGGCACTGTTATACTGCAAATTTCCTCAATAACAGGAAGGCTATATCTTCAATGGCATATAACTGTACGAAACTTGATATGTAAGAACCATTGTAAAAACGCAATTTTTAAGATGTTACTTATAGACAATAGTTACTTATAGACAGTCTTTCTTTGGATATTTAGTGCTAGTTTTGTCTAAGATAAAAATCATTTGCATTCATCACATGTTAGATAATTTTAATAAATAATAGTTTTAATAAATTATTTGCACTTAGTAAATTTGTATAGGAAAATATAGAAGAAAGTCTTGTGGTGGCCACAACATACTAGTTGTAATTGAATACTCTAGGTTTCGTACGCATCAAGCTATTTAATTTTTAACTCAAAATATGACGTAAAAAAACTATTTCATTTTTACTTAAAATAAACTATTGAAAAAAAAAAAAAAAAATAGATTATAAACTGCATTTTAGAAGGAAAAACATAACGCCTTACAGGAATCAGCGATTTGATTAACTGTCTGAAAATGTATGTTTATCTTACGTGTTATGCGGAACTGTTTATCGCGCTGTATGAGTACTAGTTGCAACTTTCTTTGTCGTGGTTTTGTGATGGCACAATTTCAGAATTTTTTCCCAAATAATTTTTTTTTTTTCTCTGACTATACACAAACTGATGACAGATGTTAACAAGAAATATTTGCAATTTTTTAAATATTAAATTGAAATTTCGAAACGGGTACTCATCACAACTGAACAAGAAAAGTGACAGAACTCAAAAATGCAGTATTTAAAAAAAATCAACTTAAAAAGTATGATGAAACATGAATTAGCCTACAATAAAACACGACTGTCTTCAGTGATATGAACTATGAAATGGTAATGCGACGCTTTTCATACACGTTGGGACACTTCATACACATTTTCAATGACATAACCCTATAATTGCTATTTCTTAACATGTGTTAGTTTTCTTTACGGAGTGCGACAGGTTTCCTATCAAAATAAGGCTAGAAGCTTAATAAAGCAAAGCAAAAGCAGTTATCTTGAATTTTATGTACTTGGTAAAAGCATGCAAAGCCTTTTTTTTTTTCTTTGGATAGTAACTTTTATGATATATCGTTTGCCTTATTGCAAAAACTAATTTAATTTAACTGCATACTTTAGTTCATTAAGGCTGGGATTGCGGTGTCTCAGGCGTGCGACTGATCTTAAAACCTATGTTCGATTGTAGAGCAATGGACGTGTTATAAACCAGATTAACTTGGTAGTGCTGTGCGGTGCCTCAAGCGTAAATCGCATGTGAGAGAAACAGACTAGCCAAATGAAGGTGCGGTGTGAGCTATGTTGTGATTGCGCGCACATGCAAGTCTATTTTGACGTAAGATAACTGAGATGATCATAAGAAAGTGACATACCGCAATAAGAATTAAGCTTTTTTTACAATGTAAAAGAAAATACCTTTATTCAGTTAACTGATTCAGTTAATCGATTTAGTTGGTCGATTCAGTTCATCCTTATTCAAATTGATTCAATTTGAATGCTTATGGCCAACAGGTGGCGCTGCTATACAGAGTGATTTCCGCAATTTAAGGGAAGGCTATATCTCAGGAACCATAGCACAGAATAGCATATAAATTTATATGCAGATGCACCTTGACATAAGATAGTGCTTATCAACTTTTAGTGTCAACCTCTCACCAGGTGGTGCTGCTACACAGCGATATTTACAATTTAAGGAAAAGCTATATCACAGGTTTTATTGCATATCATTAAAAAAAAAAAAAAAAAAAAAAAAAAAAACTTGATGTATGAGAAAGCCAGTTATAAGACATTATGATGATTCAATTTGGATGCTTATCGGTCCATAGGTGGCTCTACTATACTGCAAATTTCTTCGATAATGGGAAGGCTACATTTCAAATTCATGGCATATAACTGTACGAAACTTGATATGAGAGATAACCATGATAAAAACGCATTTTTTAAGACGTTATTAATAGACAATAAAACTGTCTTTATAAGCATATTTAGTGTTAGTTTTCTCTAAGATGAAGATCATTTGCATTGGTAATTTAAGATAATTTTAATAAATTATTTTCACTTACTGAATTTGTATAGGAAAATATAGAAGAAAGTCTTGTGGTGGCCACAACGTACAAGCTTTTTTTTTTTTTTTTTTTTTTTTCAAGTGGTTTTTAAAATTGATGGTAGAAATAAAAATGCCTTTAGCACTAAAAAAAATAAATAATAAGTAATAATAATAATAATAATTTGAAACAAATATCGAAAGGTACTTCAAAATTTATACATGATGTATGATTTTACTGATCGTGTGTGCGCATGTTAGTAAAATTGAAATCCATCGCCATCATATTTTAGTAGTTTCGCTTACTATATCATAGCTGCCAATATTTTAATTTATTCCGGAGTAATTTTAGCCTCGCCTCTAATTCGTACCACTTATTTTTTAAAAGCAATTTTTTCTTATTTTATCGAAGTTATGTATTGAAGAAAATTTTTCTATAAATAAAGTGGTGCGAATTAAAGGCGGGGCTAAAAGTACTCCGGAATAAATTAAAATATTGGCAGCTATATGGGTTACTATATCGCTTACTATATGCTTGAAATTCCATTCTTAATAAATATGGGAAAATAAGTCGTAATTTATGAGCGATATATGATTCTACATTCTTGTTTTATCATTATTATTATCATTATTACTGTAACTAATAAGACTAGCATTAACTAGCTCATAATGCTGTAGCTCCAGCAGGCTTTGTTCGCTTCGCTGATCACAAAATTAAAATTTATTCTTAAAATTCTATATCATTTATTAATATAAATATCTCAAATTATAAAAAATTCAAAAACATCATATTGAAATCAGTCAAAATCCTCTATTTGGGTCCCCGCTGTCTCCATAGCAGCTTTCCCGCAATCACAATGCATACCCCACTGCTTGTGCAGCGTCTGACACGAGCGCGAGAGCAGGAACAATGTATTCAGTGAATACATTTTTAATAAAAAAGATTTGGAAGTAATATACCAGAAAATATAAATATACATATAGAAAACACTCCCCACTTGTATACATTAAAATTGGTGTTCATTTGTCTTTAAAAAGTAGCAAATATCTATTTTCCTTCTCTTGAAATAAATATCGCAATATATCACCAATATCGATATTAACTTGATGATATATCGCGATATTTAATTTCTGATATCGTCCAGCTCTAGTATTCACCAACGAACTTTGATTGGGTCATCAATCCCTTTCCGCCAGTACTGTGTCAAGTCCTGGTACCTACTGCGTACGGTAGCGTTATATAAATGTACGATGCGCGCCCTTATTCATTTACCCATTTCAATTTTACGCAAAAGCAAGACTGCTTTTGCCTCCAAGGCAGTTGCACGTGTTTGCACCTGATGAAGAAAGGCTACGTCCTTTCGAAACCGGTTGTGCTGATTTAAAATTTATGGTGTGTGAAGAAGTTTTATTTCTTGCTATTTGCAAATGTTTTTTTTTTTTTTTTTTCCGTCAAGAAAGAGTGAAAGTGGGAAAATTCTGAAAAATCTTTTTTAGTATATGTTGGATATACATAACAACAAACCATACCGGAAATTCCCCTTCCTGAGATAATTTAGAGCAGAGTTCTTCTTGGAAACTGTTTTTGCCTCCCTTTCTTGACACAAAGGACGAAATGGCGAAATTTGACAAAATCCTTTATAGTGTGTGTTGGTTACGCATAAGCAAAACACACTCCAAAAATCTCCCTCTTGAGGTAATTTGAAGCTGATATATGCTTTGAAACGTTTTTTTTTTTTTTTTTATACCCCACCTCTGGCCCGGTAGATTCCCACACACCACCCTAAAGTGTTTCGACCCCTCTCAAGGGTTGTGATTGCTTTTGTTAAAAGCTGTCAGGGAAAAGAGCGATAAAGTCTAGCTATGGCAGTCTGCACTATTCGTTTAAATTGGAGCATGTTCCCTTTTTCGTTCAAGATAACTGTTATCGGAGAATTATTTGTACTAACTAGAGGGTGAAAGTGAAAGAGTAATATTTTTACAATCCTTATAAGATTGATAGAAAAAGAGCCGAATTTCTAACGCATTTAAAATTGTAAATTTTGTATTCTCTTTAATTATCTTTTACAAGTTTATAAAAATTAAATAAATAAACTAATTAATTAAATAATTCATAAATAAATTCATAAATATTAGAATCGCCCGGTGGTTGAATCTTTATTACTTTTTTAAAGTAAGCATTGAAATAAAAAATATAAAAATCCAAAATTTAAGTATAAAAAATGTTCTTAGAAATTACACTATCCATCAAAATAAATAAAAAATGAAATGAATGAATAAACAAATAAAATTAAAATTAATAAATATAAGTAAATATCATCATCTTTTTACTTTCCAAACACTATAGTGAGGAAAGTATTGTAATCAAGTCAAAAATCCGAAATTTTAAAATTGTAAATTTTGTTTTCTCCATAATTATCTTTTACAAGTTTATAAAAATTAAACAAATAAACTAATTAATTAAATAATTCATAAATAAATTCATAAATATTAGAATCGCCCGGTGGTTGAATCTTTATTACTTTTTTAAAGTAAGCATTGAAATAAAAAATATAAAAATTCAAAATTTAAGTATAAAAAATGTTCTAAGAAATTACACTATCCATCAAAATAAATAAAAAATGAAATGAATGAATAAACAAATAAAATTAAAATTAATAAATATAAGTAAATATCATCATCTTTTTACTTTCCAAACACTATAGTGAGGAAAGTATTGTAATCATGTCAAAAATCCGAAATTCAGATTTTGATGTTTCTATACGTTTCGAGGTCCTCTGAGTCCGTTTTCACTATTTTTACGATGATGTATGTATGTGTATATATATGTGTGTATGTATGTGTGTATATATGTGTGTGTGTGTATGTATGTGTGTCTGTGAGTGAACACGTTAGCGTCTAAACACTTTGTTCAAATAAGCTGAAAGTTGGTACATATATTGCAAGTCACCAAAGTACGAACCCTATTGATTTTGGTGAATCTAGCACTTATAGTTTTTTTACAGGGACACCAGGAAAAATTCTTTATCATTAAGGCCTATTGGGCCAAATTTTTAAAAGTGCGATAGCGTCTAAACGTCTTATTAATCTGAGCAAAAAAATTGTACACATGTTATAGGTCATAGTTGCACGATTTGTATAGATTTAGGTGAATTTAGCACTTACAATTTTTTTACAGGGTCACAAAGAAAAATTCTTTATCATTATGGCCTATGGGGCCAAATTTTTAAGAGTGTGATAGCGTCTAAACACCCCTAATCAAATATTTCTGCAATCTGCATAAAGAAAATCAAGATAAAATGGCAATTATTTGTAGAAAAAGAGCAGAATTTCTAACGCATTTAAAATTGTAAATATTGTTTTCTCCAGAATTAACTTTTATAAGTTTATAAAAAGTCTGATGAGAATCGGGATCCCGATGGAAAAGTTTAACGGCAAACAACGAAGTTAGTAAAGGTTTTTAATGTATTAATTTAGTAATTTCACTTCGTTTTTTAATTAATATAGTTTAATGTTAGGTAAATAAGTTAATTAAGTAAATAAACTAATTAATTAAATAAATAATTAGAATATTGAATTCAAATGTGGAAAAAATGTTTATTGATTTATTATCTTTAAATATGAACAGATATTACAATTTTTTAAATAAATTTAAAAATAATACATCAGTTAATGCAACTAAAATATGCTGTTTAAGAAAATATGATAAACTGTCATTAATTCATTATAGAACTTTAAAAAATAAAAGGATCGAAGGAAAATTTTATAGTAAAAAATAGAACAAACCTCTTACCGATTTTAATGAAACTTTGTATAATCATGTACAATTTGTGAAAAAATTACAGTAAGTGTCAAACATACTTGGAGGAGGGGGGGGGACAGAGGAAAATATATTAAATTTTTAAATTACCATTTTAGCAATTTTAATAATATATTACCACTTAATTTTTATGAAGATTACAATGAGTGTATTATATACCTAGAGGGGGGCAGGGGAGGGGGGGTAGATGGAAATAAAATATATTTTCCTTTAAAACACCCTATTATAGATTTAAACAAAAACTTTGTATAATAACATACAATTTGTGAAAAAAATCACAATATGTATCAGACATACTTGGGGGTGGGGGTAGGGTTAAAGAGAGGGGGGAGACAGAGGAAAATAAAATATTTTTTAATATCACCATTTAACCGATTTTACCTAATTTCTCCTTGTAAAATTGATGCTTAACATCAACGAGAGTGGAAGTGTTCCATTTCTACATAGGGCGGGGGAGGACAAAAGAGACAGATTAAAAGAAGAAAATTCATTTTTGAATAACTTTTTTACAGATTTAAATCATGTATCGATTTTTTGCATAACTCACTATAATTATTCATTAATAGTAATCGATACACACAAAATATAAATAAACAAACGATAATAAGTGTTGTTTAAAAAGATTATTTTATTTTCCATCTGTCCCCCCCCCCCCCCCCCACCTTATCAACTTTAGTTAACTTTCACTATAATTTTAATAAAATGAAAGTGATATTCGTACAAAGTTTCATATAAGTAGGTAGCATGGTGATATAAAAACAAACATTTTCTTCACTCTGCCCCCCCCCCCCTCCTTAGCAAATCGTCCAGATATGTGTACACTCACTGCAATTGCAATTTTTCATAAGCAGAAAGTTGCATAGATACAAAGTTTTTTTTTAATCGACAATGCGGTTGTTTAAAGAATAATATATTTTACTTCTATCTGCGTCCCCCTTGCCCCCCCCCCCCCAAATATATATTGCACTCATTTTGAGATCTTCATAAAAAGCAAGTGATAGCTATAGAATATGTCTTTAAAATCGGTAAAATAGAGATATAAAAAATATTTTATTTTCCTCTGTCCTCCCCCCCCCCCATCCTTAAGTATGTCTAACCTTACTGTGATTTTTTTCACAAATTGTACGTTATTATGCAAAGTTTTTGTTTAGATCGATGATAGTGTAGTTTAAAGAAGAATACATTTTATTTCCATTGGTCCCCCTTCCCCCCCCCCCAGGTATATGATACACTCATTGTAATATTCATGAAAATTAAGTGGTAGTTATAGAATATATCATTAAAATCTCTAAAATGGTGATATGAAGAGTCTTTATGGGAGTGAGCTATTTTCAAAACTATAACCATATTATTTAATATTTTAGAGAATATAACATTTTACATGCTGAAAAAATCATTAGTGAATCAATCATTAGTGAAGTTATAAAATGTTTCATAACTTCTATCGACAAAAAAAAAAAAAAAAAAAAAAGCTAGATTCATTGTAGTAGTTCAGTCCATAAAACAACTCCTCTAGCGTATTTTGTCAAAGTTTCATAAGATTTATATAATAACTTTTGGAGTTATGATGTTTTGTGAAAAAGCAAAATGTTAAAAATCTCATTCTGAGAAAAAGCAAAAAACGTAATTAAAAACCAGATTTTACCTATTAAATAAAAAATAATTTTAATAACTTTCCTGATTTATTTCAAAGTTTTTTATTTCTTCTTATTATTTTTAAATTCATTTTATATTCAGTAACAAATTTTGATGCTTATACTGAGTAAAACTTTTATGAAAACAAACATTTCCGGTCACTTCTGGTTTCAAAAAGTTGCGAGTGACTAATATTTAGATGCCTGTAACTCAAATTCTAAGCAAGATAGAAACAAAATTCAAACTGATTTAGAAAGTTTAAATGTCAGGCTTTAATACTAAACCAAAAATAAAAAATCTTAGTTTTGACTGAAAATTGCATTTTAAAGGTAGGCAGGCGCCTTAAAAAGTATGTAGGAAAGAATTTAAAACTGAAGCTGTAGGAGATTTGTCCACAATAAAACATTAATAGACTATTACTTTTTTCCCCCAGATATTTTCGAGTGTGTAAAATTATTACCTCGCTTTATCTTAAAAATATATAGAGAGTATTATACAATGCTGTAATTAACTGAAAAATTCCATAATAAAAAGTATAGACAAAAAAAAAAAAAAAAAAAAAAAAGTAATTTTCTTTCTTTCTTTTTTACAAGTAACTATGTATAACAAAAAAAAAAAAAAAAAAAAAAAAAAAAAAATCGACAAATAATGACAAAAAATTAATAGTTTCCAAGTGGTCGTATATTAAAGCTGTAGAGCAAATGGTCTGGATATTACAAATTTCTTTCTATTATGGAAAAGAAATTATACTGATTTTTAGCATAATATTTCATTTTAAGAAATGGGGTACTAATTGTTATGAATTTCAATTTAACATTGAATATGGGAATTTCTGTAACTTTTTTTTTTTTTTAATCTTTTGTTATAGACTATTAACACGTTGAGCGCCACGCAAATTCTTAAAATCCATTAAAATTCCATAATGATACCTCCTGTAATAAATGAACATTAAGCAAATTTTAATAATTTTTCAATCATTAAATGTTATATTTTTAGTCTTATATCCTATTTTATATGCGCACCGATGGTTGACGCGGCTTTATATCATATTTGACACTGTCTGCCACCGATGGCTGACAGGGCGCTCAATGTTTTAATTTTTAATTTTTACTGCTTTTACTTTAGGGGTAAAACTTTCACTGAAATGTTTGAAGTATAACAGGTTCTGCACACTCCTAAAGTTTCAAGATGATTCCTTCAGTACTTAAAGATATATGACAAAATGTCTAGTATCTAGAATGACTGACATGGCGCTCAACATGTTAATATCGGTTTTCAATAAAAAGCAAAGCAGCGAATAGGCGGGCAGAGCTTTGCAGTGGTTCATAAGTAAAGCGAGTAGAGTGGAGTCGAATCATCATTCATTAGGTCAATTATATGTCTTCTGAGTGCAATTCTCTTCAAAAAGTGCACATAATACTTGTATAATGTGTAATAGGAGTCGTGTGGTTGTTCTTTTTTTAACGCATTAGCGCCCAGTATCCTCATTTGAGGACAGCTAATAAAATGACACGTATATTTTTTGTGGTTTCTTGGAATGATTTCTGCTTTTTAGTGACAGTTTATAGCGTCACTCTAAATGATCCCTGAAAGTTTTATGTGCCTACTATTAATTATTATTTCATAATGTGGATAGTCATTTTAAGATTTTTCATTCGTCGCACATACATTTGCTTTTTGCGCAGGTATACTAACTTAAATCAAGTTGAATAATAATATATATTATAATACTTTACTTTTGAAATCTTCGTCAACATATAACAGGATATTAATCTGTTATCTCAAAGTTTTTCTATCTCGAAGTTTTCTCGCTAGAACACTAAACGTCAATAAATGAGGATAGCCTTGAAATTTAAAACTATCAGAAGAATTGTTTAAGTTAATATATTTTTCTGTCAGTTGTGTAAAATAATTTAGAAGTGAAATAATCAGCTAATAATATTTTACAAAATTAATTTGGGCGTTAACGGGTTAATTACCCAAGATTACTATGAGCTCTTGATGCTCAATTAGCTTTCGTGCTAAGTATACTATTCTCAGAAATAATTTTTTTTTATGTTTTCTTTCATTATTCATATAAAAAAATATTTCATGTTTAAAAAGAAAAGATTGGTAAATTGTTTTTGGCGCTAAATGTAAACTAATATTTAAATGACTAACTTTTAAAACTATTATAATATTATTTTCTTATTTTAATTAAATAAAAATAATAATAATAATGAACATTTCAAAAATGGGGCTTCGAGATGCACTAAGACACCTCAAGCGAATTCTTGTTGAATCTCTTGACTGTACGAGTACCAACCTTACGCTTCGTTGTCCACAGACACACCGACACGCACAAACATTGGTTTTATATAAATAAAATATATTTATATTAAATTCCCTTTAAAATTCCTTCTTTTATAAGTTTACGTTTTTTGTAACCAAAAAAATATTAAAATTAGAAAAATAATTTTATTAACTTTTTAATACATTTAAGTTAATATATAACTGTTCAAATAAATTTAAAACACCAAACTAACTTATTTAAGTTAACTACTTATCTAATCGGCTTCTGTGGGTTTCTGTGGTGAATTATTTTCAACTGTTTGGTTTCCGTTCTCATTCTTTTCATTATTGTCATTAAAAATTATATATATTTGTGTGTGTGTGGGGGGCGGGGGGATTTTTTTATTATTATTATTATTATTATTATTATTATTTTTTACCTAAATTGTAAAATTATTTTTTTTTCTTTTACTAGACAGTTGTTCTGCGTAATACTGCTCAAATAAAGTGAGATATATGTAATATTTAATTCCGTAGTTTAAGTAATTTTAAAAGATTTTTTTCCGTGCAATTATTTACCAATTCATTCACTGTATTCAATAAAAAACAGCAAATTATCAGCTTCTTTATCAATCTTCTTTCCCTGTTCTAGAAAATCCCATGGCTCTCCTCTTTGAGGGACCATCTTTAACAAAATTACTCAAATGCAAAAAAGGTAACCCTACTCCGTACCAAGGGGAGATGAAGATAGTGATTGATGATCATTTTCCCCCACGGTGTTGCGTGGGACATAATCCTCTGGCCCAAATGGGAGGATTTCGCAAAGTATTTTTGGAGTGTCCATTGGGTGCATCTAAACAACCAACACACTAGAAAATCCCCCTTCTAAAATAATATTAATTAGAATTATGCACAGAAATGTGTTTTTTGCTTCTACACAAAAGTGGGGAAGGAGGGAAATTTCTCAAACTACCGTCACAGAAGATTTGGATACACAAAAACAACTTATACACCAAACTTTGTGACCACAACTCCCACAGATTCATCAGGACATTTTTTTCGAAAAAAAAAAAAAAAAAAAAAAAAAAAAAAATGGAAATCACGAAAGACCATATATGTGTTTTCAGAAATAACCACAAGATGTACAGCCATTTTCAACCCGCTTGAGCCATTTTTGGCAGATTTCTACTCAAACTTACTGATTCAAAAAATCCTTCCTAAAATTACTTTATTTCCTCTCCCCCCATTCCCCCCTTTTAAAATAGAAATCTAAGTATTCGCTAAAAACATTTTTTTGTACTCACCTCTAGTCTTCCCTTGTACAATTCCTTCACCGCGAAGTAATTTGGATCTGAGTTATGATTGTATACGCGTTGTCAATACCTGCCTCATAAGGAATAAATCGATCAAGTACTTCCGGAGATTTAAGAATTTGAACAAACGCACATTAACATTTTTATTTATATAAGTTATATATTCGTCTTATATACGTCTATATATACATAATTATACTAGTGGATCTGCAGATCAGGAGCTTCAACGTCCTATTTGCATCAGACATTTTTCAATAGGTCATTTTTATTTATTTCTTATTATATAATAGTATACATTGATTCGATCGACTTATTACCATAATCAGATACATTCCTGAGGGGGGCTGCCGCCCCCCTCAACCCCCCGCTGTATCTCTCTTTCTATACCTATTTATATATCATATAAAGTGTTACGGAATTGTAAATAATTGCATTTATTTTTGTATAAATTTTTTCAAAGAGGCTTAGTAAGTCGATAAAATGCTAATTTTGTGCATTTCTAGTCGTTTTAGCGTTAAAATAGCATAATTTTCCTTTAAAAACGAATTGAAAAGCTTCAATAAGGGAAGAAATGGATTTGGCGCCAAATTTGGCGACTGTTTCCCTCCTTGGCGATTTTTTTGGCGACCTTGGCGAGAAAATCATTATTAGGGATATACCAAATATGGAAGCTCTAATCTCACTGGCTGATGAGATACGATAATTTTCCAGAACAGTCTGTGTTCGATAGAATAGTATAAAAGGAGCATTTTTTTAGCCAAGGCTTCCAATCTCAGACCTGTGTCGGTTTCGTCAAATGCTTGCTTTGCTTTGAGCCTCTTTGAATGAGACTTGCTTTATGTGTTATTGCTAAACAGTTTGTACTGTTGTTTTGCTGTTAACGGCTGTTGTTTAAGCTATGTTTACTGGTTGAATTGAAGCTGATACTTGGTTTATAGACCTGTATTCTTCTGGAACTTTCTGTGAATAAATCACTGAATTTTTGCAAGTTTCGCCTTTCATTCTCGGACAACTTACGAACCCCCAAGTACGCAACAATATGCATTCTTATTGAACGACGGTCTTGTATTATTTCCCGGAAATTCATAAATACCGAATTTCATACAAAAAAAATTACATAGCATATCGGAAATATTTTGCGAAGCCTTTAAACTAATTATCAATTCTATGCCCACAATTTTCAACATGAAAACAGGCTTTTAAAATTCTAATAAAATTTCATGATATTTGATGGGGTGTAACCATGTTAAAATACACTTTTAAGAAATACCGACTATACACCATAAAAGTACGAAATTCCTTTATGTATCCCGGAAAAGTAGCCACAGTCATTATAAACGCCAATAATAAGAATAAATCTAATAAATTATAACTCATTAATCTTTCAAACTAATTTGACATCATTTGGATGATTACAGTACATACTCGGAATTATTTTGTGTGGTCCCATAAATTATTTAGTCTATACATAACCTTTTTTTAGAGTAAACATGATTTTAAGCATCTTTATAATGTATGTTAACTTTATTAAGTTCAATTCAGCATAAACGCATTAAAGTGCGTGCTTAAATTAAAAATTCGTCCATAGGCTCTAATGTTACGAAATTCTTTCGTGTGTCTTTGTAAACGAACCATAAACATTGTATACACCAGTAAAAACTATTCAGCTTATTTTGCGTTTAAAATTAATAATTGTTCCAAATTTAACATCGTTTGGATGACTAAGTGACATTGTCAGAACACTTTTGTAAGGTCCTGTACATTAATTAGAAAGCTTAAGAGCACATATTTTCTTCAAGCAACATAAGTTTAAGCATCTTACTCACGTACTCTAGTTTCATTTTCTTCATTGCAAAGTAATGATATTAAAATGCGTTTAAACGAAATTCACCCCATACGCCGTAATGTTAAGAATTTTGGCGTGTCCCTGTACACAGTTTATAAAAAATATAGCAATGAAAATTATACAGCTACTTATATGGAAAGCTGGAATGTGTGCGCCAATTTGCAAGTCAATCGAAGGATTTTTGCGGCCGCTATTGCGGTACATACAAATTCTTCCCATAGGCCGTAAGGATAAGAAAAATTTTGGCGTGTCCCTGTACACGAACAACAAAGGGAATACACACCTAACACTATACAGCTAATTCCGTTGGGCTCGTGAATATGTGTACCAAATTGCAAGTCTATAGCGTTATTTTTGGGGACGCTATCGCGGTACATACAAATTCTTCCCATAGGCCGTAATTATAAAAAAAAAAACTTTGGCGTGTCCCTGTACACGAACTACAAATGGAATGCACACCCAAAACTATACAGCTAATTTCGTGGGGATCATGAACATGTGTACAAAGTTTCAAGTCAAAAGCGTGGTTTTTACGGCCGCTATCGCACGACAGACAGACAGACAGACGGACGGACGGACCGACGGAACCCAAAATCCTTTTGAGTCTCAACAGAGGGCCTCCACTGACGTTTTGGGAAAAATTGAAGTCAATAGCTTGATTTTTGCGGTGGCTATCGCGGTACATACAGATTCTTCCCATAGGCCGTAATGATAGAAAATCTTTGGCGTGTCCCTGTACACGAACTACAAATGGAATACACACCTAAAACTATACAGCTGATTCCGTTCGGCTTATGAACATGTGTACCAAATTGCAAGTCGAAAGCGTGATTTTTGTGGCTGCTATCGCGGTACATACAAATTCCTCCCATAGGCCGTAATGATAAGAAAAACTTTGGGGTGTCCCTGTACACGAATTACAAATGGAATACACACCCAAAACTATACAGCTGATTTCGTGGGGCACATGAACACGTGTACCAAATTGCAAGTCAATAGCGTGATTTTTGTGGCCGCTATCGCGATACATACAAATTCCTGCCATAGGCCGTAATGATAAGAAAAACTTTGGCGTGTCCCTGTATACGAACTACAAATGGAGTACATACCAAAAACTATACAGCTGATTTCGTGGGCTCATGAACACGTGTACCAAATTTCAAGTCAATAGCGCTATTTGTGCGGCCGCTATCGCGCGACAGACAGACACAGCCCAAAACCGTTTTGAGTCTCAATGTAGGTCCTCCACTGACGTTTCGGCAATTACATACTACATTTTCATTTTTCTGAGTTGCAAGTACACTTCTTTTCATTTGTTTTATTTTAGATAGTGTTGCTAGACATTACGACTTTTTACTTTCTCTTACCCATAAGGTAGAGAAAGTATTGTTTTTGGGTCAAATTTTCGAACGCGAGATTTTGTTATATTTACACGTTTTGAGGTCCCCTGAATACGAAAATCATGTTTTTAGCAAATGGTCTGTGTGTCTGTGTGTCTGTGTGTGTGTCTGTGTGTGTGTCTGTCTGTTATCAGCATATCTCAAAAACAAATTATGGCAAAAAGTTCAAACTTGGTATTCTAAATGTGTATCATATAGGGATGCTACAGTAAACTTTTCGTTAAGATCAAGCGAATGGTTCGTGTACAGGGACAATCAAGAGAATTCTAATACATTACGTCTATGGGGGAAATTGCAGGTAAGTAGAGTTTAACGTCTATAAACTGCACTAAACCAAATGAAACGAACATATATTTTTTGTAATAGAGATAGTTAACTGGGAAAAAAATTTTGTGTATGTAGGAGCCTCGCCTCCCCCCCTGGGGGGGAAGTCCCCCCTCGAGAAGAGTAAATTTTCATGATGGGTATCATTCAAAAGAGCTTGCGAATACCTTTAAAACGAATGGTTGAACTATAAATCTGTGATAATTTAAAACAAAGTTATAGATTTTTTTAATTTTAACGAAAAAAAAACTTTGAAAAAAAATCGTATTTTTTTTTTTTTTTTTTTAATATTGAGAGTAAAATGGACTTTTTTTGGATATTTAGTGTTACACTACCTCTCTAATATGGAAATCGTCTGCATTATCATAAAAAATAATTTTAATAAATTATTTTTTAAAAACAGAATTATTTTTTAATAACCGAATTAAATTCTATATAAATGTAGGTGCATTAATGAAACGGGGGGTTGAGGGGGGCGGCAGCCCCCCTCACACAGAACTAATTATCGTATAAAACTCTTCTGAAGCCTAATTTGAATTGTTTAGCATAGGTTTATATGACAGTTCTCGTTCTCGTACCTCTTAATCTGCAACCTGTATTTATAGTTTTAAATTTCAGGGTAAGAGAAAGTCGTGTGAGTGACACACCAGATTATTTACTTTCTCTTACCCATAAGGTAGAGAAAGTATTGTTTTAGGCTCAAATTTTCGAACACGAGATTTTGTTACATTTACACGTTTTGAGGTCCCCTGAATACGAAAATCATGTTTTTAGCAAATGGTCTGTGTGTCTGTGTGTGTGTGTGTCTGTGTGTGTGTCTGTGTGTGTGTGTGTCTGTGTGTGTGTCTGTGTGTGTGTGTGTCTGTGTGTGTGTCTGTCTGTTATCAGCATATCTCAAAAACAAATTATGGCAGAAAGTTCAAACTTGGTATTCTAAATGTGTATCATATAGGGATGCTACAGTAAGCTTTTCGTTAAGATCAAGCAAATGGTTCGTGTACAGGGACAATCAAGAGAATTGTAATACATTACGTCTATGGGGGAAATTGCAGGAAAATAGAGTTTAATGTCTATAGACTGCACTAAACCAAATGAAACAAATATATATTTTTTGTAATAGAGACAGTTAACTGGGAAAATTTTTTTGTGTATGTAGGAGCCTCGCCTCCCCCCTGGGGGGGAAGTCCCCCCTCGAGGGGAGTAAATTTTCATGATGGGTATCTTTCAAAAGAGCTCGCAAATACCTTTAAAACGAATGGTTGAACCATCGATCTGCGATAATTTAAAACAAAGTTATCGATTTTTTTTACTTTTAACAAAAACAAAACTTAGAAAAAAATCGTACTTTATTTATTTATTTTTTTTTTTTTTTTATTATTGAGAATAAAATGGACTTTTTTTGGATATTTGGTGTTAAACTACTTCTCTAATATGGAAATCGTCTGCCTTATCATAAAAGATAATTTTTTTAAATAATAATTTTAATAAATTATTTTTTAAAAAGAGAAATATTTTTTAATAACCGAATTAAATTCTATATAAATGTAGGTGCAATAATGAAACGGGGGGTTGAGGGGGGGGTTGAGGGGGGCGGTAGCCCCCCTCACACAGAACTAATTATCATATAAAACTCTTCAGAAGCCTAATATGAATTGTTTACATAACAGTACTCGTTATCTTACCTCTTAAACTCCAACCTGTATTTATAGTATTAAATTTCAGGGTAAGAGAAAGTCGTGTGAGTGACACACCAGATTATTTTTGTATTCAATAGTCACCAGTAGCTTCTAGAAATGATGTCTGATATAAATAATAAATGATTAATCAATTCGATTTGTCTTTTATGTATATCAAATATCACTTATAAAAATTATTGGTGAATATTGAATAAAAACGTCGCAAAGTCTGGCAACACTGTTCTATATGAAAACATTTTTATTACAGTTTGAAAGCGATAGCTTTTGTAGGCTTAAAAAAAAAAAAAAAGTTTTCTTACGTGCTGTTTAAAATAGGAAACAACACAAAAAGTTTGTAAATATGCCTCATTCATTGAAAAGTAAGGAAAAAAAATAGATACATTTATTTATATTCAATGCTGCAAATGAATAATTTTTGTAACTTATTATTTCCATTATTTAACGAAATAAAAAGAAAGGCCTATGTTCTGTTGTTTTCTGTATTCTTTAAGAAGAAATTTAATCATACAGAATTTGTTAAATATTTTCCCCATAAAAGCAGTGAATATTGTTGCAAGATGATTTTTAAATCCCTCAAAAGCTGTAACGGTGCATTTAAAAAAACTGGCTTATAGGAATCAATTCGTCACAATCATTTTATTTTTTAATAATCTATAGTCACTTAATGATTTTTTTTTTTAATTTATTAAAAAATATTTCTTACCGTTTATAATACACATTTTAGTGCACTATCTTAAAATTAAATAATCACTGTGATTTAAAACAATGATAGGCAATGAAAGGATTAAATTTAAGATTTTAGAAAGAACATTAACTTATAATATAATGAAGAATGCGAAATTTAAAAATGCGCATAAATCAGAATGATTGATATTTAATAAGTTAACGCATTTCTTTTAAAAATTGCACTTCTTATTTATGTTAAAATATCATTATTTTGCTAATTAGAATGACAAATGGTTTAAAAAATATTCTTTGGAAGAATCAATAGTTATATATATATATATATATATATATATTGCTACGAAATTGTAAATAATTGTGTTTATTTTTGTATAAATTCTTTCAAAGAGGCTTAGTAAGTTGATAAAGTACTAATTTTGTGCATTTCTAGTCGTTTTAGCGTTGAAATAGCCTTATTTTCCCCTTAAAAACGCATTAAAAAGCCCCAGTAATGCAGGTAATGGATTTGGCGCCAAATTTGGCGACTTTTTCCCACCTTGGCGATTTTTTTGGCGGCCTTCGTGAGAAAATCCTTATATGGGATATACCAAATATGGAAGCTGTAAGTTGATTGGTTGACCACTTTCTAGAGTTTTCTCGAAAAATCTGGGTTCTATGGAACAGCATATAAGGAGCGCTTCCTCGCCAAGGCAGTCAGTCAGTTCAGTTCAGATCTCAGCCAGCTTCGCTAGTGCTTGCATTGCTCTTGAGCTTCTTTGAGAGAGACTTGCTTCAAGTGTTATTGCTATACAGTTTGTACTGTGGATTTGCTATTGACAGCTGTTGTTTAAGCTGTGGTTACTGCTTGAATTGAAGCTGATAATTGGTTTATTGACCTGTATATTTCTGGAACTTTCTGTGAATAAATTACTGAATTTTTGTAAGTTTGGCCTTTCATTCCCGGACAACTCACGAACCCTCAAGTACGCAACATTTCTGGTGTCAGAAGTGGGATTGTCTGTGAATGGTTATAACTAGAGCTATGGAGGAACAGATGAAGAAACTTCTAGAAAGCTTAGCTACCCAGATGAATGAAATGAAAGAAGGGCAAAGAGAGATGAAGGAAGGACAAAGAGAGATGAAAGAAAGTATGGAAGCATCGCAAAGAGAGATGAAAGATAGCCTGAGTCAAGAGATGAATGAAATGAAAGCCGGACAGGAAAAGATGGAAACCGGATTGATAGAGAAAATGGAAACATCGCAAAGAGAGTTGAAAGACACTATGGGTGAAGTTCAGGAAGAAATTAAATCTAATCAAGATGAGATGAAGAGAGAGCTTTCAACTGTGAAAGAATCAATCGAGGGAAAATTAACGGTGATGGAAAATAGAATGCATGGAATAGAAGAGAAAGTTATAAAGATAGAAGAAAATTTTGAAGAGAAAGTTTTGAAAATAGAAGAAAGTTTTAAAGAGAAAGCTATGAAGATAGAAGAAAATGTTATGAACGTTGAAGAGAAAGCTATGAAGATAGAAGAAAATGTTATGAAGGTTGAAGAGAGTGTTACGAAAATAGAACGGAGTTTCGAGGAGAAAGTTAAAGAAAATTTTCATCAGGAACTGAAAGGAAGGTTTGCAGAGATAGAAGGTAAACTGAAGAGAATAGAAGAAGATCTGGAGAGAAAAATGGAAGAAAAGTTAGAATCCATGCCCCAGGAAACTGAAAAGAAAGAGAGAAGAATCCAGAATCAGGAATCTATTAAGCTATCTACCTACGATGGCAGTTCCTCCTGGCATGTATATAAGACGCAGTTTTCCATCGTAGCTGAAGCTAACGGCTGGGACTCTGTTGCAAAGACGGCTCATCTGGTAGGGTCGTTGCGGGGCGACGCCGCAGAGATTCTGGAGACCCTTTCGAAGGAACAGCGATATGACTATGAAGCTTTAACCAGAGCACTGGAGCTACGTTTTGGAGCGAGTTGGTCCAAAGAATATAGTCGACTCCAGCTAAGGTCCCGTCGTCAGAGACCAGGGGAAAGCTTACAAGAACTGGCATCAAACATCCAGAGGCTTTCATATTTGGCTTTCTCAGACTGTCATCCTGAAACACGCAATGATCTGGCTCTAGAATATTTCATTGATGCTGTCGGATATCCAGATATTCAAAAAGCCCTCAGACTCTCCGACGTGAAAGATGTGGAGTCAGCCTTGGTGTATGCCCTAAAGCTCGAGACAGCCCAACAAGCCTCCTGTAAACATCGCCAGAACAGCACAGCAGACAAAGTGAACGGCTCTCAAGATGATCTTAAGGAGATTCAGGAAATGATTGCAGAAATCAATAGAAGACTACGCATTCTTGAGAGTAGGAAAGAAGGGAAGACTCCAACAACTAAATGCTGGGGCTGTGGAAAAGACGGGCATATCAAACGAAGCTGCACAGTAAGAACACCTAGAGACGCAACCAAGAATGTCTCTGAAGTATGCCACCCAGGAGGAGCTCTTCGGGAAAATCCAGATGCCTTCTTGCGGAAGCCTCCATCTGAAGATCATAAATACATCTGTAAAGCCGATGATAGACCCCAAAGTATACAGCCAGTTGCTCGCCAAGTTACTGTCGCAACACCATCAGAACAAGATCCCGATCCCTGGAGTGACGAAGAACTTAGACAAGCCCAGTTGGAAGATCCTGACCAAAAGCCAATATTACAGCTGAAGGAGACGACCAGCAACAGACCTACCTGGCAGGACATTTCCAGATTCAGTCCCATCACGAAAAGTTATTGGGCACTTTGGGGCTCTTTTCATATCAGAAACGGCATATTATACAGAAAGTGGGAATCTGATGATGGGAAAAGCTTCAGATGGCAGATTTTATTACCAAGATCAAAAATTCCAGCTGTTTTAGAACAACTGCATAGTAGCTCTACCGGAGGCCACTTTGGGGTAATGAAGACTCTGCAGAAAGTTCGGGAACGCTTCTACTGGTGCAAGGCAAAGGAGGATGTAGAGAAATGGTGTAAATCCTGTGATGCTTGTGCGGCACGTAAAGGCCCGCAGAAACGAAGTCGAGGAATACTGCAACGGTATAACGTGGGAGCACCATTTGAACGGATTGCAATCGACATCTTGGGTCTTTTGCCACGGACCTCCAGTGGAAATAAATACATCCTCGTCGTGATGGACTATTTCACCAAGTGGCCTGAGGCATATCCCATTCCCAATCAAGAGGCATGCACAGTCGCAGAAGTCCTAGTGCAGCAATGGGTGTCAAGGTACGGCACGCCCCTACAACTTCATACCGACCAAGGTAGGAACTTTACCTCTGATGTTTTCAAAGGATTGTGTCAACTACTCGGCATAGACAAAACCCGGACAACACCCTTACATCCCCAGATGGACGGCATGGTCGAGAGGTTCAATCGTACTATCCTGAATAACCTCTCTCTTCTAGTATCAAGGAACCAGCAAGATTGGGACTTGAAGTTGCCATTATTCCTGCTGGCTTATCGAAGTGCTGTCCATGAAACCACCGGCTATACTCCAGCCCAGATGCTGTTTGGACGTGAACTTCGTCTCCCTTGTGATCTCCTGTTTGGTTGTCCACCCGATGCGCCTTCAACGCCCAAGGAGTACATCCAAGATCTCCAGGCACGATTTGAGGACGTACACAACTTTGCTCGAGAACGAATTAACATGGCGACGGAGAAAATGAAGACAAGGTACGATCTAAAGGCTACACAACATGAGTTCCAGGAAGGAGAGAAGGTCTGGTTGTGGAATCCTGTTCGACGCAAAGGACTCTCTCCCAAGTTACAGTGCAACTGGGATGGACCATACACAGTCTTAAAAAGGCTGAATGATGTAGTGGTGCGTATCACTAAAACACCTTCGTCAAAACCGAAGGTGGTACACTATAATAGGCTAGCCAAGTACCACAAGTAACGGTAAAATTTAAATTTAAAATGTAAATACTAGTAAAATTTGCGCATGCGCACTGTAAATATTTGTATATAAATATTTGTACATATTTGTGAATTTTGTAAATATTTCCCACTTAATTTATATTTCTATGTTATATTTATGTGCAACTTCGTTCTTATATTTTAGATTGTGTAAATTTGTTTAGTTTCGCCTCTTGACCAAGGGTTGCACTGCCCGGGACGTGCAGTCCTTGGGAGGGGGGCAGTGTTACGAAATTGTAAATAATTGTGTTTATTTTTGTATAAATTCTTTCAAAGAGGCTTAGTAAGTTGATAAAGTGCTAATTTTGTGCATTTCTAGTCGTTTTAGCGTTGAAATAGCCTTATTTTCCCTTAAAAACGCATTAAAAAGCCCCAGTAATGCAGGTAATGGATTTGGCGCCAAATTTGGCGACTTTTTCCCACCTTGGCGATTTTTTTGGCGACCTTGGCGAGAAAATCCTTATATGGGATATACCAAATATGGAAGCTGTAAGTTGATTGGTTGACCACTTTCTAGAGTTTTCTCGAAAAATCTGGGTTCCATGGAACAGCATATAAGGAGCGCTTCCTCGCCAAGGCAGTCAGTCAGTTCAGTTCAGATCTCAGCCAGCTTCGCTAGTGCTTGCATTGCTCTTGAGCCTCTTTGAGAGAGACTTGCTTCAAGTGTTATTGCTATACAGTTTGTACTGTGGATTTGCTATTGACAGCTGTTGTTTAAGCTGTGGTTACTGCTTGAATTGAAGCTGATAATTGGTTTATTGACCTGTATTTTTCTGGAACTTTCTGTGAATAAATTACTGAATTTTTGTAAGTTTGGCCTTTCATTCCCGGACAACTCACGAACCCTCAAGTACGCAACAATATATATATAATATGCTGTGCTAATATAGATTATTATTCAGAATAAAATATATAAATTTGAATGAATACCTTATTATTATTATTGTTGTTATTATCATTATTTATATATTGAAAAAGGTTTGTATTTTATAAGGTAACAAACAATTTGTTATAACATAATGGCAAGATAATTTTATTTTTATTTATTTATTTACGTTTTATGTGTTATTATTAACATGTTCTAATTTATGTTATTACGTTTTTTATAGAGGTGTCAAGTTACTACCAATAAAAGAAAAAAATAATAATAATAATTGTCCTGCCACTATTTAAGAATAGTAATCAAAATTAATCGCCGATAACAAATTATTACCATTAAAAAATTCCAGTATGAAGATTGAAAACAATCCGTAACATCTTGACACTTCTGATTTTTAAAGTGTGTGTTAATTTCATTGCAAGTTTATTTTTGACAACCTACACGCAATAAACGTTTTAATAAAGCAAAAATTTTATTTTACACTGCATTAATTAATAAACTTTATTCCTGAAAACAAAATAATTTTTACTACTTCAGCTAAAATAATTATACAAATTCGCGAATTCTATAATATAAATCTTGTTTAAATTTCATTCCTTATCTTTTTTGTTTCCGAATATATATTTAAAATTTGCCCATTTAGCAAATTTTCAACACCATTTAATTTATTTACAATTTGATTAGAATACTAAAAATTTTCATTTTCTTAATTAATGTTATTTCTAAAATGTTTAAATTATAATTACAAGCTTAACAGTATGGTTTTTGTTGTTCCAAATATTGTAGACGCATATTCTATTTTTAGAATGTGTAGCATTCTTGTTTAATACATTTTTAATAAGTTTTTCTTTTTTCATATGCTTTATTTATTTTTATTGAAACGCATTACATCTAAACTACCAAGTGAAAGCAAATATTATTTTCGAAACACAAGGAACAGGGATGAAATTGTTTCGCAGAACTCATACCAGCGATTCTATGGCGTATAAGACTTTTACTTCCGTTTCAAAAGTATTTTTACCCATCTTTATTACTGCCCATTGCGCAGCACTAGTGCGGCGTTAAACGCGACCAACCAACCAGCAAACCAACCGAGCTTTATTAGGAATAAAAGTTATCAAAACGAATGAATATCTTATGTATTGCATATATTTGAAGTATTTTAATAGTGTTCTGAAAATTTGCAATAGCCACCATCAAAATTATTAAAAATTACTTTAAAATTATCATTATATTTTGAGTGAATGAAACATCAAGAAATTATACTTTCTAATTTGGCAGAAAAATTAGAATTTGACTACAACAGTGTAAAGCGTAAAATTATGTATCATAAAAAGTGCATCTAACATGGAATAGACAGAAAGATAAAATAATTATAAATATAATCATAATATACAGATAATATCAACATCAACATTATTGGTTGGTTGGTTGATCGGGTTTTACGCCGCACTAGTGCTGCGCAATGGGCAATTTCGGTCTGGGACTCACCCCTAGACGTGGTCCGGAGAAAGGACGTCACAATATCGATCCTACACGGAGAGGATTCAAATTATTGAAAATTACTTTAAAATTATCATTATATTTTGAGTGAAGGAAACACAAAGATATTTTATTTTCTTATTTGCACAGAAAAATACAAATTCTGCTAGAACTGTGTAAAATATAAATGTATGTATTCTTCTGGTAAAAAAATATTCATTAAAAAGAACATCTTATATGAAATAGATAGAAATATATAATAATTATAAATATAGTATCAGATAATATCAGTATCAAAATTATTAAAAGTTACTTTAAATTTTAACTATATTTTGAGTGATACTTTTCTTGAAGATTAAGAAAATATTATTTCTTATATGTGCAGAAAAAACAAAATTCTCCTATAACACTGTAAGGCACAAAATTATGTATACTTAATGTAAAAAATAATCGTGAAAAAGGGCTTCTTAAATGAAATAGACAGAAATATATAATAATTATAAATATAATCATAATACAAAGATAATATCAACATCAAAATTATCCAAAACTACCTTAAAATCATTGCTATATTTTGAATGAGTTATTTTCTTGAACATCAAGAAAATATTTTTTCTCATTTGCACAGAAAAAATAAAATTATCCTATAGCACTGTAAAAGTATAAAATTATGTATACTTCTGGTAAAAAAATTATCATAAAAAAGGATATCTTAAATGAAATTTAAGAAAATGGAAAAGTTTAACTCTTTGGAATAGAGATGGGCCCTGCAGCGGCCGAGTGGTTCTGCGCTCACAGCTGGTAGACATGAGGTGCCGGGTATGATCCCAGGTCGCGATTGTCGGCCTAGCTGTTTGGAGTTTTCTGTGATTTTCTTCGAAACGTGAGTAAATACGGGCAAGACCCCACGGAGGGCACTCCCCTCAGATCTAAGTACCTAGTGCAGTCAATCGAACATAATACCCACAAACCAACCCAACCTTTGGGACAGAGAAATGGAATTTCTTTTGCGATTATCGATCGCAAAACTTTTTCTTGACAGTATTTTGAATTTATTTTAAACGTTTCTCATAGTGTTATAAGTATAATTCCTCATCATACTATAAGTATGGGAAACTTAGGTAATCATGAAAGGTTTTGAATTCTATTTTTTGACTGCTTTACACAGTTTAAGGAATCCGAAAATGACAAAATTGATATTATGTTCGTCTATAGGGTGTCTGTTAGTCTGTTAGACTGTGTACACGATACCTCAAGAACAAATAATCGAAAAGATTTAGGACCAGTTTTAAAATATTCTTTATGACACTGGCATGAATCATATTGATTTAGAACAATCTAATTTAAAACCTTTGTAATTATTAACAATTTACAATTTTCTTAACATGGAAGTATAGGACAAATTAAACGAAATATTTTTATTGTAAAAATGCCAAACCAGTTTTAAAATATTAATTATGATACTGGTATAAACTTAATTTTGAAAATTCAACTTTGAAAACTTCATAAGTTATTTGAAATTTACAAATTGCTTAACATGGCAGAATAGGGCAAAATTTCACATAAACGACCTTTTTGAAAAATATTTTCATCATAAAGGTGTTGTCAGACCACTTTTAAGATATCATTTATGATACTGGCTTTAACACCATTGGCTATTCATTTTTTTTTTTTTCTAAGTTAAAAATTTCGTGAGCAATTTAAAATTTATGATTTTCTTAACGTGGCAGAATAGGGCAGAATTTAGCATAGATGTTCATTTTGAAGGATGCTTTCATCATAGAGATGCCAGTCTACGTTCAAGATATCATATATGATAGTGACTTGAACATCATTAACTACGAAAATTCTAATTTGAAAATTTCGTAATTTATTCGAAATTTAAGGTTTTTATAAACTTAGCAGAATAGATCAATATTTCATAGCAATTTGCATTATGGGGATTGTTGCATTAGAAATAATATGGAATTGCCTAAAAACTAATCCACGAAACTTAACCCGATAAAATAAATTAACAATTTAGGATAAGGTAGATGCATCGAAGTGAACGACGGATAACGGGGATATTGTCTGTCACCGTTCCGAACAACCGGTCAAATTCAAGTATGTCTTGTACTGAACTAGAAATTTATGCGAACATATATATGATGGGGAACTGAGCAGGGTCTACCTATTCCAACTAGTTTAATATCTCATTATAGAATAAGTTTGTGACATTTATAAATTCATAAATGAAACATGTTTGCAATAAAAGAACAAAAAAAAAAAAAAAAAAAAAGAAAAAAAAAGAGATCTGCATTGCTTTTCAAGTGTCATAATGTACTTGCGTTTATCGCCTGATAAGTGGTTTTCACAGAAAGTATTCATCGATAAGCCACAGGTTTCGGTGAAAATGTGAACATTGTTTCATAGCTTTTTCAAGCAGTAAATCTCGATTTATTATTTTATTTATTGTATTTTTAAGTTCAGTGCAGTTTATTTCTGCGCCGGTATATTTTTTCTTGTTACCTGCGATTTCACATTAGAAATATTAGAAACTCCATGTATTCTTTCGGGTATTCGTTTAATGTCTTTATTCCATGAAGGTAATGATTATTAATTAATATTTCATTTGTTTATTTATTTGTTTATTTTTGGTTGCCTTTAAACTGTGTTGCTTATTTTTCACTCAGAAATTTATATTCGATGCATTTCACAACTTTTTGCATTATGAAATAGGAATACTTTTCTTTGAAAAGCGCAAAAAAATACCCTTCAGTGCGCAAGCTATTTACATGCAACATTTAAAATGGATAAAAAAAATTAAGGAAGCAGACACAATTTCTCATTTTAACTAATAAGCTGCTTCCAGAAATTTTAATACCAAAAGATTAGGACCTAATATATATATATATATATATATATATATATATATATATATATATTGAAACTGCCCTCTGCATATTTGCCAACTTTTTCCCATTTTAAATTTCACAATTTTTGTTGAAAACTTTATGTTTTATCTGAATGCTGAAGTTTTTCTATTGAATTTGACAAAGAAAAGTGTTTTTCGAACTAGTTGTATTAAAAATACTAAACAGTTGGCAACTGTGCCTCTTTATAACATAAAAGGTTCTCACAAAGGCAATCCTGAATACCACTATTTTTATATAGTAGTTTTAGACATGACTAACTGTCGTATCCGTTGACATCTATTTAAAAAAGTTATTGTATGAAAAATCTCGTATCTGAATTTCCCTTTGTGAGAACACTGATAGCATAAGCATGCTTCGGCATGCTTCGTATAATTTTAAAGAAGGCTTCCATAATTATGCTGAAAAGATTCTAATTTTCTTTATTACTAATAATTAGATTTAGTTTTGAAAGAAATCTAAAGTGATTGCTTTATAAGTATTAAATATTCTAAAAATGAATTAAATGACATAATCAGAGCCTGATTAAGTGACACTCTCATCAGTATTTTTTAACAATTATTTTTATCTGATAAAAAACAAAATTTCTTCTTCAAAATAAGCAAACAATTATTTTTAGAAGATAGTGGTGTTTGACTGGGGGTGCAAAATTTCGGTTCTCCGATACTGTTAATTCCGGCGATGTCCAAGATGAAGTAGTGTTTACAGAATGTTGAAAGCAATGAAAGAACTGAAAAAAGGTGTAAAATAGAAAGAGAAATACAGAAACATTTTCTGAAGTCTTTAATAGAAAATATTTCAAATAAATAAATACAAAAGGCATAGCATTAGTAGTGCTGAGGAATCCCTTGACGACTTAAAAAAAATTTGGCCATTTTTGCGACGAATTGAAATGGCTATCGCAATTCGTAACTAAAGATCTTGGCGGGAAACGTCCAAGCTACTTTGCTGCAAAATTTCCAATTTTGACAAAGGTGTATAACGCTGAAGTTTTTCTATACAACATATATATATATATATATATATACATATATAGTTTTATGATATTTACTTAAAAAAAAGAAAAAAAAATCTTAATAAAATCCAAATTATAGTTATTTAAATTTAAGGTGAGAACATAAATAAACTCTCATAAGTTACACATAAACTATCAAAAAAATCAGCTTACGTATATAGACTAGTTATAGTTGTAGGGTGACTAAAGCGCCCGTTGAAAAATAATCATTTCATTTTATTTATTTCTCACTTCAAATAATTCATTTGCTAGCAAGCACATGCGAAATTTTCGCACTTTATTTATCTCTTCGTTACCTTTAAAATTTATTATTATTATTTTATAGACTCATTTTTTCATATGCATAAGCAAATTTAATATTATATATACATACATATATATATATATATATATATATATATATATATATATATATATATATATATATACATTTTTTTTTACGTGAAAGCATATTTTATTTTATGCTGAGAAAATAAAAAATAATAATAATGGATAGAAATGGCAGCAATTAAAAATTTAAATGTCTAATTTAAAGCTATGACTATTTTCATATTTTAATGAATTTTAAAAAATCTAATCAAAAATTCGTTGCAAAGAAGGTATCAAATGAAAGAGGGGATTTTTCTGAATCCGTCGGATTAAACAGCTTATTGATCGGACAATTAATTTTTTTTTTAAATTAACTAATGTATGAAAATTAGGTGGCAACTTGCGTTCGCACACGGGCAGATTCCAAGAAAATTTCTTAACCTTTTAAAGCGTGACAGAGTCAGTCAGTCAGCGATGAGCGTAACAATATATGCTGATAATTTCCTAATGAATGCGTGGATCTTCTATCATAAATAAGTAAAAATAAAATATAGAAACGTATATAAAATAAAATAAAAAATAAAAAATAAATTGTGATGAAAGTTTGCTGTGGTCTCAATCCAGTTCTCGACACAGTACGATATAATTTTAAACAGATAAACCGAGTAAGAATATCTAGATGAATAACAATATCTATTTATAAGAACAAATACATAAATAACAAAATGCCTACGCATTCTTATTTCAAATGTAGTATATTAATATTTAATATCTAATTAATATTTCTATTCATAAAATATTAATATATTTCATATATTTATTTCAATCACATGCATCATACGAAAATGAACATTACTTTAGTCGCTGAATTATATGCATTGAATTCTTTTACATGTGACCACGTTAATTATAATTTCTATTTTTATAAATAATGAACAGATTCATTAGTGCAGATACTTATTCCAAATTAGTATCTAATTAAAATAAACGAATGAATTCATGCTAGAACAGGTAAATAAGCTTAATAAAATTATAAATACGGTTATTGTGTTTCTTTTGAATTATGTTTGACAATCAAGTACGCACAAAAAACAATGAATTTCATTGCTGAAAAATTTCTATTTAAAAATTAGAATTTATTCGCATTACTTCAAATACAATTAATTTTATGATACGCATATTTCTGACTTGTTTAAATATGAATAACTAGCAAAGCCCCGGTTCGGAAACGAACCGAATTTCGAATGCGGGAAAAATTTCAAAATCAAACTGGAAATGTACAAAATTCGGTCTGATGCTGCCTGCGTGCCAATAGATCAAAGTTTGTTAAAGAAACCATTTTTTAATTCATGAAATCAATGAAGGTAGTGAATCAACGAAGGCTTTTCTCGCTTCGCACTATATTTAAAGGAAACATTTTTCTATATCGCTTTACAAACAAAAATAAAATTTAAAGAAATCATGAAATTGCTTTAAAGCCCACTTTGGTCTCCCTTTGGTTTATGTTATAATTATTTTTTTTAATTGTATTTTTCTTTTCTTTTCGTTTTCCTTTAATTTCCATATTTACTGAATTCGATTCTTTGTTTTTCAATATCACGTAATTGAGCAGACGACTATTTCATTTATTTAACGTTCATTTATATTTCCATTAATTTTTGGAACTCTCGTGCAACTTTATATAAATTGTTTTTTTACTCCATTTTCAATTTTCATTTTTTTATGTGCATGAGTAAAATATTTTATATATATATATATACTAGCAGACCCGGCAACGTGTTGCTGTGACTAAGTTATGCGTTGAATTATATTGTAGTAAACTATTTAATACAGTCAAATTATTATTTACGAATAAAGACGAAAACGTTGTAGCCGATGTAAAAACTCACAGGTTTGAGATTTGAACCTTAGGTCAAAATTTGGAAGCGATTGATAACATTTTCGTAGAGTGGATATTAAGCACAAATTAATTTTATTGTACGGTCTTATAAATTTTAATGGCAAGATGATATATATTATTTCTAATGCTACTTAGGATAAAAATGCTAAAATGACTAATATATAAATTAAATTCTATTAAAATTCTATTAAAATAAAAGTATAAAAGAAGCAGACGATTTTAAAAATCAATTTTAATGGATGAGTGAAATATAATATTTCTAAAGCTATTTTGGATTAAAATACTAAAAAGACTAATATGTAATTTAATTTTTATTAAAATTCTATTAAAATAAATATATAAAAGAAGCAGATGATTTTAAAATCAATTTTTATAGAGGAGTGAAATATAATATATGCTATAATGGATAATTCTACTATAAAATGACCTCATCATTTTAAATATTTTAAAGATGGCAACAGCTGTAGTTATAAAAAGGAAAACAATATGGCTAAACCAGAAAAATAAGTAAATTTGATAAGTATTTTAAAACTTTAAAATAGGACATTTTATGATATATTGGACATTTAAAGTAAATATACATGTATGATGTATCATTTTAAACAGAAAAAGATTTTGGAAAAGTTAACTATATTTTAACGAAGTGATGAGAAGGTTTTGAATATGTTAAAATTTTAATAGTAAATTCAAGTTAATAAAGATGGAAAACATTGATGATTAAGATAAGAATAATTATAAGATAAAAAAATAATTTTTTTATATACCATGCTTTTAAATTTTAATATACTAATAATATTTTAATTAAAAGGAAAATTATAAATATTCTTTCATAGTTTGAAGTTAAATTTGTTTTGAAGTATCTATGAAACAATATTTCGTGCAATACATATTACATGTCATACATACGTACAATGAATAATACATATTACATTTCGTACAATACATACATCTGGCATGTATATTTTCGTGTTACGCTTTTGATCGCCAAATGCAAAAAAAAAAAAAAAAAAAAAAAAAATGCTGTCAATTTGACAGCAAAATAACTCAATCCAACGCACGCGATAACTATACCCAAATATAAGGATTAAAATCGGGAAATAAATTTCCTCGATTTTTAATAATTTTTTACAAAACATCCAACGGGCGATTAACATAGGAAATCTTCTTCTTGGCTGCACAGACGGTCAGTCAGTGAACTCATAGATATGGTATAGTATATATAGAGTGATCATTGGATAGAAAAAAGTTATTCCTTTTCACTTGGGAAAAGACTATTATTTTTACCAAATATGACCGTCTTCTCCCGAGTGAATACACACAAGAATGCATACGAATATTCTAGCAAATAAAATTTATGAATAATTTATTTACTAAAGGTGAATGAAAAACTCCAGATATAGTTTCAAATTCATATATATATATATATATATATATATATATATATATATATTTTTTTTTTTCAATATCATTTAATGACTGATTCCAAAGCTTTTTTTTCGGCATCAAAAATCTTTGTACGATAACATGGGGATGATAGATCTATATATATTACTATATCTGTGATAGAGCTACATTATCACTTTATCAATGTGTATAAAATCTTTAAATTGATTATGACATCAATTTTCGTGAGATGCATAATTTAACTTTATATAATTTTTTAACGTTCACGTTTGATTAAATGTATTTATTTTTATGTCGAAAGAAAATGAACTCGTAATTTTTTTTTTTTTTTTTTTTTTTTTTTTTGGCAACAATTAAACTTATGGAACTCACAGATATTTTGGAGCAACTGTAACAAAGTTATTACTTACAAACTTTGAATAAACACCATAAAATGAAATAAACTCGCAACAATTGTTTCGGGTCGAAAAAACACACGACCCTTCATCAGGCGAACAAAGTAAGCACGAGTGCTGCAGTCAAAGCGGAAACGCCAGTTTTGTGATGCTTCTTTATTAAACTGTAACAAAGGGCTATAATTAACAAATAATTGCAATAAGAAAATATTGTGACAATAAATTGAGATAAAAAATATCCTATCTCTCAAGTTGGACCAAACTGCACACAGTTGGCAAAATTTCATTAAAATCGGTCCCTTAGTTTAGGAGTTTATCGCGGACAAACATCGTGACACGAAATTTATATATATATATATATATATATATATACAGATTTTGTTTTTCTTTTTAGCAACAATTAAAATTTAAATGTCCACATTTAAACCTTTTACCAGGTTATAATTTTCACATTTTAATTAATTTTAAAAAATCTAATAAAAATTTCGTTACAAATAAGGTACCAAATGAAAGGGACATTTTTTCTGAAACCGTCGGTTTAATTAACTTATCGACCGGACAAATGATTTTTTTTTAATTAACTAAAGTATGAAAAGCTGGTGACAATTTATTAAAATAACTATAGTATGAAAAGCTGGTGGCAACAACACACAGACAAACAGACAAAAATTTCTCTTAGCCAACGAGATATATAAAGTAGAGTGATAAATGGTAACCCTGGAGAAGGTCCAAGATGATTCATGTCACATGCTCTCCTTGCACCTGTGTATTCGGTGGTTCCCTTGGTAACAGCTAATTTTCAGTAAATTTTTATGGCAACGGTTTGGAGATTGTTCATCGCGTAAGTCATAACCGCCATTGTTTTTGTTTACTTACGTAGTTTAATATTCTTTTGTTCTAAATCATTTTGATTTTGATTTTACTTCTCTTTTATTTCGTGTAGTTGAACTTTAACCGACAAAATGCTTAAAAATAATTGAAAAATTATTATTTGTTGTTAAATTTTGATCTTTATAAGTTTAAATTTTCTTTTATAAACACTTTTAAACTTTGTTGGGAAATGGTGGGGAAAAAAGGTATTTTATTATTTATTGAAATGTGAAATATGTGTAAAATTATTTTAAAAACAATTTATTTCGGTCATAGGACTGTCATGTTACCTAATAATAATGATAATTTGTCGAACAGATATTTTAAATGCCAAAATAGCGATAAAGGGCCAAACACAGCAACCTATTGCAGCATGTCACGTGATTCATCTTGAACCACGTAAAGCTAATCTTTCATCCATTGAATCAGCACTCTAATTTATATATCTCGTTGCTCTTAGCCAATCAATTTGTGTCCAGCCACGGACTTACAGTGAAAAACTCTCTTATCCATTTATATATGCAGAGATTTTATACCGGGTGTCCAGAAGTCTGTAGACATTTTAAAAATTCATAAAAACAGAAAGAACTGATGTAATTGCATGCGGTTTGCGGGAAAAAAAAATTCTCCTGAAGGGAGTTTTTTTTTTTCTTTCTTTCTTTTCTTTCTTTCTTTTCTTTCTTTCTATTTTTTTTTTTTTTTTTTTTTTTTTTTTCTTTTTAAGCAAAGAAAAAAAAATATTTATATTTTTCGTCGACATCGGGCACTGAACGGACGTGTAATGAGAAATATACTATCAAATTTCGATAAATGGCACGGTTTTACAATTGACACAGTTTATTTTTTATTTTGCTTTCGACTTGTGCATAGGCGTAGCCAGCTTTCCGAGCGGGGGGGTGCCCAAATTTTAAACTAAAAGTTACAATATGAATACATTATGAACATAGTGCGCGTATGTATGCATGTGTGCGGTTTAACACATGTATAAAAGTTACACAAGTTAACACATGTACGTTTTAACATATAAATTAAGTAACTTTCTCTTAGAATAAATAACTAGACTTGACGCAGAACAGAAATATCAATATTCAATATTTACACAACGTTAAAAATGCCGATGTAAAAAAATGTTAAATGCAGACTGCAGTTTTGGTAGCGTAAATCGGTGCATTTGGCTTCTTTTGAAATATCATTTGATAAAGTTTGGACATTCAGAGTAGTGCCGCTATCCGTCTAACAGAAAAGGAACAGAAGTTTGAAAATTGATTAAAACAAGGAAAGAATGTTGCATAAAAAATATTGAATGGTGTCAATATTTGGTTTCAGTACGAAACCAATGAACGTTAAAAGGTTAATTAAAAATCTGAAGCCTTAAGTAATAAACGAAAACCTAAAACCTAAACTACGGAAAAACTTATACTATGTAACTTAAATTGCGCACACAAAGTGATAAAGTAGAATTATAATGATATGTTTATTTATAATCTCATTTCATTTCTTTTATTTTACCAGTTTCAAATTATGAACCTATATACATTAATTAATTATATTTATATATATATATTAAATTAATACAATCTTGTAGATACTTTTTAAAAATTATTATTTTATTCGTTCCCATATTCATGAATAGCATTTATTTTCTATATTTTAAAACATTGTTGTATTGCTGTAGTTGTTATGTTAGTTTCAAACAGAATAGTACAAACGGGTATTGTGATCGCTGTAAAATTAAAGTGATACTTATTAATAAGGTTGTAATAAGCTGTTGTGTGTACCATAATATAAAAATGTGATGTGTGTAAAAGTCACAAAAATAAATGTATCGAATTGTGGAAAGTGTAGAAACACGCCACAGACCGGACCAAGAGCTGACCATTAGCCAAATAAATTTACGAATTTCCACTGTACATAAGAATTCCATGAAAAATTGCATAAAGTAAAATGAAAACATTAAAAGGGACACATACCAATAAAATTGCACTGAAAATCCCTGCAAAGTAAATGTATCAAAATGGAGGACAGATAAAAAGCTAATGTGGTGTCTCACTATCTGACCGTGCACTGGCCATCAGCCGAAAATATTGTCTAGCAACCACCACAATTCAAAATTGCATACATAATCGAATCCAGAAACATTCATTAATAAAATAGCACGAAAAATCATCTAACATAATGTCGGAAATTTTCTACCCACACAAATAAACAACTTTGCTGTTCAAAAAATTAATAGACTAAATAATGGAGCATATTTTGCGCATACCTTTCTTTGATGTTTGTATTTTTTGTGTTGTCTAGAGCTTCCTCTTCAAACTCTCTTTTTTCCTTTGGTTGGAATAATTATCAAGTCCTTCATTTTTTGCACATGATTCCAGAACATATTTTCGTTTCTTTTGTCATTCAATACAGCTTTAATAGAATTACACACCGCCTTCTCCAGATCCAGGATTTTCAGGAAAGAGGAAATTGTTTTATAAAATTGCACGAGAAGAAGGAATCCGAATAAATATTTACACTGTAGCCTAATTTTTAATAATTTTCTCTTTTTATTAATTACAAATACAAAATCGTCTGTTCAGAAATACATAATTTATTTTCAGCTACAAATCGTTTGTCAAAGTTCAAAAGTAATGCAAACGATTATAAAATGTTTTATTATTATTAAGTTTGAGTGACAGCTTTTAAATAAGGTAAAAAAATTTAAAAAAATAAAATGTGGCATTTAGTCACAAAAATAAGATATTGTATACTTGACCGACCATTTCTGAGGTGCTTTAAAAAAGTTGAAAATTGTTTTAGAAACAATTTTGTTTGGCATGTATTTTTGTGAAGGGGAAGCATGTCTATTGCATCCTTCAAAACCCTCTGTTTGATTACAATTCCTGCATTCTTAAAACATTTACTTTAGGCTTAAATTAAAAATATTTTTAAACTAACCTTCACCCATAGTAATTTTTTTAAGAAAAGTCTGCTTATGATATGATTAACAATACTAATTTGAGCTTTCCAGTGTTGTCTTTTCTTTTTCTTTTTTTTTTTTTTTTTTAAATAGCAAATAAGACAGGCCGACGAAGAAATTTTTTTCTTCAGGTTGATATGTTTTTCTGATATATTTTTGGATGCTGTTTAAGGAAAACCTATTTAAAAATTTCCCTCATAAAAAAAAAAAAATATATATATATGTATATTGTTTGAGCTTAAAGCTTCATTTTTTTCGACTCCCATCTAAATTATTTCCCTGAAAATTTGGGTGATGTGATTGAAGAACAAAGAGAGCTGTTTCATCAAGACATCAAAGAAATGGAAAGCAGGTATCAGAGACGATACATTTTCAACATGTTAGCAGAATATTGTTGCATGTTGTGTAGAGAATTCCCCACACGCACACCAGGGGTGGCGCCAGCTAGGGGGCTGGGGGGGGGGCACAGGCCCCCCCCGTCGGGGAGTCTGTGACCCCCCCATCGGGGCATACTCCTAAAATCTCTCAGGGGAACAAATACAAAATTTTCAGTTGTTCTACTTTTAGCAGCATTTTTCTTTGTTTTTACAAATTTGGAGCATTCCAGTTTTTCCATTCTATATTCAATAGAAGAAAGTATTGGACTCGTAAAAATTTTCAGCTTCCAGTTTTCCATGAATATACACGTTTTGAGAGGTCAGAACACGTTTTGGTCAGAATATTTTTAGAAAATGTCTGTCTGTGACACGATGATCTCCAAAACCACGAGGAGTACTAACAAATGGAATGGTACAAATATCAACAGTACTATTATTAACAGTATTGCAGTTTTTGATAAATACTCATATAATAAACTCTCTTTATGTAGTGCCCCCCTGTCGGGGAGGTAGTGTCCCCCCGTCGGGGAATTTCTGGTGCCACTACTGACGCACACACACACGACCCTCAAGCCTTGCACAAGGTAAAATGCTCTAAAGGGAGATTCGATGCGAAGAAATACATTTAAAAGATAATGTGTAAATAAAAGCCTATTTCAATGCATTTTTTATATAAATTGTTTCGAATTTGTTATAACTTCTAGGCGAATTCTTCCGATTTTCATCATTACTTTGTGAAAATTTCTTACATGATAGGAAAAAAAAAATAATTTTCTAATTCAGATTATCAAAACACATTAGAGACACCCAACGCAGTACATAAAAAATTTGAAAAGTACAATTTCGCAGACCAGTGTAATCGGAAAAAAATTACCCGCTGAGTTATTATGATACCAGACATGCATTCAAATCAATAATTACTAAACAAATTATTTTTGCATTCAAAGAACTTCAAAACCTGAAATTATCGCAAATATTTAGTTTCGAAAATTCGACCCCGTAAATACTTTCTGTAACTCATGGTAAGGGAAAGTAATTATCATTTTTAAACGTTTTTACTGGACGCAATGTAATTTGGTATGAATGCTTTTAATCGAACCTAACTTTTTTTACAATCTTTTATACGAAAATTATTTTGTATCAGTAGAATATGTTAGTTTCATTATGTTTAGTTCACTTTAAAAATGTTGCTGATATGTACAACTAGAAATTTTGTACTTAAACAATAATGTATTTGAACCTTTTGCTTGTCATAGTATACGATCATTATGATATAAATTAAATACGATTTTAGACTTCCTGCCAGTACCTGCTTTTGAGTTATGCCCATGCAGACTAACCACAAGAATCTGGTTATACAAATCAGCGGACCTCAAGACATACTATTGTAAAAACTATTTCATATTCAAAAACTGGACCGCAAATCATTACATTCTCCAACATGTATGGGTAAGAGAAAGTAAAAAAAATGTTTATTAAAAAGAAATGAAAAAAAAAAAAAAAAAAAAAAAAACTTGACTCTCTGTTAAGGCCACGAGTTTAAATAAACTAAATCATTTTATCGCCTCTTTTTCTGCTTTTCCTTGAAGGAAAAACAAACTACTAATTTCCTTTTACTTTTTTGTTTACCAAGAAAAGTTACTTTGCAAATTTTCGTCAGAAATGTGCAAGTAAATTTGGATTTATGAACAATTTAGTTTATTCTTTTAAATATATTTTACCACCATGTTTAAGAAGGTGTCTTTCTATTGCATAGAATCATTGGTATTAGTAATATTAATTTTTCTTTTAATCTTCAAATCTTTTTTTTTTTTTTATTTCTGTTTTCAATATGTTTTTGTTAAATATACTGAATGTATGTGCGTGAGCGGGTGGGTGCCCGGGCACCCAGGGCACCCCCCCTGGCTACGCGCATGCTTGTGCATACATGAAGTTTAAATGTGAGTCTGATTTGGTGGTTGAAGGGTTTTGAAAATGTTTTTTTTCTGAGCTAAGAATCGCCGAGGGAAGCTATAATTCGTGGTGTTGCAACTCGTTCATAAACTGCCTTTTGTGGTGATAGCGAAATAGAATTTGTATGCTTGTAAGGATTTACATGGAATTAAATACAGTTTGTCATGGAAACATTTGATTTGCACGTATAGTGCCCTCTACCAAAAAATTTAACTATTATTTATTTTTCTTTACAAAAATACGCCCACACACACATAAAAAAAAAAAAAAAAAAAAAAAAAAAAAAAAAAAAACACTTCATGAGAAATACTTTTTCGCAAACCGAGTTCAATTCTACCAATTTCTTCAATTCTTATGAATTTTTAAAATGTCTACAGACTTATGGGACACCCGATATATATATAAAAAAATTATATATATATATATATATATATATATATATATATATATATATATATATATATATATATATATATATATATATGTGTGTGTGTGTGTGTGTTAACATATTCTTGAATTACGTCATTATAAATTCAGAATTTAGCCACAATTGTTTAAAAAAAATTCCTTTCAGGATTCCTAATGTACAATTGTGAACTATTAGAAAGAAAAAAGTTTTCGAAATAATTTAATAAAGAATTGTTGTTAAGTTAATAACTTCAGTGTATAAACCAAATTCATGTATTATGAATTCCACTTTTATTCCACTTTCCAACAAAACCGAAAGGTATTTATGAAATCAATTCATCGGGCTGCTTAAGCATTTATTTCTGAAAATAAGTTTACAAATGCTTTTAACACGATTTCCCGATTTAGTTTCTCTATACTATATTTCTGTCTATTTAAAAAAAAAAAAAAAAAAAAAAAAAGGATACCGCTGCCGCTGTTCAATTAATCGTGTTATTTCCTCTTTCTTGGCCTATACCATAAAAACTGTTCCACATAAAAGCATAACATTTGGAAGTTTTGTACAGAAATGTGTGCTAGGCATGATGAAATAGACCAAACCGTTTTTTCATCAAAGCATTATTTTAGGATATATTTAATGTCGATGTAGGGTAAAACATTTCAGTTATAAAAGTTTTATAGAGACATAAACTATATATCCAGTTCTTTAAAAATTTTATTAATTTTTCAACCTTAACTTCTATATTAACGTACATTTTTGTTAACATATTTTATAAAACCTTTCAGTAAACCCAAAATTGAAAAAAGAAAACCTTTTAAATGTGAGAATTATTGATCTCTTGACGAAAGAAATTCTATTGCTTGGAATAAAATAACAAAACCTCTAACTTTACAAGCAAATATTTTATACAGAGTATTTATTTGGGCTAAGCCTCCCAAAAAATAGCGTTAGTTTGTTATAATGTCTGGTTTTGAATCAAGACTTGTGGATTACTTCCGGGAACAGCTGTCGTTAATAAATGATAATAATAATAATAATGAAATTTATAAATATATTTATTTTTTATTAAGCATGCCTTTCAACCCCCCCCCCCCCTTCCACCTCCACAATAAAACAATGCAATGCCAGCAATTGTATCATTCCAAATATTTATTTTCACTAAGTGCGAACTAAAATGAAGTTTGTGTGTTTTATTTTTATTTATTTATTTATTTTTATTTTTATTTTTTATTTTTTATTTATTTATTTTACTTTATTTATTTTGTTTGTTTTTGTTTTAGTCAAGATGTATGGGCATTCTCGTACACAGCTATAGATCGTATAAAATGAATAAAAGAGAAAAAAAAAAAAAATTCCAAGCCTATTTTTGTTTTCTAAATAATAGATATACAATTCTGTGCAAAACACAATTCAGTTTAATGCGACAGGAGTTTTTAAATTCAGTTTTCCATATAAAGACATGCTGTAATTGTGTTTCATACCTTAGCAACAGTTACTATATTCATTTCTTAAACTTTCTTGGTACAACTTTAGAATAGAAGCCCCTTGGCGGCTTATAAATTCTTATTGTACTTCTGGCAATGCATTAAAACGGCTATCGCAATTGCGTATGTAAAAATCTTGGCGAGAAACGTTCGGGGAACTTTGGTGCCAAATTACTAATTTCGTTGACGGGTCTTTTAATAAAACTGTCCTAATTCTTTAGCACGAATTTTCTTAATTTTATGTAAAATATTTTTTAAGTAGATGCGAGAGAGTTTTTTTTTTTTTTTTTTTTTTTCAAGTCTGTATATATAGAATAATCGTAGAAGGAAAATGTCTAGTTCCTCAGTTTAAATAAAAGAAGAATATATAATTTCTAACATAATAAAAAAATATCTAATTTCCACAGCAAGCAAATTTTTTATTCAAAATAATTATTTCTACTAAATGTGACCTGTAATGGCGATAGTGTGTTTTAATCTTTGGTTTTCGACGAAGATTTATGGGTTACATCCGTGTACAGCTGTCGCTCTTCCTTTAATCAATTTTCAGTTCCACCTCTTTTCTTCTTTCCACAGTTAAAACCAAACAAAGAAATAACTCCTAAGAAATAAAAGCCTGAGATTGAAGCTGTCACAATAAGACGAGGTAACGCCTTTAAATTTCTCTCTTTGTTTTAGTTTCTCCCCTAAGCAAACTGGTACAAAATAAACTCCACTGATTGAAAATACTTTTACAGGAGGTGGTGAAAAGTTCGCGTCATTACATGTCAGAAGGTTGTGTAATTTTTAGCCATCTGCTATCCAGTTGTTTACTTGCTCGCAACGCACAAATTACAAAGAAACATTCAACAATGTTATCTTTGCGAAGAGATTGTTTCTCTTTCATGCTCACTGCGTTGAAAATTTGGTTTAAAAATAATAGCTTAATAATAATAATAATAATAATAATAATAAGGGGACAGAAATATAAGAATATGTTCAAAGTTTTGTTAAGATACTAATTCAAAAATAGATATTTTCTTAAAATATTTTGACTGTTTATAGGTATTAATATTGTAATTAAGCAATTTTTAAATTATTTTTAAGTGTAGTTTAATTTTTCTTTTATAGTGCTTATATTTTAAGCTTATGCTTATCTTTCCTTAGGTTTCGAAAACCAACGTAAGAAACTGAGGTCATTACTTCTAGAACAGTGTATTAAAATAAGGAAAATGAAATATTATTCATGTTTTAAAAACATAAAAATAAAAGTAAAAGTAACGGAAAAAATGACGTCACAAGTGCAGCAATGTACCGAAAGAAATTGTTTATGATATTAAATAAATAAAATAAAAAGAAAGATAATTAAAAAAGAAACGAAGAAGATTGAAATAAACATATCATTTGTATTACATATGTGTCAGCAGATTATTATTATTTTTTTTACATTACAAAAGAAATTGTAAATATTAAAATATATGTAATTCAACGATAATACAGGACTGAATTAATTGTTATGGTTATATAATGAAATGATAATAAAAATGTTACTCATTTTTTTTCTTTTTTATCATAATTATTATTATTATTATTATTATTATTATTATTTTATATTATGTCAATCTTTACATTTTTCTCTATTATAAGGTGAAAAAAAGAATTTGACATACAAAAATTTTCAAATTCTGTTTTTTTTTTTTTTTTTTTTTTTGACAGTTTTAAATATTTTAAGAGATTCTGAACTTATTTTGACATTTTTTCATATATTATCAGTCTGTTTGTTAAATCGTATCCTTGAAAAAGAAAAAAAAGATGTGACAGCTTTAAATGAAAAATTGATCAGAGAATTTGATGAAATCTATTTTTAATTACTCCCCCTGACACAAATTAGTGTGTATCAACTTTTGATACTATCGTTCAACAATGGATTTTGACGTCCCTTTTTTTACAGCATTTTTTATATAAAACGACAAAATTTCGTAAAAATGCGCACATTGAAGATTATTCTTAACCAATCATTGTGAAAGAAAAAAAAATGTTGTAGTTATCAACCAAGATAATATTTTGTATATCCAGGAGCCTTGTTATTTTGTACTTTGAGGGTGTAAATATCTTTAAAATAAATGAATGAATCGTAAATGTATAATAATCTAAAATAAAATTATCTTTTTTTTTTTTTTTTTCTTTTCTTTTTTTTTTTAGTAAAAAATTTTCTGAAAAAAGAAATTTATTTCCTAAGAATGCGAAGTATGATCTTGTACAATTTTTTCATACTTACCTATTGCAGATGTGTTGTAAAGTGCAGAGACTAAGTTAAATTTAAGAAAATATTTTATTTAATGCTTTTAAACAGGAAGGGGGGGAGTTAAGTTGATGGGATTACTCTCTAGAAGCGTAATAAAAATTAGTGACTTCCATTTTCACTTAAATATGAAACAATAAGATAGAGTGTCCTAAAAGTTCCAGTACTGGCGCTGATGTATTTTTTATTTACAAAACAACAAACCTTAAAACGATTATTTTTATGCTAATGATAAAAGTCACATTTAAAATAACGGAGGAAAAAATACAGAACTTACATTTATAATAAATGTTCAAAATGTCCACCTTTTTCTAGGAGGCAAAGCTGAACTCGTTTGCGCATGTGTTTAGAAACGCGTTTTAACATGCTGGAAGTGATTTCTTGTAGAGAAACCTGTACACATCTGCACAGAACCTGTATTACGTAATTGTCGAACGAGCTGATATAGCATATTTTTACTCGGTATTACATCGTCTGGATATTTAAATCGCCAAACATCTTTGCATCTTTCATACGATTTACATTCAAAATAAGCTTCACACAGCGTAATTCTCTCAATGCGTGATAAACTCATTTCATTATGAAGAACAAAATAACTTAAAACTTTATTCTCACATAACTTGAGGGAGAAAAGAAACCAACGATAAAAATTAAAGAATTGATGCAATAATAAGCAGACGATAAAATTAATATTTAAAAAAAAATCATGGATACAATGAGTTCTTTAAATTGGAGTACTGGAACTTTTAGGACACACTGTATTTTTCATACTGCCAGTAAACTTGCTGGCGACATAATTAGTGTCACGTTTACCTCATAACATTTGTTAAAAAATAAATAAACAAAGAAATAAATAAAGAAAATAAATAAAGAAAATAAAACAAATTAAAATAAATAAATAAATAAAATAAAACAATTTAAAATAAATAAATAAATAAAATAAAATAAAATAAAAATCAAGTAACAAGAAACAAAAATTCCTTTTTTTTTTTTAAAAAAAAAAAAAAGTAATTCAAATTTTTGTATTTGTTTGAAATTTGTAGATTACAATTGCGTAAAAGAGATTGACACATTTTTACATGAAATATTTTAAGCTCATCTGTTCTCCCTGACTATCATAAATGCGATTAAATATTTAATGGAATTTGTTATGATGAGATTGAAGTTTTAAAACAGTACATCAAAATTTAAATGTGCTTATTCAGTTTATCTGTATTTTTGAATGTATGTTCGTATGTGTGTGTGTGTGCTGTCATTTCCTAAAACTATCTAAAGATGGGTTTCAACGAATAAATCTTATTAATTTTGTTAATAGCACGTTTCCTGCTAAAAATATGATAGAATTAGCATTATTTGTTTGTGTACAAAGACTCACGAAGGAAATCAGATACTTTACGGAAAACGGTAGGTATTATTCTTGAAGTATAATTAAATATAGAGAAAAATTACAGAATTAATATGCATTATGCATTAATGCATATCTTGCTGGACGGTATAAAAATATCATATATATTATAAATTATAAATGGAAAATACATTAATCACATTGTAAGTATATATTCTTTTACTATAGCTGTATTATTTTTCAGCACACTATATAAAGTGTGTATGCAATTTTTAGAATATACATATGACAACATAAAAGCAATGTATGTTACGCTCTCTTTAAAAGTAAAGCTAAAACAGCACATTTTGTAAGATTTTCATCTACATCATTTAAATGAAAATATATTATAAAGGCATCACACTTAGCAGATGAAATATATTAAATCCTAAATAGTGTAATTAGTATGTACAGTTCGAAAATGTTTTCTAATTTATGCGGACTGCATAAGATTTTTCTTATTTTCCAATTTTTTTTTTTTTTTTTTTTTTTTTTAATAGAGTAAATTATATTTATTTTTCATTTATAGGTTCAAGATAATTCAGAAGTATTGCAATAAATGACGATTGATAAAACTGTAATAAGCAATTACTATAAAGTATTAGATATTTTTATATAAATAAATTTGAGTTAAATGTATACCTTATTTACACGTCTTTTAATAAAAGGTATTATGTACTATTCGATAAGTAGATAATAGGTATTCGAAAGGCCGTTTTAAAATATCTCTTCATAGTGCGAGATTGAGACGATCGAGATTAATGCATAATATTAAAGATTATTCCTATGGCTATTTTTTACAGAAAAATGACATGTGTAACATACATGGCATGTTACAGGACTCCACGAATGAATCCACAAAAATGATAAAAATTAAACTGTATTTACTGAAAGTATATATTTTTAACTTTGTTACAAATTTTCAAGCCATTATAAATACTAGCATGAAATATATAATTCACTTTCATAGAAAACTTTCACATTGATCATTCAGCATTCCCATTTCACATTATATTCATTTATGTTTAAAGTGAATATTCATTTTAATTACTGAATTTATATATTTTGGATAAGTTTATCATAGAACCAAACTAAAATACTTGAAAAATTTGCCATCTATGAACACTAACACCTTGGAATTATTTTCATTGTTATTCAATGTTTTTAAAGTGAATAAAATTTTGTTGTGAATAATTTTTTATAAAAACGAAGTCAAAACATACTTCAGAAGAAACTGGAAAATAATTCATAAATCGTGTATCATGAATGATTTTATTCCTCATTTTAAAAAAGAATTAAAAGCAAAAAGACATTTCAAGCATTAATTTTTACAGGGTAATCCAAAACATTTTGACGTTTGTTTAATTATTTACTGGTCCCCTTTTCCTCTTATGGGCAAACCTTTTGCTAAAATATATGATATACAACATGTTCTTTATACTCATAAAGTTTCAAGGTAACTTCTACAGAGAGAGTTGTTACAGATATTTAACAAAAAGTCTAAATTCGAAAGTGTCCAAATACTTATTAGTAGATTGTGTATATTAACATATACCTCACTAAGCAAGACAAAAAATAAAAAGAGCAACTAAAACTATTTAGTTTAGGAGATTGATTCTATTCCCTAAACAGAAACAATATATTGTATTCGTAATTCATGTTATCTGTTCATTTAAATTTATAACAGATGAGTATTTAATACTTAAGTAGCACAAAGAGTTTTCATAAGTTCTTGTATCCGTCTGTTTAGTTTAGGGGATTTACTCTATTCCCTAAAAACAAACAATAAAGCATATTCATAATTCGAATAATGTGTTCATTAAAATTTGTAACAGATGAGTATTTAATACTTAAGTAGCACAAAGAATTTTCATAAGTTCTGGTATCCATAATTCAATATTCCTATCCTTAGAAATGGTAGAAATAGTACTTACAAAACATGGAAATATTGATTTCCAGAAATGATTTCATCAAGTTTACTAGAGAAGATTTTGCTTAATTACTATTCCAGTCGACGTGGATTCTTTGATTGAAAATATTATATTCCCTTTGAGACGATAGAGTAAGTTTCGACACTGATTAAATATCGATTTGGATTGAGGTTATTTCCAGACATAATTAAAAAGGAATGTGCATGCATAGTTACAAGTAAAGGAGGTTAAACATAATACACTGAAAATATATCTGCATTTCCCCTATTTAAAATGCCTATCTGTTTAAAATGATACTCGTGTAATTGTTTCAGAAGGAACATGGGAATAAATGAAATTTATGCAAGATTAGATATGTTTGATTTTATCACGTTCAAACAAAGAAAGAGTAGCCACGTGGGTTTAATAAATGGTGAGTTAGATTTTTACGTTAATAGCTTTGTATTAAAAATGTTCTTTTGTTTATAAAGAATTTTAAAAGTTCGAGAAAATTTGTTGAATTTGTTCTGATTAAACAATCTATTAATAAAGTTTATTAATGTGCATTTAATTTATATTAACTTGCGTTAAAATTGTAAAATTGTTATAAGTGGTGAAATATTTGTTTTTGAACATTTGTGCTTTTAAAATTTATGTTGAGGTGGGATAAGTGCAATTACGAGACATAACAAGAGTAACTTCAACTGATAATCTAAGTTTAGGACTAATAGCCATCATATCTGTTTGTTTGAACATCTTTTAGTTGTAATTAACATTAAAAAAACCAAATCAAGGATATATTTATATTATATATTATAATATTATTATATTAATTATATAATTATATTATAATATTAATATATTAATTATTAAGGATATATTTATATTTATATTATAATATTAGATAAGGATATATATCTAATAGAATATTAGATATATATCCTTATCTAATATTCTAAGGATAATATTAGAAGTTTGAAAAATTGCTTATATTTTCCTCTCTGGCAAAGTGTCCCTTTCAAACGTCGTAGTTTTGCCATTGCTGTACTATAGTAAAGTAAACTCCAAAGTTTTTGGTTAAGGAAATTAACTTTTGTAACTAGATTTTGATTGTAACTAATAGATTTGTTGTATTTCTAAAAAAAATTGGTTATTTATCCATGGTTACGTTGACGCCAGGAATTTCGTAAATCGAGCAAGAAAAAATAACCTTGGTAAGTTTGACTTGTCTTTAGTATCAAAACTGTATTACTTATATTTATATATATATACCTTGTTCTTTCAGTTCTGCTTTTTAATTTTCAATAAAACTTAATATATACACACACATATATATATATATATATATATATATTTATATTTATACTTTAAGATTTCTTGGAATATAAAATAAAAAATAAGATGTGGGAAATGTTAGTTGTAGTTTTATGGAAAAGTTTGTCAATTTGTAACGATTTGGATATTTTAAAAATTCAAAAATATACTAATTCATGAAAGTTTTATCTGGAAATGGCCTTATATATTTACTAATGCTCTCTGTATGGGTATAGTAAGCGATGTTATAATAGGTGCACGTTATGGGGCAAGATAAACTACAAAACTCTAGTTTTTAATCATATTCCTTCTTTAAACTTACCATCATTAAATTATAAAAGTCTTATACCCTTTAAAAGCTATTTAGTTTTAGTTTACGTCTAAAAATTTTCAGAAGTATAATATCAACTAAGCAAATTCAAATCGAATTCGAACTATGGCAAAACGTTGTCCACTTCACCTAATCTGTAATAAATAAATAAACAAATAAATATTCTAAATTATGAAAAAAAATAGTTTCAAATTGTTTTCTAAAGAACTTTCTTTCATCGATAATGATGATTGGCGATATTTTTTGTATTCAGTTTTATTTTAAATCAAAGCATATGTAAACTAGTACGATGAGGCCACCAAAAAACTTTCTTCTATATAATTTTACAGAAATTCATACAGTGCAAATTATTTATTAAATTATTATTTGTTAAATTATTTTCCATGATAAATACAAGCGATTTTTATTTGACAGAATTAAAACACTAAATGTCGAAAGAAAATCAATTTTGTGCCAACAATAGAAGAAATTAGTTTTTTTTTTTTTTTCCCCGTTAAAAAATGAAACAAAATCGATAATTTTGATTTTAAATATCACAGATCCATAGTTCAACCATTCATTTTAAAGGTATTGACGAGATCTTTCGAAAGATACCCTTATTGAAAACCTACATCTACAGGGAGGGCGGGGGAAGCTATGCTGCCACATGTACAAGCATTTTTTTTTTTTTTTTTTTTAGTTTACTACTGCTATTATCAATAATTCACATTAGTTTTGCAATTACACGTTAAAAATAACTATCATTATGTACATTTATACGAAATTTTGTCCTATACTGTTATGTCAAATATTTAAAAGGATCAGAGCGCCACCTGTTGTGATTGATCCCCAAGTCTAACCCGCTTCAGTTTATGTAAGGGTCCAACTAAATGCCTAGTAGGGGTAAATTTAATTCATTGGTTAATGAGATACAGCATCCAAAAAATATGTGATACACACACACACAGACAGACATTTTCTAACACAAGTCAAATCGTATTCAGGAGGTCTCAAAGTATGTCAATCCATCGAAAACTGAAGTTTTAAAATTTTTACGAATTTAATACTTTCCTGTATATATAAATATATGTATAGAAAAAAGGAAAAACGATCTCATTCATTATAAAATCACTACAACATAATATATATATATATATATATATATATATATATATATATATATATTTATTTATTTAAGATTTCTACACTTAATGCTAAAATAAAAAAAGAAAAAAAAAAGACTTACAGTTATAGTCATATCAAATTGTGTTAGCAATTTAATTATGAAATATTTTTCAGATTCTTAATGTATCATAATTATCTAAATAAAATATTCAATTGTGATTGCCATTACCAAAACATAGAACTACATAAAATTATCCCTACTTATAATAATAGAAGATGTTCAGTGCTTTTTAGGAAAGCAGCTGAGCACAGAACTGCACACATTTGCATGAAAGTTCGTATTGAACTCTCCTAATTCATTTCGAAACCCGATTTCCGAATTTTTGATTAGTTATTTTAATTAATTAAAATATGAAAATATACTTATAATAGCTTTAAAACAAGCCATTTCATAATTAGCTTTAATTTAAATTTTTGCAAAAACATTTAAGAGATCTTTTTAAGAATTTCCAACAAGATTGAAAATTATTAATGACATCGGTTTGCCTGTCTGTCTTTCCGTCCATCTGTTTGTCCGTCTGTCCATGCTCTAACTCCCGTAAATATTCATGGAATTTCTTGAAACTGATATATATAAAGCAAGTTCACTGTCGGATGCTCCCTATTGAAAATGGAGTGAATAACTCTACTGGTTTGTGTACACGGGCACCGAAGGTATTCAAAAACTTTGTATTCTATGAGAGGTATTTCCATAAACCATATTTTAATACCTTTACTTTACACAAATCTTAATGAAATTGAAATACGTTATTCATGTGCACTATCGGATGTTTTCTGCCACCACTGGTTTGTGTACCACCCGAAAGTATTTCAAAGCATTGTGTTCTATGAGAGGTATTTCTATAAACCATATTTTAATAACTTTGCACAAATCTTAATGAAATTGAAATATGTTATTCATATGCTCAAAAGAATGCTTTTTATAATATATAGCATGATTAACATTTACAGAGCCCCACAAAAATATTCATTTATATTAAAAACTATTATAAAGAATTTGCTGGAATTGCATTTTCGTTTACATTAAGTATTTTTAACACTTTCTAACGATTTTTAAGTGTAAGTGTGATTTCAATTCATGTATCAATCTGTCCGACTGTCCATCTGTCTATCTGTCCGTATGCCCGATTCTAACGTCCGTAATAAAAAATATATGCTGTTCAAGTTTGTTATGGAATTTTCATTTTAGAAATGACATTAACAGGTCCTGTACAACTGATGTGTGTACAGGGAGACCCAAAAAAGTGTCAATTCATTTCGTTTTGGGACAGACCTTTTTATAAATCATATTTAAAGAATTTTCTTCTGCAAAAATCATAAAGAAAGTGAAATTTATTGTAATTATGCTAATTGTTTTTAAAAATAAAATGTGATATGGTTAACCTTCACACTTACAGGGATACACTAAAGTATAGTGTGATACATTAAGGGCTGCAATTAGAATTTAAGGGCTGAATTTTCTATTGCGTTAAAATTTTTTAATACTTCCCAAGAAAGTTTTAAAATGATTATGAATTCAAGTAACCTACCTGTATGTCTTTAGTCCTTCTGCCTGTCCGTTGTGTGATAACGTAGGCATAGAACATTTTACAGTTATACGATACAACAATCACATGCAGTTGAAAAGTGTTAATAATTAATACGTACTGCATAATTTTTTATTCTTTTTTTTTTTTTTTTTTTTTTACATAAAAATAAATATAATTTCCTGCAATAATAAGTATTCATCAAAATTTAAATTTGTGTATGCATATGACAAATGACGTCGTTAAAGCTTTAAAATTAAAAAATAATAAACAGTAAATAATAATAATATACTTATACATAATCCTGGGCAATTTTTTAAATTTTGATACTGATGCAGACCGAATATTTTTCGACAAGGACTCTGCTCTCGCGACAGTCATTTTAATCCAAGTAGCGTATCAAAAATATCAATAAATTATAAAATATTGAAAAATAAAGAAACAAATAAAGAAACAAACAAGCAAACAAACAGATAAAAAAAATCGCATAAATTATCTGTTTTTGTCTCCCTATATAATTTTACAGAAAAAGTCATAATTGCGACAGAAATTCAAATGCCGCCAAGGGGAGCTAAAATAAAGCTGTATCATGATCAGGTTTATTTATTCATTTATTTATTTATTGTTCGATAAACCAACCACTATTAACTAACCATAAACTATTTAAAATGAAAAATAAATATAACCACAAAACTTTAGTTGTATTATACGGACCTAGAGCTAATAGCGTATTGTAAAATTATATTTAGCGTGAAATTGCTCTCATTTTATGGTCGACGGATGAATCAAATAAAATATGAGAATTAACATGAAAGTAAATTTTGTGTATACTGTGTATAGGGTTGTTCATATATAATTGGGATTAAATGATAAAAGTTCCATTTCATTTTTTTTTTTTTTTTTTTTTTTTGTTACTGTCACTTTCGACACTGTCAGTAAGCACCCAAACTGAAGCCCTAGGGTAAGGCACTGCCGCGAGTTGAGGGAAACGCTGCCGAACGCAGAGGGGACCAGAAGCAAGCTTCTGAGCAATTTCAATTGGTTTTCTTTCAATTTTTTGTTTATAATGCTACTTAAAAAAGAGCACTCTGATTTTAATTCCTTTAAATGTAGTGAAAACGTGTGTTCCTGTGAAACGTGCAAATTATGCTAGTTCAAAATATGCTAAGTAGACTTTCTCACGAGCTCACTGCAAAGCATCGAAGGTTTATCCTCATTTAAATCAAGAAAAATCCAAGACTTAAGAGATGTGCATTTTACAACAGAGTTAGAAGAAAAGATTCAAATAAAAGTAAACTGTAAAACTGCTAAACGAGTTGTCATATCATATGGTTTCATATGATACACCAATCAACTTATTACTATTTTTATTAGTGAGAGAAAAAGAATGTTATGTCTGGATTTAATATATATATATACATATATATGTATGTGTGTGTGTGTTAAACAAAGATATATCATTTTGGAAAGCATCGTATTTGTAGATCAAGCGTCGTATTTGTAAATCAAAGTTTATAGTATTTGAATCTGTTGGGTTAATTGCTAAGTGGCAAAGTCCTAGTAAGATCTGAATCAGAAATATCTGTCGTTTTCTGTAAGGCCTGGAAGTGAAAGCATAATGGCTTGGAGTTATCTTGGTGCACCTATGGGAACTTTAGTTATTTGAAAATAATATTAGTCAATAAAGTAGATAAATATTGGATTTTTTTTTTTTTTTTGCCGCCGACAGCTCTTTTATCCGCCATTTTTTCTCCCCATGGCTGTTGTGCAAGTGCTCTAAGTACGAACAGTAAACAATATTCTCCAAGACTTAAACCCAATTAAAAATGCATGGAATGAATATATATTTATGTGTGTGTGTGTGTGTTTTCCAGAAAAAAATTTCCAGTGACAGGTTTTCAAATTAAAACGGCAGAACTTTCCTGTATATCCAATATATATGTACGAGTTCAAATAAGTATAGTACACAATATAGAATTAAAACACACTTAAAAACTAGCGTTAAAATTAACAAAGGAAAAAAATAACTTTGAAAAAAAAATATCATAAACCAAAAACTCGCAATATTTGACGAGTGCAGCATGCTGAACTAGTTCTGTTATTTTTAATTAAGATTAATTTTTTTTTCGTAATTAACTCAAACTAGCTGGAACCCGTCGAATTCGACGATCATTTTATTGACCGTAATGTTTCAAAAAACATCACATCATTATTTAAATGTATTTCAAGTTAAAACATCTAATATAATTTACGGCATTTCACTTTAAAAAAAAGAAAGTCAGAAAAATGCTTATAAATAGAAATACTATATATGACATCACTTTCAACAGAGTACAGTCAATGTGACGTCAAACTGACTCCAAATAAACAGTTCCTATCTTTCATTTTCTATTTCGTTTAATACTAAGACTACATGTTAGCTGACCCGTCCGGTGTTTCCCGGGCCCATGGTAATAACCTTAAATGAACCTTAAATTTGTATGTTTTTACATCTTTAACTCAATTTTGTTTGAATTTCTATTTTTAAATTAAAGCATCGTGAAAAAATAATGAGCTGTAACCAAAAAAATTACCTCGAACCGAACGAAACTCTGCCCTGTGACCTTGGTGCTTTCGGTAGCGCATACACCGGCCGCTAATAACATAAAAATATACCCAAAAATTAACATGGAACCCACCGAACCCGATCGGTGTTGCCCGGACCCATGATACCTTAAATGAACCTTAAATTTGTATGATTTTATACCTTTAATTCGATTTAGTTTGAATTTCTGTTTTTAAATGAAAGCATCCCGAAAAAAATAATCAGCTTCAGCAAAAAAAAAAAATTACCTCGAACCAAACGAAATTCTGCCTTGTGACCCCGGTGCCTGCGGCAGCGCATACGCCGGCCGCTAATAACATAAAAATATTCCCAAAAATTAACCTGGAACCGAACGAACCCGCCATGTGTTGCCCGGGCCCATGATACCTTAAATGAACCTTAAATTTGTATGATTTTATACCTTTAACTCGATTTAGTTTGAATTTCTATTTTTAAATGAAAGCATCACGAAAAAAATAATCAGCTGTAACAAAAAAAATTACCTCGAACCGAACGAAACTCTGCCTTGTGACCCCAGTGCCTGCGGCAGCACATACGCGGGCCGCTAATAACATAAAAAAATTCCAAAAAATTAACCTGGAACCAAACGAACCCGCCCGGCAATGACCGGGCCCATGATAATAACCTTAAATGAACCTTGAATTTGTATGGTTTTATATCTTTAACTCGATTTTGTTTGAATTTCTATTTTTAAATGAAAGCATAAAAAAAAAAAAAAAAAAAAAAAATCATCTGTAACAAAAAAAAAAAAAAAAAAAAACCCTCAAACAGAACGGAACTCGGGCTCGTGACCCGGGGCCTGCGGCTGCGTATATACAGGCCGCTAATAACATGAAAAATTTCTCAAAAATTAACCTTGAACCGAGCGAACCTCTGACTCGTGTTACCTCTGCCTGTGACTGCTGCACTGTATAGCAGGCATGCATGCTACACACGCGTTGCAAATTCCACTTTCCTCCACCAAGGGGTGCAGTATGTTGTATACGAACATCACCAATCGCCTTGAATTTCCAAGACTTTTCAAATAAGGTGTCACTGGTGGTGTCAACTGCAAAATCCTTTAGTTGCCCTTTCCACCGCCATGGGGCACAGCGTGTTCTATACGAACAACACCAACGGTAAGGAAATACCAAGACCTTTAAAATAAGGTGTAACATGATAGGGTCGACTGCAAAATCACCTAGTTCCACTTTTAACCACCAGGGGGTGCAGCATATTGTGTACGAACATCCCCAATCAACATGAAATTTCATGACCTCTATCACCAATCGCCTTGAATTTCCAAGACCGTTCAAATAAGGTGTCACATGTTGGTGTGAACTGCAAAATACTTTAGTTGCACTTTCCACCGCTAGGGGGCGCAGTGTGTTCTGTACGAACATCACCAACGGTCAGGAAATACCAAGACCTTTAAAATAAGATGTAACATAATAGGGTCTGCAGCAAAATCACCTAGTTCCATTTTTCACCACCAGGGGTCGCACTATATTGTATGCAAACATCCCCAGTCGACATGAAATTTCAAGACCTTTAAAATGAGGTGCTACATGCGTGGGCCTAGAACGGATTTCCCTCTCAAACTAATTTCCCCCCTTCCCCCCTCCAAATCTACTTTCCCCCTTTCCCCCCTTTAAAATCGAAAATTCCAAATTCGCAGAAAGTGATTTTTTAGTATTCGACTCTAGTCCACATATGTACAATTTCTTCACCGTGAAGTAATTTGAAGCTTAGTTAAGCTCGTAAAAGTGTTTTTAACCCGTGGGGAAACGAGGGGGGAAACCGTTCGACTTTTTTTTATTTTTCTCTCCTCATAGCACATCTACAGACCAAGACCTTTTTTTAGATACCTCAACCAAATTTTTACACCAAGTAGTTCTCTCAATATAGTGGAGACAGACAAAAACATGTTTCAAATTAATATATAGATGGTGAAAATGGATCTTTCCATTGTTGTGATGAAAATATAATAAAGCGATTTCTATAGTGTTAAAAATAGTATTTCTAAAATTTACAGAAATTATTGGAGATTATGGAGATTATTTTGAGATTATTGACGCAATTTTTCCATTTCTTTTATCATTTATATTTAATTTTATTTATTTATTTATTTTTATTTTTATGTTCCAAATTAGAACTGTGGGCTTAAGTTAAAATTCAAATCTGACTTTTGTTAAGAATTTTCAGAAAGGGTGACTTTCCTCGAAACCTTTCATATACTAATTATCTTTGCATGGATTAACATAGATAAACATTGATTATTTACATTATTTGTTATTTTCTTTAATTTTTATTAGCGGAAAATCCTTAAGCATTATTATTATTATTATTATTATTATTATTATTTTAATTTCCGCCGAAAACTGCATAGGAATTTGTAGTGATACCCCAAAAAACATTTCAAAATTTGAAATTCGAAGGCTATGCCTAGTCAGTATTTTACTTTCTAACTCGTAAATAAATATTTTATAAATGTAAATAAAGATTAAATCTCCTACTTCTGTTTCTAAGAAAGATTCCATAATGTAAATGTATCCCTCCGGTCTCCATTCAGGCAGTAATATGCAAGTTTTATGATTTTTAGAAGGATATGTACAATATATATTAACGGAAAGAGAAGATTATTTCATGTCATAAAAAAATATAGAAAGAAAAATTAGGAAATGGAAATTGGAAATATTTTTAACGAAAAGTGGGTAATGTACTTTAAAATATTAATCCTAGGATGGTACATTAAAATAGTGTCATTTTGAAGATCACTTTTGAAATACACAAAGAAATTTTATAGGTAATTTAACAATAACACACTATATTAAACAGAACTTGAAAAAAAAAAAAAAAAAAAAAAAAAAAAAAACAGCATATTTTGATAATAGTTCTTACCTAAGTTTCATTTAAAAATATTTACTAATTAGAAACCATCGAAGTTCAGACTTCCTTTTCCACTTGTAAACGATATATCCTGTGACAAAATATTTATCTTTCTTTTAATTGCTATGGCGATATTTTTATCCCTAATTACGCATTATTTAGTTCTCCATTTTTGAAGACATATCAAAATATAAAAATATACTCAAAGAAAAAGTAAATAAACAGATATTTTTTCTTTTCTTTCATAGAAGACTTTTCCGTTTCTTTGAAAATACAGAAAGATTATGTAAGATTTAATTGAAGTTTACTATCAAAAAGAAATATATATATACATAGACAGGGATGACAAGTACTTCATTCTTATTTAAAATAACAATTTTTCGTTTTTTTTTTTTTTTTCTCTTAACATAAGGTTAATTTGACTGCCAGCGAGTTTTTTTATAATCTTTTCAAATTTGAGGAAAAAATCGATCTAATGATTAATTCTTTTTCAAACAGATGAGTTTCACTTTTAGGCAGGAAAAACAATTGTTATATATTTATATATACATTAAAATTTATCTTTTGTTAAAAATTATATTTTTTTTCTCGATTTTTTTCTTTTATTTTGCAGTTATTTTATTTTCATATATTTATTTATTTATTTATTATTATTATTATTATTATTTGGGTGTGATTTATATTACATTTATTTTAAGTATTCAGCACTGCTAAATTGGTGATAATATATTCAAAAGAAACAAAAACATGAATATTATTATATAATATAGTTACTTTCATAAAATTCAAAGTCATAATTATTAATATTCATAAACATTTTAAAGTTTAAATAATAGAAAGGAGTTTTCATTCTCTTTTCAAACCTTTTTACTTTCTTCTATATGTAATATACAGAAAGTATTGGATTCGCGAAAATTTTCGACCTCCGTTTTTTGACAGATCTACACGTTTTGGGATGTCCTGAACACGAAATGATAGTTTTTAAAAAATGTGTGTCTGTGTGTCTGTCTGTCAGTCTGTCTGTCTGTCTGTGTGTCTGTCTGTCTGTGGTTTAGTGTTTTCACCGTATCTCACGAACCAATGAATGAAATTCAATTTTTTTTTTTTTTTTTTTTTTTTTTTTTTACATAAAAATAAATATAATTTCCTGCAATAATAAGTATTCATCAAAATTTAAATTTGTGTATGCATATGACAAATGACGTCGTTAAAGCTTTAAAATTAAAAAATAATAAACAGTAAATAATAATAATATACTTATACATAATCCTGGGCAATTTTTTAAATTTTGATACTGATGCAGACCGAATATTTTTCGACAAGGACTCTGCTCTCGCGACAGTCATTTTAATCCAAGTAGCGTATCAAAAATATCAATAAATTATAAAATATTGAAAAATAAAGAAACAAATAAAGAAACAAACAAGCAAACAAACAGATAAAAAAAAATCGCATAAATTATCTGTTTTTGTCTCCCTATATAATTTTACAGAAAAAGTCATAATTGCGACAGAAATTCAAATGCCGCCAAGGGGAGCTAAAATAAAGCTGTATCATGATCAGGTTTATTTATTCATTTATTTATTGTTCGATAAACCAACCACTATTAACTAACCATAAACTATTTAAAATGAAAAATAAATATAACCACAAAACTTTAGTTGTATTATACGGACCTAGAGCTAATAGCGTATTGTAAAATTATATTTAGCGTGAAATTGCTCTCATTTTATGGTCGACGGATGAATCAAATAAAATATGAGAATTAACATGAAAGTAAATTTTGTGTATACTGTGTATAGGGTTGTTCATATATAATTGGGATTAAATGATAAAAGTTCCATTTCATTTTTTTTTTTTGTTACTGTCACTTTCGACACTGTCAGTAAGCACCCAAACTGAAGCCCTAGGGTAAGGCACTGCCGCGAGTTGAGGGAAACGCTGCCGAAAGCAGAGGGGACCAGAAGCAAGCTTCTGAGCAATTTCAATTGGTTTTCTTTCAATTTTTTGTTTATAATGCTACTTAAAAAAGAGTACTCTGATTTTAATTCCTTTAAATGTAGTGAAAACGTGTGTTCCTGTGAAACGTGCAAATTGTGCTAGTTCAAAATATGCTAAGTAGACTTTCTCACGAGCTCACTGCAAAGCATCGAAGGTTTATCCTCATTTAAATCAAGAAAAATCCAAGACTTAAGAGATGTGCATTTTACAACAGAGTTAGAAGAAAAGATTCAAATAAAAGTAAACTGTAAAACTGCTAAACGAGTTGTCATATCATATGGTTTCATATGATACACCAATCAACTTATTACTATTTTTATTAGTGAGAGAAAAGGAATGTTATGTCTGGATTTAATATATATATATACATATATATGTATGTGTGTGTGTGTTAAACAAAGATATATCATTTTGGAAAGCATCGTATTTGTAGATCAAGCGTCGTATTTGTAAATCAAAGTTTGAATCTGTTGGGTTAATTGCTAAGTGGCAAAGTCCTAGTAAGATCTGAATCAGAAATATCTGTCGTTTTCTGTAAGGCCTGGAAGTAAAAGCATAATGGCTTGGAGTTTTCCTGGTGCATCTATGGGAACTTTAGTTATTTGAAAATAATATTAGTCAATAAAGTTGATAAATATTAGATTTTTTTTTTTTTTTTTTTTTTTTTTTTTTGCCGCCGACAGCTCTTTTATCCGCCATTTTTTTCTCCCCATGGCTGTTGTGCAAGTGCTCTAAGTACGAACAGTAAACAATATTCTCCAGACTTAAACCCAATTAAAAATGCATGGAATGAATATATATTTATGTGTGTGTGTGTGTGTTTTCCAGAAAAAAATTTCCAGTGACAGGTTTTCAAATTAAAACGGCAGAACTTTCCTGTATATCCAATATATATGTACGAGTTCAAATAAGTATAGTACACAATATAGAATTAAAACACACTTAAAAACTAGCGTTAAAATTAACAAAGGAAAAAAATAACTTTGAAAAAAATATATCATAAACCAAAAACTCGCAATAGTTGACGAGTGCAGCATGCTGAACTAGTTCTGTAAGTTTTAATTAAGATTAATTTTTTTTTTTCGTAATTAACTCAAACTAGCTGGAACCCGTCGAATTCGACGATCATTTTATTGACCGTAATGTTTCAAAAAACATCGCATCATTATGTAAATGTATTTCAAGTTAAAACATCTAATATAATTTACGACATTTCACTTAAAAAAAAAAGAAAGTCAGAAAAATGCTTATAAATAGAAATACTATATATGACATCACTTTCAACAGAGTACAGTCAATGTGACGTCAAACTGACTCCAAATAAACAGTTCCTATCTTTCATTTTCTATTTCGTTTAATACTAAGACTACATGTTAGCTGACCCGTCCGGTGTTTCCCGGGCCCATGGTAATAACCTGAAATGAACCTTAAATTTGTATGTGTTTACATCTTTAACTCAATTTTGTTTGAATTTCTATTTTTAAATAAAAGCATCGTGAAAAAATAATGAGCTGTAACCAAAAAAATTACCTCGAACCGAACGAAACTCTGCCTTGTGACCTTGGTGCTTTCGGTAGCGCATACACCGGCCGCTAATAACATAAAAATATACCCAAAAAATAACATGGAACCCAACGAACCCGATCGGTGTTGCCCGGACCCATGATACCTTAAATGAACCTTAAATTTGTATGATTTTATACCTTTAATTCGATTTAGTTTGAATTTCTGTTTTTAAATGAAAGCATCACGAAAAAAATAATCAGCTGCAGCAAAAAAAAAATTACCTCGAACCAAACGAAATTCTGCCTTGTGACCCCGGTGCCTGCGGCAGCGCATACGCCGGCCGCTAATAACATAAAAATATTCCCAAAAATTAACCTGGAACCGAACGAACCCGCCAGGTGTTGCCCGGGCCCATGATACCTTAAATGAACCTTAAATTTGTATGATTTTATACCTTTAACTCGATTTAGTTTGAATTTCTATTTTTAAATGAAAGCATCACGAAAAAAATAATCAGCTGTAACAAAAAAAATTACCTCGAACCGAACGAAACTCTGCCTTGTGACCTCAGTGCCTGCGGCAGCACATACGCGGGCCGCTAATAACATAAAAAAATTCCAAAAAATTAACCTGGAACCAAACGAACCCGCCCGGCAATGACCGGGCCCATGATAATAACCTTAAATGAACCTTGAATTTGTATGGTTTTATATCTTTAACTCGATTTTGTTTGAATTTCTATTTTTAAATGAAAGCATCACAAAAAAAAAAAAAAAAATCATCTGTAACAAAAAAAAAAAAAAAAAAAAAAACCTGAAACAGAACGGAACTCGGGCTCGTGACCCGGGGCCTGCGGCTGCGTATATACAGGCCGCTAATAACATGAAAAATTTCTCAAAAATTAACCTTGAACCGAGCGAACCTCTGACTCGTGTTACCTCTGCCTGTGACTGCTGCACTGTATAGCAGGCATGCATGCTACACACGCGTTGCAAATTCCACTTTCCTCCACCAAGGGGTGCAGTATGTTGTATACGAACATCACCAATCGCCTTGAATTTCCAAGACTTTTCAAATAAGGTGTCACTGGTGGTGTCAACTGCAAAATCCTTTAGTTGCCCTTTCCACCGCCATGGGGCACAGCGTGTTCTATACGAACAACACCAACGGTAAGGAAATACCAAGACCTTTAAAATAAGGTGTAACATGATAGGGTCGACAGCAAAATCACCTAGTTCCACTTTTAACCACCAGGGGGTGCAGCATATTGTGTACGAACATCCCCAATCAACATGAAATTTCATGACCTCTATCACCAATCGCCTTGAATTTCCAAGACCTTTCAAATAAGGTGTCACATGTTGGTGTGAACTGCAAAATACTTTAGTTGCACTTTCCACCGCTAGGGGGCGCAGTGTGTTCTGTACGAACATCACCAACGGTCAGGAAATACCAAGACCTTTAAAATAAGATGTAACATAATAGGGTCTGCAGCAAAATCACCTAGTTCCATTTTTCACCACCAGGGGTCGCACTATATTGTATGCAAACATCCCCAGTCGACATGAAACTTCAAGACCTTTAAAATGAGGTGCTACATGCGTGGGTCTAGAACGGATTTCCCTCTCAAACTAATTTCTCCCCTTCCCCCCCTCCAAATCTACTTTCCCCCTTTCCCCCCCTTTAAAATCGAAAATTCCAAATTCGCAGAAAGTGATTTTTTAGTATTCGACTCTAGTCCACATATGTACAATTTCTTCACCGTGAAGTAATTTGAAGCTTAGTTAAGCTCGTAAAAGTGTTTTTAACCCGTGGGGAAACGAGGGGGGAAACCGTTCGACTTTTTTATATTTTTCTCTCCTCATAGCACATCTACAGACCAAGACCTTTTTTTAGATACCTCAACCAAATTTTTACACCAAGTAGTTCTCTCAATATAGTGGAGACAGACAAAAACATGTTTCAAATTAATATATAGATGGTGAAAATGGATTTTTCCATTGTTGTGATGAAAATATAATAAAGCGATTTCTATAGTGTTAAAAATAGTATTTCTAAAATTTACAGAAATTATTGGAGATTATGGAGATTATTTTGAGATTATTGACGCAATTTTTCCATTTCTTTTATCATTTATATTTATTTTTATTTATTTATTTATTTTTATTTTTATGTTCCAAATTAGAACTGTGGGCTTAAGGCTCCGCTTGGCAGGCCTGGGAAGTAAAATCGTACTCCAGAAAAACTCGTGTTGCCAACAAAGGGCGTGTCTTATTCAGGGTGATTGACATTCCACAAAATCCAATAGTGTCACACTTCAGCTTGTGGACGATACAAATGTGCCTCTAATGTCCAAATTTAACCCGGGGGCAAACCACAAGATGAAAGGGTGACTAGGGAGATAAAGGGAATGAGTGGGGGATCTGACCGGACAAGAATTATTTCCGGTAGATAAGAAAGCTTTAGTCAAAGATTCATTAGTACCTTTTTCTGTCAGAAAACGTTTCAATTCATTTTCATTGCCCGATAGATGCAGAGTCGATATAGGGATTCGTATAATTTGTAATCTTTTTACAAACAGCAATAATTGTGGGCATTGTGTATTGTAAGTGGATTTTATTTATTTATTTCTTAGAATATGAAATGAGAATATGTTTACAAAATACAAAAACATCTATGAGCGTGCGAGCATGTGTGTGTGTGTGTGTATATATATACCATGAAGTTACATAATCTCTTTATAGGTTCATGATATATACATACATACTCACGCGCATGAGTACATATATCTGTATATGTATAATAACAAAAAATTGTTAAATTTATTACAATACTTTCAGTCTCATAAGTGAAGATTTTAATTTTTGATTTTTCTGTCAAACACTGCCAAATAAGTCTTCAGATGATACAAGGTTTTAAATTAGAATATAGTCACACTGTATGAAAGATATTTTACATAATAACTAGCTGTAATAATACGATGCAAAACGACATCATTTAAATGTTATCTTCATTTAACATATATTTTTAATATTTTTATTTATTTTACACAATATAAATATGTATAGGAATAGGTTACCATTCAGTATCTTTTTCACCAAACTTGTTTATGTGTTGGAGTTATCTACCCTTGCACCACCGGCTTTCTCACACCTGAAATTTTCTGATTGCGTCATTAGATATATATGCGGAGTATTTACCTCTTCCTGTTATAATATAACTAATTCTGAAGTTTGAAATTCACTTCGTTCCCTCATCTCCTGAACTAGAGGTGTTAGAAATGATTTTCAGTAACGAAATTCTTTCAGGAGAAACAAAGCAAAAATAAAAATAAAAATTAAGCAAGAAGATTTTGCCCCCCTGTATTTTTTAAAATAACAAACCTGTTTCCAAACGAATGATTCTGCGTAATTTACTTTTATTTTTCCCCTAACTATATATATATATATATATATATATATATATATAGCATAATCAGAGGGCTCGGCCCCTTTATCGTTCCTCTCACCAACTCCAGAAGGAGGCTTCGCCTCCCCCGACCCGCTTTTCTTACTAATCCCTGCGGGGCTCTGGCCGCTTGTTCGCTGCGTTTCCTTTCACTAAATAGGAATAATAAAATATTATAGAAAGCCCATATTTAGTGTCAAATTAAAGTACATAATTTTTAATACCACTTTTTTTATTTTTAATATTACGCTTAAAATCAACATTTTTTTGTTTTATTTATTTATTTTTTTAATTAGAAAGAAATTCGCAATATCTTGACCATGTTGCGTTACAGCTAATTTATATAACCTCTCTTGGTGACTTTTAAATTGCTGTTACTATTTGGGAGATGAATTTTTTGGTATATAATTGCTTGTTAAAAAAAAAAAAAAAAAAAATAGAGTAAATTTATTATTGAATTTTTTTAGTTAATTGTGGGCTTAGTCACAATTGTAATAAGGCATCCAGAAAAAATAAATTTTACTCATGATTTGTAACAAGTAAAGAATAAATGCAGTTCTATGTAAAGACCAATTTGGCTGTTTTCTTTAAAACGTGTAATTGTTTGCCGAATCAATGAATGTGGTATCAAAAAAATCTTTATTTAAAAAATGTCTATTGTAGATTGTAGAAAATGCACAATAAGAAGACATACGGAACGCATAAAAAGAACTTTTATGGATTTACACATTTTCAGATGTCAATAACATGATTTAATCATTTTTAGAAAATGTCTGTCGGTGTGTCTGTGTGTGTGAGAGAGAAACAAAAATTTTGTGGCAACTGTATCACAAAAACTACTGCACAGAATGTCATACAAATTGGTAGGTAGTTTCACATTGTCATAAAGTAGTGCCTATTGATTTTTAAGGAGAATCGTCTAACAGGTGGCTTTGCCATTTCAAAATTTATACATGGTGGTATAGGACGAAATTTCGTATAAAAGTGCACAAGGAGAATTATTTTAACGATTTATTGTGAAGTCAAAAAGAATTATTTAATATAGTATGCAATAGGAAAAAGAATTTGGACACATAGCAGTAATTGGTCGAAATCATATACGGTAATATTGTGTAAAGAGCTAGGTTCAAAAACTAAATAAATAAATAAATAAATAATAATAATAATAATAATAGGTGCTGAAATAAAGTCATCTTTAAAATCGTAGTTGTCAAATAATAGCAGCTTCACCTCCACCCATCGTGGATAAATACCCAAAAGTGCGTGGAAAAGACTTTTCTACAAGCAACGAGAACCTGGATTCGATGGAGCGCGAATGGAAAAAACGCTGTTAGAGGATACCCGAAACGAGGTTTACAGCAATTTCAATATATTTTTTTTTTCTTTTTATTTATAATGATTCTTAAAAAAAAAAAAAAAAAAAAAAAAAAAATTAATATAGCGATCAGCGAATCGAGCGAAACATGCTAATAATAAGTTATAAAAAATTAACATACTAATAATACTGAAAAGTATATAACTAATGAAATATGTATTCTAATAGAAAAAAAAATAATTAACAGTTATCGGGATCAGAAACGGGTAAATTAAAGTAAAATAAAATAATAGTAAATTTCAGATATTTACGTAATATTTTTTCGACAAATTATTTAGCGACGATTTTGATGAATTTGTGTTGAATTTAATTTTCAAAGCTGATTTGATATTTACCGCCTTTAGCGTGAGAGAGAAAGAAAAAAAAAAAAAAAAAAAATCTGTGTAAGACAGAATTTAATTTAGTACGAAAGACTATTAATTTCAATCAGAAATTTTTTTTTATATATATTTTATTTATTTTTTATCTCATTTTTTGGTCGTAAAACTGGGCCACGTACTTTTTAAAATGACTGAAATGAATTAAAATGAAGTATTGTTACCTAAATTTCATACTTTAGTTAAATAAAAAGAAATTAATTGTCGTATCGAAAAACTGTTTGCGATCCTGGATTTAGAAAAATCACCCCTTTCATTTCGTACAGAATTTGTAACGATAGGACGGATATACTTCTAATTTCTTTTTCCTTCTTTTTTTTTTGTGTGTGTGTGTGTGTGTGTTACACAAAATTGGTCTACAAAAACTGGCAACGACATTTTTATCTAAATTGGAACTAATAGTCCCCTGTTAAAAAAAAAAAAAAAAAAAAAAAAACATAATTATCAGTAAAGAAAACATCACTGGTATGTCAAAACACAATACGATTAGTAACTTACCAAATGTTTGCATTTTGTCTACTGTTTGTGAAATATTCTTTTTATCAGTTGCATATACACACACGAAAAGAGACATTTTTTATAGTTTATCTTTTACGGGGAAAAAGTATTTGAACGACTTTTTCTGATTCAAATGATGATGATGATGATTTTGTCCGATTTGTTCACGATTTTGCCCGATGGGGCTTTTGTCCGGCGGGGATTTTGTCCGTGGGGATTTTATCCGGTGGGGCTTTTGTCCGGGACTCACTAGTTACATATATGTGATAGGGAGGGGTTTAAGATTAAAAAATGGAGTTTTTAAAAGCAAATTTCAACAAATTACGGAGGACTAGAGGGGCATATGAGTTTTTTTTTTTTTTTTCCTACAATTTTCAATGAAATGTTTTCACTGTAATATGTATATTATGTTAAGTATAGCTGTACAAAATAGTTAATATTTTAAAATATAGTACATATGATTTATTAAGTTAATAAAAATGTGATATCAATAATTATAAAATAATATATTCTTTTTCTCTTAATAATAGTATAAAAATCTTCACTTCTCAAAATTTTTTCTTGTATTTTCTTTTTATGGTCTTGCAGAGGATTTGGAAAAAATTGGGCTCATGTAATACTTGTTTAAATCTCTCTACCCGTCATAAGCCGTGGTGGCCTCTGTTGCTTCTTATTATTATTTAGTTTTATTTATACAGGGTGTTTCAAAAGTATGGATATACCAAAATACATTGAAAGGAAAACAGTTTCGCAAACATATTGATTTCAAAAGTTTCGTCCATTCAAATGATCTATCAGACATGGTATTATAGGCCCAAGCAAAACACAATTTTTTTTTTTTTTCAGACGAAAATCATTTACAGAATTTTTGAAGCTTTGTTTAATTATCCATTAGAATTTTGAATAGTATAATTAGAATTACATGTATCAGAATGAAACCGAGGGAGGGGGGGTGGGGTTAGGAGACAGAAAAAAAAAATGCAGTTTTTATATCAAATTTCTAAATTATAAAAAGTAGAAAATCCTTTTTTTCTTTTAAACAAATTTTAGTGAACTTTTCTTTAATTATCACTCACTCTAATATGCATATATATTAAATATAGATGTAGTTATGTTCATTTGTACTTTTTTCTTTGCTTTTCTTGAAAAGGATTTCGGATTTTTTTTAAATATAAAATGATTCTTTTACTATAAGTGATTATATATATATATACATAATTTATAGCAATATATTTTAATTAAAAATTAATTTAATTATTATTTTTTTTTTTTTTAACAATTCAATTAGTTGTGATTGCTTAATACTATTGTTTGGTCGTTTAAATAAAAATACTATTTCAAAATGTTCTTAAACTTCAAAAGATCTTTCACTATCATTGATCATAGAAATAAGGAGCTAATTAAAATTATTTAATTTAAAAGATCTAATTGAAAAACTAATTTAATTATTAAAAATATACATTTCAATTAAAAAAAAAAAATGAGATTGCTTGAATAATAATGTTTCAGATTTCAATTGTGAATCTTATTGAAAAATATTTTTTTTTTAAAGATTTAAAAGAAAAAAGAATGCTTATATATATTTCTTTACGTGAGATTACGAGTTCGATCACAGGTCGCTCTCGTCGACCGAGCCGTTCGGTGCTTTCCGTGGTTTTCACCAAAACTTGTGTAAATGCGCGCTAGGACCCTTTAGAAAGACCCCCCACGGAAGGCACTACCCTTCAGGTCTAGGATCTTAGTGCAATCTTTCGCCTTCATTCCCAATACCAATACCAATATCTGTGAAATAAGATATGATTAGCGTAATTGATTGACTAACAGGGTGTCACAAAGTGATTCTGATTCACTGTGAAGTATATAAATTAGAAAACTACTTAATATTAATTTTCAGTGTTGTACAATTTTTTTTTAGTACATCATATGGTGTGCATGTACAGTTTACACGATATATATTCGACATAAAAAGTAATCTGTTTAATGCTTTCTCTTATATATACATATGTATATATGTATTATGAATGCGTTTTCATACATGCATAAATATACATGTTTCACACACCATGAAAGCCGAAAATTATTTCAGCAAATTTTGTCTGTGTGTGTATGTGTGTGTGTGTGTCAGCGTGTCTGTACGCGTACAACGCTATTTTCATTATTATAAAATATTCCAATGTTAAAATTTTCTTATTCGATTTGTAGACCCCCAAAACAGTTATATTCCTATTTTGAACGATCTAATTCAATTTCTATTTTTTTGCCCCTTGATTCCCCCCCCCCCCCCCATTTGCCCTTTCTAATAATTTTAGACTTTCGAAAATATTCTCATCCTGTTTGTAGGTTCCGAGAACCTATATGCCCCAATTTTAAACGGTCTAACGGTATTTTTACTTTTTTGCCCCTTCGCCCTCCCTTCCCTAACCAAAAAGAATTAATTTGTAATTAAATTAATAATAATCTGTGAAGAATTTAGTACAGATAAGAAAACAATTAACAGTTAATATCTTTAATAAACTATGAACTATCACACCGAGTTTCTAGCAGGAAAAGTAACAGATTTATTGAATAATTTATTTTATAACGAGTTTAATTAATTTTGAAATGTTAATTTTATCCAAAATATCATACGTAGGGCCTTTGTCCGGGCTAAGTGGGGTCTTTGTCCGGTGGGGATTTTGTCCGGTGGGGTTTTTGTCCGGTGGGATTTTTGTTCTGTGGGGATTTTGTCCGGTGGGGCTTTTGTCTGGGGGGATTTTGTCCGTGGGGATTTTGTCCGGTGGGGCTTTTGTCCGTATCCCAACTCTCAGTATATATTACTTAAAACTCGAATGAAAATTTAAACAAAGTTTCATTAAAATCTTCAAAAAATAATATATACATATATTTTTTTTTTATCTTGCTATACTGATTGTGGTCCCCTTTAACCCCCCCTCCCCATGTATATTTGAGCTTTAGTGGGGGTTTTGTCCGGTGGGGATTTTGTCCGGTGGCGCTTTTGTCCGGCGGGGATTTTGTCCGGCGGGGATTTTGTCCGTGGGGATTTTGTCCGATGGGGATTTTGTCCGGGACCCTTCAAACGGACATGCGACTACTGCGCGAGTAAACACGGTAATTGTTTTTTCATTAATGGTTATTTATCACATTTAGCCACCGTTTTTGATTTTTCGAATAGGGCAAATTTAAAGATAGGTTCATTTGGAAATAAATACCGCTAGGCTGGTGAAGACGGACTAATTCAGAAATAATAGATTGTGCTCTAAATTATATTCTTTACAATTGCTATCATATTTAAAGATTGGAAAAAATAAAATATATCTTAATATTTAATAATAATAAGACGAATCAAACATGAGAGTAGGATATGGAAAAGAAAAAAAGTCTGATAATATTTCAAAAATATTTTTATTTCGACAATATTCTCAATGAACTCAAGGATTTTAAAAATATAAGAGGAAACAAAGCATAAATAAAATATCATGCTTTCCATAAACTGGAAAAACGTATAAGGATAGAGTGTTCAGGTATATTACAAGTTAAGAAAATGAAGCAACAATGATTTGAAACATATATATGTGTATATTAAATGCATAACATTCCTAACAGTTTACATAAATGCAAAAATATTTTTATAAAAATTTTGAAATTGTATCAAAGATTTTAAGAAAAGTCGGAAGTTCTTACAAATATCTCAAAACTGTCATCCTCAATGAATGCACAGCAATTTCTGATAATATTTTCATAATATATAAACGCCCACCAGCGGCCGAGCGGTTTTACGCTCAAAGCTGGTAGATGGAAGATGCCGGGTTCGATCCCAGGTCGCGCTCAGCGACCTAGCCTTTCGGAGTTTTCCGTGGTTTTCTCCGAAACTCGCGTGAATACAGACTGGGATTCTTTAGAAAGACCCCCACGGAGGGCATTCACCCTATAGGCCTAGGACACTTGCGGAGTCAATCGGCCTCAAATCTTCCAACCAATCATAATATATAAATAATTATGTTATTAATTTGCTTTTAAACCTGCCAATCTTGATCAATTTTTTAAGTGGCAACCTCATATGAACTTCAAAATACCAGATTTGAAATTCCTACACTTCCTTGTTTTTAAATTATGCTGATAACAGATACACATAACAGATCAACTGCAAAAAATTAGACTTGCGTAATCAGGGCAACTCAAAACGTGATTTTATACGAAAAACAGAGTTGAAAATAGAACTTTAAAAATGCCTTTTTCACAGTATTGGTATAAAAGTTTTCTGTGCAATGTTTGTAGACGTAGTAAAATAGATACTTCATTGCATCAATTATATTCAATGGAATACAACATTTAGCGTAATGTATTCAACGTAATGTATTTGAATTCTTTTGGATGGTCGTGTACACGAATATTTTGCTCGATTTCAACGAAAAGATTACTATAGCATTATTGCATCAGAGCTGCCAACATTTTAAACTTTTAAATCATAATTGACACCAGTATTTTTAAATGGAATATGTTATAAAGTTTTTTGACGATAAATATTACCGAAAATAGCTATAATTTTTCTTTTTTTTTCCGGTTTGAAGTCTACCGCCAAAAAACAGGAGACTTGGCACCTATGCTGTACGATACACATTTAGAATACCGAGTTTGGACCTTATGTTACTATTTGTTTTTGAGATGTGCTGATAGCAGTCAGAAACACACAGAGAGAGAGAGAGAGGGAGACACAGACCAACCGCTAAAAACATGTTTTTTGGATTCAGGGGACCTCAAAACTTGTAAGTGTAGCAAAAACTCAATTTCCAAAATTTGACCAAAAAACAATACTTCTTCTACCGTATAAATGGGTATGAGAGAGTAAAAAATGCATAAATAAAGGTACCAAATATTACTGTATATATAACTAGGAGATTGAGAAAAAAATAAATATTTTTAAATAACATATTTGAAGACCACCATTATTGTAGACCTGACAACTGAAGTAAGTAATTATTTGAAGTTAGCAAATAGATTGTTTTAGCTTGTTCGTTATTTGTAAACTGCTTACAGAAATATTTTTAGTGGTATTTTAATCCGGCGGGGCTTTTTTTCGGGACCGGAGTTTCTCAGCAATACATACGTTATTTATTTTGAAATAATATTTAAAATTTTTAGGGAATAGAAAAATGTTATTAAAAAGAAAAAAATATAAACTTTTATATTAAAGTTATATAACATTGTTTCACATTTATAATGTTAAACAATTAAATTATAAAAGAAACATGTTGCAAGATTTCCTCCTTTATTATTTTTTTTTTTCTGGTGTGCTGATAATACCAGATGATTGCTTTTTCGATTATTTTTCCAATGGCGGAAGCCCATTTTAAATAATCAAGATTTAATTTATAACTTTAAAATTTTTGTGAAAATATTAAAACATAATTGTAAAAAATCATTAAAAAGCAGATTCGTTCCTCTTGTTCCTGTGACTTTCAAGCTCAAGAAAGTAATACCACACCGCTGTAAAAAGTTTTTTTCTTCATCTGTCCGGTTCCGAAAAGGGGGAGAATACCCATAAAAGTGTCACCAGCAGAACAATTAATCAACCTCACCCCTTCTCTCTTCCCCTATATTTTTCTCTCTGATTCTATCCAACTTCGGAGGCGGAGATTTTAGTAAAATTGCAGTTTTTTCATGATTTTTCCTCGTACAAAACAAGGAATAACAGTTATTGAAATTTATTTCAAAAAATTGAAAATTGTACATTATTGAAACGTGGACTGTCGTGGATAGCAACGCTTTTTTTGAATTCCAGAGCAGTTTGTCGTTTTCTTTCTATAAAGTTTTTTATATATAAGTACCTTCATTTTTTGTCGTTTTAAAATTTAAATTCCTTTTTGCACTAAATGACAAAAAATATCTAAAATGTACAAAATACAGGCCACCAACAAAGGTCGTAACTATCTTATGAAAAAAACAAAATTAAAAAATCTTTAAATGGAAATGAGATATCAGTGGATTAGTTTTACATTGATTTACCCTTAGCTTCAAAATCTCAGAGGCTCTGTGCAGCGGCCCCTTAAGTTAAAATTCAAATCTGACTTCTGTAAAGAATTTTCAGAAAGGGTGACTTTCCTCGAAACCTTTCATATACTAATTATCTTTGCATGGATTAACATAGATAAACATTGATTATTTACATTATTTGTTATTTTCTTTAATTTTTATTAGCGGAAAATCCTTAAGCATTATTATTATTAGTATTATTATTATTATTATTATTATTTTAATTTCCGCCGAAAACTGCATAGGAATTTGTTGTGATACCTCAAAAAACATTTCAAAATTTGAAATTCGTAGGCTATGCCTAGTCAGTATTTTACTTTCTAACTCGTAAATAAATATTTTATAAATGTAAATAAAGATTAAATCTCCTGCTTCTGTTTCTAAGAAAGATTCCATAATGTAAATGTATCCCACCGGTCTCCATTCAGGCAGTAATATGCAAGTTTTATGATTTTTAGAAGGATATGTACAATATATATTAACGGAAAGAGAAGATTATTTCATGTCATAAAAAAATATAGAAAGAAAAATTAGGAAATGGAAATTGGAAATATTTTTAACGAAAAGTGGGTAATGTACTTTAAAATATTAATCCTAGGATGGTACATTAAAATAGTGTCATTTTGAAGATCACTTTTGAAATACACAAAGAAATTTTATAGGTAATTTAACAATAACACACTAAATTAAACAGAACTTGAAAAAAAAAAAAAAAAAAAAAAAAAAACAGCATATTTTGATGATAGTTCTTACCTAAGTTTCATTTAAAAATATTTACTAATTAGAAACCATCGAAGTTCAGACTTCCTTTTCCACTTGTAAACGATATATCCTGTGACAAAATATTTATCTTTCTTTTAATTGCTATGGCGATATTTTTATCCCTAATTTCGCAATATTTCGTTCTCCATTTTTGAAGACATATCAAAATATAAAAATATACTCAAAGAAAAAGTAAATAAACAGATATTTTATCTTTTCTTTCATAGAAGACTTTTCCGTTTCTTTGAAAATACAGAAAGATTATGTAAGATTTAATTGAAGTTTACTATCAAAAAGAAATATATATATACATAGACAGGGATGACAAGTACTTCATTCTTATTTAAAATAACAATTTTTCGTTTTTTTTTTTCTCTTAACATAAGGTTAATTTGACTGCCAGCGAATTTTTTATAATCTTTTCAAATTTGAGGAAAAAATCGATCTATTAATTAATTCTTTTTCAAACAGATGAGTTTCACTTTTAGGCAGGAAAAACAATTGTTATATATTTATATATACATTAAAATTTATCTTTTGTTAAAAATTATATTTTTTTTCTCGATTTTTTTCTTTTATTTTGCAGTTATTTTATTTTCATATATTTATTTATTTATTTATTATTATTATTATTATTATTTGGGTGTGATTTATATTACATTTATTTTAAGTATTCAGCACTGCTAAATTGGTGATAATATATTCAAAAGAAACAAAAACATGAATATTATAATATAATATAGTCACTTTCATAAAATTCAAAGTCATAATTATTAATATTCATAAACATTTTAAAGTTTAAATAATAGAAAGGAGTTTTCATTCTCTTTTCAAACCTTTTTACTTTCTTCTATATGTAATATAGAGAAAGTATTGGATTCGCGAAAATTTTCGACCTCCGTTTTTTGACAGATCTACACGTTTTGGGATGTCCTGAACACGAATTGATAGTTTTTAAAAAATGTCTGTCTGTGTGTCTGTCTGTCTGTGTGTCTGTCTGTCTGTGGTTTAGTGTTTTCACCGTATCTCACGAACCAATGAATGAAATTCAACCAAACTTGGTATATAGTTGGACCCTGACGGGGCATTGTGCTGATTAGATTTGGGGATCAATAGCCCATCAGGTGGCGCTGAGATCGCATTTTATGTAAATTTTTAACATGGCAGTATAGGACAAATTTTCGTATTTTTCACCGTATCTCACGAACCAATGAATGAAATTCAACCAAACTTGGTATATAGTTGGAACCTGGCGGGGCATGGTGCTGATTAGATTTGGGGATCAATCGTCCAGCAGGTGGCGCTGTGATCGCAAAATTTCGTATGTTTTACCGTATCTCATGAACCGATGAATGAAATTGAACCAAACTTGGTGTATAGTTGGACCCTGACATGGAAAGGGTCTGATTAGATTTTGGGATCAATCGCCCAGCAGATGGCGCTGTGATCGCATTTTATGTAAACTTTTAACATGGCAGCATTGGACAAAATTTCGTATAAATGTACATAATGAGCGTTATTTTAAACTTGTGATTGTAAAATTAATATGAATTATTGATAATAGTAGTAGTTAACTACGAAATAAATTTTGTGCATGTGGGGGCACCGGTTCCCCCCCCCCTGGGGGGAAGTACCCCCCGGGGGGGGGTAAATTTTCAAGATGGGTATCTTTCGAAAGATCTCGTCAATACCTTTAAAACGAATGGTTGAACTATAAATCTGTGATAATTTAAAACAAAGTTATCGATTTTTTTTACTTTTAACAAAAACAAAAAAAAGAAAAAAAATCGTACTTTTTTTTTTTTTTTTTTTTTAATATTGTTACTGGTTGAATATGTATTACTTTTAACAAAAAAAAAAAAAATTAGAAAAAAAATCGTATTTTTTTTTTTTTTTTTTTTTTTTTTTTTAATATTGTTACTGATTGAATATGTATATAGGAAAATATAGAAGAAAGTCTTGTAGTGGCCACAACATACTAGTTTTTTTTTTCTTTTTAGTTTTTTAATGTATTAAATTTTTAAGAATCATTGTATATTTTTAAAAGTTTTGTTTTCTCTCTCTCTCATTCATTCATTGCAGATATATATGTCTCTTTTTATAGTATAACATTCTTTAGTATTTTCCTTCAGTACTTTCCTTTATTCTTTAGTATTTTCTTTAGTATTTTAGTGTTAATGCATTAATAATTTCAGAAGCTTTAATTGTTTACCTAACTACGCTCGCTTTTCTCAATGTATATGTAGAAATTATAACTTACAAAATTTGAATAAATAAAAATTACAAAAATTGAAATCAAATTACTTTTCTTCACTGTTTACAACAGATTTCTCTTTATTTGTATTTATTTCTAAGCATATTCAAGGAAGACTGTGTTTCTGATACTATGAATATGGATATAGCTCTTATTCCTAAAAATCTGTTTATATACGGATAATGCATAGCACAATTTATAAGTTTGGGAAATAACGATGCAGGTAAGCAGAGTTGGGAACTGATTTATTATTTATGCAAATCAAATTATTTTTCTTCACTGTTTACAACAGATTTCTCTTTATTTGTATTTATTTCTAAGCATATTCAAGGAAGATTATGTTTCTGGAACTATTAATCTGGATATAGCTCTTATTCCTAAAAATATGTTTATATATGGGTAATGCATAGCACAATTTATAAGTTTGTGAAATATATCGAAACATGTTGTTTGTTTAAAAATGTTATGATGTTACCTTCTGAAATGTATACATGTAAGAAGGATGCATATCAAAAGTTTGATTATTAAATATTGTGATAGGTATGTAAATAATCGTGTATATTACCTGCATTGACAGATTTTTAAGGATGATTTCAGAAAAAATGGTGTACCGATAAGGATGTCATAATGCGATGTAATAATAGTAAAATATCATTAAAAATAGTGACGCAGATAATAAACTATTTAAGCATGAGAGTATAGTTAAATGTTGATAAATTAAAAGTAACATAAAATTATTTAAAAACAATCTCATTTTCTACTAGCTGATTATACTCGCTTTCCTGGTCACTATATTTAAATGAATCAGTTTTATAATAATAAGTCTTGTTTTTTATCCCTATATTTATCAATAAGCCTCCAAAATTCGAACAGTTATAGTCAGCTAAAGGTGAATTACTTCAAAGCTAATTCATTTGTAAAATATAAGTGTTAAATGGTGACATTCTAAAAAAGAAAAAAAAAAAAAATGTTGTTCTAAGAAAAGAGCTTGTGTTTGTCATTCAGACGAATAAAATAGTTATCTATAATGTGGAAAATCCTTCTCATATCTCTCTATATAATGGCAAAATTCTGATTCATTTCTGCCATTCATTCTGCCATTTGGGCAATTGCTTCTTTTCATGACTTAAGGGCTCCCTATAAATCGATTTAACGATATTTAACCATTAAGAAATTGAAAGTGGAAGTCGAATTTATTTAACATTTTCCCCATATTTCTAGGAGCGAGTGTCTAACAGATTTTTACACGTTCTTTGTACATGGAAGATCGAAATGGTTTCCAATAAATTTTTAATTTAGCAAATATTTCTTCATAGCCCTAATTGGAAACTTCCGAAAATTAACCCTTATGGATGAAAAAGAGGATATCTGGCATTTCTACACATTCTTCGCACGGGAAAAAATCACAGTGGTTTCTTGTATAAGTTTGAAATTTAAAAAAAAAGTCACCTCTTAGACCCTATTTGAGGTAAAATATAAGAATATTCCAAAATTTAATATTTAAGAGGATAAGGCGGGGGTGTCTAACATTTGTACCCGTTCTTTACACGTGGAAAATCGTAGTGGTTTACCATAGAATTTTTCAACAGATTTGAACAAAGCTTGGTCTTCGTTAGAACACATAATAAACAATCTTGTGAATTGGTCCAATTAATTAGATTTGCTTTTAACTTTTGCTCGTGCAAAAAACGGGTAGAATTACTATTTGTATTCTGATTTGGAATTATGATTACTATTTCTTATAACTTATTCTGTCCCTTGTAAATAAAAGCCCCCACAATCATTGTAAAGCGTAACAATTTTCTACATTAAAATGTATTTTTTTTCTATCGAAAAACTTCTAAGAAAGGACATCATTTTCAAAGACGATAGTACTTCATTTGGGAGGTTTTGTGAAAGTGACGCCATTCTAACGTGTTATATATATATACATATATATATATATATATATATATAGTGGTGGGTGAGTTTATTTTGATCTACGTTTTTTCTTGTTTTATTTCCAATGGGTGATTCATCTGCGTGTTATATTTTACATGTGACTAGTATTTAATAAATTTTGTGCTGCTTCTTTCTTGCTTATTTGTGATTGTTTGGGGCTTAAAATTGCAATGTTTATTAGTGTATTATCACTAATAATTTTTTAAAGGGTTTATTAGATTATGATTTGTAGGTATGAGTTTTATTTTGATCTACGTTTTTTCTTGTTCTATTTACAACGAGTGTTTCGGGCCTGAGAACAAAGAAATTCTTATCTTTTGCTTTCTTTGTGACAGAAAAACATCCATTTTTTAGCATATTTGCATTTTACCAGGCCCTTGATAACAATAGAATGCAAATAATGCTTTTTTTCTCATTCCAGTTTGCTATAATTCATTTAGATGTTACTGTATTTCTTTTTTGGTTTGATTTTGGTGGTCTTCGTTTTTGATCGGAATAATTGTTTGAATACTGAAATTAAATCATCTTTAAATTACAAATGTTTGCACTGATAATATTACATTACTACTGAACGTTCTGTTTCTCTCTCTCTCTCTATATATATATTTTAAATATTTTTAGCCACAAATTCATTTTGACGTGTTCACAGTAAAATTTTTAAATCTCACGAATGAAATTTTGACGAAAGCGCAATTTTCGAGTTTTTTTTTTTTTTTTTTTTTCAATCATTTCACCCCTTTCTGATTTAAAATATTTAAAAACCTCCACTTAGGGAAAAATATATACATTAAAAGTAACCAACATGTCAAATTTGAAATTTCGATCTACAATAACACAGAAGGAATAATACAAAACTATCGTTTTCAAGAGGGATTTTCCTCATCCCATTCCATTACACATGCGTTAGAAATTTCAAGCACCTACATTACTTCAACTATGGTCATTAGCGGTAACTGTATAAGTTTGTTTCAAATCGGCCTAGTGGTTTGGGAGGAGATGTAAGGCATGCATACCCACATACATACATACATAAAATGACTTTTATTTATATTAAGATAGCATATTGTTAAATATATACTATTAACAAATTTACATTTTTTTTTTTTTTTTTTTTTTTTTTTTTTTTTTTTTGAGATGGGAGGAAAAAAAAAGTCTATTAAAAAAATTTGCATTTTGAGGTAATAACGTGCACAAAAGTTTTAATTAAAATTATTTATTTGAATAAAATTTGTATGAAAAACACTTATAAATTCTCGTAACGTACAATTTAAGAATATTGAAAAAAAAAATGTATACTAAGTGACATCAGTACAATAAATAGAAAATAAAAAATAGGAACATATTAAAGCCTAGCATTAAATAAATAATGTAAAAAAAAAATCTACTTTGACACATGTTTTACAGATGATGTAAAGGGATATTGTCTATTCATTCCAAAGATTGTATATCGCAAATCTTGAGTGAGAGAAATTTATTTAAAGCAAACAAAATTAAAACAATGTAATGTATTTCTTTCAGACTAGAAACAATTCCATTTTTAAATTTAAATTAATTACTATAAGTTTATTCCATATGATTACGCATCGTAGTTCATATGAGATGCTAGAATTCCACTTAAAACAACAAAATAAATGCAATATAATATCTGTACTGATAAGTATAAAGGATTTAAGTCCAAAAATGTCGATTTTGAGTTAAGTACATAGTCAGACCCAGAAAAAAATTCTCTATCGATTGGTATAAAGGATTTAAATCCATGTCATTTAGTCTTTGAGAAAATCCATTGGTAAAAACAGATTCAAGTCAGAAATTTAGCATTAATCTTTGTACAAAATATTTAATTCCATTTTTTCCCTTTATTAAATGAAGGTTCACAATCACTGAACGATATAAAGGGTATAAATCAACATAATCCCTTTATCCTAATCGAATCTTCCGATTAGTTTTTAGTTAGCTTAACTTTATTTTTCGTCTCCTGAAAAATCAAGAATATGGACATAAATCCTTTATACTTATCAGTACAGATATATAGCTTTAAAATTAATTAGTCTAATAATTTAAATTTGTATTATTATTATTTTTTTAATAGATGCTTTTTTATCAAACTGGTGTCGTTTTAAAAAAAGTTTGAGTGACCCCACTAGACTCTCTGAACTTTAGGTAATTAAGTTGTTTATACTAGTAGATCTGCAAATCAGGAGCCTCAACATCCTAACTGTATCACACATTACTCAGAAGATATTTTTTTATTTATTCTATATTGCTTAAATAATTATTAAAATATATAAAGAGACACGCATGCATATATATGAATAACTCGCTGCATAACCATATACGTTTCTGAGGGGGGCTATAGGCCCAATCAACTCCCTGTTGTATTTATATGTCATAATCTATCTCCAAATATGTATATGTATATTTCATTGCAACTCATAGCCTTGTGTTAATTCCTTTTAACTCAAAATACTGGTACCAAAATTCCTAACAAATGATTTTATAACATATTGGAATTATTTTACATAGAACTGTAAACTAATTACTAATTCTACGCTTGTCATTTTCTGCAAAAACCATAGTTTTAAACATTCTAATAACATACGTTTATTTCACTATGTGTATTGGATTATAACCATGTTAAAATACCGTCTCCAGACAGTAATGTACAAAATTATTTTGTGTATGAATGTATATGAGCGACAAACATTATACACAACAATAAAAACAAACTGTACAATTATTTCCTTGTAACACATTAATATTTAAACCATATTTGACATCACTTGGATGATTACAGAACGGCAACGGAATTATTTTAATTAGTCCTGTAAATGAATTATTTAGTCCATACATATTTTTTTCTAGAATTAACATGTTTTTAAGAATCTCAAAATTATATGTTAATTGCCTTATGTTAAATGCAGCATAAGCGCATTAAAATCTGCTTAAATAAAAATCTGCTCATAGACTCTAATGTTACGAAATTTTTTTGTGTGCCTCTATAAACTAGCCATAAACATTGTACACTTCAGTAACTAGTATGTTGTGGCCACCACAAGACTTTCTTCTATATTTACCTATACATATTCAATCAGTAACAATATAAAAAAAAAAAAAAAAAAAGTACGATTTTTTTTCTAAGTATTTTTTTTTTTTTTTTTTTTTTTTTTTTTTTTTTTTGTTAAAAGTAAAAAAAATCGATAACTTTGGTTTAAATTATCACAGATTTATGGTTCAACCATTCGTTTTAAAGGTATTGACGAGACCTTTCGAAAGATACCCATCTTGAAAATTTATCCCCCCCAGGGGGGTACTTCTCCCCAGGGGGGGAAGCGATGCCCCCCCATCCAGAAAATTTTTTTCCTAGTTACATACTACTATTATCAATAATTCATATTAATTTTACAATCACAAGTTTAAAACAACTCTTATTATGCACATTTATACGAATTTTTGTCCTATCTGCCATGTTAAAAATTTAGATAAAATGCTATCACAGCGCCACCAGTTGAGCTATTGATCCCCAAACATAATCAGCACCAGTTAATGTCGGGGACCAACTAAATACCAAGTTTGGTTAAATTTTGTTAAAAAAAAAAAATAAAATAAAAATTGCGATTTTTTTTCTAAGTTTTGTTTTGTTAAAAGTAAAAAAAATGATAACTTTGGTTTAAATTATCACAGATTTATGGTTCAACCATTCGTTTTAAAGGTATTGACGAGACCTTTCGAAAGATACCCATCTTGAAACTTTGCCCCCCCCGCGTGGGTACTTCCCCCCCCGGTGGGGGGGGGGAACCGATGCCCCCACATGCACAAATGTTTTTTCCAAGTTAACTACTACTATTATCAATAATTCATATTAATTTTACAATCACAAGTGTAAAATAACTCTCTTTATGCCCATTTATACGGAATTTTGTCCTATGCTGCCATGTTAAAAATTTGCATAAAATGCGATCACAGCGCCACCTGTTGAGCGATTGATCCCAAAATCTAATCAGCACCAGTTTATGTCAGGGTGCAACTAAATACCAAGTTTGGTTAAATTTCATTCATTGGTTTGTGAGATACAGCGTCCACAAAAAAATGATACAGACAGACAGACAGACAGACATTTTCTAAAAACTATTAATTCGTAATCTAGACATCCCAAAACATGTAAATCCATCAAAAAACGGAGGTCGAAAATTTTCGCGAATCCAATACTTTCTCTATATTACATATAGAAGAAAGTAAAAATTATTCAATTTATTCTGTGTAGCTCAAGAATAATTGTTCGAAATTTGACATGATTTGGATGATTGCGTAATATTGCCGGAGCAGCTTTATAAGGTCTTGTAACCTTAACTATTTTGTCTAAGTACACATTTTTCTTTAGAAAACATGCCTCCAAAAGCTTCTCAATAAGGAATGTTTATTTATTTATTTATTAACCACTTAATTACATCGTGGAAAGGAGCGGACGGCTTCCCGCTACCAGGCTTTGCAGGAAAGCAAAGACAATTCTGTGAGACGCGCAGATACAAAGCGCAAAATAATAAATTGATGTCGCACTCTATGTTACTCAACTTTAATCATCATAAATTTATTTATTTATTCAATTTTAAATTATTTTTTACAGTCGTCTTACATTTCTTGGATTATTTAGTAGTTTTAGCATCTTGAAAAACACGATTATTTCACAAATATTTCATTCACAGATATTTCATTCAAATTCTTAAATAAAACTCAAAACGAAAACACACGTGGTCTAAAATTTATAAATCACTAACTAAAACACGCACTTACTCTAAACACTAACAAAGCAACAGAAAGGCAAAAATATCCTCGTAGATAATCAGTTCTATCGTCCCACCTTCTTGGAGTGAACGTTTCCCGTATACTATTGGTTCAAAGTGTCCATGTGATCCCAGGTAGAAAAAAGCATCATATCTCCGCTACAAGACGTAAGAAAACTTTATTGCCCTTGCAACTATATGATTCTCTTTTGCGTATAGTGAAAAAAAGACACTACGGAAAGAGAGACGTAGCCGTCGTTACTAACGTAGTACAAACTACGTACGCATCTTACGTAGCCGTAGTCAAGTGGTTATTGTAGTGTAACAACTTTAAAATACGTTTAAAAGAAAGTCTATCCAAAGCATTCAGACGTTATCGTATTCACTCATTTACATAGATACACACAGACATACAAAATGAAAAATCGTGTAAAATTGTTGGAACAGTAGAGAACCGATTACCCACGACCGGATTATCCGCAAATGCGAGAGTCTTGAAAAGAAATTTAAATTACTAACCTCCAAAAAGTACGTTTTTAATTCCAGCTAACAACAAGGAAAATACAATATGTTCTACAGTGCGAAGGTCGAAAATTACCGACATGTTTACTGTGCATCGTAATTCTATAGGCCTACTTGGAAGTTTTTTGACGGTTTTAGGAGGAAATGGATTTTTTTTACTTTAGAAATAGGGGTTATACTGTTGTACCGCGTATTTTTTTCATGTTTGCCTCCCATTTTACTCTGTTTTTCGGGCTATCTGCGATTGCCAGCCAATTTCGCGGATAATCGGTGCTCTACAGTATTTCTAAAAGTGAAGCTCGTGTCAAAACCAGATTTGGGTGTGTCACACTAGACATCATGAGAGTCACAAATATAAATTTGCAACATTCGACGATAATTCTTTTTTGAGCTATGTGAGATATAAAATCCATTTCGCAAATCAAGACCACAATACTTTCCTTACTTATAATGTTCGGAAAGTAAAAATAGGTATTATTGAATTTTGGGAAGTTCGTATAGTCGTTTTCTTTTAACGTTTATTATTTAGATCGATTGTTTTTGCATTTTGAAATCGTGGCCGCATTAAAGTGCCTACAAATAAGTAAAGGCACTCTATACACAAATTACTGAAAAACATGATACAATAGTTAAGGTTAATTCCCATTTTTTCATCGACACGTAGATACATAAAAAATTCCCCACTTTTTTCACTCGAGTTAAAAAAAATAAAGAAAGAAAGAAAGAAAAAAACTAATTAACAAAAATATGACGTTGAAAATAACTTTCATTGTATTTTAATGAAGGCTATGATGTTATTTTCTTATATGTATTTAATTTGTATTCACTTCTTCTATTGTTAAATATATCACTATTTTAAAAAATAAATGCATGTAGATGCATTTACCTGAAAATGTGGATGTACCTAACATCCACTTCAAAAATTTTCGAACTAAGTAAAATACACAAGATGATTTTTGTTGCTGCTTGCAAAAAAAAAAAAAAAAAAAAAAAAAAAAAAAAAAGCTGTTAAATAAATAATAACTAGTATTTTTAATAAAATCACACAATCAACTGTGGAAGAAAATCATATTTATTGAAATTTTATTTTTCCGATTGAGTGAAAATAATGCCTGGACCGGGACTCGAACCCCGGATCTTTGACTTACAAGGTCAAGGCTCTACCAATTGAGCTATCCAGGCCGACATCCCGGTCAGCATTACTCACTCAGACAACCTTATAGGCAGAAACAATCTGGTCTATCATTTAGATAGCTCAACAGAAATAAGCCGCAGGAAATGGAAACCACCATTAAACAATGGGAGAATGAAATACAATTTTTAATAAAATCACACAATCAACTGTGGAAGAAAATCATATTTATTGAAATTTTATTTTTCCGATTGAGTGAAAATAATGCCTGGACCGGGACTCGAACCCCGGATCTTTGACTTAGATCCGGGACTTAGATCCGGGATCTTTGACTTAGATCAAAAAAAAAAAAAAAAAAAAAAAAAATCTTTGTTGCCAGATGAATAAAAAAAAGAAATAAAATATAAATGAAATTTACTTCTTTCTGTTGTCAACAGGTTAATAATAATAATAACAATAATAACGTTAAAATAAAGTAATGCGTAATTTTGTTATATGGTGTTATGATTGAGATTTTGAAAAATAAATCCAGAAAACAAGCTTCATTATGAGCTATTGTACTGAATTTTAAAAAATTTCACGTAGAGACGTAGCAACTTTCTTCTATAGGAATTTTCATACAAAATATTCCGTGTGTAAAACGAATATGTGTACAAAAATAAAGGGTTTCTCTACCTGCCTTCTTGACCTCATATGAGATTTTTATTTTCTGCAATCCTAATTAATTATACTTTTTGAACGATACTTTTTTTAACCCATTAACTTTCAGCGTCCACGCTGGGGACAGCTAATTAAAATAGCGCGTATATTTTTTGTGGTTTCTTGGAAGAATTTCTGCTTTTTAATGACAATTTATATCATCACTCTAAATGATCCCGTAAAGTTTTATGTGCCTGCAGTCAATTTTAATTATATAATTCGGATAGTTATTTTATGATTTTTCATTCATTGCATATTATTTTGTTTTTTGAGCATACATACCAACTTAAGTCAAGTTGATTAATAATTTATTATTATGATACTTTACTTTCAAGGTTTTTGTCAGCGTATAATAGAAAAGAAGTCTGTTATCTTGAAGTTTTCTATCTTGAAGTTTTTTTGCTAGAACATTAAACGTCCTCAAATGAGGATAGGCCTTAAATTTAAAACTATCAGAAGAATTGTTTAATTTAATATATTGTACTGTCAGTTGTCTATATAAGTTTAGAATTGAAATGTTCATCAAAATATATTTTGTAAAATTAATTCAGGCGTTAACGGGTTAAACAAAGTTTACATACAGCAAGGTTTATGGTTGCATATTAATATATAGATGCTGTGTTGACAAAAATAGCGGTTGGTTGATTCCTTTTTAAAGCCCAGTTATCAAAATAGGGCATTCTACGGTAGTAATGAAATGGTATAATACAGGAACTATATTTATTTTTTTCTCTGGATACACATTTCTCTAGAATAACATAGGGCAAACCCGAAAATTTTTTTAGATGCAACGGTGTGCTTCGGCACACATTTTTGGAATCACTGACATGTATTATCAGGAAACCATATGATTTTATGGTCTCAGTCTTAAAGGGATAATGAGGAGTAAAATGTTTGCATAAATACACTACAATATGAATATATATATATATTGTTGCGTACTTGGGGGTTCGTGAGTTATCCGAGAATGAAAGGCAAAATTTACAAAAAATCAGTAATTTATTCACAGAAAGTTCCAGAAAAATACAGGTCTATAAACCAAGTATCAGCTTCAATTCAACCAGTAAACACAGCTTAAACAACAGCTGTCAATAGCAAATCCACAGAACAAACTGTATAGCAATAACACTTAAAGCAAGTTTCTTTCAAAGAGTCTCAAAGCAATGCAAGTTTCAGCGAAGCTGGCTGAGAACTGAACTGAACCAGCCATGGCAAAAAAAAAAAAAACAGCCCTTATATACCCTTGTAGAAAAGTGTGGAAAGTTCCAGAAATTTCCGTATCTCATCAGCCAATGAGGTTAGAGCTTCCATATTTGGTATATCCCTAATAAGGATTTTCTTCTCAAGGTCACAAGAAAATCGCCAAGGTGGGAAAAAACCGCCAAATTTGTCGCCAAATCCATTACCTGCCTTATTGGGGCTTTTTAATGCGTTTTTAAGGGAAAATAAGGCTATTGTAACGCTAAAATGACTAGAAATGCACAAAATAAGAACTTTATGAACTTACTAAGCATCTTTGAAAGATTCTATAAAAAAATAAACACAATTATTTACAATATTGTAACACTGCCCCCTCCCAAGGACTGCACGTCCCGGGCAGTGCAACCCTTGGTCAAGAGGCGAACATAAACAAATTTACACAATCTAAAATAGAAAAACTAAGTTGCATATAACGATAAAATAGAAATATAAATCAAGTGAGAAATATTTACAAAATTCACAAATATGTACAAATATTTACATTACGCATGTGCAAATTTTACCAGTATTTACATTTTTAATTTTAATATTACCGATATTTGGTTGTTACAACCAAATGTCCTAATATAATTTCCTAATATAATTTCCTTCATTAGTTTCTTGGTTTTAATGATTCTTTACAGTGAAAGTTTTTCTGCATAATTCTTACAGTTATTGCAAGTTTTTTGCCTCTACTATTCTACCTAAACAATTCTCCATTAAAGTTATTTAAAAGCTGCGATTCTGAAACAAGTCTTTCTCCTTGTCCTTGTGTCGCCAATTTCCCATCTGCGCAGCACTGGTTTGGCTTGAAACCCAACCAGCCAACTTTTTCTTGTAAAGATCTAAATTAATGAAAGTTCCTCAGCATGTTCCTCAACACAGATTAATGCATGGCCTCAACTGTTCCACAAAAATGTGTCTCCATAGTAAACCAAATGAAGCTCGACTCGTCACCTTCGGACTGTTTGCATTTGTAATTGATCTGTTTCATCTATTTCATGTTTAATAACTGTAACCGAAATATGTTTCTTATGTATATATAATTTTACTGTACTTCTTGTTAAAAATGGCTATGTCCTGATGGTGCCCTGATGTTCAGGGCGAAAGGACTTGACACGATGTGTTTTCTAATGATTTTAATTAAATATATTTTATACCTGTTTTACAGTGAATTCTTTTATAAATTGCGGTTTTCTTAAATTTCAGACAACCTCCGCCCCGCGAGATGGTCTTCTCTTAGTGATGGTGAAGCCGGGTGATTTCCTTTAGTTGGTCGTACAGAACAGTTCCTCTTCACATGACCATCCCCTCAACAGCCCCAGCACTTTATCTTCCGATCCTTTATTTCCATATTATTTTCCAGGCTGCGTAATCTCTTTAAGATCTCTGCGAGACTTCTCTTCATTTCATTTTCATCAGCAGGCGTATCATTTAATGAGACTGCTCTTATGGTATGGCGGTCTTTACGGGAGGATTGTTCGGCTGCCTGTGTCCTAAATGCATAGCCTAAAGCTGATTCTACGTCTCTGATGTTGGAAAGTCTCAGCGCTCTTTGAATTTCTGGATCCCGAACAGCATCGATAAAGTACTGAAGGACTAAGTCGTTTCGAGTGTCAGCATGACAGTCTGAGAATACTAGGTGTGACAGTCTCTGAATGTCCGCTGCCAGCTCTTGCAAACTTTCGCCCGTTTTCTGGTAACGGGATTTTAGCTGGAGGCGACTATAGTTCTTAGAACACTTCTCTCCGAACAGCTCTAGTGCTCTAGTCAGGGCATCGAAGTCGTTCCTTTCTTCTTTAGAAACATTTCTCAGTATCTCGGCTGCATCTCTTCATAATGCTGCTGCTAAGTGGACTGACTTGGCGGTAGAGTCCCAGCCGTTAGCTTCAGCTACGATGGAAAACTGCGTCTTATATACATGCCAGGAGGAACTGCCGTCGTAGGTAGATAGCTTAATAAATTCCTGATTATGGCTTCTTTTATCTCTCTTTTCAGTTTCCTGGGGCAAGGAGATCAACTTCTCTTCTACTTTTCTCTCAAGATGTTCCTCTACTTTCTTTATGACTTTCTCCTCGAAATTCTCTTCTATCTCCATAAATCTCTCTTCAAAATTCCTTTCTACTTTCATAACATTTTCCTCTATCTTCATAGCTTTCTCTTCAAAACTCTCTTCTATTTTCAAAACTTTCTCTTCAAAATTTTCTTCTATCTTTATAACTTTCTCTTCAAAATTTTCTTCTATCTTTATAACTTTCTCTTCTATTCCATCCATTCTATTTTCCATCACCGTTAATTTACCCTCTATTGATTCTTTCGCCGTTAAAAGCTCTCTCTTCATCTCATCTTGATTAGATTTAATTTCTTCGGTGAAACTGGCTTCCATCTTTTCCTGAACTTATTTCATTTCCTTCATTTCTTCAGTCAAACCGTCTTTCAATTCTCTTTGCGATGTTTCCATTTTCTCCTGTACCAGCTTTCATTTCTTCAGTTAATCTATCTCTCATCTCTTTTTCTCCAGTTTCCATCTTTTCCTGTCCTGTTTCCATTTTCTCTATCAATCCAAATCGTAACTCATTCATCTAAGCAGTGAGACCTTCTAGAAGGTTCTTCATTTCTTGCTCCATAGCTCTTGTTATCAACGTTTACAGTCAATTCCATTCCTGACACCAGAAATGTTGCGTACTTGGGGGTTCGTGAGTTGTCCGAGAATGAAAGGCAAAACTTACAAAAATTCAGGAATTTATTCACAGAAAGTTCCAGAAAAATACAGGTCTATAAACCAAGTATCAGCTTCCATTCAACCAGTAAGCACAGCTTAAACAACAGCTGTCAATAGCAAATCCACAGTACAAACTGTATAGCAATAACACTTAAAGCTAGTCTCTTTCAAAGAGGCTCAAATCAATGCAAGTATTAGCGAAGCTGTCTGAGAACTGAATTGAACTAGCCTTCACGAAAAAAAAAAAAAAAAAAAAAAAAAGAGCTCTTATATACCCCTGTAGAAAAGTGTGGAAAGTTCCAGAAATTTCCGTATCTCATCAGCCAATGAGATTAGAGCTTCCATATTTGGTGTATTCCTAATAAGGATTTTCTCATCAAGGTCGCCAAAAATTCGCCAAGGTGGGAAAAAGTCACCAACTTTGGCGCGAAATCCATTACATGCCTTATTGGGGGTTTTTAATGCGTTTTTAAGGGAAAATAAGGCTATTTTAACGCTAAAACGACTAGAAATGCACAAATTTAGCACATTATCAACTTACTAAGCCTCTTTGAAAGAATCTGTACAAAAATAAACACAATTATTTACAATTTTGTAAAAATATATATACATATATATATTTCGGTTCGAAACAACTAAGCAATACAACACCAGGCATGGAAAAAAATATATGCACGCAAGCAGCTGAATACATTTTCGACCTAGTAAAAAATCTTGTTTACTTATTTGACGAATATTTGCACTCTACAGTGTATGTATACACGTTTTTATTTATTAGCATTTAACAGTCAATATTTATGTGCATTTCAATGCAGTATCATTTTTTATTTGCGTATACTTACTCCTAACTTAACTATATCCCAGCAGTAACTAAGAGGTTCTGCCACCAAAGCTTAGTGACCAAGTCACTCACAATTTTCCGCGATTTACTGAGAAACTTACACGAGCTATGAACCCTTAAAATATTCCTAACGGATGGTATCCCTAGGTTTCTCTTGTAGACAATTGACATAAAAAAAATACCATTAATGATATAATAACTAGTACTGCGCATTTTTATTTAGCTACATATTTTGACATATCTTTAGCTGTAGCTACCAACTCTCCCATTTTTCACGAGAGACATTATACCAAATGCTTTTTATATACACACACACACACATATATATATATATATCTTTTTCATTTATTTAATAATAGAAAATAAATATTGCAAATATCTATTTTAAAATAATAGTGATAAATTTTATTTAAAAATCAGAATTATTGTCAGCTAGTATGTATGGATTAACGATGTCTCCGTAAAGCAAGGAATTTATTATTTTTCAACTAGTTGTTTTTCGCTTTCAGAGCGGCCGACTTTTCAGCGTATTTCCAAACTGATTATTCCTTGCTTGTTTACCTACCATACCAGGTGATATCATTTGACATTAGTTTACAGGATATTTTAAAAATAAAGGTTCCACCTTTTACATCATGATGTTTTAAAAGTGTAAAAGTTTCACAATATTGAAGGACATCATAATATCTTAACCCAACTGTATATTACATCACAATCGATTGAATATATTATGGCGCTATTACTGCAATTCATTGAACGAATTGTACTCACTAAATGTAAATAAAGTAATAAAAGTTCAAATGCTAAATTGTTATGAATTCCGTTAATATGTAAATATAAATAAATGTAAATATATTCTAACACACACACACATATATATATATATATTGTCACGGATTTGTAAATAATAGTTTTTATTTTTATGTAATTCCATTTAAAGAGGCAAAATCATGTTATAAAATGATAATTGACTGCTTTTCTGCTTTGATTTTAGCATTAAAATAGTTCATTTTTCTTTAAAAACCCAAACCTGTTAAAATACTTACGCAAGGGCATAAATTGTGTTGGCGAGGAATTTGGCAAGTTTATTCGTCCTTGGTGACTTTTTTGTAGACTCTGGCGAGAAAATCATTATTATTGACATATCGATTATCTAAGCTCTAAGTCGAATGTTTCACGAACTATCGGGAACAATCTGAAATTATACGAGGCTATATAAAAGGATCGCATTTCGGTCGTTGAGTTCAGTTGAAGCCAAGTTATTACGACATTAAGAGCTTTCTTTAGCTGAGCTTCTGTTATTGAATGCAGACTGTGTTATATGTGTTATACTTATACTACAGTTTATACTGTATTTTCATGCTGTCAGCTATTATTTAAGCTGCGTTTTCTGGTGAAACTGAAGTTCATACTTGGTTAATTTATTTGTAATGTATTTTTAAGCCACTGCAAGACCGGTCATTTATTCACGGATAATTGACAAACCCCAATTATTCAATAATTTATAGACATGTTTATATAAGTATAACCTTTTTTTTTTCTTTTTCAGAATTATATTTCAACGCATTTTATTCAGTTAACATTATAGGTAAAGATTTGTTTAATTCTTCTTTATACATTGCTGTAGATATAACGTATATTTTTATTTTATTTTTTTACTATTATTTTTATTTATTTATTTTTATTTATTTTAGTTTTTCTTTCTTAAAAATTATTTTCTTAAAAATTATCACAATACATTGTTGTAGCTATTACGTCAAAGTCTCAAGCTAAGGGGGCTTATATCCGGATGGATGGATGAATGGTTGGCTTTTACGTCACACTAGTGCTGCGCAGATGGGCAATTGGCGACGGTCTGGGAAAATTTGCCATACTTGAAAAGTTATGCACCTCTGTACCGTAATGTACGGAGAACGTGTCACTGTTTTATGTGTGGAAATTTTATTAAGTTGGTCACATCTTCGTCGTCCTACTAGATTTTTCATTAGCTCGAAACAAATGAATCTTGACTCATCAGAGAAAACCATCCCAATAATTAACTGTTATTACTATTATTATTATTATTTTTTAATTTTTGGTAGACTGGAGAATTTTTTTTTCTTAATTATTTTCCTTAATATATATATATATATATATTTTTTTTTTATTTTTTTTTTTTTTTTGGAGGGGGGGATCTTCTGGTTTTTAAGCTGCTTTTTTTTTTAATTTTTCTTGCACTCTTTTTGAAGAAAGTATTTTGCAGTACACTTTTACTAATCTTTAAGTTCTGAACATGATACATATCTATTTTAAACATTTACGTTTTAACTTGGGGTTAGCTCGCTTGTATGAACAACGTGGTCGCCTAAAGCCAAATTTCCAGTTTAGATAGCCAAAATATTTTATGTCTTCAACACCAAGAAAAAATTATTGTACAGTAATGAAATTTCAGCAATACATTTGTCTAGGTAACATATTTAATTGATTAAACTTTCAAGATCACAGGTAGAGCCATTGGCGAGAAGAGCCATTTTAAATGTGAAATGTTGGTACATTAGTAACCGGTGTAACCGCCAGAATTTTGAATGCAAGCATGCAAACGTGCATGCATTGTGTCGTACAGGTGTTGGATATCAGTTTGTGGGATGGAGTTCCATGCCTGTTGCACTTGGGCGGTCAATGCAGGGACGGTTAATGCTGGTTGTGGATGACGCTGGAGTTGTCGTCCAATGATGTCCCATACGTGCTCGATTGGAGAAAGATCTGGTGATCTAGCAGGCCAAGGCAACATGTCGACACTCTGTAGAGCATGTTGGGTTACAACAGCGGTATGAGGGCGAACGTTATCTTGTTGGAAAACACCCTCTTGAATGCTGTTCATGAATGGCAGCACAACAGGTTGTATCACTAGACTGACGTACAAATTTGCAGTCAGGGTGCGTGGGATAACCACGAGAGTGCTCCTGCTGTCATACGAAATTGTTCCCCAAACCATAACTCCAGGAGTAGGCCCTGTGTGTCTAGGCCGCAGACAGGTCGCTAGCAGGCGTTCACCTGGCCTCCTTCTAACCAACACCGGCTATCACTGCGACCAAGGCAGAACCAGCTTTCATCAGAAAACACAACAGATCTCCACTCCGTCCTCCAATGAGCTCTAGCTTGGCACCACTCACGTCGCAAACGGCAGTGGTTTGGAGTCAGTGGAATGCACGCTACAGGGCGTCTGGCTTGGAGCTGTCCTTGAAGTAACCGATTTGTAACAGTTCGTTGAGCTCGAATTTCAGCTGCACACGCAGTACGATTAGCCACAGCCATACGCCGAACACGGCGGTCTTCCCTCTCAGTAGTGCCACGTGGCCGCCCGGAACCCGGTATTATTAAGGCAGTACCTTCCCTTGACCACTGCTGCCAACACTCATGCACAGTGGATACATTCCTGCCAAGTTTTTCTGCAATATCGCGGAAAGAAAACCCGCCTTCTCGTAGCCCTAGTACATGACCTCGTTCAAACTCAGTGAGCTGTTGATAATGGCTTCTTCGTCTTCTTAGAGGCATCCTTGACTAACATTAACCCACTACGTCAAATCTCAACTGTAAATAACGATCACGAACCTTACAGCGCTTATTTAAAGCAAAGCTCATTTGCATGTTCATAATGTTGCTACTAGCGCCACACTTATTCGCGTAGCTCGAAATTGGAATCGACGTGATCTTTCAGATGCATAAACACGCCTACCAAATTTCGTTTATCTAGCACAACTCCTTCCTGGTGTTGGGATTTTTTTTTTTCCATCACTGTATATATATATTATTTTATTTATTTATTTTCATTCAAAATTATTACTTTTTGTGGCAGAGAGAAAAAATACCTACTATCTCGCAGGTCGCGGGCCTATGTGAATTCTTCCGTGTTAGAACGAAGAAATAATGAATGACTTCACGCCACCGATACCATCTTTTCACGGCGCGTATAACGAGCTTTCTTCTCAGTGGCTTTTCGTCGTAGAAGAAATTGTACGTACATACAACTTTTATAATTAGCCAGAAAAAAAATATTCGTACTCCCAATTTCTATTACACTGGGCGTTGACACGATTTGAGCCAATAAAATTGGCTCATATTAATAATTAACTCAAAAGTTTTGCGGAAAATCGCCGTGTGTAATAGTAGCATAAGATGTTTATGTAGAATACAGCGATTGTCAGTAACACACAATAGAAAAGTTTTACATTTCTTTCAAACTAAAAATGAAATATTTTTCAAGAAATCTACGTTAAATAAATAACTAATGTTCTTTTTTTTTTTTTTTTTTTTCCTGAATATTAAACCTATTATGAAATCTTTTTACAGATATTCAACTTTACAAAAAATGTCACATTCGGCATATTCGCATATCTTTTTTCGTTACTTTACGATATTTGTAGAAAAAAAAAATATTTAAAAAAATCAATACTTAATGTATTTAAAGTGGAAAAAAACAGTAAATTTAATTGCATTAAGATAAGAACAAATATTTCCGATAGAATCTGAGACCACCTAAATTAAATTAAAGGGAAGCAAGTTCTGGCAAATTTTTAAAGAAATTCTTTTTATTTTTTATGTTTCATATGAATCATTCGGATATTTTTGTTTCATTTATAAGAAAATAGAATGAATAAATTGTTTAACTTAAAAAAAAAAAAAAAATAAATAAATAAAAGTGAAATAAAATAAATAAAATAAAAATAAAAATTATGTGTGTAAAAATAAAATTTGCATTTCCGCAAATTAATAATTATTTTAAATTAAAGCAATATCTTTGTTTTAAAATAGATCACATGATTATTCATATATTTATTGTAATACAAATATGTTTTACAGAATACATGTTAAAGAAATGACTATCGTGTATCTAAATGCATCTGAATTCTTTGGTGAATATTTGTACAGCAGACAATAAAGTCGAAAGTTGTACTAATTTTAGTAAGAGACACGTTGTGGTGAACCTGAATATTTTATATAAGTTTGCAGTTATTACGAAAATAAAAATGATTATAAATATATATACACACAGACAAACAGAAGGATACATCAAATGAATTAACTTTATAGGAAAGTGCTGTGTTCAAAATATGTATTTTTAATAACTGCACATTTAAATTATATTTTTTGATTAGCATTTTAAATTAAAAAATCTGAAATTAACGAAAAGAAATTATAAGTTGATCCGCGTTTGTAATGATCGATAGATGGCGCTTTCCCAACTGCAGTTGTTAGTAAATATAATAGCCACACGTGTATTTATTATTGGTCTTTCTTGTTGTTCTATCATTGTTTCAGCGTGAAAGCTTTCAGTGGTGTGATAATTTCACCTTAGCCCACCAGAGGGCGAGCATTTCATTACAATCGCGGATTGATATTGAGTAAATCGTGTTGAATACTCAAACTGAAGTATGAGCAAATTTAACATTAAGAAAGATTTTACATTATTCATTCATTGCCATAAAAATTGTCGCACCAAGAAGTAATTACCAGGTCGTAACAAATTTTCGCGATTGTTTACGCTTCTGGCAGATATGCAAATGATTAACTATACAGTATACAACGTGTTGTGCATTCTATAATGTCCCCAAAGGACATTATACTTTAATCTCTCTTATGTATAAAAAGAGTACGCAGAATCGTTTTGCCTCTACTTATTCTTTTGTAGAGGGGTATTTTTTCACCGAATTTGCCGCTACACCTGCAATTTAAGACAAGACGACCAGCTGTCAGAGTTTGATAGGTGAAGAAACATCTTGATGATGAAAGCTGGGTTGTCATCTCATCGAGTAGCCAACCACCTAGGCCGTTCTGACCTCTCTGTGAAGAGATGATGGGACCAGTAGATAAGAGAGGGTCTCTTACACATCGTTCAAGCTTAAGATGTCCTGCCATTGCCAGACCTGTAGCAAAGAAGACTGTCACATCATCTTACACGCCTGTATAGTGCCAACTTCACCACTATACACTATCCAAACACAGATAGCATCTTTACTAAAGGCCCCTGCATATATTCGTACCGTTAAAAGGCGCTTTTATGAAAAACATTTGGTATTGCAAGGCCCATTACGCGTGCTACCGAAGGCGCTCATCTACCGTCGCCCACATTTGGAATGATGTCGTGCTAGACAGAATTGGACAGCAACCAAATGCAGATAGGTTGTGTTCAGCGATGAACTGAGATTCAATTTAGGTCGTGATGACAACCGTGTATGTGTGTGGAGGTCTTACAGAGGCACATCACTCCCACGCCAGGTGTGGGGTGCCGTCATGTACGATATTCCGTTACCTCTAATATTAATGGACGGCAACTCGACAAACCAGCATTACATTCAGGATATACTTCGGCCACATGTGTTACTACTGGTAGCAAGGCTTATAACATGTGATTTTTCTCATAATATAGTCGGCAACAAATTATTGAAACTCTAGCAAAAATTTTATTTAAAAGATTTGAATCTAATACTGTTTTGTTAAGTAAATATTTGTCGAGTTATGATCTTAATCTTTATGCTGTTTATAAAAAAGTAAGTTGATGATAAAAACTTGACATGAAATTAAAATATGTATCTATGAAGAATGTAGATGTGTACTTCAATAATTTTTCTGAATGCATTTTATCCATTTGCTTTAATTTTGGTACTCTTTGCTACTTTTTCTTGGTCCGCTACTTTTTATGGCAATGAGTGAATTTTCTATAAAGTAAAACATTTTTTTTTTTTTTTTTTTTTTTTTTTTTTTTTACACAGAAGGGAAAAAAATATATATGAAAATCAAAATACATACAAACGCACAATTTCTCTTAGAAATACCGGGTGCGCCAAAAGTTCGTTAAAATTTTAAAATTTAATTAAAAAAGAACAAATAATGGTAAAAAGGTGCGGTTTGCACGAATGGCATCAGAAAAAGGCCGGGTTTTTTTTTTTTTTTTTTTGAAAAAAAAAAAAAAAAAAAAAAACAGCCTACAGAATGCCTACAGTATGCCTACAGAAATCAGTTTCTGTAGGCATACACGAAGCTGATTTTTCCATATCAGGTTGTCAGTGAAACACCTGAATATACATGGATTCTTCTCTTCATTTGATGCCGGCGTTATACTATCGTTGCAGAATCAAGCGTTCATTATTAAGCTCTTTTATAAGAATGACGAATCAATACGCCCTTCTCTCAAGGATTGTCTACCACTTCGCGGACGATCTTCCAAACGACCCGTTTCTTCGAAGCGCTTGACAAGTTTCAGCATCCCAGGTAGTGAAATGGGCCCTTTTTTTCTTCTTCAGTCCTTTTGCAGTGGGAAATTTCCTCAGTGCGCATGTTACTGATTTGTCATTCTTATAAAAGAGCTCGATCATCAACGCTTGATCCTGCAACGATAGCATAACGACGGCATCCAATGAAGAGTCTATATGCATTCAGGTGTTTTATTGGCAACCTGATATGCATAAATCAACTTCGTGTATGCACCACAGCGCCACCTATCGGTCATTTTTTAACCTTTTCTTTGTTGTTGCTCTTTAAAAAAAATCCACCCTCTTTCTGATGCCATTCATGCAAACCGCATCTTTTTATCATCATTTGTTCTTTTTTTTTATGAGTTTTTAATTTTTTAACGAACTTTTGTTGCACCCGGTATATATATCTATATATATTTAGCTCTTCCAAATAGTTCTACCATCATGTAGTAAAACTTGAAGATCACATGATACGTAAAGTTTCCATACCCCTCAATGACTGAGAACTTCTGTTCTTCGAACTGGAAGACGAAAGGGGAAGATTTTTAACACAGTTCGAACTTGGTAACATAATCTTTGAACTTTTCTGAGAAATTTGCATGAGGATGAACTAGGGACCATCAGAAAGATCTCCAAGGAAGGCATCCTTCCCAGGCCTGCATCCATGGAAAAGACAGTAGACTTTAATTCCCATCAGAATGAAGCGTTCATTATTAAGCTCTTTTATAAGAATGACGAATCAATACGCCCTTCTCTCAAGGATTGTCTACCACTTCGCGGACGATCTTCCAAACGACCCGTTTCTTCGAAGCGCTTGACAAGTTTCAGCATCCCAGGTAGTGAAATGGGCCCTTTTTTTCTTCTTCAGTCCTTTTGCAGTGGGAAATTTCCTCAGTGCGCATGTTACTGATTTGTCATTCTTATAAAAGAGCTCGATCATCAACGCTTGATCCTGCAACGATAGCATAACGACGGCATCCAATGAAGAGTCTATATGCATTCAGGTGTTTTATTGGCAACCTGATATGCATAATTCAACTTCGTGTATGCACCACAGCGCCACCTATCGGTCATTTTTTAACCTTTTTTTTGTTGTTGCTCTTTAAAAAAAATCCACCCTCTTTCTGATGCCATTCATGCAAACCGCATCTTTTTATCATCATTTGTTCTTTTTTTTATGAGTTTTTAATTTTTTAACGAACTTTTGTTGCACCCGGTATATATATCTATATATATTTAGCTCTTCCAAATAGTTCTACCATCATGTAGTAAAACTTGAAGATCACATGATACGTAAAGTTTCCATACCCACCAAAGACTGAGAACTTCTGTTCTTCGAACTGGAAGACGAAAGGGGAAGATTTTTAACACAGTTCGAACTTGGTAACATAATCTTTGAACTTTTCTGAGAAATTTGCATGAGGATGAACTAGGGACCATCAGAAAGATCTCCAAGGAAGGCATCCTTCCCAGGCCTGCATCCATGGAAAAGACAGTAAACTTTAATTCCCATACATACGTGAAATCTAAAGTTTGAATTTCTAATATAATACGATTTTACCTAAAGAAAGTTTTCTACATAAAGAAAATAACTTTTAAATTGTTGATAAAAACATAAGGTAGGTGAACCAAAGGTAGCCAGTGTTCCTAAAGTAAGCCACGCCCTAAACGGGGTTTAATTTAATCTTTAATCACAAAATAACATACTTCATTCTAAAACATGTATCGCCAGGGTGTATGACTAAATATGAAGAGAATATCTTGATTGACTGTCACTGTATGCTGTGATATCACGTTTAGAGAAGTAATCGTTCTAATTGTCAGGTAAGAAGATATTTTAATTTACATGTGGTTAAATTCTTAGAACTTTGAGTTTTGATACGCTTTCTGAAAGCATATTTATTTCTCTTAAACAACATTACCTTAATTTCTAATAAACTTATCAGATTACAAGTTTAATACTGTGGAAATAGGGACCATATAAAGGTTCTCATAGTGGCCTGGATATCGGACCAGCTTGGGAACAGATCGGCAAAATTAGGAAACAAATATGCCAATTAATGTAGTCAAGATAAATTTCAAAATTTCTGTTTAAATAGCTGAAAAGCTTATTACCATTTATTCTTCAATAATTTTTGCATTAATGAGAACACTAGATATCTCAGAAAGAAGTCAGTAACTCCCAACCGAAAGAGCTGAATGACCTTGCACAAAAAATATTGAAGGTATTTTTGTGTCAGAAGATATTATGATTAAAAAGAAAAGTCGGTAATGTATCAAAAAGAAGCAAAAGTCATCAAAGTATGTCAATAAGCAACATAATAAGAAAAAAAAAACAACAAAAAAAAAAAACCAATCCAATACACTGTTAAAAGGAACTCTCAAATAAAATGATACAGCCTTGCCTGGTACAAGTGGTTGTCAGCGAAAACAAGCTGGTTTTGCCTTTTATGCAAAAAGAACAAAACAATGTATATGCGGTTGTGCAATAAATACTTTCGATATATGAATAGTGTATTTCATCTGCACTTTCTACATTGAATCTAATAAAAAATACTATACTATTTGACAAATATTTATTGTGATTTTTTTCCCTCTTCTAATTAAACACTTCTGGAAGTAAACATTGTCTGCCATGTATTTTGTGCTCTTAATGTAAAAGTACTTTTAAGAAATGAGCCACCATTAGAACATTATGTGCAAAAAGTGGCCTACAAGCAAAAATTTTGAAAATGACTAAATTGCATTATACAATGAAACTATGATATATGCATAAACATGAAACATGCAAGAGATACTTATAGCATTTCGCAAAAAAAAAAAACAAAAAAAAAAAAAAAAAAAAAAAAAAACAGTCCAGCTACATACATCTAACCAGAAGATTATAAAAAACAAATTTAAAGCTTAACTATAGCCAACATTGGCTCACCTACCTTAGCTACCAAATTTCTGGTAGACGAAAAACGTAAAAATTGGCTACAACGTAAGATTCAATTTTGTTTTTTTAAAGTATAAAAACGAATACTTAAGAAAGCTCTTAATCAATCATAGTTTTTTATTATAAATATTTTTCTAATAATTACAGATTCCTGCTGAATAGTATAAAGTAATTTTTTTCTGAAATTTATTGTAAATATGTACAGTTATTCATTTATAAAGAAAGAGAAAGAACATTTTTAATATAAATTTTAAAACAATTTATTTATTTTTATTGTTATATTTGTCATTTATTAATTTCTGCTATATACATAGAGAAAGTATTGGATTCCTGAAAATTTTCGAACTCGAGTTTTTGAAGAATTTACACGTTTTAAGATATCTTGAACACGATTTGACTGTTTTTAGAAATTGTCTGTCCGTATGTCTGGCTCTGTGTGGGTATCGCAAATTTCATGAACCAATGAACGAAATTTAACCAAACTTGGTATTTAGTTGGTGCTGATAAAATTTGAGGATAAATTGCTCAACAGGTGGCGCTGTGATCTCATTCTTTTAAATTTTTAACATGACAGTTTAGGACAAAATTTCGTATAAATGTACATAATGAGAATTATTTTTAACGTGCTATTATAAAATTAATATGGATATTTGATAATAGTAGTAGTAAACTAGAGAAAAATGTTTGTGCATCCCCCCTAATTTTCAACATGGGTATCTTTCAACATTTTTCTTCAACATGGGTACGTTTCAGAAAATCTTGTTCGTAGATCTGTGGTAATTTAAAGTAAAGTTATCGATTTTATTTCCTTTTTTAACACCTCCCCCCCCCCCCCCCCAAAAAAAAAAAAAAAAAAAAAAAAAAAAAATCGTATTTTTTTTTCTGATATTGCCAAAAAATTAAATTTCTTTTGACACTCTGTGACATAATTCTGTCTTGTCAGATAAAAATCGTGTGCATTTATCACGGAAAATAATTTAATAAATAATTTGTATTGCAGGAATTTTGTATAAAACACTATAGAAGAAAGTCTTGTGGTGGTCACGTCACACTAGTTTTTACTTTTATAGTTATTTATTACCAAAATCTGAGCATGCCGACATTAAAAAAATATTTTGTATTTCATTTTCAATGAGCAAATTCAAAAGAACTTAATATTAATCCCAAACAAAATATTTTAGAAAACCAAACAAAATAATAATAAAAAATATATACATTTTCTTCTGAGAAAAAATTATATATATATCTAACTTTTAAAATTGTGTTACACCCGCAGCTTCTAGTCCCCATACAATATGTTTTCATTTAAATGTGTTTTCAATATAAGGAAAATAACTATTACAGCGTCGCTAAAAATCGTTTTCCAGTTTGTTAAAGCGTAAAAACAAATATTTAAGTACACATTTAATTATTTCGTGTAAATACCCTTTTGACTATTTGAAATTTCTCCTGTAGCATAAAAGTAGCAGTTTTTCTGAAATTTAGAGTAAATATGTAAATTTACTCAACTACAAGGAAGAAGAAAGAAATTGGCGAAGGCTTGTTCAAGAGTCTCGAGAAATTTTTCTGGGCAAAGGAAATTAAAAACTCTCTTAGTCAATATTTGCACAGAAAGTCTATCAAAGAAGTAATTATTCCTCATTTGTAGTCATTATTGTTAAGATTAACCAAAGAATAATTAAAAAATATTTAACGTCATACATAAGAGGCATATTAATCGAATGAAGTGAAATTATTTTTATATCTTTTATGCAAAAAAATTATAAATACCATCAATATATGTAAGATAAGAGGGGGGGGGAAGTAATATTTACTCTCTTGAGAAATAAATGTAATATGAATTTTTTACATTAAAACCAATGTAACATTTAAAATGAGATAATGAATACAGAAATTTTAAAACTTTAAAAATATTTTTTAATTAAAAACATTAAAATACACGATAGACGCTCATAAAAACAGGAGATTTAAGATCGAAACTCGTAATCCATTCTCTCAATAGTGATCATATTCCTGATTTTGACAATTTTAAAATTTTATCCTCTAATGTAGATATATATGAATCCCGTATTTTTCTAGAGGGCGCTTTTACTTAAATGCAACATTCTGCCTTGAGCGAGGCTAAAGCTATTCCTCCTGAATATATAATGTTGTCGTGATGTATTATGAATTTTTGTAAATGTTGTGCTAGTATGTTTGACACTGCGGAGGGCTAGTGTTCTAACCGAAACGTATGTCGTGTAATTTAAGATTTTTAATTAAAATGTATTTTTAAAGTTAAAAAAAATTGTATTCATTATCTTATTTTAAATGTTACATTGGTTTTAATATATTAATGAGACGTATAAATTATGTTTAATTTTATTAAATTTTTACATCTAAATATTTTAGAGCAGTTTTTAAGTAATTTGCTGGACAACAGTAATTTATTAATTATAATTCATTAAAACACTTTCGGTGAATATTAAATAAATGGATGCAGAAAAAAAAATTGAGAAAATGTTTCAATACATAAAACTCTGCAATAAACAGTGTTGCCAGATCTGGCGGAGTTTTTATTCAATAATACCCAGTAATTTTCAGATGTGATATTTGATATACATAAAAACTATCGATCTTTGAAGTGAGTTACAATTAAAAATTATTCATGATTATTGAATAAAAAATCCGCCGGATTTGGCAACACTGACGTCGGCAACTATGTATTTATTATCAGTTAAAATATCGATTTTATCTCTTTGTATGATATTACATGACAGAAAAAACTATATATATATACTAGCAGACCCGGCCACGCGTTGCTGTGGCTATGTTATACGTTGAATTATAATGTAGTAAAATATTCAATATATTAAAATTATTATTTACGAATAAAGACCATCCTTGATAACATCCTTGATCTTAGCAGACTTAGCCCGCTTCGCTGGTCCCTATTTTTAAATGATTCACTATAATTAAAGAATTCTCAAAATTGCATTAATTTTTAACATGTGAAAAAAAAAGAGAAAAAAAAAATCTGATCGGGAAAAATGTTCGACACTCATAATGAATCCATATATTATCGAAAGGAAAATGATATAAAATACAAAAAAATCTTCTCTCATTGGTGGAATAATCTGTTCGGACCCCCACTGCCTGCGGCAGTGTATACCTGCGCAAACCATGCGCACCGTTTATTCATCCACCGTTCCCGCCCTTCTTAATAACTCTATACTTTCGAAAATATCCGCAATCGATTTATCGGGCCTTAAAACTTAATAATACTAATTTTCAAAGTTCTAACTCTTATTTCTATTATTTTGCCCCTTTGCCCTCCCCCCTCCCACTATTCTAAATAATTTTACAAATTCGAAAATATCTACAGTTTATTTGTAGGTGTCAAAAACCTGTATGCACCAATTTGAACGATCTAACTATATTTTTATTTTTTGCCCCTCTGCCCCCCTTCCCGCCCCTCCTAATAAATTTACAAATTCGAAAATATCCGCAATCGATTTGTTGGTATCAAAAATTCTATGCACCAATTTTGAATGATCTAACTCCATTTTTATATTTTGCTCCTCTGCCCCCCCCCCCTTTCCCGCTCCTCTTAATAATTTTACAAATTCGAAAATATCTGCAATCGATTTGTACGTATCAAAAACTTCTATGTACCAATTTTTAGCGATGTAACTCTATTTTTATTTTTTTGCCCCTCTGCCCCCCTTCCCGCCCCTCCTAATAAATTTACAAATTCGAAAATATCCGCAATCGATTTGTTGGTATCAAAAATTCTATGCACCAATTTTGAATGATCTAACTCCATTTTTATTTTTTTGCCCCTCCGCCCCCTTACCCGCCCCTCCTAATAACTTTACACTTTCGAAAATATCCTCATTCGATTTGCAGGCCTCTAAAACCTCTCTATACCAATTTTGAACAGTCTATCTGCATTTCTATTTTTTTTTTTTTTTTTTTTTTTTTTTTGGTTGTTGTTGTTTGTTTGTTTGTTTGTGAAATCACGTTTTGGCCCCCTCCCCCCCCCCTTTTGGGAGGCGAATTTTGCAATAACAACTATCCTATCTCTCAAGTTGGACCAAATTGCACACAGTGTCCAAATTTCATTAAAATCGGCTCATTAGTTTAGGAGTTCATCGCGGACAAACATAATAAATTTTATATATAAAGATATATATATATATATATTAAATTATAAAGTTTTGATCAATGAAGCACAAATAAGTAAAAAACAGGATTAATTTCACTGTATTATCTTCATTATAATATGAATTCAATTTACACTTCAGTCTAAGTAACACGTGGCCGGCTATGCTAACACCAAAAATTTAAAAAGTGGAAATAATTGAATTATACGAAATTTATTAATAGGTTAAAAAGTTGAAGATTCTTTGTGTAGATGGCAGCACCAAATATATTTCAGCTTTCATTTCAACCCAGTCGAAAGGTATCGACATCTGTTAGAATCATTTGGAGTTAACAGATAATTGTGACTGTCAAATAATAACAGACAAATAATTAGCAATAAATTAAAATTGCGACTATAATTTGAGATTTAAACTATCCTATCTCTCAAGTTGGATCGAACTGCACATGGTGTGCGAATTTTATTATAATCGGTTAAGTGGTTTAGGAGTCCATTGAGGACAAACATTGTGACACGAGATTTATATATATTAAGATTTTTAGATAAATCGCCAGATCTGGCTATATACTGGCAATAAAACTCTAATAATTGCAAAAGCACATAGCAATTGTTTCGTGTTGTAAAAATTATTCACGATCTTTCATCAGATAAAAAGTTATAGCATGAAAGCAGCAATATTATTTTTTTTACACCTAGTACAAAGAATTTACAGCTGAATTGTTTTGTTTTTTAACAATTGTTGCATGATTCTGAAACTGGCAGTGATTGCTTGGAAAATATCTTTCAACATTAAAACAGGAATAAACTACTACGTCAGAAACGCCAAAGAAAAATTATTAAGGTGCATACAGCTGTTTCGGTAGCCTAAAGCGTACCGTCATCAGTGCAAAAAGAATTCTGAATCATGAGAAGTGCTCGTATATATAGGAGAGGGACCGGATTTAGTTCAACCAATAAGATTACGGAAGAGGTGGGGAGTGTGGCCAATAGGAATTAAGGAATGTGTAGCTGTGTAAACAGTAGAAAATTAAGGAAATGTGGACTGAATGTAAAGTTTCCAACAATCAGACAAATAGGGAACAGCGAAATCACAATTTACAAGGTTTTTAAAATTTTTATAAATATGAAAAGCTTCAAAGAAATCGAGTTCATGAATGGATTTAGGTCTGCAAATTATTTTAGCTGAATTAAATTTAAAATTATGATTTTCCTCCCAGCAATGTTTAGAAATAGCTGATTTATTGGTTTCTTGTTTGCGGACGTAATTCATATGTTCTTTTAGACGAAATTTAAGACTGCGTTTAGTTTGGCCAATATATGATAAACCACACTGACAGGAAATACTATAAATGCCCCAAGAATTATGCATATCAATAGGATCTTTTAACTGAGAAAAGGTGAGTTTATTGGAAGGCGAAAATATTATTTTAAAATCATATTGTTTGAGAATTTTAGCTATGGTTTGACTGGTTTTGGAAAAATAGGGTAAAACAATACTGATATTAGATGTGACGGATTTAGTAGACGAAATACGAGGGAGTTGTAATTTTTGAATAGCTTTGTCTATAATGGAAGGGTCATAACCTCTGTCAATTGCGATGGCTTTCAGGTATTTAATTTCAGATTTCAATAAAATAGGATTTGAACAAATATTAAGGGCACGGTTTACAAAAGTATAGAAAGCAGCCATTTTTTGGTTAGGTGGGTGACATGAACGCGCATGGGGAGGAAGGGAGACTGCAAAATTTTTACGATAGACCGTGGTTGAAAATCCATTTACAGTGCGAGAGACGAGGGTATCAAGAAATGGAAGGGAGCCATTATTTTCTATTTCATATGTAAACTGGATATTACTGTCAATTGAATTTAAGGTTTCTAACACATGGTCAATATTGTGATGAGATATGTCGATAAGCGTGAAGGTGTCGTCAACGTAACGGGTCCAAAAAGGAAAAGATATTTTCTTAAAAAGCTTGCTTTCGAAATAGTGCATGTAAATGTCTGCGAGAATAGGGGAGAGAGGGGAACCCATGGCTAAACCTTCAGACTGACGATAGAATTTATTTTGGAAAGAAAAAGTGGTTTGTGATAAACAAATGCGGGTAAGAGAAATTAATTCTTGTATTTCGAAAGAGGTGAAATGAAACTCTTTTAATCTATTTTCAAGACAGCAGAGGGCGCCACTTATTGGAACATTAGTGAAAAGAGATTTTACATCAAAAGAAACCATAGTGAGATTAGTGTGAGGGCAGTTTTGAATATTTTTTGCAAAATTTATGGAATTCTTAACAGTATAACTATTAGCAGCAAGAAGTGGAGCAAAAATTGTGGTGAGAAATTTAGCTAGATTATAGGAAGCAGTACCGATATTAGAGACTATTGGACGAAATGGAATATTGGGTTTGTGAACTTTTGGTAAAGCATAAAACCTGGCACAATTAGCAATAGAAGGGATAAGATGGGATTTAGTCGAGTTCAATAACAAGGGGCAAGATTTTATAGCAGATTTAATTTTATTTAATTCTTGAGGAGAGGGGTCACGGGGCAGAGGAATGTATGGGCCATCATTAATTAGTTCGGTAACACTTTCGATGTATTGTTTTTTATCCAAAATAACAATCTGACCACCTTTATCAGCTTTAGTAATGATGATATTTTCATTAGATTTTAATTCCTTCAAGGCGTTTTTTTCTGCAGGGCTGAGATTTGATTTAAAATTTTTAGAGTTGAAATTGGCATTATTAAGGATTAAATGACGAAGATTTTCTTTCTGTTGGTCAGTCAGTCGAGAATTTTTGAAAGCTTTTTCAACCGGTGCAATTAACTGAGGAAAAGAAGGAGGTTTAGAAATGGCAAAATTTGAATTGAGTTTGAGAACAGAATATTGACTATTGGAAATATCAGTACTGGAAAGATTAACGATTGCATTTTTATTGACAACAGGTAAGTCGTTCGAATGAATAGGACTCTGTGAATTACGAAGCCGGGTGAATTTATCATGTAATTTAATTGAGTGTTGACGAGAACGGTTGTCACAATGAATCCAGGAATTGTGATCAATCACCATAAAATTAGGACGTTCAAAAGCTAACTTTAAGTGGAGAAACAATAAATCTTTTTCAATTTTGGCGATGTTGGTACGAGTTTCCTTAATAACCGCACGGAGAATATTAAAATGAGACCTGAGTACTGCTTTGTTTACAAAACTGGAACCAGAAATATTGCATTTCAGTTGAATGAATTTAGGAATAATACGGTGTCTCTTGCATTGTAAAAGGAATTTTAAACGGTTGAGAGCACGAAACTTTTTAGTACGTAGACGGTAGAAACGATTAACTAATTTGCACATTTTGAAAACAAGAAAATGGCTCAAAATATTACTGACCTAATCTCCCCCTCATATGAGGGGATTTTGAGTAATATTTTGAGCCATTTTCTTGTTTTCAAAATGTGCAAATTAGTTAATCGTTTCTACCGTCTACGTACTAAAAAGTTTCGTGCTCTCAACCGTTTAAAATTCCTTTTACAATGCAAGAGACACCGTATTATTCCTAAATTCATTCAACTGAAATGCAATATTTCTGGTTCCAGTTTTGTAAACAAAGCAGTACTCAGGTCTCATTTTAATATTCTCCGTGCGGTTATTAAGGAAACTCGTACCAACATCGCCAAAATTGAAAAAGATTTATTGTTTCTCCACTTAAAGTTAGCTTTTGAACGTCCTAATTTTATGGTGATTGATCACAATTCCTGGATTCATTGTGACAACCGTTCTCGTCAACACTCAATTAAATTACATGATAAATTCACCCGGCTTCGTAATTCACAGAGTCCTATTCATTCGAACGACTTACCTGTTGTCAATAAAAATGCAATCGTTAATCTTTCCAGTACTGATATTTCCAATAGTCAATATTCTGTTCTCAAACTCAATTCAAATTTTGCCATTTCCAAACCTCCTTCTTTTCCTCAGTTAATTGCACCGGTTGAAAAAGCTTTCAAAAATTCTCGACTGACTGACCAACAGAAAGAAAATCTTCGTCATTTAATCCTTAATAATGCCAATTTCAACTCTAAAAATTTTAAATCAAATCTCAGCCCTGCAGAAAAAAACGCCTTGAAGGAATTAAAATCTAATGAAAATATCATCATTACTAAAGCTGATAAAGGTGGTCAGATTGTTATTTTGGATAAAAAACAATACATCGAAAGTGTTACCGAACTAATTAATGATGGCCCATACATTCCTCTGCCCCGTGACCCCTCTCCTCAAGAATTAAATAAAATTAAATCTGCTATAAAATCTTGCCCCTTGTTATTGAACTCGACTAAATCCCATCTTATCCCTTCTATTGCTAATTGTGCCAGGTTTTATGCTTTACCAAAAGTTCACAAACCCAATATTCCATTTCGTCCAATAGTCTCTAATATCGGTACTGCTTCCTATAATCTAGCTAAATTTCTCACCACAATTTTTGCTCCACTTCTTGCTGCTAATAGTTATACTGTTAAGAATTCCATAAATTTTGCAAAAAATATTCAAAACTGCCCTCACACTAATCTCACTATGGTTTCTTTTGATGTAAAATCTCTTTTCACTAATGTTCCAATAAGTGGCGCCCTCTGCTGTCTTGAAAATAGATTAAAAGAGTTTCATTTCACCTCTTTCGAAATACAAGAATTAATTTCTCTTACCCGCATTTGTTTATCACAAACCACTTTTTCTTTCCAAAATAAATTCTATCGTCAGTCTGAAGGTTTAGCCATGGGTTCCCCTCTCTCCCCTATTCTCGCAGACATTTACATGCACTATTTCGAAAGCAAGCTTTTTAAGAAAATATCTTTTCCTTTTTGGACCCGTTACGTTGACGACACCTTCACGCTTATCGACATATCTCATCACAATATTGACCATGTGTTAGAAACCTTAAATTCAATTGACAGTAATATCCAGTTTACATATGAAATAGAAAATAATGGCTCCCTTCCATTTCTTGATACCCTCGTCTCTCGCACTGTAAATGGATTTTCAACCACGGTCTATCGTAAAAATTTTGCAGTCTCCCTTCCTCCCCATGCGCGTTCATGTCACCCACCTAACCAAAAAATGGCTGCTTTCTATACTTTTGTAAACCGTGCCCTTAATATTTGTTCAAATCCTATTTTATTGAAATCTGAAATTAAATACCTGAAAGCCATCGCAATTGACAGAGGTTATGACCCTTCCATTATAGACAAAGCTATTCAAAAATTACAACTCCCTCGTATTTCGTCTACTAAATCCGTCACATCTAATATCAGTATTGTTTTACCCTATTTTTCCAAAACCAGTCAAACCATAGCTAAAATTCTCAAACAATATGATTTTAAAATAATATTTTCGCCTTCCAATAAACTCACCTTTTCTCAGTTAAAAGATCCTATTGATATGCATAATTCTTGGAGCATTTATAGTATTTCCTGTCAGTGTGGTTTATCATATATTGGCCAAACTAAACGCAGTCTTAAATTTCGTCTAAAAGAACATATGAATTACGTCCGCAAACAAGAAACCAATAAATCAGCTATTTCTAAACATTGCTGGGAGGAAAATCATAATTTTAAATTTAATTCAGCTAAAATAATTTGCAGACCTAAATCCATTCATGAACTCGATTTCTTTGAAGCTTTTCATATTTATAAAAATTTTAAAAACCTTGTAAATTGTGATTTCGCTGTTCCCTATTTGTCTGATTGTTGGAAATTTTACATTCAGTCCACATTTCCTTAATTTTCTACTGTTTACACAGCTACACATTCCTTAATTCCTATTGGCCACACTCCCCACCTCTTCCGTAATCTTATTGGTTGAACTAAATCCGGTCCCTCTCCTATATATACGAGCACTTCTCATGATTCAGAATTCTTTTTGCACTGATGACGGTACGCTTTAGGCTACCGAAACAGCTGTATGCACCTTAATAATTTTTCTTTGGCGTTTCTGACGTAGTAGTTTATTCCTGTTTTAATATTCCAACGCCAAGTCTCCTGCTATTATCTTTCAACATTATTCAACAACTGTATTTCGTCGTGTTTTTCTGGCATTAATTCTTCTCTTTTTCCGCATTTGTTTCTCTTACTTTATTTATCTCTTACTTAAAATGAATGGCTGAACCATACGTCTGTGATATATTAAAGTAACGTTATCGATTTCATTTAAAAAAAAAAAAAAAATCGTATTTTTTCTGATATTGGCAACAAATTAAATTTAATAAGATAACATAGTTAAATTATAACATAATAAATGTTAACATAATTAAATTATATATATATATATTGTATATATATATATAGGCATACATAAAAGTAAAAAATAAATAAAAATAAAAATAAAAATAAATAAATACATATTGTGTTTGGCAAAATACTTATACTAATACTCTTCTTAGCAATATATGGTAAAGAAAGAATTGTTTTTTATTGGGATTTTCGAAACTACGTCTGTATTATAATATATACACAATTTAAGAGATCTTCAGTACCAAAGTCAGATTTTCATCGTTTGCTTTATATGTCTGTTATCACCATAACAAAAATCGATAGTGCAAATTTGGTATTCTATACATTGTAGGATATGGGAATATTATTTAAATTCATAATTGAGATTGGAAAAATGACTCGCGGATAGGAATATATAAAATAATTCGTTCGTATTATGTCTATGGATGAAATTTCTCGTTCATTGCATTTTAACATCTTTAGCCTGCACTAAACATAATAAAATTATATATATATATATATTGTATATATATAGGCATGCATAAAATTAAAAAAAGAAAAAATCAATACTGTGTTTGGTAAAAATACTTCAAAAACTTATCTTAATGCATATTGAAAATATGGATGCATATTTAGACCTGCGAATTATGCTAATTTATCCGTAGTAATGTTAGGCTCCACCTTTTTATTTTTTTTTTTAACACACCAGTAGATTTGTAGAGTAATAGTCTTCTAATTTAATATTAGTCTATTAACTTATTATTCAGTGTAATATTACTGAATATTTACAGATTTACTGGTGGGAATAAAAGGCGGGCCCGAATGTGATTACGGATAGATTAGCATAATTGGCAAGTACATATATTGAGAAATAGTAATTTTAACTTTTATTTGAGATTGTATCAAGAATGTGCAACTATTATTTCATTCTATTAAACGCAGAAAAGTAAAACTGGCAAAATTCTTACACACACACACACACACACACACACACACACACACACACACACACACACACACACATATATATATATATCTTTTTAGGTATGTAAAAGTATTTTTTTTAAGATATATATACAATAAAAATTATGCATATCACCTCAACATAGTAATTAATGAGGATTTAGTGAAATAGTACTTTAGTTTACCATTGGTACATAGGGTCGAAAAGGTATTAAGACCTTAAAAATATGTAAAAAAATATTCAATTTTTACATTTCTCATATTTTTTTCCAATATTCGTGGTAAATTCTTGAGGTAATACAGTGCGTTGCATGAATATAAACGCACCTTTTCCAATAGCCAGAAATAGAATTTTAAAAATTTTAAAAGAAGGAATGCGACTTACAGTTATTGCATATGACTAACAACTGAATAAGGTGCTTTGAGCAGGTATGTTTATGCTCATGCAACCTTATTTAATGAATGTTTAAGCATTTTCTTATTTTTCACTGTTTTTCGTTTGTTGCACGAAATTAAACGCTCTCTGTATTTTGTGTTTAAAATTTAACAGAGTCGTCGGAATTAAATTAAAACACAAACAGTCGTAATGCTAAAATTCTCTAATATCAGTTTTAATGCTTGAGTGCAAAATTTTCGGATTTTGTACAGGAGGGCAAGAGGAAAAACTTTGACAGTAGACGAGAGGATAAAAATCGACTTTATGCGTGGTAAAGGCTTTAGCAATCGCGAAATAGGGCGCTGAATTGGAAGAAGTGAGAGTGTTATGCGAAATTATATAAAGAAAGGAGCAAATTATGGAGGAAAAGCGCATGAGAAGCGAACAGGAAAGCTCACCAGTTACGACAAATGTCGAATACGCAACGCTTCAAAGACTAAGAATATTTCCTGTGCGAAGATAATGGCTCAATACAAGATGGGTGTTCATCGGACAAACATATGGAGAACTATCAAAGCTGCAACATTCATTAAATTTTAGAAAATGAAGGCGAAACCACCCCTCATTCAAAAGCACAAGGATATGCGGTTGGAAAGGGCAAGAAAATGGATTCTAGATCGACTAAATTGGGAAAAAGTCATCTTCTCAGATGAAAAAAGTTTAATGTCGATGGCCAGGACAGATTTCATAGCTACTGGCACGATATGATAACCGAAGAAATGTACTGCTCAAAACGTCAATCTTGAGGTGGGTCTTTCATGGTGTGGGCAACCATAGGTTTTAAAGGGACTTTCGAATTAGAGTTCGTGGAGAACAGTATGAACTCTGTAGATTATGTCCAGATGCTCACAAGGAACCTCGCCGTCAAGCAGTCAAAAAATCTGGAAGAAATTATATTTTTCAGCAAGATTGTACATGTGTACATGCAGCACATATCGTGAAAAAACGGTTCCGTGACAATAAAATTAAAGTTGTGGATTGGCCCTCAAAAAACCCCGATTTAAACATAATGGAGAACGTGTGGGGTAATCTGGTTCGCCGTGTTTACGCAAACGGAAGGCAGTTTAACACGAAAGATGAACAAAACCCGGCACTTCTGTCAGCTTGGAAGACAATCAGCTTGGATGACCTCATTCCACTATATCAGTCAATGCCAAGTCGTTTACTGGCTCTTCTAGAAGCCCATGGTGACTTTACAAAGTATTAGATACAGTATTTGTTACTCAATTATTTATTTTTTACATGTGCGTTTAAATTCATGCAACAGGTATATTTGTCATAAATTCAATAAAATTATTTTCTAAAAAATCATATTGGTTTTTCGTTGTTTGGACTCGCAATTTCATTTCTTGAATCATTCACATACAGTTTGCATCAAGTGTCACCTATTCATTTTTTTTTATTACTCTTCTATACCATTCTAACTCTTAAAGCTAAGGTGCGTTTATATTCATGCAACGCACTGTATCAGAATTAATTATAGCACACGTGAAGATCGTGAAAAATGCTGAACTAAAACAGCCCTAGATCACTCTGTAAAATCCTTTCTGGCTACTTGTAGCATCTAGTGACATGTAGGGAGATTAAAGTGAGATATATACGTTCTATATTCTTATGAATATCATTGAAATTTCTTCCATAAATTTGATTTTATATATTATCTACCAATAAGTATTTCGACACTTTCGAATTTAGACATTTTGCACAATATGTAGAAAAATTCTTCAGGAATTATCCTGGAACATAGGGAGAATAAAGTACATGTTACACCTTATATATTTCAGCAAAAGTTTTGTCCTGAAGAGGAAAAGGAAACCAGTAAATAATAAAACAAAAATAAAAATGATTTGGGATCACCCTGTAAAAAGTATTACTTCAAATGCGTTTTTGCTGTAGCATGTAATTATGAGGGTGCTTCCAATTATCTGCATAGATTTTTATGAATAGCTACCACATATATTCAGTGAGATATAGCAGTTTCTTAAAAAAAATGAAGAAAAAAAAATCCCACTTTTTAAATTATAACATGTAGGGTATTAGACTCGGTTGAAAGCCAGTTTTAGAAAACCTGTCATGTTACAATACATTAACGACAACATACGACAAGATATTGCAATCAGAATGCAAAAATGTTAAATATCGCACGAAATATGAATAATTTTACTAAATAATTTATTACTACGCATGCACAAGATTTAAAAAATACACTCATGTCCATAAATTAAGGATAATTCAGATTCATACTGAAATCGAACTTTAATGCAAAAATTTCACCTGTAGAAATACCACAGAATAATATGCAAATATGCAAGAATAATATGCAAATTACAGGAAGCCATCAGATGACGCCAATATAATGTTACAATGACGAACGTGTAAGAAGGGGGTAGATAAAGAATGGGAGCAAAGAAGGAAAATTGTTCACAAGCGTTCTGTGTGCCGCTCAGTGAAACAACCGAATGATTATGACACAGAGGACGCATGCAGATAATTTTTTTACGTGGTAGAATTATCGGCCGACTAGAATGTGGGCGTACTCAGATAGAAGTATCGGAGGAACTTCGAATCGCTCAGAGTGTCATCTCTAGGCTTTGGCAACGATTTCAAAATGATGGAAATGCCAGTTGACGTTACAGTACTGGTCGGTCCCGAGTTACAATGCCGAATGACCACCGGTATTTAGCAGTAACTGCAAAAATTAGCAGATAAAGCACAGCATCAGACCTGTCTCGGCAGCTCTCTGCAGCCACGAGTGCCACAGTTTCAAGTCAAACCGTGTATAGAGGTTTGGGATATATTGGTCTATATGCTCGCAGACCTGTTAGATGTGTTCCAATCACGGAAATGCACTGTGCCAGCGGTTAACTTGAAGTAGAGAACATGCAATGTGGACAGCGGCACAGTGAGCTTGTTTGATGTTTTCCGATGAGTCCAGGTTTAGCTGGCAGTGTAATTCACGCCAGATTTTCATATGTAGAACGTCTGGAACCCGTTACCACCAAAACAACATCATTAAACGACACCGTTACTGTGGGGCAGGAGTGCTCTTTTTTTTTTTTTTTGAGGGGGGGGGGATCATATTGGGCAACAGTACAGATCTGCATGTTCAAATCGGAAGAATGATAGGATAAATTTATCGGGACATCATTCGGGAACAACATGTACGTTGGTTTGGGGGTGCCATGATCTCAGAATTTGTGTTTATGGATGACAATGCGCGTCCTCACCGTGCAAGCGTTATACACGGATGCCTACAATCTGAAGCTATCACCCGCATGGAATGGCCAGCATTCTCACCTGACTAGAATTCGATAGAGCATGTGTAGGACATGCTTTTCCGACGAGTTGTAGTCCGTCAACCACCTCCTACATGCGTACCGGAACTTCGGAGAGCATTGCTTACTGAGTAGAGTAATCTTCCCCAAGATCAGATCAATAGTTTAATACTCAGCATTCCTAGGCGTTGTAAGGACTGCATTTCATCATCTGAGAGACATACAATGTATTAACCATCATACCAACCATGTAATGTTAAGATTTTTGTAAGGGAGATATTTTTTGTAGTTGCTTCAGGGAGCAAAAACCGTAGTTTTTAAAAATGGTATCCTACATAAACCGCCTTTTTTCGTTCTTGATCTTTTGTTTAATAAATGGACTTTATGAATAAGTCATATTTGTTTTGCTTCGGAACCTTTATTTGCATCAGCTAGCATTATCCTTAATTTATGGACATGCGTGTATTTCGTTTGCGTAATTTAACAACCCAAAATACAGAGCTACTTATATGAAAACCCCAAATAAACATCGGGTAAATTAAAACGGATATGAGTTATAGAATGAACAGAATTTCAGTTCCTCTCAAAAAGAAAAAAAAAAAAGATGATAGGGGGCTTTGTAAATATTTATTTACACCGTATTACCATTGGGCATTAACTGAATGAAAATGTGAGTATAACGTCTTACAGTTCAGCTTTTATTTTATAGGAATCGAACTCTATTCATTGTATCTCTCATAACATTTTGAATTAGGTAGTTCAACACTTTTATCTATTAAATTATGCAAATGAAATTTTAAAAAAGCTTGCGCATGCATAATTAAAAAATATTACAAGAGTTTGCAATATATCAATTTAATTTATAGGTTAAAATATTGCATAATTCCATAGCAGGTGAAAGATTTTTGAAATTGAATACATCGTTCCTTTTTTGTTTCTCATATGGTATAAGTATTGTCAATTTGTATACATGTACATGTGTACGTCACCATAACCATACATATATTATGCCATATGTTGTTCATATTAATTTGCATGCATGTTGTTCCATCTTGCGTGTAATATATGTGCATGTTAATTACGGTATATTAATTACGGTTAATTACGGTTATTTTTAGGATAGCCCAGAACACGGTGACAATATATTTTTTAAATACTTTTAGTCAACTGTTTCAGGTCTCTACTGCCTTCCGCAGCGTTTATATGCTTCAACAGGAAATTTATTTAACTAACTTCCCGACCAGCCTAGGCATTTGAAACGTTCAGAATAGTTCAAAACACGGTGAAAATGCGTTTTTTTTAAATATTTTTAATCAACTGCTTCGGGCTCCTGCTGCCTTAGGCAGCCGTTACCAGTACAAAACTAGCAATCAAATTATCACTAACTTCCCGACAAGCTGGACATTTGAAACTTTCAGGATAGCTCAGAACATGGTGACAATATATTTTTTGAATACTTTTAGTCAACTGTTTCAGGTCCCTACTGCATTCGGCACCGTTCATATGATTTAACAAAAAAATTATTTAACTACCTTCCCGACTAGCTAGACATTTGAAACTTTCAGAACAGTTCAGAACACGACGAAAATGCATTTTTTAAAATATTTTTAACCAACTGCTTTCGGTTTCTGCCGCCTTCAGCAGCGTTAGCAGTGCGAAATTGAAATCGATTTTTCACTAACTTTTTGGCTAGCTAAATATTTGAAACTTTCAGGATATCCCAGAAAACGGTGACAATACATTTTTTGAATACTTTTGGTCAACTGTTTTAGGGCCCTACTGCCTTCGTCAGCGTTTATATGATTCAACAGAAAATTTATTTAACTAACTTCCCGACTAGCTGGGCATTTGAAACTTTCAGAATAGTTCAGAACACGGTGAAAATGCATTTTAAAAATATTTTTAACCATCTGTTTCAGGTTCCTGCTGCCTTCAGCAGCATTACCAGTACAAAGCTTGCAATCGATTTTTCAATAACTTCCCGACTAGCTAGATATTTGAAAATTTCAGGATAGCTCAGTACACGGTGACAATACATTTTTTAATACTTTTGTCAACTGTTTCAGGTTCCTCCTGCCTTCAGCAGCGTTTACATGATTCATTAAAAAATTTATTTAACTAAGTTCCCGAGTAGCTAGGACATTTGAAACTTTCCGAAGAGTTTAGAACACGGAAAAAATGCATTTTAAAAATGTTTTTAACCAACTGTTCTGAGTCCCTGCTGCCTTCGGCAGCGTTACCAGTGCAAAACTTGCAATCGATTTTTCACTAACATCCCGACTAGCTAAATAATTGAAACTTTCCGGATATCCCAGAAAATGGTGACAATACATTTTTTTAAAATACTTTTAGTCAACTGTTTCAGGGCCCTACTGCATTCGGCAGCGTTTATATGATTCCACAGAAAATTTAAAAACATGGTATATAAAAAGTTCTTTTTTTCTTGTAATTATTTGTTTTTAAATTTAAAACTTTACTTTGAACTCTATTCTTTTAATAAAAGGAAAATGAGCTTTTATTGTTACAAAAATTAAGCTAAATACTTTACTCTTTAAATTTATTCATCACAGTACAACTTGAATAAATTTATGTGTTTAGAAAGTATTTAACAATATTTTGAGAGTTGCTAAACAATTTGTTGAAAATCCATATTAGAATTTTTATTAAGAATTTAAATACCGTATTTATATAATGGAAGAGATAAATTGACTTATATTATTTTCCAATCTTAAATTTTTCTGTGTTTATTGATACAATAAAGAAAGAGAGAGAGAGAGAGAGAGAAAGAGATAGTCCATGAAAAAAAAAAAAAAAAAAAAGATTACGAGCACAGATGCACAGATAAAAGATCACTTTAGCGAATTACTACTGGTGAAATATATTCTAAACTTTCAAAGAATGTACATGAAGACTATCTAGAATGTAAAGTAAATGGATAGAAAAAAGGTTTTACATTGCATTTTTATCGATTTAAAACAAACTTAGAACAATTATACTAATTTAGGAAACAATACTAAATAAGACTGGAAGATCTGTAAGGTATGGACGGTAAGAGAAAAGGAAAAATTAAAAATATTTTAAAATTTAACCAAATTTTGTACAATTACAATTTACTATTTAAGAAAAATTACAATAGTTAGCTCTAGGGCTACAGACTTTTCCGCAGACTTTTTTCAAATTTGTTTAAAGTAAAATTTTATTGATTTCGGTGGAAAAAACATCTAAAAAAAAGCGTTATTCTTTTCTACTGCCCTTAACCCCAAGAATATCAAACACTGCACTGTTATTTTTCCATAATCAATAATACAAAACTTAAGAAAGGGATAAAATATCATTATCATTTCACCTGTCCTCCTAAACCCTCCATGAATAATAAAACTCAATAGTATATTTTTATGTAGTTACAATTTTTAAGACTTGGATATATTTATATAACTGCGATTTTTCAGACATTAAGTAATTAAGTTGTAAAAATAAATTAAGAGAAAAATTAAACAAAAGAAAATGTAACTGGATGTTTGCGTTTTTTTTTCTGTATATAGTATGTTGTTTAATCTAATATTTTTGCTCTTCAAATAATTTGTGCCCATAGATCATAGTAATAAAGAAATTTTCGTTGTGTTCCTGTAAACTCTATAAGTACTCGACGGGTGACCTATGACATGTATATAAATTTTCAGCTCATTCGCATAAAGCGCTTAGATATTATAGCAGTTTAAATAATTTTGTCCATAAGCCACAAAAAAATCTTTGCGTCCCTGTAAAATCAGTAACTGCTAGATTCTCCAAAATTCATACAGTTTGTGTGACGGAAATATATATATATATATATATATAGATAGATAGATAGATAGATAGATATAGATATCAATCATGTACATACATTTTCAGCCCAATCAAATAAGGCATTTAATCGATATTGCATTTTAAATAATTTGAGCCCATAAGCCACAGCGATAAAGAAATTTTTTTGTGTCCCTGTAAAAGAACTATAAGTTCTAGATTCAACAAAATTTATAAAATTTGTGTGACTGTGATCTATAACAAGTATATACATTTTCGCTCAATCGGGAAAGGCGTTTAGACACCATTGCACGTTAAAAAATTTGAGCCTATGGGGCACAGTGATAATATTTTTTTTCTTTGTGTCTCTGTAAAAAAAAAAAAAAAAAAAAAAAAAAAAAAAAGAGTACTAGATTCACCAAAATCTATGCAGTTCGTAAAATGGTAACCTATAACATGGGTAGAAATTTTCAGATCAACCGAATGAAGCGTTTAGACGCTATCGCACTTTAAAAAAATTGAGCCCATAAACCACAACAATATATATATAAATATAAATAAATATATATATATATATATACATATATATATATATTGTTGTGTTTGTTAATATATATATATATATATATATATTTATTTATTATGTGTGGGTCCCAGTAAAAAACTATAAGCGCTAGATTCCCCAAAATCAATAGAGTTCGTGCTACGGTGAACTATAATATGCGTATCAATTTTCAGCTTATTAGAACAAAGCGTTTAGACGCTATCGTGTTTACTCACCTACGTACACACATGTACACACACACATACATGCATGCATATATCACCACAAAAACAGCAAATAAGAGTTTGGGAGACCTCAAAAGGTGTATATACATTAAAATCTCAAATTCGGATTTTTGACACGATTACAATACTTTCCTTACATATCCTACTATGGAAAAGTAAAAAGGGGGAAATATATTTTGGTTTGTAGGAAATAAGGCAGATATTATAGTACTGGATATTATAGTACTGGAGTCTCTCATCATGGAAAACTTATAATAAGAGAATAGGGAAAAAAAAATATCTATAATAATTCGAATTACTCTCACAAATATATTGTATAACAGTTGTTTATTTTACTTGTTTTTCAGAATTCTGTTTCTTTACTTGTTCTTCCTCCAATCTATATAATATTTCTTTAACGTCGACCAATTATGATTAAATTTTACCGGAAAGGATTCTATAGTGACGTAAGTTGTTATTCGTTTGGTCAACCTAAGGCTCCTATATATACGAGTTGGCGCATCAGGCATTTTGTTGCCTTAGGGTTGCCACATGTACCCAGCGCGTTTCTCTGATAAACAAACGACACACATTTTTTTTTTTATCGTCTTACGTTATTTTAGAGTAACTTGTTTTATTATATTTCATAATTTTAGCTAAGTAAACTATGATATGGAAGTTTGTTTAGCAATAAAGTGCTATAATCATTCAAGAAGTGAATATAAAGTGTTCACAGACCTTCTATTACTGTGTATTTGAGTTTTGGCGACATTTTGTAAAAGAAACAGAAACCGCCCTAACAACACATCTTACCCCAGTACATCCATAGGATATCCTCAGAATAAAATGACATCCTCAGAATGTACTGTGAAAAAAATGTGTTTTTAGGAATATTATTGTTGCTGATTGCTCTTATCTTGCCCGGATTAGCTTCAGATCAAGATTTCTTAAAATCATTAGGGAAGTGATAAGGACGCCAAGCGGGAATGCTGTCCTCCAGGCCCGGACTGGCCCCTTTGGGGTCCCTCGGCTAAAAGTCTAAAAGGGGCCCCTTAGCGAGGAATTTAGAGTGAATAGGATATTAAAATACATAATTTTTGAAAATTAGGCTAACATGCCTAAAAACCGCATTCAGCTTTTTTGCCACATGTAAAATATTTGAGTAAAAATGTAAGCTTCTTCTGATGTAGTTTACTTATTTTCACAATAAATATTTATATAATTTTTTTTACCATACCTAAACTGGTTCCATGTAAGATAAAATATATTTAGTTATTAATTAAAAGTGGTTCATTATTTAAAAAGGAGATTATAAATTACTTTAACTTTAGGCAAACCAATCACACTGTTGAAGCCATAATAATCTAAACCCTACTATAATACTTAAGTAAATACTAAAATGAGACACCATATTAATAAAATACTAAGCATATCGAATAAAATGTCCTCTTTAATTATGATTTAGTTAGTATAAATGTAAAATAGATTTTATAACAAAGACAAAAATGTCTGTACAAAACCTTTATACAGTTATAGTGAACTAAATAACTCTCGCCAAGATCTTTACGTATGCAATTGCGACAGCCATTTTAATTCATCACTAAAATGACATCGAAAGTTTAAAAGCCGCCAAGGGGGTTCTTATACTACCGCTGTACCGAAGAAATTTTCAGAAATGAATATAATAATCGTTATTAAGTAATGAATCAGTTACCACATGCTTTTATATGGGAAAATAGATTTAAAATAAATCCTGTTGTACTAAATTAAATTATGTTTTGTACAGTTTATGTCTATACTTAGAAGACAAAAATTGACTCAGTTTTTTCTCTCTGTAAAACCTATAATTTTATAGGATAAAAAGGCTGTGAGAACAGCATTGTGCGGGTGTGAAAGCCAAACAGGAATGTGCAGAAACCAAATCGAAGTTTTGGGTGATTTCAATGAAATTTTTTTGAAATTTTTTGAGATTTTTATATAGATAACTGATACAGAATTTAAAAAGGCATTTAAATGTAGTGACTAGCAAATAGCAAAGCGGGTAAAGCCTACTAAAATCACAGCAACGCATGGCGAGGTTTAGCTAGTTTTTATATGAAATGTATAATTTTCACCCGAAATTAAGAACCTCTAATTTTAAAAATTAACTTTAGAAAACTAAATAATAAAATTGTTTCGCTACTGGTTTTTCCGGTAGATAAATGAAAACTAAAAGAATGTAATACTTTGACTTCCTAGATTATATTCTAAAAAAATAGCAAACAAATTCCACTATTTAATGTAACTTTATTCGAAAAAAAAAAAAAAAAAAAAAAAAAAAAATCTGGTGTGAAACAACCACACAACTTCCATATCCACTATTACACGTATATGTACTTTTTGGAGATAATGTGATCAGAAGACGTAGAATTGACCTAATGAAACAGACAACTAAAAATTTTCCAGTAAGAGAAAATTAATACACGTTTACGGTAAATGCCTGAAAACGTAAAGACATAAAATAGAGTTTACATAGCAAGGGGGGGGGGGGGAAGATAGAGTTTTTTTTTTTTTTTTTTTTTTTTTTTTATACATCAATTTCTGAGATCTAAAACTGATCAATCTCCTCAGGATGGACTATTAATTTTCCTGTAATAATCACGTAAAGCATGAGAAAGGATATCTAAAATGGGTTCATGTAACAGTTTTCAAGAAAATCGTTAGAGCCATTTTTGAGACACGCTTTTTGCCAAAACTTGGCATATTCAGTTGTTGACCGGAAAACAACAATTATATACAAAATGATATTTAAAAGAGGGTTAATATTGTAAGTTTGCAAAAAATCCATACAGCCGTTTTGAAAGGAATCCACTCGCAGTACCTGAAATTCAGCTATTTATACAGGACGCTTATCAATTTTCTTGAACTAACCAACTATATCATTTGAAAGGACATCTAATAGAGTGTTTATATAGCAACTTTGAAAAAAAATCGTTAGAGCAGTTTTTGAGATACGGACTTACGGCCTCACTTCCAGTTTCGGATGTCCCACTTCCGGTTTTCCAATTTTTACCAAAATTTGGAAAATGCCTCTGTACACCAGTTCCGTCTTTCTGAAGTTTCGTAGCTGTATCTTTATTAGTTCCGGAGATATGATAGTCAGAAGATACCCCACTCACATACACACACACACACTGACCAACTGCCAAAAACTACCTTTTTGGACTGAGGAGACCTTAAAACATATAAATCAGGTGAAATCTCGATATCGAATTTTTGAACCGAATACAATACTTCCATTACCTACGGTAGTCGGGTAATGGAAGTAAAAATGATGTAATTACGAATTTTTAGCTTTGTTTGTCATTTTCAATACCTTAAATAATAGTAATGATGATTGTAATCATGTGCAAAATTTACATTTTTAACATTATGTTGAAATAAGCTTTATTTCAGTGTATCAAAAATCTGGGCAGTAAAAACAACCTTGCAATTTTGCCCTTTTCAAAGGCGGTCAGAGGGTTAATTGTACCATTATTGTCCCTCAAAGGTCGATTTTCTGACTAAGTGGAACTAGTTATCCAAGTATTTAAACGTTTGGAAAAAGAAAAACTTTTCAAATTCTAAAGATTTTCTCTTCTTTTCGAAAAGAGATTTTGATAGGTACGTTTTATGTTGACACTGCTTTAACAAAATCTTACTACGAGACTGATTAGTGAGTGAGCGCACAACAAAGTAAGTTATATTAGATAAGAACACTTATCTAATAAATATTTTAGTCCTGATTTAAATCAGCGGATAAGAACAAGAATTGCACCTCCGAAGAAACATAAAGCCGCTATCAAACGAAGAACCATACGATAGTCTTTAGCACAAAATACCTCATAAACAGGTTTCTCATGCGGGAAACGATCCAAATATGCCGTTTGATACAAATTGCCGAACGTATGTTCTTCAATCACGCATTTTCGACTGTTTAAATCACATACGGTAGTCTTTAGAACGAAATCTCCAATCAGAGAATCGCGATTACAGAACACCCTCTATTCTTTTCCTTTTTAAACGTCTTTGAGGGGGAATAATAGCCAAATGTTGGGTCCGTTGTTTACATTTCTGGATTTCGTTCTTCCGTTTATGCTTAAAAACAACCCTACTGAAGTTGTTTGGTCGCTTTTGAGCGGCAATAGCTTATATTTTAGAATATATCGTCTTCCGTCTGATACCACCTTAAGGGGGTGCATCACGGATCGTCAAGGTCATCCAAAGCCTGTGTTATTCTATGGCGAAATTTGTTTATAGAATTACACATTACCTAATGAATTTTTTTTAATTCTGTTTTCACAATCAGAAAATTCACAACCACACACTGAAGACCCGTGAAACAAAAACTGTTATATTTAATTTTTAACCCTTTATTTTTAAGCTGTAAAATGCGAAACATACACTTGTGTTGCTTTACTAGCCTCTAACTTATCAACAAATTGCAATATCTGAAATCTGTATAGCGTGTCCCTTTCTCAAGAAAACCAAGCTTTTTATTAATGTTTTTATAAATTGTTTTATTTAAATCTCTATTAATAAGAATATAAGAAACTTTAATTTTTAAATTGAAAAACCTCAATTTTAGCAGATTTCTCCGCCTCCCATCGGAAACGCCCCGCGAAACTTACGGGAAGTCATTAAGGTTGATTGATGATATCGTTCATGTCGAAAGGGGAAGGGGGATAATGGTGTCGTTAAAACATACTTTCTGGGTCCACACAGAATTTTTCTTTTTCAGAGTCCAAATGCATTAAAGAAAAAAAAAAAAAAAAGAGAGAGAGAACTCTTTGCTTAAAAATCTAATATTTTTTTTTAATATATATTACCAAAAAAAAAAAAAAAAAAAAAAAAAAAAAAATGTTTGTGTCTCCGATAATAGTTTTAGAATTATTAAATATTTAATTAAAAATATAAAAATAAATAAATAAATAATAATAATAAATAAATAAATAAATGAACTTATGAGTTTATTAATTAATTTAATTAATTTATTTTGTCCTTGGCATAAATTCATTTACACGTGAAAAATAAAAATAAAATAATAATAATAGTAATGATAATACATACAAATATATATATATATATATATGTACCGGTACGATTTGATTGTGAAATTTTTCTCAATTTGGTGATAGCTTTTCCTAAGCACAGCAATCGTTAGTTTTTTTATTATTATTATTATTATTATTATTACTAGGGTGCTCTGCCCCTTACTCGCTTTACTTATTTACCCCTGCGGCACTCTGTACGTTTATTCGCCGCTTTACATTTCACTGAATAGGGATATTACTAGTGCATAACATAAACCAAAAGTAGAAAAATGAAATTCAAGAAATCTTCATATTTATTGTCTAATTGAAATATATAAGTACTATTTAAAACTTTTTATTACGAAATATTATTCTAAAAATCAGTAAGTATATATTTATATATAGATATATATATTTAGAATAGAAAAATAAAATAAATAATCGTAATATCTAGACCATTTTGCGTTACACCTTTAGTATACGACCCCTTTGGCAACTTTTAAATTTTTGTTTCGATTTAGCGATGATTTTTTTCGTGTAATTGTTCTTCTTATATATATATGTCTCTCTCTCTCTCTTTCTCTCTCTCTTATTTAAAAAAAAAAAAAAAAAAATCTAGGATACCTACTTTTTCTAATACTTTTTACTAATAATCTTTTAGTTAATTTGGGACGGTATATAATGCTTTCTATATATTTTTAATGTACAGTTAGATAATTTTACCATTTCGAAAACATCTGGTGAAAAAAAAAAGTCCATTACCTACTATTACATTTATTATATGCACTTTTTTGACATAATGTAAGGTCAAAAAACGTAAAATTAGCCTAACAAATTAGACACTTAACAATTTTCCAGCGAAAGAAAACTGATACATGTGTAAAGTTATACAAACAGAGTTTACATACCAAGTTAAAAAAAAAAAGGTAGAGCCGCTTTTAAAAAATACTGATTTCCGAGATCTAAAACTGACCTACCTAATGAGGATGATTGTCAATTTTCCAGTAATAGCCACGTAATATATGCTAAAGGATATCTAAAATGAGATTTATGTAGCAATTTTCAAGAAAATCGTAAGAACCATTTTTGAGACATCGACATCCACCAAAGTTTTTCAAACTCAATTATTGACAACAGTTACATACGAAAGGGTATCTAAAAGAGATTTATTATGGCGAGTTTGTACAAAAATTACTACAGCCGTTTTTAAAGAAATGCACTTGCGAGACCTCAAATTCATTTTCATGAACTAACCAACTATTACATACGAAAGGAAATCTTATATGGTGTTTATATAGCAGCTTTGAAGAAAATCGTTAGAGTCGTTTTTGAGATACGGACTTAGGGTCCTACTTCCGGCTTCATATATCTCCCTTCCGGCTTTCCAAATTTTAACCAAAAGTTAAAATTCATCGGCACATCAGACCTAACTCAATTCTGAAGTTTCATTGTTCTACCTTTATTGGTTTCACAGATATGACAGTCAAAAGACTCACCCCATACATGCACACACACACTGACCAATTGCCATAAACTGCTTTTTTGGACTCAAGAGACCTTAAAACACGTAAATCAAGTGAAAACTCGACATGAAATTTTTGAACCGAATACAATACTTTCATTACCTACGGTAGTTGGATAATGAAAGTAAAAAGTTTATTATTATTATTATTACTTTAATTTGGAAAAATCTCCTTCAATTTTCCGTGCCTAAAGCTTGAAGTTTTAATTTTCTATCTACTTCTTAAAATAACAAAGGATAAAACCTACTCGATTTTTACTTCCATTACCCGACTACCGTAGGTAATGGAAGTTTTGTAATGTTGTTTTTGTCAATAAAAGTTTATTTGTGTATAGCTTTGAATTCTTTTTCCTATTTATTTGTACAGCAGTTTTATTTTGTTTGATATCTTAATAAAAACAAATGTACAGAGAGTAATTAACAAATGCTTTTGCCAATATTCATACTTGTAGTTTAAAATGTGCGCATATATATACATACATACATATATATATATATATATATATATATATATATATAATACTTACCAAATTGGCTTTTGTGTGTTGTGGCAATTTTTTCATCTGTTTATTTTTCGTCTAATTAGGGACTATCTATCATACTAATGAAAGTATCTGTGCGAAGGGCAATATATATATGAAGGATAAAATTTATAAACAAAATTCTTTCCTTTTTAATATTATAGTTGAATATAAAACTTTATTCTATGTTTTCCTTTTTCAAAGAAAATTCCAAATTTCAGTCACGATACAAAATATTTAGATTATGAATATAAATATTTTGAAATCAATATACTATTTTATTTCTTAAATTTCAATTTTTTTGCTGATGTTTTTTTCAATTAAAGTATTTTTAGGTTTTAGAGTTTGAAAAAGTCTGTTCTATTGCCGTGCACATACAAAGTATTTTAGTATGATAGGGGTTGTGATTTAGGTCTTGTTAATATTAAACCGTAACTTAGCTTTGTTTCTTATTATGTTCAAAAATAAGAATATTAAAAAATTCACATGTCATTATTATTTATTATTATTATTATTATTTGTAATTGAAGTATTCGTAACTTTCAATGCTTCTCCTCTTTTTTACTTTCTCTTACCCATAAGGTAGAGAAAGTATTGTTTTTGGGTCAAATTTTCGAACGCGAGATTTTGTTATATTTACACGTTTTGAGGTCCCCTGACTACGAAAATCGTGTTTTTAGCAAATGGTCTGAGTCTGTGTGTGTGTCTGTCTGTTATCAGCATATCTCAAAAACAAATTATGGCAGAAAGTTCAAACTTTGTATTCTAAATGTGTATCATATAGGGATGCTACAGTAAGCTTTTCGTTAAGATCAAGCAAATGGTTCGTGTACAGGGACAATCAAGAGAATTCTAATACATTACGTCTATGGGGGAAATTGCAGGTAAGTAGAGTTTAACGTCTATAGACTTCACTAAACCAAATGAAACGAATATATATATATATATTTTGTAATAGAGATAGTCAACTGGGAAAAAAAAAATTGTGTATGTAGGAGCCTCGCCTCCCCCACTGGGGGGGGGGAGTCCCCCGTCGAGGGGAGTAAATTTTCATGATGGGTATCTTTCAAAAGAGCTCGCCAATACCTTTAAAACGAATGGTTGAACCATCGATCTGCGATAATTCAAAACAAAGTTATCGATTTTTTTTTTTTTACTTTTAACGAAAAAAAAAGCGTATACCTCTACTGATTTGTGTACAGGGACCCCCTAAAATATTTCAAAGCATTGCGTTCTATGACAGGCATTTCTATAAACCCTATTTTCATACCCTTACTGTACAAAAATCTTAATGAAATTGAAATATGTTAAACAAGTTCACTATCGGATGTTTCCTGTATAAAATGGAGTAAATACCACCACTGGGGGGGGGGAAGTCCACCCTCGAGGGGAGTAAATTTTCATGATGGGTATCTTTCAAAAGAGCTCGCCAATACCTTTAAAACGAATAGTTGAACCATCGATTTGCGATAATTTAAAACAAAGTTATCGATTTTTTTCACTTTTAACGAAAAAAAAAAAAAAAATTAAAAACTTAGAAAAAAAATCTTTTTTTTATTTTTTTTTTATTGAGAATAAAATGGACTTTTTTTTGGATATTTAGTGTCATACTACTTCTCTAATATGGAAATCGTCTGCATTATTATAAAAGATAATTTTTTTAAATAATAATTTTAATAAATTATTTTTAAAAAATAGAATTATTTTTTAATAACCGAATTATATTCTATATAAATGTAGGTGCGTTAATGAAACGGGGGGTTGAGGGGGGCAGTAGCCCCCCTCACACAGAATTAATTATCATACAAAACTCTTCCGAAGCCTAATTTAAATTGTTTAACATAAGTTTACATAATATCGTTATCTTACCTCTTAATCTCCAACCTATATTTATAGTATTAATGTTCAGGGTAAGAGAAAGTCGTGTGAGTGACACACCAGATTATTTTTTTTCTTTTTTTTTTTTTCAATATTCCGTTATTTTTATTTATTTATTTATTTATTTATTTTTTATTTATTTATTTATTTATTTTATTTTATTTATTTATTTTTTTTAGAATGCTTTGAAACTGATATGTTATTCAAGGTAGCTATGGCACGTTTTCTATTAAAAATGATATAAATAACGCAAATCTCCGGCAAAATAATAATAATAACAATACAAAAGCATAAAATTCTAACGGAATAATTATTTTATTTTCATTTTGTGTCCATTTCAAATTATGGATATTAATTTTTATTAAATTTTTTATTATAGTATAGTGTTGTAATTATGACGTCCCAACCTAAAACAGAGAATCTGAAACCTGTATTGCATTTGCTGTAAAATTAAAGCTATTATAATTAAAGCTATTATAATTCGTATTCATTATTATTATTATTAATTTAGAAAAAGTCTAGGTGGAATGGATTCTGTGAGAATCTTTTTAAGGGGTCCTAATCCATATTAACGTGTGTTTTGTAGAAAACGATGGAAAACTCCTAGTGCTAGGCTGACGAGTGCTGCCTTGAATCGAACCAAACACTTCTCATGGCTTAGAGAGTAAAATCTTTTGGTTAGTGGTAGGGTTGCTATTCAAGAAAATGTGTTAATTAAATTAGTAATTCAATGAAAATCGAATAAGCGAATTTTTTCTTTGTATATTTATACTGTGCTTCGAATGGGATATTCGCAGTATGCTGTTATGTCGTATGTATAAATCGTTGTCACAAAAGTTGCGCCAAATGGGTGCAAGTTTATGCGGATCACGGAAAAAGGGGCACCTGGGGAAAAAAAGGGCACTTTTTCGATTCGCAAATTAAGAAAAGTGCCCTTTTTTCCGGATCGCGGAAAAAAAGATACCGGAAGAAAGGGCACTTTTCTTAATTGTTTCTTGTAAAATACTTCTAAATACGAACAATAGCAAAAAATTTTTGTTTTTACGAGGGGAAGGGGGGGGGGAAGAGAGAAAGATTAAACAAAAAAAATTTTGTTTCAGAACCCATGCATCATTCATAATTTATAAAACATTTTCCCCATTACTATGACATTTATATATATTGTAAAAAAAAAAAAGAGTCAGAGGTTGATTTTTATATAAAAGGAAGTTACTAAAATAAATTAAAAATATGCATAGATAAAGAAAGATTTTCCAGCACTTTTGTGCTAAAAGAATTAGCTATCGTAGGTGAAATTGATAAAATATTTTTGATTTGATTTGATAAATTTGATTTTGTTTGTTATATCAGTGTCAAACAGCAGACAAACCAACCCATCATAGAGACATAGACGGTGAAAGAGTCTGATTTGAAGTTTTTTCTTTAATATCATAAAGATTTTTTTTTATTATTTAACTAATTTTATGACTTTAAAAAATTGTAAATTGTAATGTCTGGACATAACTTTAAAATAATAATAATTTGTTAAAAATAATTAAATAAAGGAATGAAAAATAAAACTATGGGTTAGGAAATATATAATAGTGCCGTTGGAGCGATGAAATTGTGAAGTTTGGAAGAGCAGAATTTAGAATTGCAGAAAACAGGGGAGCTTTATTAGAATCACCTTGGAGGGGATCTCTGCATTGGATTGATTTTACTTAAAGTTGCAAGTAGAAAATTATTGAAATTTTTTATTTTGTTATCCTAAACGTTTTATAATTTATTGCTTTTCCTTTCTGCAGAGATGTAAATTATTTTGGGAAATAATAAGGGCGGTGGGGGATGAGTTTCTAAACTAAAAGCCTTGTAAATATTCCAACTTCACGGGTGTTATTTATCATAGATCCACAGTTAAAATATCAGGAAATGAACGTATTATTTTACTTTTTAATTTTTAAAGTTTTCTTAATTAAAGTATTTGCAGCTCTGCGTGTGTCGGATTATATTCCATCAAAATTCGAAAATTACATTAAAATTAGACCCAAAAATAAATAAATAAATAAATAAAATTTTTCCTTGAACTGTAATTCTACTTAATTAAATCTTAAAACTGTTTAGACTCAAGACTAAAATTTTAAGGGAGGAACAGGAAAATGTCATATTGTAATAAAATAATGAAAGAAAATTATATTGAATATTTACTGAAAATTTTTAAAAAGGTTTTCATTATATATATATATATATATATATATATATATTGCATATTAAGTTTTAAGATCAATAGCATACGATAATAAAAATAATGTACTTACAAAAAATCTAAAATTGCGGAACATTTTTAGAACATATGGAACAGTTTTATTTCACATGTATTTCTTTGTAAGAGGGATACTCCCCTCCTCCATCAAACCCACTTATTTATGATGCGTAATTGTAAAAATAAACAAATGAATAATAATCAAGGCTGTTACTAATTTGACTTCAAACTTGACAACCTTGCTCAAAATTTTAAGTGGCAACCTAATACGAACTTCAAAATACCACTTTTGAATTTCCTGCAGTTATCTGTTTTTATGTTATTCTGATAACAGATATATATACAGATCAACCGCTAAATAACGGACTTTTATAACCAGGGAACCTCAAAATGTGATATTATGAAGAAAAAAAAAAAAAAAAAAAAAAAAAAAAACTAGAGTTGAGAATAAAATTACTAAAAGTAATTCGTTTACATACAGTATGGATATGAAAAATTAATTTTGCTTCGTGAGCAAGTGTTCGTCGGCATAATAAAATATAGCAAAGCACTTCCATCAATTACATTCAATACAAAAGAGCGTTTAGCTTAATTTTGGGTAGCTCTGCATATTGTCGATAAACAATGTTGTGTATTTAAATTTATTCTTACTTGAAAAACTTCTAACACAAAATTAGTTATAATTCAAGGAATTTCCAAGTATAGCCTCAATATATCCAAATACTTTGGAGCTCTGTAAACGAATGATGAATGATTTCTATACCACAATCTACACAAAACATGCTTTTATGCATTTAAAAAAAATTGTTACTCACTTTTGTTTAATCAGCCTATTGATGTTAAATTGTACTTATCAGAACATAATTTATTTGAACTTTGAACCCCATAAACATCATGTATTTGAATTTTCTTGGATATTCCTGTACGTGAACCATTTGCTTTGTCTCGAGGAAAAAATTTAGTGTAGCATATTTATATGAAAAAACGTATAATTTCAAAACGTATAATTATATAATAAAGAAAAAAAAAACTCAATTTCGAAAATTTGACCCAAAAACAATACTTTCTTTACCCTGTGTATACGTGAAAGAAAGTAAATAGTTAGAATTAAAAAAAAAAAACTTTTGAGTAAACATATTTCCTATTAAAACTTAAGAAAAAAAAAAAAAAAAATCAACCACTATTTTTTAAAACACACTATCGTGGGTTTGAATCTTTCGACAAGAGAGAGAGCTATTTTATGTACTGTCTGAAACTATATATGTAGTATAAATAATTCAATAAACATTTTTTTTATAATATTCATATATTTTATGCATGTATTTATAATTAAAAAAAATATTTTCTTCTGTTCCGAAACATTTTGTGTAAAGAATTTTCATTTATTCATTTAATAAGATTAAATTTCTTGACATTAGAATTTAAATCTTAAATCTATTTATTTTAGTGATTTACGTTTCACAAAATATTTCACTGAGCGATGCGATAGTTTGTATATTTTTTTAGCGGCGTTCTTGTAGATAATTGAATACAGGTGGGAAACTGTCTCTTATCACCTGTGTCACCCCACAGCTAGAAAAGGAAGTGTCAAAATAATTAAGGTAGTCAAGAAGATAATTTTTCAACTAATAGGGGAATTCTACTATTCACTGATTGGAGCTGTAGGCTGTCAGTTTTTAAAGTTAGGCCAACCCCAATTTTTTCTTAGAACCTGGGCGGCCATGTTGAATAGAAATCTTCATTTCCGGATGCACGCCCTTAACTATTGCTTTAAAATTTCGTGGCTAGCTAATATAGGAGAAAGCAAAGATGGAGGATGAAGCATGAAGCAGCGAGCTCTAAGAATGAAACATTTTTGATTTGAGATTCTAGATGAAATCAATTAAAAAAGACCCAGATTTTTCATTGTTAAGCCTCAGTACTTGTTTGCATTTAAGTTCTTTGATCGCAAAGTTGTCCTAAAGTGTGTGTGAAAGTGTCTTAAACTTAAACTGCACAGCATATGATGGGTCGAAATTGACTGTAAATGCATAAGATTATTGGAAAAAAAATAGTCAAATTATTCTGATGTAACTAAATTAGAAAGTACACTCCTGTTCAAAAGTTTAGCAAGATTTGCAAACGATAACTTTTTTTTCAAATTAAAAACTTATCTCTCCATGAAATGTTTCCAAACAGTGGATATTTACAGAACTGGGTCTTTCTCATTTTTCAGTGAAGATTGGTTTAAGACAACAGTTAGGGGGCCGGTAACAAATTAGACAAAATTAATAATGTTTGTGATGACCCTGTATCGTTAAGTAAACGAAATGAACTGTAACTTTAGTATATATTAATATAGACTCAGTTCGATTTGTGGATGAATTTGGGTGACGATAGCATCTTAAATAAGGGAGATATAAGCATTTATTTTAAAACTCAAAAAAAAAAAAAAAAAAAAAAAAAAAATCAACATGTTTTTTATTTATAATATACAGAGTTTTTAACGAAAATTAATACCACTTTCAGATAAATTAGAAAAACACTTTTAAAACAATATACTGCAATCGAAATACAAATATGCTTAAATATCTCATGAAATAGGAGTATTTATATGAAAAACCTGTTTACTTGCACATGTACGAAAGATAAACATTTTTTATTGCATAGGTTGAAAGCTAGATGTATTGGGCAACTTTTATTAAAAGTGCATTTGAATAGAATAAAAATTAAGAGAATTGTACAAAAAAGAACGAGCTAGATTTTAGATATTTTCCAAGAGTTGAAATTTCTTAAGAGGTTTTTCACATGCCGCGTAATTAATTTTAAGATCCAATTATTTCAACCACACTCCAAATGTACTTTTTGTGAAAAATCCCTTATAAGCTTGAAACTCTAACATATTTTTGTTTATTAACTATGATTTGTGAGATCATAAGGGGTTTTCCCAAAAAACAACCTTTAGAAAGTGATTGAAATAATTGGATCTTAAAATTAATTACGCGGCATATGAAAAACCCATAAGAAATTTCAACTCTTGGAAAATATCTAAAATCTAGCTCGCTCTTTTTTGTACAATTCTCTTAATTTTTATTCTATTCAAATGCACTTTTGATAAAAGTTGTCCAATACATCTAGCTTTCAACCTATGCAATAAAAAATGTTTTACCTTTCGTACATGCGCAGTAAACACGTTTTTCATAAAAATGTTCGTATTTCATGAGATATTTCAGATATTTTTGATTGCTGTATATTGTTTTAAAAATGTTTTCCAACTTACCTGAATGTAGGAATAATTTTCGTTAAAAACTGTGTATAAATAAAAAGCATGGTGATTTTTTTTGAAGTTTTAAAATAAATGCTTATATCTCCCTTATTTAACATGCTATCGTCACACAAATTCATCCACAAATTGAACTGGGTCTATATTAACATATCCTAAAGTTACAGTTCATTTCGTTTACTTAACGATACAAGGTGATCACAAGTATTATTAATTTTGCTCAATTTGTTACCAGCCACCTAATTGTTGTCTTAAACCAATCTTCACTGAAAAATATGAGGAAGACCCAGTTCTTTAAATACCCAATGTTTGAAAACATTTCATTGAGAGATAGGTTTTTAATTTGAAAAAAAGTGATCGTTTGCAAATCTTGCTAAACTTTTGAACAGGAGTGTAGTATATTTATTTTTAGGGGTTTTCTGGGGCCCCCTTGAGGCGGGGGCCCTCGGCGATCGCCGACCAGCCGACCTGGCCAGTCCGGGCCTGCTGTCCTCTTCGGAGGCAAAAAAATGGCAGTGATGCGCCGGCCTATTATGTTATTTAGGGGCTCTAGGTCAACCCATATCGGATCCATGAAATCATAAGTTCGGCTGCTACAGATTTCGGCTACAAAAATTTAATCTAATGCAATTAAAATGCATATTTTATTTTATTTTATTATACTTATTTATCTGTTATTATTATTTTTTTAAATAAAGAAATTGAAAAAATAAAAGAAAAAAACCCCAATCTTTTGTGCTCAAAATTTCGTATTTAGGAATATATTTGGAAGAATTTAAAGCCAGTTAAACATTTCACTTCATCATTTCCTATTCCGCAAGACGGTGGTGGCGCCACCTATTGTTCAAAATCAAAATCATCATATTAAGATGATATTTTGGTATAACAATAATTTAATTTAATTCTAAGAATTTTTAATTAGGAGCGATTTTTTTTTTTTTCTAAAACTTGAATTATAATGCAAATAACAATAGTTTAAAACTCTTTTATTTAAAAAATTAAAAATTTTCAGTGAGTGATTTTATTTATGAGATTTTTCTGAAAATTCTACTACATATTTAGGTACTATCACGTAGATGTTCTGCGGTGAAAAAGATAGTCTTTAATATTTAGGGTACCATTAGGGAAAAATATCAGGCATACTTCTAAATCAACTGGCTTTTATTTTTTTATTTTTTTTTTTTATGCGATATGAAACTGAAACTGAGGCTATTTTATGAAAATATATTCAAGTTCCCTCACCCATTTCACATGGATTGCTGTGCGTTTGGAAATTTTTTTAAATGCTTTTGATAATCAGAATATCTAAACATTTTATTTTAGGGATTAAAAATATATATATATAATAGCCTAAGAAAATTTTTAGCAAGATCACATATAAAAGAAAAAAAATCTTGTTTATGGTTATAAATATACAGGATGCAAAGTAAAGTTGCGAGGTCTTTATCTCCACAACCATTGGCCGCAGGCATATACCTTCCAATTACAAAATGTTTTAAAAAATGTAAGCATTGATGATATATCATGTTTCAATTTAAAAATCCTTTTTTTTTTTTTTCTTTTAAATCCCAAAAACTAACCTTTTATGCAGATTCCGGGTCCTTAAACTCATATTAAGTAAAATATGACTGTTGACTCAATGGGAGCGGGGACGGCGCCAGTCGAGCAGTGACAGACAATCACGTGACGATAGAGAGAAACGAAACTTTCATTCTTTTCTTCTTTTTTATTATTGTTATAATTTTTACTCTCTCGGAACATATTCATGAAAAACAGAAGTACTTTATTCTTAGTGAAAAACATTCGAACATTAATACGGAAGTCTAGCCGTAAATTATTCATTAATTGATATATTATTCAAATAAGAAATCGTATTCTCTTTTATCTTTATAATTCACTCAAGGCATAAGAAAAATGCCTTTGCATGTATTCGACATGGTTTTAAACCTGTGCTAAAATATTTGAAAGATTCTGTTTTTGTTCATAAAATTCTGAAAGAAAATCTCTGATTAAAGTCAAATATAGTAAGCAATTGGATTTCATCCTTTTTTATTTGTGTGGCATAAGCTGTATTTCAAGCGACCACAGGAAATGCAGGAGAGAGGTGAGTTAGCTTTTCCTTAATATTATGCATGCTAAAATCAGTTTCGTTTTGAATTCAAACTGTTGTTTATGCAGATCAAACTTCTTTATACATAATTCGAATTAAATCAACATGTTTTGGTCCGTACTCGAGCCATGAGGCTATCGATGATAAATAAATAAATAATAAAAGATATATATATATATATATATATTTATTTAATCTGTATTTGATATTCTTATTCTTATTCTTATTCGTAATCATTTATTCTTGAAATGATTTATTTTTTGTTCTTGAATGTTTGTTCTGTAATTCGAAGGCCTATAGTTATGTGTATTTAAACTTATATATTCTAAAATGCCGAAATTATCTAAGCAAGTTTTATTATTTGAAAATTTATGTAAGGAAATCGATAGTTTTAGAGATAGAGTAAAGGGGTGTAGTAAAGATGAACAATCTAAGGTTAAATTATTAAAAACCAAAGTTCAATCGTATGATCATGAAATCGCGGCAATATTTAAAAATTTATCCGCTAAAGAGAATGAGGATTATATGGATATGTATTTGAGACATAAGGGAGTGGTTTTTGATTTACTGGTGGAGTTAGAGGACAAAACAGAAGTAAACGCGTGCGATTCAGATACTCACGCGGAAAATAAAGATGAGAAAAATGGTAAATCGTCTCTTATTAAATTACAGAAATTTGATCTTCCGCGATTTTTTGGTGAAACCGAAAATTGGATTTCTTTTAAAGAAATTTTTAATTCGACAATTCCACATAATAATCAATTATCCAAAATTGAAAAACTGCAATATTTACATTCTTCAGTGCGCGGAAACGCAGCTAAATTAATTCGAGGATTCGCTCTAAAAGAGGAAAATTTGGATCAATGTTGGAAAATATTAAATGAAAGATATGAAAATAAAAGACAATTAGCATTGAGTCAAATTAACAAAATATTTTCTATGAAAATTGTAAAAGCAAACAATGCTAAAACTTTACTGGAGTTATTAGATACTTGCAATGAAGCCGTCAGAAATTTAAAAACTTTGGGTTTAGATTCTAATGCGTTAAGCGACTTAATTATAATAAAATTCATCATGGGGAAATTGGATGAATCGTTAAAACAGAGATGGGAATTAATGTTGGATAGTGATAAATTGCCTGATCTTGATCTTTTTAGGAAATTCGTTGAGCGCGAAGCGCGCGGTGTTGAAGAGATAAAATGTAAACAAGACGTAAAATTCACTAATTCGAAGAAATCAAACAACGTATTGAGTACAATTGTGAAAAAGGAAAATACGTGCATTCTTTGTAATGAGCGTCATGCGCTATTTAAATGTCCGACATTTAATTCAAAACCGGTTAAAGAAAGATTGAAATTCGTTGAATAAAATAAGTTATGTCAAAATTGCTTACGCCAAAATCATAGGCTGGAGAATTGTAGGATAAACATTAATTGTAAAAATTGTGCAGAAAAACATCATACCTTACTGCATGTTTATGGTAGAAATTCAAATTCTGAAAGGGCGAATCATGTATCGCCAGATATCTCAGTTTCAAATAGTGCTCAGTTTTATTCTAGTAATGTTTTGTTATCTACAGTACTAATTAAGGTTAAATCAAATAAAGGCAAAATTATGCATTGTAAAGCTTTGATAGATAATGCTAGTCAAAATTCATTAATTACTAAGGAATGTGCTAAGCGACTAAATTTGCCCTTACGGAGCACGTCACATAGTATAATAGGGATTAATTGCGTTTTAGCAGAAACTGCTCTCAACGAAACAGAATTTAAATTCACTCCGCATTTTTCGTCGGAGTCATTTTCAGTCAGCGCTTTTATAGTTGATAGGGTTACCTCACCTCTCCCTAATTTCCAACTACCGCAACACGATTGGCCACACATACAGGGATTACAACTAGCTGATCCCAATTATTACGTTAGTGGTCCCATCGATATTCTTCTTGGGGCAGAAATAGTCGCCTCAATCTGCAATGGCAGTCCAATTCAAGGGCCAGCTGGAACTCTTACAGCATTCCCCACAAAGCTGGGTTACCTCCTTTCAGGACGAATAAACAGTTTTCAATGTACAAATATCCGTTTAACATGTCATATGACTGTTGATGATGATATCAACAACACTTTAAAACAATTTTTTGATACAGAATCAATTCCAAATGTAAAATCAAAAAAGATAGAAAGTAATCCTGTGGAAAATATGTATTTGACCACAACTAAAAGAAATAGTCAGGGAAGATATGTAGTTCAGCTACCCTTTAAGCCAGATAAGGCACTAGGGGACAGTAAGTCAGGTGCTATTTCAAGATTTCTTTCCATTGAAAATAAAATTAAAAAGAACCCACAATTAAAGAGGGAGTATTCGAATTTCATGAACGAATATATATCTTTGGGTCATATGACAAAATTAAATCCAGATAAAATTAATGAAACGGCACATTATTATTTACCGCATCATGCGGTGGTAAATGAAAACTCTGAAACAACAAAATTACGTGTAGTATTTGACGCCTCGTTTAAGACAACAAATAACAAATCTTTAAATGACATTTTATATATTGGCCCTAAACTACAGTCAAATATTTTTGACAATTTAGTAAAATTTCGAGCCAACCCTGTAGCGTTCAGTGCAGACATAGCTAAAATGTATCGGCAAATCTTAATTGAAAGGAAACATAGAATCTACCAAAGAATTGTTTGGAGAGAATCTCCCAATGACCAATTATCTTTTTACGAATTGAATACTGTCACCTACGGAACAGCTTGTGCACCCTATTTCGCGTTACGCACGCTTAAGCAATTATGTGAGGATGAAAATCAGAACTTCCCATTAGCAACAGAAATTGCCAAAGACAAATTTTACATCGACGACTTATTGTCAGGGGCACAATCCCTTCAATTAGCAAAAGATAGAATAATGGAGCTGCAGGCTCTAATGCATGCTGGAGGATTTAAACTTAGGAAATGGGCTTGTAGCCATCCAGAAGAGCTCTCTGATATTCCAGAGGAAGAGAAGGCTAATTCGGTCATTCATTTTTTTTGAGGATAAAGAAAAAATAAATCAAAGAGTACTAGGAAAGTTCTGGGATTTAAGTGAAGATACTCTTCAAGTTAGAACCTTAGCTGATCAACAAATTAATACAAAAAGACAGTTGCTCTCCGTAATTGCGCAAATTTATGATCCCCTCGGAATTATTTCGCCATCTACTATCATCTTAAAAATCATCCTACAAAAATTGTGGAAGTTGCAATCAACGTGGGATGAGCCTATACCTCCAGATATTTTGCAAGAATGGAAAACTTTTTATAATGAAATTAATGAGTTTAAATCTATGTACATTCCACGCTCTGTAGATTCAAATACTAAAGACTGTACAGTTGAACTGCATGGGTTTTGTGATGCCTCTCCGAGGGCGTATGCGGCAGTCGCATATTTAAAGATCATAACAAACACTATTCAGATATATTTAATTGCTTCTAAAACTAGAGTCGCACCCTTAAAGGAAATTACGTTGCCCAAACTAGAATTATGTGGGGCTGTACTCGTAGCTGAGTTAATTTGCAACATTCAAAAATCCCTTAAAATTACTCATTCGTCATACTGGTACACTGACTCTTCTATTGTATTAAACTGGATAAATAACCCTTCAAACAAAGGAAATAGTTTCGTGGCCCATAGAGCCACCAAAATCAGAGCTCTTACTCAATTAGAATCCTGGAGACATCCCAGGAAAAGAAAACCCGGCCGATTGTGCCACACGCGGATTGTCCCCAGCTAGTTGAAAGCTGGAACTGAGTGGTGGGAAGGGCCAAAATGGCTCCATAGTTTTGAGCTACCACCAATGTGCACATTACATTCAGTTTCCGTTCAGAAACAAACTCATCACCATCCGACAGATTCAAGTTCTAAGCCTACACTTTCTAATAAAACTTTCATATCACATATCACAAAATACTCTAACTATCTAAATCTTTTAAGAATTCTAGCTTATGTACTGAGATTTATCAATAAAATTAAAATCAAATCAAAGGAAAGTGTTCCTTTAAAGGCCATAGAGCTAAATCAAGCGGAAATGTGTCTTGTAAAAATAATTCAAAATGCCGAATTTAGTGATGAAATTGACGTACTAAGGAAAGGAAAACTTTTAAAACCTTCACACAATCTGTTGGGTCTTGATCCTTTTCTGGATGAAGCGGGCATTCTTCGTGTTGGAGGACGCCTGCGGCACCACCCGTCCCTGCGCTTTCAAGAAAAACACCCCATTTTACTGCCGAAAGCAAATCACGTCACTTCTTTGATAATAACATATTATCATCACTTAAGCTCCCATGCTGGTCCCAACTTAGTACTGTCACTCATCAGAAACAAATTCTGGATTCCCCACGGCCGCTCCACGGTTAAGGCAGTGTTAAGAAATTGTATACTCTGTTTTCGTCTATCAGCTAAGCCAATAATGCAAAAGATGGGGAATCTACCCTCAGAAAGAATCACACCCATTCGTCCCTTTTCGAAGGTTGGTGTCGATTTCGCGGGACCAGTAATGAAAAAATGTCAACATAAACGAAAAGCGACTACTTTTAAATCATATATTGCCCTATTCGTCTGCATGGCTACAAAGGCAGTTCATCTGGAATGTGTGTCAGATCTTTCTACAGAAGCATTTCTCGCAGCCTTGAAACGCTTCATAGGTAGGCGTGGATACCCCTCTGACATATTTTCGGACAATGGCAGAAATTTTGTCAGAGCCCATTCTTACCTAAAACAGCTATTTTCTTTATTCAAAGAAGAAAAATTACAAAATTTTGCTTCCCAACACCAAATAACCTGGCACTTTATTCCCCCGTATGCTCCAAATTTTGGGGGACTCTGGGAAGCGTCGATAAAATTAGCCAAACATCATTTGGTAAAAATCACACAAGGAGCAATTTTAACTTTTGAGGAACTTTCCATGCTTCTATGTCAAATAGAGGCTGTTATAAATTCGCGGCCTCTAACACCATTGTCCAATGCTCCTAATGATTGCGCAGCTTTAATACCAGGCCATTTCTTGATTGGATCTGCATTATTAGAATTGCCAGAACTATCGTTAACAAACAATTCTCTTAGTCTTTCTTCTAGGTATAAGCTCTTATTGCAGATGAAGGAGACATTCTGGAAGAAGTGGACATCCCAGTACCTGTCAACCTTGCTTCCGCGAGCCAAAAGAAACAACAACAGTCACAACTTTTCTCCAGGGCAGCTAGTTATTCTGAAAAATAAAGCCTCACCTCCACTACAGTGGGATCTCGCACGCGTCATCAAGTTGATTCCTGGAGCTGACGGTATCACCAGAGTCATCGAGCTTCAGACATCTTCTGCTGGAACTCTTATTCGACCGGTTTCTCAAGTGATCCCTCTTCCGAGTATTTCGACTCCAGCTTCGATGCCTCCCCGCTCCCCCCCCCCCAGTATGTTGACTCAATGGGAGCGGGGACGGCGCCAGTCGAGCAGTGACAGACAATCACGTGACGATAGAGAGAAACCAAACTTTCATTCTTTTCTTCTTTTTTATTATTGTTATGTTTTTTACTCTCTCGGAACATATTCATGAAAAACAGAAGTACTTTATTCTTAGTGAAAAACATTCGAACATTAATACGGAAGTCTAGCCGTAAATTATTCATTAATTGATATATTATTCAAATAAGAAATCGTATTCTCTATTATCTTTATAATTCACTCAAGGAATAAAAAAAATGCCTTTACATGTATTCGACATGGTTTTAAACCTGTGCTAAAATATTTGAAAGATTCTGTTTTTGTTCATAAAATTCTGAAAGAAAATCTCTGATTAAAGTCAAATATAGTAAGCAATCGGATTTCATCCTTTTTTATTTGTGTGGCATAAACTGCATTTCAAGCGACCACAGGAAATGCAGGAGAGAAGTGAGTTAGCTTTTTCTTAATATTATGCATGCTAAAATCAGTTTCGTTTTGAATTCAAACTGTTGTTTATGCAGATCAAACTTCTTTATACATAATTCGAATTAAATCAACAATGACATTCATCCTAACAGTTACAACACAAAAAGTCTCACTTCTATGCGCCTAAAATTGACCTATATACTTAATTTCGAAGTTTGAAATTTTCCACATTTTTACAGCTTTTATTGAGATGTCGGTTGAAAAATTCTTAATGAAACCCGAAGAAAAAAAAAAAAAAAAAAAAAACTGAACTTTGAAATTAAATATCTCGACCAATTTCGGGCGCAAAGAAATTAAACGTTTTGTGCTATATTTGTTAGGGTGACTGTCAACGTTTACTAATTACGACAATAGAAACCTGGGAGCTGTGTAAAATGTTAGTTTTTGTAATTAAAAAAATATATACATTTATTAAACTTAAACACAGCACATTATAAATATTTACATTTTTGAAAACATATTGTAATTTGAAATTTGTATCTGCGACCAATGATTGTGAAGATAAAGGCCTCCTTACGACTTGCTTTCCACCCTATATATAAAATTTTTAAACGTAACACACTTAGTAATAAGTAACAAATTCATGGAGTGAGAAAGCATATAACAATCAGCAATAAATAATGCTTATCTGGAAAGATTTTAGATGATAATCTGTGAAACACTATCATTTAAAGAGATTTTCAACTGCCATTACAAATGAAAATTGAAGGAATATTATTCAAACAAACCATATCTATTCAGATGGGCATATAGAAAAACAATTGAAATGTTTCGGTTTATGAAAACCTGTAAACATTATATTTTTGTTATAAATGTATACCTGGAACAATTACTTCTACAAAAAATTCAAATAAGAAAATACAGATCAGAGGAAAAAAATTACATTGTAGAACATTTTAAAAAATAGTTACAGAAATATGTGAACACCATTTATAATTTCAAAGATACTAAATATTTTTATTTAAACTTAACATCTTTACGTATGTAAGCTTTAATAAAGTCTGCTATATTTCAAATGCTTTCTCATTAAAATTAAATTGTAATAGCATATAAGCATCTTAATCATTCTCTTTATTCTTAATCAAAGAACCATATAATTAAAAAGGAAATATATCGAGTTTCTGTTAAAAGAGTTCTCGAAATTATTTCTGTTTTATCAGCTTTAATTATTTCTCCTTTCAAGAATAGTCGGGCGAAGATTTTCATTAGACATCCTTTTACGGAGCTTTGGTAAAAGTCAGGATATATTTGACATCCTTTATTATTAAGAGGAAACGGATAGACATTTTGTCATGAATATTCAGTTTCAAATTCACAATCTTCGGAAACTTTCATAAACTATTATGATTTGAATGCATAAGGTTTTACTGTCTGTTTCAGGAAAATATGGATCATAAATAAATTTTGAGAAATGTGTATTTTTTACATTTTCTTAAAGATATATATGTTAGAGATGTTAGAGATGATAGATATGTTAGAGAAAGTATAGTTTTTGAGTTGAATTTTTGAAATTGTGTTTTTGCATCAATTACCTGTTTTGAGGTTTCCCAAATTCTAAAATCAGATATATATATATATATATATATATATATATATATATATATATATATATATATATATATATATATATATATATATATATATATATATATATAAACATATATTCTTTTGTAATTTTCTCATGTGATAATTTTGAACAATATCGTTTCATTTTCCCCCTTTCTTATTTTGATGATATCATGACCAGGTTAGAATTCATGTAACTCAGAAATTTCTGGAATACCAATGTCCCTACTTACCTGATAAAGCCAAGACTACAGGTTATTTACGTCCGCAAATAATCACCAGATCACCGCATAGTGACCCACTACTTGATAAATCAGATTAGATGCATAACTTAATTTTGAATGAGTTTTTAGTGCAAAAGGTAATCGCAGGTAAAAGAATAGAAATTATGCACGGAAACAGAAGTTCGGAAATGGAGTTGGATAAAAAAGTGATCATAGCAATTTAGATCCATCACTGGGGGAGGGTTTTCCCAGCATTAGTAGCCCGATGAACCGCTAACGATCGCACCGAGCAGTGCACGTTCGCACCGAACAAGTTCTGCACTTGACAGTGCAGAACTATTTAATGAGAACCAGACACTGCCACTTGCTCGGCCCTTTCCAAGACAAATATAAAAGAAACTATAACAATACTAACAAAACATAAGAAAAATTATAAAATAATAAAGCATATACAGAAATATTATACAAAAATAAGCGTAAGGAAGAAACGATTATAATGATAAATATTAAATTAAATTACGAATGATAAAACAAAAAATTATGTAGGTAAGTTAAAAGAAAAACTGAAATAATGAATAAGTAAATCATAAATAGCTAAACCCAAACATTAATTATTCATTTATTCAAGTATAGCATACATAGGTACAGATACGATCTCCGTCAATTAGAATTCGGAACACACATAAAACACATTTTACATATATTAGAAAATTCTTGGACTGGGTTGTTTAATCCTTTGCTTTAATATTCTGAACTTTATGAATGTTGATTGTTTAGTTGTGAATGCCTGGTGACTTTTAAAATTGGCTGTAAGTAGACCACTAGTGAGCACACTAGTGGATACACTAGAAACCACTAGTGAGTTCACTACTTGTCAATGATAAGATATCGTTTTACCAGTATAGGACACATATAAAAACGTTATATGCTATTAACGTTATATCTGTTGTAAAAATAGAAATTAAACAAAATAAATGCGTTCTGCAAGCCTTTTCAGTCAATGTAAGCTTGGGTACAAGAAATGATAAAAAAATAAGGACGTTTAAACAGGTAAAATGTGACTTATTCAAAACTGCAAGAGATAACGATACGATTATAAAATATTTGCACTCTTTCAATTAAATTAATCTCACTGTAGAACGAATTGCTTTAAATATTCCTAGACGTTATTGAAATTTTATTTTTTTCCGACTGAGTGAAAATAATGCCTGGACCGGGACTCGAACCCCGGATCTTTGACTTACAAGGTCAAGGCTCTACCAATTGAGCTATCCAGGCCGACATCCCGGTCAGCATTACTCACTCAGACAACCTTTAGGCAGAAAATCTTTTAGGCAGAAATCAATTTCCTCCATTATCTAATGATGTTTTCCATTTCCTGCGGCTTATTTTCTGTCGAGCTATCTACATGATAGACCAGAGATGTTTCTGCCTAAAGGTTGTCTGAGTGAGTAATGCTGACCGGGATGTCGGCCTGGATAGTTCAATTGGTAGAGCCTTGACCTTGTAAGTCAAAGATCCGGGGTTCGAGTCCCGGTCCAGGCATTATTTTCACTCAGTCGGAAAAAAATAAAATTTCAATAAATATGATTTTCTTCCACAGTTGATTGTGTGATTTTAATTAAAAAAAAAAATCCTAGACGTTACCGTAATTTCCTGCGTAAAATCTGCAGGTCAGACAAATCACACTTATATCAGTAATTTTAATTAACAAATTAATAAATAATTAAAATAAATATAAAAATATAAAAGGTACACTTGTATGAAGAAATACTTTGTATAAAAAATAAAACTTCGTCTGTTAATTAAAACTTCTGATATAAAACTGATTTATCTGATCTGCAGTTTACACACCAGAAATCACAATAATTTCGAGAACTACAAAGATTTCATGTCATCAGTTCTACAATGAGATTAAACTAACTGAAAGGGTGCAAATTTTTTGTATAATGATGCAATATAAGGACAATAAAAATGCTTTAAAGAAATATCTTGCATATACCATAATGTATATGAATTACTTTCTCAGTTCCTGTACACAAATTAATGACAGTACTTATAACTATGGATGAGAAAAACTCAAAAATTATATTTATAGTTTTAATTTTATAGAGAAAACATAAAAAAGTATTGTTTTGTCTATCTAAAAACAGAATACACTCGACATTGCACTATACAATTTAGAATAATAATTAAGGAAAAAAAAAATCTCCGAACGATTAGAATGCATTCCATAACATTTATCAATAATGCTAAACATACCAAATTCTGCAGAAAACATGCTTATGATGCTTATGATGCATATGATACATAAAATATACTATATAAAATGTAATGTTTTTTTTTTTTTTTTTTCAGTATAAAGGTATTAAAATAGGCTTTATGAAAATACCTCTCATAGACGCCAATGGGAATATTTTTGTGAATCCTGGGGCGCAAACTAGTCGGGTTATTAACAAAATTTGCAATAGGGAACATGCCATAGTGACATTGAATAACACATATCAGTTTGAATGCATTTTTAAAATGTCTAGCGAAATTAAATTGCGGACAGATAGACAGAGAAGCTGAACTCCTAAACATTTTTCAAGTTTGTTGGAAAATGTAAATTAAAAGGTGTGTAAAAAAGATTTTTTATGACAATCCGGCGTATATTAATATCCAGTTAAATAAATAAAAAGAAAAACAAAAAAAAAATTAATACCTGAAAAAGAAAGAAAGAGAAAAAAAAAATAACGGAGTCCATGAATATCTTTAAATATATATATACTGAAGCACTATATACTTTTTAACTTACGCATGTAAAACATGACATGACGTATCAAGATTTATAAAAACAAAATCAAATATTTCGACTTTAAAAAAAAAGAGAAAAAAAAATCTAATGAGACTGGTGCAAGAACACGTCCGTCGTTTGTAATTATCTAATAAATAAATAAATAAATAATTTAAAGAAGGGTAAAAAAAGGAAATGTGTGTGTGAAAGAAATCGCTTATTTTTATTCAATATGCAATTAGATTTTTCATTTTTTTTTTTCCCACGTCAATTAATTAATTTTCACATCTTAACAACACAAAAGACTACATTTATATTTAAAAAGCGAAAGACATTTCTCTAAGGACTTATTTTTATAGAAAATTTTAATAATTGGATGACATTTTTCAGTTTTCATCAAGACAGGGGTTCCTGAAATTCTCTTACCAGTATCAGGGTTCTCACATGACTTGTACAGAGGCTGTTCGCACATTTTTTAGACGATTTTATTTCGCAGTAAGAAAAAATCGTTTGCATGGAGAATTTTATTTTCACAACAGTTATATTTTTGGAAGTTTTATTTATCTTCTGATATTTAGAATTTTTGTTTAGATGCAAAAATGCGCTTTAAAAATGGCAGTGGATGGAAGGATAGGTTTCCGCTCTTTCCAAAGATAGTTTTTAGTGAAATCTTTATGAAAAGCATTTATCAGGAGAAAAATGAAAAAATGTTGCAACAACAGATGAATCTTGGATCTATTTAAGTGGTTGCAATAAAAAAAGATCAATTTATTATGACAAAAGTGGAGAAAAAAATATTTGCTACATGGCTCAAAGCTTCAAAAGAAAGTTTTTCTAAAGGATTTATGATTGCCACTGGTTTTTCATACAACCGCAAGATTTAAAAAAAAAAAAAAAAAAAAAAAAAAAAAAAAAGTGACAAAAATGTCAAAATCAACTCTAAATACTCTCAAGAACATATTTTAATTCCAATTTTTAAAAATTAAAATCCAGATCTTTATCCACAATGCTATCAATCCGTTGAACTGTATCAAGACAAAACAAGCAGCCACACATCACAATCCGCAATTGCTTTTCTGGAAAAAAAATGGAACAAAAGACGGGAATTAAAACCATACCCTTCACTGACATTCCTGCTAAATCTTCTGATGTATCACTGTTGGATTTTTGTGTTTTTCGACTCTTAAAATCAACATTATTCAAACACCGACCTACAACGCTTTGTGGACTCTGGAAAGCCGTTCAAGAGGAGTAGAAAAATATACCTCTTCCGATATCATAAAAAGCATTATTATCATAGAAATTATGATGTAGAATGTTAGTTAAGAACAAGGGCTATCAAACTGAACAAATAAAACACGAAATATGAGTGAAATTGCTTCAGTACACTCCATCAAAATCGTCTAAAAAATGTGCGAACAGCCTCTGTATTATGCTCCAATGGCCAAAAAAGTAAAAAGCTTTTTAGAAATGAAATCCTATATAGGCCATTAGTATAATGAAGTTGAGGCCTGATTTTAGCATAGTTCTGTAAATTTTTTTCTTTTTCTTTTTCCATTATCTAAGACACAGTAATTAAATAATTATTCCATTATCTAAGACACAGTAATTAAATAATTAGCATTTAAAAGCAAAAATAATGAAAAAATATTACTTTTTGATAGTAATGTTTAGACTATTTATGCTGTTTACGTAATTAATATTGTTATATTCTCATTTACTGATTTTACAGGTTATTAAACATGCCTTTATATGATGATGTTATTTCAAATTCAAAATAGCTGTCCAAATAAATTTAAGAATCGGAAAAATGTAATAGGGAGTTTAGTAACAAGTATTTATATATGTGCAAATGTATCTTTCGCTAACAGATATCCAGATGCCATTATTATTATTATTATTATTATTTATCATTTTTACCAATACTATGTATAAATATACATTCACAAATTGCAGGTAATAAAATCAAGAAAGAAAAAAAAAAAAAAAAAAACATAAAGAGAGAACTTGAATTACTGAAACTGTAAATAAATAAAAATATTATATTTATGAAAAGAAATGTATATATATATTTTTATTACTACTAGCTAATATATTTGATATTTTTAAAGCTATCATGACGTCATTTTTATCAAACGATTTTTATAATATAGGTTTAATTTTTAATTTTAATTTTTTTTTTTTTTAATTCACGTGTAAATAGGTAATTTTTTTTTTTTATATTAAAAAAATAACATATAAAAAGTTGTAAACATTTTATTTTTATTGGCATAGATTGAAATTACATCTTTTAAAAAAATATGTATAGGATCATTGAAAATAAAATAATTTCTATAAAAACTATACGCAATTCTTTATATATAGAGAAAAAAAAAATCATGTCTGTACATACCATAGATTTTTCTGCACATCGCACACAGGAAGACAAATAATTGCTTTCTTTTATTAGTACAGATATGTTATTATAGAAAATTAAAAGCTTTTATAGACATATAAATATATGTATTTATGTAAAAATTCGTTCCATATGGAAAAAAGTCATTCAACACTTTGTGGAACATTAACAAAATTTGTGGAATATTAACAAAAATACATGAAAGATTTTTCCAAGAACTTCATGGACATTAAGAACATGATTTAGTTTGTTAACAATGTTTTTTTCCTAAATGCAAACAAAACGTGCATGACTAGTAACAGATAAAAAAAAATAATAATGCTAAGGATCATCCTGTAAACTATAATGCTTTAAATACTCTATCATATAATTATGATGCTCCTTTTAATTACATACGCCTGAAAAAAAAATGCATAGTGTGATTTACTGTTTTTATTTTATTTTTTTATTTATTTATTTTTTATAGATTTTAAATTATTAGTTTGGATTATTAGAACCGAAAACAATCATTAAAAGAATAATAATAATAACAAATAAATAAAATTCCATCACGTTAAATTTTTGCGAAACTCTCAGTTTTAGTTCAATTTTACTTGAAAAGATGAAATCAGTTTTAATACTGTTGATTTTAAAAACGAAAGCAAAAATGTGAAACAAAATATTTAATCTATCGTGATGGAATTGTTTGTTTAATTATGAGAAAGAATATAGTTCAATATAATAAAAATTAGAAGTTTTTATCGCGAACCCCTACTATTTTTCGAAATTAAATTGTATATTATGGGAGAGATGAAACTCATTATTGGATTCAGCATCCTTGGAAACATAAAATTTACAAAGTAAATGAATGAATAAATACATAAATAAATAATCTGGTATGTCACTCACACGACTTTCTCTTACACTAAAATTTAATGCTATAAATACAGGTTGGAGATTAAGAGGTAAGATAACGATGTTATGTAAACCTGTTTTAAAACAATTCAAATTAGGCTTCGGAAGAGTTTTATATGATAATTAGATCTGTGTGAAGGGGACTATCGCCCCCCTCAAACCCCCGTTTCATTAATGCACCTACATTTATATAGAATATAATTCGGTTATTAAAAAAAAAATTCTGTTTCTAAAAAATAATTTACTAAAATTATTATTTAAGAAAAATTATCTTTTATGATAATACAGACGATTTCCATATTAGAGAAGTAGTATAGCACCAAATATAAAAATAAATTCCATTTTATTCGCAAGATTAAAAAAAAAAAAATAATAATAATAAAAAAAAAGAAATTCAAAGTTTTTTTTTGTTAAAAGTAAAAAAAAATCGATAACTTTGTTTTAAATTATCGCAGATCGATGGTTCAACCATTCGTTTTAAATGTATTTTCGAGCTCTATTGAAAGATACCCGTCATTGAAATTTACTCCCATGGAGGGGGGACTTCCCCCCAGGGGGGGAGGCGAGGCTCCTACATACACAATTTTTTACTTTCTCTTACCCATAAGGTAGAGAAACTATTGTTTTTGGGTCAAATTTTCGAATGCGAGATTTTGTTATATTTACACGTTTTGAGGTCCCCTGAATACGAAAATCATGTTTTTAGCAAATGGTCTGTGTGTATGTCTGTGTGTCTGTGTGTGTGTCTGTCTGTTATCAGCATATCTCAAAAACAAATTATGGCAGAAAGTTCAAACTTGGTATTCTAAATGTGTATCATATAGGGATGCTACAGTAAGCTTTTCGTTAAGATCAAGCAAATGGTTCGTGTACAGGAACAATCAAGAGAATTCTAATACATTACGTCTATGGGGGAAATTGCAGGAAAATAGAGTTTAACGTCTAAAGACTGCACTAAACCAAATGAAACAAATATATATTTCTTGTAATACAGACAGTTAACTGGGAAAAAAAAATTGTGTATGTAGGAGCCTCGCCCCCCCCCCCTGGGGGGGAAGTCCTTCCTCGAGGGGAGTAAATTTTCTTGATGGGTATCTTTCAAAAGAGCTCGCCCATACCTTTAAAACGAATGGTTGAACGATCGATCTGCGTTAATTTAACACAAATTCATCGATTTTTTTTTACTTTTAACGAAATAAAATTTTGAAAAAAAAAATCTTTTTTTTTTTTTTTTTTTTTTTTTTTAATATTGAGAATAAAATGAACTTTTTTTGGATATTTGGTGTTATACTACTTCTCTAATATGGAAATCGTCTGCATTATCATAAAAGATAATTTTTTTAACTAAGAATTTTAATAAATTATTTTTAAAAAACAGAATTATTTTTTAATAACCGAATTGAATTCTATATAAATGTAGGTGCATTAATGAAACGGGGGGTTGAGGGTGGAGGTAGCCCCCCTCACTCACAACTAATTATCATATAAAACTCTTCCAAGGCCTAATTTGAATTGTTTAACACAGGTTTACATACTCGTTATCTTGCCTCTTAATCTGCAACCTGTATATATAGTATTAAATTTAGGGTAAGAGAAAGTCGTGTAAGTTACACACCAGATTATTTTTCGCTAAAATTGAAAAAAATCAATAACTTTGTTTTAAATTATCGCAGATCGATGGTTCAACCATTCTTTTTAAAGATATTGGCGAGCTCTTTTGAAAGATACCCATCATAAAAATTTACTTCCCTCGAGGGGGACTTCCCCCCCCCCCCAGGGGGGGAGACGAGGCTCCTACATACACAAAATTATTTTCCCAGTTGACTATCTCTATTACAAAATATATATGTTCGTTTCATTTGGTTTAGTGCAGTCTATAGACGTTAAACTCTACTTACCTGCAATTTCCCTCATAGACGTAATGTATCAGAATTCTCTTGATTGTTCCTGTACACGAACCATTTGCTTGATCTTAACGAAAAGCTTACTGTAGCATCTATACATGATACACATTTAGAATACCATGTTTGGAATGTCTGCTACTATTTGTTCTTGAGATATGCTGATAACAGACAGACACACAGACATACACACAGACATACACACAGACCATTTGCTAAAAACGTGATTTTCGTATTCAGGGGACCTCAAAACGTGTAAATATAACAAAATCTCGCGTTCGAAAATTTGAGCCAAAAACAATGCTTTCTCTACCTTATGAGTAAGAGAAGGTAATGCTTATTACTTTCTCTTACCCATAAGGTAGAGAAAGTATTGTTTTGGGGTCAAATTTTCGAACGCGAGATTTTGTTATATTTACACGTTTTGAGGTCCTCTGAATACGAAAATCATGTTTTTAGCAAATGGTCTGTGTGTATGTCTGTGTGTCTGTATGTCTGTGTGTGTGTGTCTGTGTGTCTGTATGTCTGTGTGTGTGTCTGTCTGTTATCAGCATATCTCGAAAACAAATTATGGCAGAAAGTTCAAACTTGGTATTCTAAATGTGTATCATATACGGATGCTACAGTAAGCTTTTCGTTTAGATCAAGCAAATGGTTCGTGTACAGGGACAATCAAGAGAATTCTAATACATTACGTCTATGGGGAAATTGCAGGAAAATAGAGTTTAAAGTCTATAGACTGCACTAAACCAAATGAAACGAATATATATTTTTTGTAATAGAGATAGTTAACTGGGAAAAAAAATTGTGTATGTAGGAGCCTCGCCTCCCCCCTGGGGGGAAGTCCCCCCTCGAGGGGAGTAAATTTTCATGATGGATATCGTTCAAAAGAGCTCGCTAATACCTTTAAAACGAATGGTTGAACCATCGATCTGCGATAATTTAAAACAAAGTTATAGATTTTTTTTACTTTTAACAAAAAAAAAAACTTAGAAAAAAAATCGTTTTTTTTTTTTTTTTTTTTTTTTTTTTTTTTTTTTATTGAGAATAAAATGGACTTTTTTTTGGATATTTGGTGTTACATTACCTCTCTAAGATGGAAATCTTCTGCATTATCATAAAAGATATTTTTTTAAAATAATAATTTTAATAAATTAATTTTTTTAAACGCAATTATTTTTGAATAACCGAATTAAATTCTATATAAATGTAGGTGCATTAATGAAACGGGGGGTTGAGGGTGGAGGTAGCCCCCCTCACTCACAACTAATTATCATATAAAACTCTTCCGAGGCCTAATTTGAATTGTTTAACACAGGTTTACATAACAGTACTCGTTATGTTATCTTTTAATCTGCAACCTGTATTTATAGTATTAAATTTCAGGGTAAGAGAAAGTCGTGTGAGTGACACACCAGATTATTTTTGTATTTATTTTTCCGCAATCGCCAATTTTATTGTTTTAAAAGCACATTTCTGAATTAGTTTGAAAGCCCTGCATAAACACAAAAAACACGCACATATACAAAAATAAAGAAAGAAAGAAAATAAAATAAAATAAAGAAAACCACCGCACAAAAAAAAAAAAAAAAGAGAAAAAAAAGAAAGAAAAGAAAGGAAAGGAAGTGTTTTTAAAGAAAATTTCATGTCTCCATAAATATACGTATTATACTCATAAATATACGTAGATAGTGGAAAAAAAAAAAAAAAAAAAGAACAGGAAAATTGCATGCGGCAGCTACAATCCAATAAAAGTATTATTTATTTTTTGCAGTGTGATTCCAAATATGTTTTTTCTTCAATTCTTAATTTGTGATTTTCGTTTTTATTTTCAGAAGCTTTTACTGAAATTAATAAAGTATAAAATGCACTTTTTATCCCTGAAACTTATCCGTCAGTCTTTAGATCCTGTCAATTTCTTTAAACGAGCTAATCAGTCCTATTATATCGATTAAAAAATACCAAAATTCGTTTATTTTATTTTATTTATTAATTTTTTTTATTCAAACTACAAAATTAGTTTTTTTTTTTTTTTCAGAAATTATGAAAGGAAATAAAATTAACTTTAATATGTTAAATTCATCTGAATGGAAAAAATTATCAGCTTTAAAACCTAAACATCTTAGAACCATTAATAACAGGAGACTTGGCGTTGGAATATTAAAACCTGAATAAATTACTACGTCAGAAACGCCAAAGAAAAATATTGAAATGCATAGAGTTGTTTCGGCAGCCTTAAGCGTGCCGTCTTCAGTGCCTAAAAGGATTTTGAATCTGCAGTGACGTAGTAATTTATTCAGGTTTTAATCTTAGAACCATGTTTGGCTGTTGCTGAAACAAACATTCAGGTGAGTTTCATTCTGATCATTGGTTGTGTACAATTGAATATAATTTTATAATATAATTTTTAATTAACTTTATCTGATATTGATCACATATTAAATTATGTATTTGTTTTTTAAATATTGAATATCAATAACCGAGGGGAAATAGCACAAAATATTCCTACTTAAGTATTTTTATTATTAAACATAAGTTTAATTGGAAATGTATTTCACAAAGTGAAATATGATTTAAAGATGCTCAGTCATGTAAAAATATTTGTTGTTGCTTTTCGAAGTATTAACTGCATATTTAAATTCATTTATAATAAAAAAACTTAGGAGGATTCCTTTTTAATTTATTTCGTTGCCTTTTTAAATTTATTTCATTTACATATTTTTGCAGAATATGGCAAAAATAATATTTTTAAAATTTTTACTATCTATAATAATAATAATAATAATAATAATAATAATAATAATAATAAGAGAGTTTTACTAATTGTTCATGTAAAAGAATACAAAGAAAAATTAAAACCAATTACAAATTCGATTATTCCACTAAACAACTACGATTACGCCAGTTAAAAGTTTTAATCAATTTCCACCCCTAAAAAAAACTATTCGTAAATGTTAATGACAGAGAAACAAGAAGGAGTCATTGATGTCAACATTACATTTATTACTGAGTGGAGATAGCGGCGTTTAAATAAATTTTGTATACCGTAATTTAGTGTATATAAGCGGCAGCTTATTAAAATGTTGCGAAAAAAACAATGGTCTTAGATAAACCGCACCGGACAGTAAGCCGCGACTTATGCAAGCATTGTTGCGATGATGTGACAGATAAATAAGGAAAAATTTTATCAGTCTTCTGATGTCTACGCAAGTTATTAGAAATAATAATTCATTTATTGTAAATGAAAATAATAAATTATTTAAAAAACAATTAGGTATAAATGAAATAAAATCAAAGTGTACCAGTATGTAGATGTAATGCAACAAATATCAGAAACACGGGAACAAGATGGTGGAATCCGGGCACATATACAAAGTCATAAAAATAATTAATTATAAACAAAAGTAATGAATTATTTTAAAGGGCAATGTATAAAGAAAAAATTAAAACAAAACCAGTATACAAATACAATGGAAAAAATCAAAAACAAGGGAACAAGATGGCGAAATCCAGACATGTATGCAGATTAATCAAAATAAGAAGTTAGTTAATAAATAAGAGTTTGTAAGCGTGAATCAGTGCTCGAGAAACTCGAATACTAAACTTCCGTTTTCGGGGGAAATCGACTGTTCCAATGTTTATGGACAACGGAGTTTGACATTATCATTAGATAGCCCGCACTGATAGATAAGCCGCAATCACCTTTTTTTTTTTTTTTTTTTTTTTTTTTTTTTTTGTTAAAGATAGCCCGCGGCTTATCGTCACTAAAATACGGTACAGTAAATAATTTTACAAAAAATTATAATATTTTACAAAATTAATGTCCTTTCTTCAGTATACAAATGCCTGCAATTTATAAATAAAACATATTTCCAATTCCCATCCTTGCCCTCTGAACTTAGTTTATTTCCCCAGGTACATCGACTATTTCAGTGAATCCAAAAATATTTATTTTGTCTGTAAGAAAACCTATTTGTAAATAATGATAGAGAAACAAGAGGGAGTCTTTATATGTCATCATTACATTCATTGCTAATTCTAGACAGTGGTGGCATCTGTTCATCTGACAGCCAAACAAAAAGAAATTCATTAACTACCACGCATTCTGTTGACATATGTGAGGGCAGCAAATTGCCACACTCCATCAGCTGTTCCTTGTAGGGGGTGCCTTTTATCACGTGATCTCTTAAACCTCTGAGATCCTCTGAAAGGCGACAGACTAAATATGGATGATATAATTTTGTAGGAAATATAGGAATCTAGAAACAACTGCTCTGTTTTAAGGATAGACATATACTCGTTGCAAAATTTGGGAGAATATATATTTTTATTTATACATGCGTTTATGGGGTATGTGAAATTATTACTTTTATAGTTAGTAAAATTTACTGTATAAAAAAGTTAAATAGTTAGATTTGAACTAAAAACAAAAATGTTAACGTTTAAGCTTTTAAGAATAATTAATAATAAATAAATAAATAAATAAAATAACGAAAAGTAGACTTTTAAATGGTCGCTTGATAGCTGTGCGTTTACGTAAAGTGAAATTTTGAACTGGTGAAGTTTATTTCTTAGATGAAAAATTAAATTTTTGTTTGTCATTTATAAATAGAGGAAAAACCAAAATGTATTAATTGAAGTTTTTATTTATAAAATACTGCAATATATCATAGGGTAAAAGGAAATTTTAAATTATTTAAAGTAATTAGGTTAGAATAATTAATTTCAAATTCTGCTTTGGATTATACTTATTAAAAGGCTTAATACAAATTATAAAAAATTAAAATAAAATGCCATAACAACAACAGCAATAAGTATATTAATTCTAAAAATATAATAAAATAATATAAGTACAAAGCGCTAAGCCTATTTTCGTTTTCTAAGTAATAGTATAAAATTCTGCACAAAATTGAGTTTAATTTAGCACGATAGGACTTATTTTAACTTATCTATCCGTATAAAGGCACGCAGTTCCTAGCATCGATTGCTCTATTCATTTCTTAAAATTTCTTTAGTACTGATTTGGCATAGTAGTCTCTTGGTTTGGTAGCTCTTAAATATTTGGTGATGAAATAAAAGGGCTATCGCAATTGCGTAAGTAAACATCTCGGCGAGAAACGTCCGAGATACTTCGGTGCCAAATTTCATATTTCGCCAAAGGGTTCTATTCTGCAGCTGTTCCATTTCTTTGGGACGCTTTTTTTCTATTTTATTTTAATTATTTTATAAAAACGTTTGCATGTTCATTTTTTTTTTCAACATAAAAGAAATGTATTATTTATTTATTTATTTATATTGTTGTTGTTTTTGTTTTTCGTATCAACATTTTTTTCTATTTAATAATTTTTAAGTTAAAATGGGGTTTTTATTTAATACCTCTTGAACCAATTATCTAATTGAACAAACAAAAAAAAAAAAAAAAAAAAAAAAAGGGAAAACAAGTACAGAGTTAGCTAGACTTTTTCCTGACTAATAAACGTACAATTTTTAATAAAAATTGTACATTTATTCTACCTAAAATTCTGGGAAGGTATAATGACAAACTGCCAGCATTATGTATTTTAAATGAAAACGAAAGTGTTTGTCCGTTCGTTCAAGGTGACATAAAAATTGGAAACAAAAAATCTCTGACCGAAAGAAATAGTATAACCTGACGTACTAGTAATACAGAAACGAAAAATCATTCGGTATCAGTGATTATTACACTTTCCAACTGTACGTATTTGTTGTACAGTATAACTGTCAATGTTCTTTGTCTACGTTATCGCACAACGGACAGACGGAAAGTCTGAAACGCATACAGAGAATATAATTGAATTCATAATCATTCTTAACCATTTTTGGAATGTGTTAAATAAAATGTTGTGAAAGTGTTAAAGAGTGCTTAACGCAAAAGTAAATGCAGCCCTTAGATACTAATTGCAATTCTTAATAAAACTAAATGTTTTAGTGTAGACATGTAAATCTGAAGGCTAACCATTATCATTTCGTATATGAAACATTATTTTAATATATTAACAATAAATCTCAAATCCTTTATGATTTTTACAGTGGAAAGTTATTTAAATGTTATTTATAAAAATGTCCGTCCTTAAAATGCACTGGCATTTTTTTGGTGTGTCTCTATACACAACTCAATTGTAGAGAATCTATCAATACCATTTTAAAAAGTGAATATTCTATAGTGAACTTGAATAACATAAATCATTTTTGTAAATTTCTGAAATCGTTTGAGGACGCTAGTGGCGGGCAGACGGACAGATAGACAGATGGACATTCGGACAGACAGATGACCAAATTAAAATCATATTCACACATAAATATTGTTAGAATGGACTTGAACGCTTAATGTGAACGAAAATGCAGTTCAAGCAAATTTCATATAATAGCTCTCAATGTAACTGAATATTTTTGTGTGGCCCTGTAAATCTAATGCTAATCATACTAAATCCTATAGAAAGCATTCTTTTATGCACATGAATAACATATTTTAATTTCATTAAGATTTTCGTAAAGTTATTAAAATTTGATTTATAAAAATACTTCTTGTAGAAATTAATGCTTTGGAATATTTTCGGATGCCTCTGCACACCAACCAGTGGTGTCATTTACTCTATTTTCTATAGAAAAAATCCGAAAGTGATCTTAAATAGAATATTTCAATTTCATTCAGATATGTCTACAGTAAAGGTATGAAAATATGGTTTATATAAATACCTCTCATGGAACACAGTGCTTTGAAATACTTTCGGGTGTCCCTGTACACAAACCAGTAGAGGTCTGAACTCCATTTACAATAGGGAACATCCGATAGTGAACTTGAATTTTCTACATCAATTTCAAGAAATTCCATGAATATTTTCGGGAGTTAGAAAGCGGACAGACAAACGGAAGTCATTAACACTTTTCAACCTTGTTGGAAAGTGTTAATAACAACATTGGAAAGAGTTTTTAAAAGGAGGTAAAGTAACTGCACACTGTATCAAAATTTGTCTCTTACTAAAAATTATATTAAAAAAAAAAAAAAAAAAAAAAAAAAAAACATGTTTTGAATAATAAGTATTATATTACCATTTAGGTTATACAGATTAAAAATATTAAAAATATTTAGAAAGAAAATAATGAAAATAATAGTAATAATAATAATAATAATAATAATAATATATAAAAAAAAAGATCATTTAGACAGCAAAATCTAAATGTGTATCTTACGGATTTAGTAGTTTTAAACCCATAAATAGCTATTTCTTTCTCGTCAAAAGCGCAGGAATGTGTTTTACAATCTGCAAGCTGTGCATGATTTTATTGCTTTCGTGTTTTCGTGTGTACGTCACACTCGCACGTGTGTGCACGAGTGTCATATAATGAGAAGCTGATTATATGTTATGCCTAATAGACCCCTAATGATACATTTTCGCAATTCAAAATTTTGTTGAAAATTCTACCTTACTTTAATAGACCTTTTCTACATCGATTTACATAGGTAAGCTATTTTTAAATAAAACAAAAAAAGATCCATTAAGCTTTTTTATGAGGATGTTAGGAAAAACCTGTTCCAAAAAATCTAATTTCTTTGCGTGCTTTCGAATGAGTAAATCCTATAACCTTTTTTCCATCTTTTAAATCTGCATTAGAAAATCAATGCAATTGCCATAAATAGTCAAAATTATAAATGAAAATCCAACGTCTGCATTTGTTATAAACCACCTTGAAAGTTGCTACAAAATGTATATAATTAAACGTAGGATGAATCTATTTCACAGTTATACGGCAATTCGTTCGGCAATTAAAGTTGTTATCGTCCTTCATTCGCTGCAGAGAATAATCGCAGAGAAAAAGTTATCTTTCATGGAGACAGGTGTAACTAAAAAACACAACAATCTGATAGAGCGTTCTGATTTTATAACAGTTCAATCAATAGAAATTAGCATAAGCAGGTTTAATGTTTATGAAATCTATAAAAATCTTCTTTTTATTTCGATAAAATTAAAGGTCTGAAATAAAATTTTTTACTGAACGCCTACTCATTTAAATCTACTAAAATATTAAATGTAGGAAGCTTTTTATGATACATTAAATGAGTATACAAACTGATATTTTTACTTTCTTCCATATGTAATATAGAGAAAATATTGGATTCGCGAAAATTTTCGAAGTCCACTTTTTGATGGATTTACATGTTTTGGAATATGGAGAAAACGAATTAATAGTTTTTAGAAAATGTCTGTCTGTCTGTCTGTATCATTTTTTGTGGACGCTGTATCTCCCGAACCAATGAATGAAATTTAACCAAACTTGGTATTTAGTTGCACCCTGACATAAAATGGTGCTGATTAGATTTTGGGATCAATCGCTCAATAGGTGGCGTTGTGATCGCATTTTATGCAAATTTTTAACATGGCAGCATAGGACAAAATTCCGTATAAATGGGCATAAAGAGAGTTATTTTACACTTGTGATTGTAAAATTAATATGAATTATTGATAATAGTAGTAGTTAGCTAGGAAAAAAATTTTGTGCATGGGGGGGCATTGGTTCCCCCCCCAGGGGGGAAAATCCCCTCCCGGGGAAGTAAATTTTCAAGATGGGTATCTTTCGAAAGGTCTCGTTGATAATAGTAATAGTTAACTTGGAAAAAATTTTTGTGCATGTGGGGGCATCGGTTCCCCCCCTACCGGGGGGGGGAAGTTCCCACCCGGGGGGGCAAAGATTCAAGATGGGTATCTTTCGAAAGATCTCGTCAATACCTTTAAAACGAATGGTTGAACGATAAATCTGTGATAATTTAAACCAAAGTTATCGATTTTCTTTACTTTTAACAAAAAAAAACTTAGAAAAATATCGCAATTCTTTTTTTTTTTTTTTTTTTTTTTTTAACGAAATTTAACCAAACTTGGTATTTAGTTTGTCCCCGACATTAACTGGTGCTGATTATGTTTGGGGATCAATAGCTCAACAGCTGGCGCTGTGATAGCATTTTATCTAAATTTTTAACATGGCAGCATAGGACAAAAATTCGTATAAATGTGCATAATAAGAGTTGTTTTAAACTTGTGATTGTAAAATTAATATGAATTATTGATAATAGTAGTATGTAACTAGGAAAAAAATTTTCTGCATGGGGGGGCATGGCTTCCCACCCTGGGGGGGGAAGTACCCCCTCCGGGGGGGATAAATTTTCAAGATGGGTATCTTTCGAAAGGTCTCGTCAATACCTTTAAAACGAATGGTTGAACTATAAATCTGTGATAATTTAAAACAAAGTTATCGATTTTTTTCACTTAAAAAAAAAAAAAAAAAAAATCGTACATTTTATTTTTTATTTTTTTATTTTTTTTAAATATTGTTACTGATTGAATATGTATAGGTAAATATAGAAGAAAGTCTTGTGGTGGCCACAACATACTAGTTTTCCTAAAAGGAAGTTAGTAACGAATTACCATATAAAGGCGAATGTAACTGGCGAAACAAATATTTTATGCAATTTAAAATATAATACTGGTAATATAATAATCTGATTGCTGTAATATAATAAATTTTAAATACAGAATAACAAAAGCAATACAAACTTAAAAATATAATGAGGCTGTAGAGAAAATATATAAAAATATACCACCTTATATTGAATTTCAAAGAATGAATTAAATTTTCGAAAACATAAAGTAATAACGTTGCGATAATATATTACATTTTTTAAATTCAAACCATTCAGAGAAATTTTCTATTGATGAAACAATATTCACCAGGAAATACATGATTAATTGTAAAAAAATTCTCGAAAATGCACTGATTAAAGTCCTTAATGAAGTTAAGAATGCAAAATTATTCATTTATAGGATTTTGCTAAAATCACTAAGCTGTTTAACTTTATATATAAAAAAAAAAAAAAAATGCTTAACAGAATTTGAATAATCTAGTGTGTCTCTTACACGACTTTCTCTTACCCTGAAATTTAATACTATAAATACAGGTTGGAGATTAAGTTTAAGATAACGAGTACTGTTATGTAAACCTATGTTAAACAGTTCAAATTAGGCTTGGGAAGACTTTTATATGACAATTAATTCTGTGTGAGAGGGGCTACCGCCCGTGTGAGGGGGTTGAGAGGGGCTACCGCCCCCCTCAAAATTAATGTGCCATCATGCACTGTTTCATTAATGCGCCAAGAATTATATAAAATTTAATTCGGTTATTAAAAAATAATTCTCTTTTTAAAAAATAATTTATTAAAATTATTATTTAAAAAAAAAAAAAATTATATTTTATGATAATGCAGACGATTTCCATATTAGAGGAGTAGTATAAGTCTAAATATCCAAAAAAAGTCCATTTTATTCTCAATATAATCTCAATTTTTTTTTCGTTAAAAGTAAAAAAAAAAAAAAAAAACAATAACTTTGTTTTAAATTATCGCAGATCGATGGTTCAACCATTCGTTTTAAAGGTATTGGCGAGCTCTTTTGAAAGATACCCATCATGAAAATTTACTCCCCTAGAGGGGGGCTTCCCTTCCAGGGGGGGGGGAGGCGGGACATAATTTTTTTTTTCAGTTGACTATCTCTATTAAAAAATATATATATTCGTTTCATTTGGTTTAGTGCAGTCTATAGACGTTAAACTCTATTTACCTGCAATTTCCCCCATAGACGTAATGTATTAGAATTCTCTTGATTGTCCCTGTACACGAACCATTTGCTTGATCTTAACGAAAAGCTTACTGTAGCATCTATATATGATACACATTTAGAATAAAAAGTTTGGAATGTCTGCTACTATTTGTTCTTGAGATATGCTGATAACAGACAGACACACACACAGACACACAGACATACACACAGACATACACATTGACCATTTGCTAACAACATGATTTTCGTATTCAGGGGACCTCAAAACGTGTAAATATAACAAAATCTCGTCTTCGAAAATTTGACCCAAAAACAATACTTTCTCTGCCTTATTGGTAAGAGAAAATAATAATCAATTTAAGACCACACATCCTTATAATTACGAAAACATAGCATTAAAATTACATGTTACTGTAGAATGATGAATTTTGATACAGTAACATACAATTTACTGTAGATAAATATATTATTTTGCGATGAGAGCCATGAAAGATTCATATGGAAATTAAAATTACGAGGTTATGAGGAAATCTGTCTACCTATTTATATATATGCATGTTAGTTTGTCTATAGGATCGTTAAAATTTTATTTGTATGGTCCACATTTTTAAATTTGGCTTGTAATATATAACGTTACGAATTGCGTAGTTCAAGAAGATCATTATAATTCAAAAGTCAACATGGATTATTTAAATATCTTATTTTAAAACGATTTATTATTTTTGCAATGACTTTGGATAACGCATATTTTCATATCTAACTATTAAATAAAGAAGTCTTCATAAAAATAATAATAAATACGTAAATTCTTGTTTATTAAAAGGAATTATAAAAATAATTTTTTTTATAATCTTAAGGGGGGAAAAAAAATGGATTTTTTTTTCCTAATCAGATAAAATATCAAATTATTGATATTTTTTTTTAATGTTAAATAAATCCAACTATTTTAATATATTAAAATAATCTGGTGTGACACTCACACTCTTTTTTCTTACCTGGCATTTCAATACTATAAAATTTAGTGTAGCATCCGTGTACGATATAAATTTAGAATACCAAGTTTGGACTTTCTGACACTATTTTTTCCTGAGATATGTTGACAAACGATAGACACAGACATGTGAACCAACTTGTAAAAAACTGTTTTTTGGGTTCAGTGAACCTCAAAACGTGCAAATGCAACAAGAACTCAATTTGGAAAATTTGATACAAAAACAATACTTTCTCTATCATATATATGGGTAATAAAAAGTAATAATTTCAAATAAAAGATTTGTTGATTAATATATATATATATATATATACACATATAAACTTTCGATTCAAGCCAGTTATTCAATTCTAAGTCAGCAGTACTTCCTCAGTATCCAGGCATCCTTCCAATTTTATGGCTTTAATTTGCAGACTTCAAGCATCACACCAATGAGGACTGCCATCCAATACCAAGATCATAAGCTGTGCATCTTATGATCTTGGTCACATTTACTAAAATTTTATTTTTTATGTTATTTTATTTTTGTATAAAGAAAACTAAATTCCAATTAATGTAAATTTTTGTAAAAAAAAAAAAAAAATATATATTCCGTTAATTCTAAACGTTTGATTTATTATTACAAAAATTTTGTAGATTTTATGTATCAAATTAGTCAAACAGTGCGACATACAGTTTGTATCAAAGAAGAGTTTCTTCTCTCATCACTAAAAATTATTTATAAATATTATTTTGTAAAGCGGAATATTCCCAAAACAGCTGCAAAATCATTTTCATTAGCTTTACTTAATTTTAAAACATACATTAAATAGATTAAATTTGAAATTTTATGAAATTTTCTATCAAAAACAATCAAATCCTCTGTATCAGAAAATATTAAAACTAATATTATAGTAAACTGTAAATTTATAAATAAAAAACGAACAAATAAAGTTTTTCAGCATTAGAAAAAAAATTAGTCTTCATAAATATTTGTATGTGATTATTTAAAAACTAATTCTTGAAATATAATATATTTATTATTTAAACAGAAATAACATAAATCAAAAAAATTTTTTCTAGAAATATTTAATTCTTCTTCAATATAAAATTTATCCAAAATCTCTTTAATTGTATTATAAAGCTGATGTATTGGAATATTTCAAAATAAATTTTCAAAATCAAAATTTGAATAGAAAAAGTTGAATATGAAATTTTATTAACTTTTTCATTACTTTTATCAGTAGACGAAAAAAATACTTGAAGTTTTATCTTTAAATTTCAAAAAATCGTAAAATCTTTTTTGAAAATTTGAAGATTTGCATTGAAACATTTACCTTTACTTATTAGACATATGACAAATGCATCTGAATTTGGTAGAGTTTAGGAGTTTTTTTAATTTAGGAGTTCTAAATAAAAAAGGAATATTACTTTCCTTATGAAACTTGAAAACTATGTAAAAAAATCTCCCTTTCTCTCTCTGTATATATATATATATATATATATATATATATATATATATATATATATATATATAGTTTGTTTAGAATAAATAGAAAAGCATTTATTTATTGTTTTAAAATTCATATTTAATTTAGCATAATAAAAAATCATTGTTTAATTCTTAAAATGTTCTTTTAAAATAAAAAATTTCCATGATTGTTAGCCTTACCAATAGGATCAAAGGTAAAATTATTTTTTATTAATTCTATATATTCATTACCTGATTATGGAATAATAATGGTTCTAATGGAATATTATGGAATAATAATATGGTTTTGATAATTATATATGGAACCATTTAAACTTTCAAAAATACATATATATATATATATATATATATATATATATATACTAGCTGACCCGACAAACGTTGTTTTGTCGTATAAATTATTTGTAGAGAATATTTTGCTAGAAAAAAATAACTAACTTATTGTAAGTGTGTAAGGATGTGGTATATAAGTGGAAGATGTATGGAGCGCTGTGAACGGTGAAAGAATATAAAAATAACAAAACACCAATAATTCATTTTTTTAATTTATTAAAATTGATTCTTTAAAATTACATACATATCGCTACTTATAACAATATTACTAAAAAACAATATCAATCCCTTAATGCAACAGAGTGCACAATATTTTTCGTTATCCCATCTTTCGCCAATACAAACAAACTGGATGGTTTGCCCACTCGAGAGCCACGTATAATTGTCCGTGTGAAAAACATGATGTGCTCAAATCTATGCCACAGACAGACATCGTTTGGCCCTGAGACTTATTGATAGTCATTGCAAATGCCAATCTAATTGGAAATTGAGGGCGTTTAAATTGAATTGGCACATCTGTGGGTATAATAGGGATTCGCAGTAGTAATATATTTTCAACTCGGAATTTGTCAATTAAAATGGTGGCTTCGATAACATTTTTCATTAATTTTTTTATGACTAATCGCGTGCCGTTGCACAACCGTGGTGGGTTCAGATTATGAAGCAAAATAACCGGAGATCCAACCTTCAGTTGTAAAATTTGCGGTGGCATGCCTGGTAAATTCAATGAGTTTAAAAACTTTGTTGGATAATTTACAGCTTCGGTGGCATCGCAAACTGTCTCATTAGATTTGCATGACACCAAGTCTCCTGGTAACAAATGTTGTATCTTGAGATTCAATTCGTTGACATCCACATTTTTTGCTGCTAAAATTGCTCTTTCTGCCAGCCACTCATGATTTGTGTATCGTCTGTGTACATCGGGAAATATCTGGTCAATAAGAGCATCTTGAGAATCAATGATTGTGCAGAAATCGGTCGGTAATTTTATGCATCCAGTTTCATCTTTAGTAACTTTTCCATCGCCGATATCTAACAATTATTTTGAGAATGTTTCAGCGGACGGATCTTGAAGCTTTTGAACGCACAAATTTACTTTCAGTTGTACTTTTTCAACATTACGCCACAATGACGATGATTTTAAGCACGCGTTGATCTCATCAGCGTATGTTGAACGCGGAATAACGGGAAGTGCTTGTCTGAAATCACCTGAAAAGAGTAACAGAGTGCCACCAAATAGTTTGTCGTTGTTTTTTATATCTTTCAATGTCCTGTTCGACGCCTCAATCGAATGTTTGTGTGCCATAGTGCATTCATCCCAGATAAGAATTTTACACTATTTCAGCACTGTGGCCATGGACGATTGTTTTTTTTTATATTGCACACTGCATCTGGGTTATTTTGAATATTTAGTGGCAGTTTAAATAATGAATGAGCTGTTCTGCCTCCATCCAATAAAGTTGCCGCAATGCCAGATGATGCAACAGCCAATGCGATGCCATTATTTGACCGTATTTCGGCGAGAATTAGCGAAATAAGGAATGTTTTTGCCAGTTCCACCTGGTGCACCCAAAAAAAAAAAAAAAAAAAAAAAGAATCCACCTTGTCCTGCCAAAACTGCGAGCATGAGGCGGTCGTAAATGGTTCTTTGTTCTTCATTCATTAGTGGGACATTGCGAGAAACAATAGCTGCCATTTCTACAGTATTGTATTGTAGTTCACGATTCAATTCAGTGCTTATTAAATCAGATGCATTTCGATTTGTTGAATGCGTACCGAAATGACTGAGTGGTAAGTTGACAATGATAATGCAAAGATCTTCAATAGCAATCAATGCTTCATTGTACATAGCGTCACTGAATACTATCGTCAGATCTTTGCACCGTGAACAATGTTGATGCAATATATCATCAGTCATTGAATCTTTGTGATTATCCCATAATGTCTCTGCTTGGGCCGGGAAACATGTAGTCAACACTTTAGCGAATAGTAGACCAATTTGTTTTGCTGTACAGTTCAGTCCTACTTCAGCAAGCATACGCTCCCACTGGTTGTCGTCTTCCAGCAAGCCGAGTGCAAGGCATGCATCGTTATACGTTGGATACTGTTGTCCATTCACTTTACGTAAATCTTAAAATGACAAAGGGCCGATGACATTAACCAATAACAGTCGAAGATAAAAGCACTCAGTCTGCCTTGGATTGACTGTAAATACTCGTCCCAAGGTGTTTGATTTGAATAAACCGGGACATGCATCAATCGGCGTGCCTTGCTTGCGGGGCATCCATTTTTTTGTTGGAGCCCATGTGAAATAGCGTGGTACTTCTGAATAGAGTAATGTCCGTGCAAAAGCACCAAAAGCATCCGCACGATTACACAATTCAAAAAATTCGGTGAGTGTAGTTTTTGGTGGATTTATAGCACGATCAATCGCTGTCTCGCTCGTGAAATATACGCGCTGGCCATTTTCAAGATGGACGGCTAAATGAAGAACTGCTGGATCCCGTTCATGAATTGGGAAACCAAAGATACGCCAAACAGCTTCATTGGAGCTGACGTACCGGCCAGTTTGGTAAAGTGTTATTTCATCGTTGTTATTCACCGGAGGAGCATTCACATTGGTATTTTCAACTCAAAATACAGCCATATCACTGCCTTTATTCACATACTTGCAAATGTATTTGATGCTCTTCACTGAACTGCAGAAATGAACATTAATATGAGCATTGAATGTTTTGCTCAGCAGAGGCGAAAATGGGACCACCCAACGGTTATCAATGTCAATATCTATGTTGTTGACATAGATGACCGCCATAGATGATTAGATTGTCCGCCATTATCGGGATTTCTTCGACGATATATTGGATATCCGTCAACATTTGTGATCGTGAAATTTTTCGGAAAACTTTTAGTACATTTTCCATCTGCACAAATAATAATGGCCTAAAAATTCATTTTTCATTTTAACATAAAATAACTCCGTCGGATATTGACGAATTTTTTAAAAGAATATACCATTTTAACTAATTTTAACATTTTAACAATATTAACGTTGAAAAAATATTTTAAACACTTACGGTTAAAAATTCATTTTTCATTTCAACATTAAATAAATTCTGACATCGTGTTTACGATTCTAAAATATTAACTTTGAAAAAATATTTTAAACACTTCGTAAGATACGGTTACGATTCTAAAAATATTAATTTTGAAAAAATATTTTAAACACTTCGTAAGATACGGTTAAAAATTCATTTTTCATTTCAACATTAAATAAATTCTGACATCGTGTTTACGACAACTCACGCCATCTAGGTGGAAAAGTTGTTGAAAGAGTTGGTTAAAAATTAATTAAGAAAGAACTAATTAAGTTACAACTTTCATTTGTAAATCTAAACCATTCTCGAATCCACCTGAAGACACACAAAAAATTTCATTAAACTCAGTCCAGCCGTTTAGGAGGAGTTCAGTGACATACACACGCACAAAAGAAATATATATATAAAGATATATAATAACAAATTTTATTCCATTCATGAAAAACTTGTATAGGTGTATGAAATTTATAAAACGTTTTATAAATGAAGTTATTAATATGCTTTAAAAATATATCTTTAACTTTTGATTTTTTAAGCTTTGTATTTAATCTGAATTTGTACCTAACTACAGTAAAAAGTCTTATATTATCATTCTTCATTATGCTAAGATCTATTGTAGTTGCATGTTTATGATGACTGACAATAAATTTACTATATGCAAAACTGTTATATATACATTCATCTGAGACATGTGATGATATAATATCTGATGATAGGCATCTGTATGTATAACAGTTTTGCATTATATATATATATATACATATATAAGAGAGAGAGAAAGAGATTATTAAATAAATTATCTATATATATTTTACATCTAAACATATATAATGAAAACCTATTCAAACATTGTACAGTATGAAATGAAAATTATAACGGGAATAAGTTTTTTTTAATGAGAATTCAAATGATGAAAGCTCGCAATATCAATGCGTCTTCGGAGGCTTTGATTAATTATTGTAAACAAAATAGGTGTAAATTTTTGTTATTCTGTTGGCTATTAGCCAAAACACACAAACACACACACACACACACATATATATATATATATATATATACTATATATGTGAAGCATTATCATTTTGTGAGTGTTTAATAAGTTTAACTAATGTTAAGTATTACTTTTCTTATAAAACGATAATGTCATTATTTTTATACGTTCCTTGTAAGATATGAGTCATAATATTATTTGCATGATGTAATGTTGTGTACAGTTAAATTCATCTCTGTAGTTAGTCTTCTACAGGTTTTCATGCTATGTGTTTCTATGTTAAATCACCAAAATCTGAAAAATTCCTTTCTATACGAACACATTTTTAAATATTTAAATTAAATTATCATTGAGTGTGTATATATTTTTATCGTATTATATTTTACTAAATCTTTCCAGTACTGAAAGAAAAAAAAATTTACACATGATAAGACATTAACTTAACTCCCTCTGAAATTAAATCCGTAAAAATAAAATGGCTAAAATAAATTTACTTTTGAATTTGCGACCTGAATCCGTAACTGCCTTTGTTACATGTATCACGCAATGCTCTGTCGCCTACAGGCAAAAGATTTCTCTCCTATATTTACTTCTCTGACTTTCAGATCTGAATCTTCCTGTTTATCTCTAAGCTTCTGTTTAAATAGATATCGCCTCTTAAAGTAAATCGATTAAACAAAACGACTTGCGAGAGCAACTTGGAGAAATTATTTACTTTTCATTGAGAGTTTCTTTGCTTCAGGGAGAAGATCAAACATCTGATTTTGAAACCCGAACAGCATTAAATTGGCTTTTAAGGTTATTGAGAATTTACTTCGTATTGAAGAAAGTTATTTTAAAACAATACAATAGTTTTTTTCTCTCAGAAAATTCGTTTTTTAGAGCTGTAATATAAAAAGCAGTTACAAAGCTTTCTAAATTCTTGTAACTCATAATAAAAATGATAATATTATAAAATTTCTAAAAAGAATTTTATAGTTCATATTTATACGGAATTACAGTTAAAAGCACAGAAGCAATTGAAATGTGTATTAAGTCTTAAAAAATGTATTCAAACAAGCTTCTGACTTGTCCCCCCCCCCAATACTAATAAAATGAAAATAGCCTATTTGCAGAGAATTACCAATACATGTATGCAATATACATACATGTATGTAATAATTGATTAGAGAGATTGTTTAAGCTTTAGCAACATTTAATACATAATAAGATGAACCTATTTACATTATTTAAAATTAAATATATGGCTTAATCACTAATTAGCGATTTTCACATTTGCCAGGCAGCGTCAAAAAAACACGTCTGGAATCAATAGCATCAATTCTTTTTCTGCTCACGTTATCATTGTTGGCAGTTTCAGCTTAGTTAACTCTTTTCAAAGTTTAGTTGTATATCAGCTGCTCTTTAGTGGCGCGGTCACGTCATCTATTGACCGAGGTGCTGCATGGTCTTGCCGGATGCCCATATGACATATATATACATACATATATATATGTATATATTACACGCCCTCTGTAAGCATACTTTTATTTCTTTCAAAAACTTTCCCCAAATTCATTTTACAGTATCTTTCTAATCACGTGATATATATCCCATTTTCTACTGTATGACATTAAATTTGTTGCAAGCTAAGAGTCTTCCCATAAAATCTTAATGAATATCTAAAGTACTATTTTTTAAATTTTAATAATGTTTAAATATTTTAAATTGCTTTTGTTATTATTTTGATTGGGTGTTAAATTTCATTTTCCTACCATACATTTATTGCTTAAAATATTCACAAGTACTTTACCCATTCCTCCATACTCCATCTAGCATTCAGCATTTTATTTACAGAATTACATGAATATAATTTTAGTAAAAGTACGGAATATTGTTCTTTTCACGAAATTTTAGTTCAGTTTGACTACAATATTTAAAACAAGATTATCATATGTACAAAAACGTGATTGAAAATATTTTTAAAGGTACTGTAAAAACAGACACAAGCACCTTTTTCGTAATGCATCTATTTATTAACTTGGTAAAATAATAACGATGTAATGGATCCGAATCAATGTAATTCAATTTTGAATTTATTAAAGACAAAAATCGAAAATTGGCGAGGTGATTCTAAATCACATTACCAACTAAATTAGATCTGGGAACAGAATTAATACTTGAAAATTTTTAAAGAGAGAATCTTTCACATTCTGAAGATTGCAAAGAAAAGATGGATAAATACTTTGAACTATGGTATGTATATATATATACATACAGAACTACAAATTAAATCTTGAATGTGCAATTTTATCTTATTATGTAATTAAAATATGAAATTTTACTTTACTGTTCATATACTATGTTATTTAAATCTTATATGCCAATAAATGATTCCTTATGGCTTAAATATATGTAAGGATATCCATTAATCTGTGGACTTTATTTTTCTGAATAATTACTTAAAAATATGATATATAGTACACTTTATCAGTTTACTTTTATCAAAAAAATAAAGAGAAATTTTTATGTAAAACTACTTAAAACAATACGCTATTTCGGAATTGTGATTTGCCGTTTAAGCATTTTGTTAAATACAGGGACAATTCTTATCAACCACCAATAAATGGTTGTTGATATACAAAACACGTTTGTTAAAAGTTTTAAAGTCTTAAAATACACTACTTAATCAAGGAATATTGTGAGTTCATCATAAAGTTTATGGAATCAATTTTTACGAATTAGAAATGACAATCAAAGACGGGGACATGATCGTGGGCCTACAACACTACGGAATGAGCACCAGTATATAGCAGTGACAAAAGAAATAACAGTATAAATACTACAAAATACGATAATATCTTATGGGTTACTAGCCCCAGCTTTTCAAGGCAAATTGTTTGAAAAAGCTTTTTTATTATTAGTTTGTGCAGTTGCAGAATATGGATTGTGCTGCATTAACACAGGGCTAACGTACCCCCGCAGAAGATGGGAAAAAGGAACGCTTCACGTGTGGGTAAAGTGAATGAAACAATGTGCTGTTCACAGATAATTTTTATTTCATTGCACAACCAGACAATAGGCGGCCTCATTATTAAAAAAAATTAAAATATAAAAATTTCGACCTTCTCACCCTTCCCCTCAAAAGATAAAAAAAAGGTTTTTATGAAATTCTGGTAAAAGCAGAATTTAGTTTAATATGAAGGACTATTAGATTTTTTTAATTATATTATAACATCGCTTTCAAATTATTCTATTATATTTCCGATAAATTTTCGATTTCGATAAATGTCCAACTATCGTAAGACTGGTATCTTAAAAATCCGTAGATTGAGGATAATATTCCTCTGCAGCCTCACGGTAAAATCTTGCATGTGTGAATAAAAGTGCTGATTTGAAGAATACAAAGATGTTGTCTGAGCTGTGCCGATATCACTTTTAAAGGCCATGCACGGTCCGATTAACATCTGAAGCAAGGGGAAGCTTGGCATAATTTCCCAGTCCTCTTTTATTTTCGAGAATTTTCCCAAGTTCTATATACAGAGATTAAGAAACTTATGTATGCTATAAATTTTGCTTCCGGAAATTACTTAGCAGAATTCATATTTAAGTTCCTTTCACTTTTATATATTATTAAATAACGTTATTACAAGCTAAATTTATCTGCAAATTAAGATTATGGAAGACACACACTATTCGACAGCAATCGTTTTTGATAAAAATTATTTGGCAAAATTTTTATAGGATAAAAAAGTTTAAGCATCATTGAAGCAACATTTTTTTTCTCTGACATTGCACTCATTCTTAATTATTCTTTAACCGGAGGAAAGATTTAGCTAAATGGTTTCAATAAAAAAAATCGTTGAGATTTAATGCTTTTTCATGATATTTATTTCAAAGTTCCTGTTCATCATCTGTTCCACATTCATTCTATATCAATTTTTAATATTCTTTATTGCTAACGTTTACCGGCATCGAAATTCCCAGTTGTTAGCAATGGTGTGAAATTTTCCAAAATGTGTGTATTTTCTTTAGCTTTAGACAAATCTCCCTCCCCCTCCCTCCCCCCCTCCCCCAAAAAAATTCTTTATGTAAACAATATTAAAAACGAATACTATAAATTTGAGGAATAAACTATTGGCTCACCGAGCCTTTTGTATAGTAAGGATCTCCCGGCATGCATGCAGTCGGAAGCAAAAGTATCCGAGCACTAGCCAATAATTCCGACATCAAAAAGGTACACTTAGTACTCTTTTGTTAAATAAATCCTTGCCGAATCATATTCTTAGACTGACTAGGAACATGACTCGACAAGGATTTTTTTTAACAAAGTAGTATTAGATGTACTTATTTTAGTCAGGGATTATTGCTAGTGCTCGGATACTTTTTCTGCCGACTGTACCTTCAGATATGTACTGCTTACGACTCAGGGATACAGAAACGAGATGCATAGATCTTTTGCTCTTCTAGATCCTTACTCTGCAGAAATCGGAGACGATTTTCTCCTCGACAGTGATAACACCATTACATAGGAGCTCGGACAGTTGACTGTTTTTTGGTGAAAGAGTCCTACTAATGGACTGGGCAGCATGTTCCTTAGTCATCAGCCCATTTAAAAAATATTTAGGAAATTTTAAGAAGTATTGATAGTCGAACTCATAGAAAGAGTTAATCAGAGGGAAAGTACTTTTCTAAAACATGGGGAGAATGCTTTACAGTCTCCTGGATCATGCCATTATTTCTAAGCTTCTTTCAACATTTATCTGTGTTAAAGCTGGAGTGTCTTTCAATTCCTCCCCCCCCCCTTTTTTTTTAAATGTAATTACGTTTGTTCCTCCATCCTTTCGGCTAGTAAGTTCCCGTGTACAACCAGCTTTGGCGGCACTCCTGCCCATTTCCCTCTTCTCAAATCATTTGTTTTTCTCTGTTTTCTCAGCTAGGTCTGCACCTATTTCAAAAACTCCAACACCCTGGCGTGTGCTCTGTGCGCTCCTGTAGCTAATTCTTGGAAGTGCGGTTGTGCTAGTCGAGCACCGTGTCCAAGGGGGAAAAATATCTCTGAAAAGCGAAATCGCAATTTCAAAGTCTTATCTATATGATAGAAATCTGCAGTTAGAAGTATTATTCTAGTTCATTCCGGGCACAGCTCATTTCTATGGGATGCTCTACTAGCTCATAGAGTAGTTAGTTGTTCGTCATGCGATGATCTGGCGTTTTTCGCCCCTTTGGACGGTATCAAACCCGTTAAACTTGGCCGCTAGTTCAGGTAGGTAGGGTCCGTCCAGCGGTTTCCAATATTCCAAACTCATTGACTCAATACAGTATGCTTTATCACAACTGTCTGCAACATCGCGTTTGGTCCCTTCGAGGCCATACTTCTTATTTAATATTTCATACATTTTTATTCAAGAAATAATACTTATATGTTTGTTTTCATTACATGTTCAAATTGCGCTTTTGCTGCTTTCTGCGAAAATACGAGAAATAAATTTGTTTCGTGAATAATTATCTTTTCTTATAGAATATGACATGTACGGATTTTATGACATGCAATATATATTTTTTTTTTATCCTTTCACAGTTTATGTTAAAAATCTGAATATACTCTGATTATTTTGAGAAACGTATTTATACTATATAAATGGCAACATTTAGCGTCATCGTGTGCTTGTTTAAAAATATATTTGTCCGACTATCAACTTGCACTTTTTTCCCTTCTATTTATTTAAAATATAACACAACATTATTTTTTTTCAGGAGTAAAAATGTTAAAAATATAACATTGTGATAAGTAATATATATATTTTTGAAATTCTATATATCCTTCACAGAATCTTGTGATTCAAATCCCTTTATATTTCAACAGTTAATCTTATTATGATCTCTAATCAAATGTAATACATTGAAAGATTATACAAATACGAATATCATGATATTATTCAACTTATGATATTAGAACTTTTTTTAATAACGTTAATTAAATTTCTTCTTAATATGGAAGTTTCTTTTCTGAATTATGTGTACAAGTATTTTATAATTAAATCTTGAAAAAAAAAAAAAAAAAAAAATGGTAATGAAGAAATAAAAACGAACGAAATTAATGTTTTTTTTTTTTTCTTCTTCTTTTTTAAATATAACTATAAATGTTAAAAATATATTTTTTAACACTTTAATTAAATAATACAAATTAAAATTGATTTTTTTTAGAACGGAAAATTATAAAGAACGTTGTTTTAATTAAATTTTTGTAAGCTTATTTAAATATATGTATAGTTTATATTTTAAATTACTTTTATAATTTTCCATGTATATGTAATAAAAAAAAAAAAAAGTTTATGGTAGACTTTAAATTGATAATGTTAAAAATATGTATTTTTTTTTTTTTAATTACAAAAAGTAATAGGCAATTTTAAATAATAGGTAATATAACAGGTAATTTTTCCTATTATAAAAAATTAGCTGTTCTATTGAAAAAAAAAAAAAAAAAAATGTCTGGCTGAAAAAAATCCAAAATGATCTATTGCTATGGAATAAATACTTTGTTAGAAATTTTCTGAAACAGAACAGAAAATATTCCTATAAAGCAATTATTTTCCCCCCGTAGGACACACTAAAAAAAATCCTATTAAATAAAATTTTCCAGTTCCACTGGCCAGGATCAGACCAGAGTCCACCGTAAATGTTACTGAACCTGAGTTTAAGCTGTTACTTAGAACTTCCCAGTCATACATTAATATCAAGTCCTCTACGTAAAAAAAAAAAAAAAAAAAAAAAAAAAAAAAAAAAAAAGTAGGTAACCACCACATAAAGCTATCTACGATTACAGGTTACAAAACCAAATGTGTGTTTTGGCTGTCAATATCAAAAATAATAGTAATTAATACTGTTAATACCCACATTACGGAACCTCATTTTAAGCTGTTACTTAGAATTCCCAATCATACTTTAAAATCAAGTTCTATATATAAAGAAATAATCTGGTGTGTCACTCACACGACTTTCTCTTACACTGAAATTTAATACAATAAATACAGGTTGCAGATTAACAGGTAAGATAACCAGTACTGTTATGCAAACCTGAGTTACACAATTCAAATTAGGCTTCGGAAGAGTTTAATATGATAATTAGTTCTGTGTGACGGGGGCTACCGCCCCCCTCAACCTCCCGTTTCATTAATACACCTACATTTATATAGAATTTAATTCGGTTATTAAAAAATAATTTATTAAAATTATCTTTTATGATAATGCAGACGATTTCCATATTAGAAGACGTAGTATAACACTAAATATATAAAAAATAATCTGGTGTGTCACTCACACGACTTTCTCTTAACCTCAAATTTAATACTATAAATACAGGATGGAGATTAAGAGGTAAGAAAACGATGTCATGTAAACCTATGTTAAACAATTGAAATTAGGCTTCGGGAGAGTTTTATATGATAATTAGCTCTGTGTGAGAGGAGCTACTGCCCCCCTCACCCCCCCCCCCGTTTCATTAATGCAAATACATTTATATAGAATTTAATTCGGTTATTAAAAAATAATTCTGTTTTTAAAAAATAATTTATTAAAATTATTATTTAAAAAAAATTATCTTTTATGATAATGCAGACGATTTCCATATTAGAGAAGTAGTATAACACGAAATATCAAAAAAAAAAAAAAAAAAAAAAAAAAAAAAGTCCATTTTATTCTCAATATTAAAAAAAAAAAATCGTTAGAAGTAAAGAAAAAAAAATCGATAACTTTGTTTTAAATTATCGCAGATCGGTGGTTCAACCATTCGTTTTAAAGGTATTGGCCAGTTCTTTTGAAAGATACCCATCATGAAAATTTACTCCCCTCGAGGGAGGACTTCCGTCACAGGGGCGGGAGGCGAGGCTCCTATAAACAATTTTTTTTCCCTTGTTGACTATCTCTATTACAAAAAATATGTATTCGTTTCATTTGGTTTAGTGCAGTCTATAGATGTTAAACTCTACTTACCTGCAATTTCTCCCATAGACGTAATGTATTTGAATAGTTTTGAGTGTCTCTGTACACGAACCATTTGCTTGCTATTAACAAAAATTTTAGTGTAGCATCCTTATATGATACACATTTAGAATGCCACGTTTGAACTTTCTGCCATAATTTGTTTTTGAGATATGCTGATAACACACAGACACACACACAGACATACACACAGACCATTTGCTAAAAACATGATTTTCGTATTCAGAGGGACCTCAGAACATGTAAATATAACAAAAACTCGCGTTCGGAAATTTGACCCAAAAACAATACTTTCTCTACCTTATGGGTAAGAGAAAGTAAAAAGTTGAATTTATTCTCAATATTCCATTATATATATATATATATATATATATATATATATATATATATATATATTATTATTATTATTATTATTATTATTGGTTAAAAATGAAAAAAAAAATGATAACTTTATTTTAAATTATTGCAGATCGATAGTTCAACCATTCGTTTTAAAGGTATTGGCGAGCTCTTTTGAAAGATATCCATCATGAAAATTCACTCCCCTCGAGGGGAGACTTCCCCCCCCAGGGGGGGGAGGCGAGATTCCTACATACACAACGATTTTTTCCCAGTTTACTATCTCTATTACAAAATATATATATTCATTTCATTTTTTTTAGTGCAGTCTATACATATTGAACTCTACTTGCCTGCAATTTCCTCCATAGACGTAATGTATTTGAATACTTTTGAGTGTCTCTGTACACGAACCATTTGCTTGATCTCAACGAAAAGCTTACTGTAGCATCCCTATATGCTACACCTTTAGAATACCGAGTTTGGAATTTCTGCTACTATTTGTTCTTCAGATAAACACAGACAGGCAGACACACAGACCATTCGTTAAAAACATGATTTTCGTATTCAGGGGACCTCAGAGCATGTAAATATAACAATAACTCACGTTCGAAAATTTGACCCTAAAACAATACTTTCTCGACCCTGTAGGTGAGATAAAGTAAAAAGTAGGTAATCACCACGTAAAACTTGTATATACGATTACAGGCTAGAAAAACAAATGTGTGTTTTGGCTGCCAATATCTTAAATAATAGTCTGTAATACTGTTAATACCCACTTTTTCTTTCTTTTTTTTTTTTTTTTCATGGCAGTATTTCTCTTCTTATATAATCGTGATTTGTAATTGATAACACTTAAAAATAAATAAATAGATAAAAATAAAAGGCGGATACTAACCGTACTACGGAATAGGGGTTGGTAGATTTGCTTTTGACAGATTGAGACGTGATTTTAAAGTAAATAGTAAATTTCTTAAAAAAAAAAAAAAAAAAAAAAAAAAAAAAAAAAAACAGAAGCTTTTTCTTGAAAGTTACAGAAATTTTGCCTTTCGTAACCGAATTTTTTACAGTGTAATGGCACAATGCTGAGTGTTCTTTCCTTTGATTTTCAGGTGCATCGTTCATGTTCTGGTTTAGGCAGGAATGTACATCGTGATTGAGAATCCACTGCAATCCATAGGTGCCAGTTCAATGATATAATTGACAATATTTACCTATTTTAAATACCTATAATTTTTTTTTTCTTTTTTAGGTTTTTTTTTTTTTTTTTAGTCGTATTTTATTGAAAGATTTTAGCCTTTGAATGAAGCACTTTTTTTTTTTTTTTTTCGTAAACAAAAATGGTGTTATTCATTATGCATAAAAGTTGTCAATTAAGTACGCGAAAATCGACCCCAGAGTGACATTTCACATCCCCCGTATTTTTTTTTCTCTCTTTCTTTCTTTCTTTCTTTTTCATACATTTAAGTACTGTCACGTTTTTCCTAACACATATCTGTCATATAAATCATCAGTTACCTGAAGAGTTTTAATAAAAGATATTGTCATACAAGTTTAACATATTCCTTACAGGTTTTTCTTAAGTTTTCTTTAAATAAAATTTTACATTTAAAAATCGCTTTTTCAAATTTGTGTATTAATAAAGAAATAAATAGAATAATTGTTGAATGATGTATATTAACGTTTACCTCTCTCATAATAAACGTAATGCAATATTTGTATGGTTATGCTACACTCTTTAACACATTTTTAAGAATATAATACAGATTTGCACGTATGAACTTTTAAAAAAAAATATCATAAAAAGACAAAGTAAAAGAACCAAGTTTCTGTGGTTAATAAATTGAAGTAAAACATGTTCAACAAATGATTTTTTTTTATCCGAAATATGTGATTTCATGTTTGAACAGAAAAAAAAAAAATTATGTTTTATTTTTTTCCCTTTATTGCAACATGAATGATTTAGCTAGACCACCCAGATTAACCCTCCACGCTCTCAGGATTATCTTCCGACAAAGACAAACGGCACTGCTGGTAACAATAAATAGGCGCTTTGTTCTTTTTTGATTGAAAAATACTAACTCACAATGATATATCTTTACTTATTCTTTATTCTTTATCTTCAGTATTTACTCAACTTATGTTGTTAAAACATTTTAAGCTTTTTTTTTTTTTAGCTTATTTTTTATTACTTTTTGTGTTTAATTTTAAAATTTAACTCTTTAATAACGGATTTTTGTTTTACTTACTATCCTAAAATTATTTATATTTATAAAGTGAAGAATGCCATTAAAGTTGAAAATCATAATTTTAAAAATATAGTCTGCAATATTTAATTATAATTTTTAAATAGAAGTACTTGAATTGAAATAACAATATGTAGAATTAAATAACCAGATTGAATATGTTGTAAGTTTTCTATACCACTACGCTCTGAAGAGGTTAAAACTTATAACTTAACGCATTCATCTACCAAATTTCATAGATTTAAAATATATTGTTTTCGATTTCTTTAACCTTATGAAACTTAAGGTAATTGTGCTCATTTAATATCGACTGCCAGCAGAAATTACATTCAAATATAGAAGAAAAGAAATAAATGGTTTTTTACCGCTTAGTTTTATAAGCAAAAATCTGAAATAAATAAATAAATAAATAAAAAATCCGGAAGGAATCTTATAAAAATAGGTGGTACAGTCGGTAACAAAAGTGTCCAAACACTAGCAAAAATTCCTACATAAAAAATGTAGGAATTTAAATAATTCCTTATCGAATCATGTTCTTAGTCATTCTAAGAACATGATTCGGCAAGGATTTATTTAACAAAACAGTATTAAGAGTACTTTTTAAACATAGGAATTTTTATTAGTGTTCGGGTACTTTTGCTACCGACTGTATATAATATGTACCACCTAGTTCAACGATTTCACTAAAAGATAACACCGAAAATGTATGAAAATTACAGGATTTTAAAATTGGTAATTTCTTTTTCTTTTCTTTTTCTTCTTCTTTTTTTTCTAGTTTGTTATTAAAATATCCTTTAGAAATATAAACAGAACTGTTTTTTTTTTTAACATTTAGAAAAAGGATAAATGAAAGCGAGAAAAAAAAAAGAACTGATTAATGTCTATATAACGAGTTTAATGATACGTAATTTAAAACATAATACATTATTATTTTGCATTTTCCTAGTGTACCTCACCAATTAATTAGTTCAATAGAAGTTTGCATGAATGACTACTTTAAAGTTGAATACTTCATTCATAGGTAATTTAGAGGAATTAATGCTCATCAAAAGGCATTAATATTCCAGATTAGATTTCAGAGCATGAAAGCCTTTAAATATAAATATCATGAATAAAGATATTTCTAGCTATATAGAGTGATAAATAGGAAATACACATTTTAAATATCTTTATAAACGAGTAATATGATAAAGAAAGAAGAAGAAAAAAAAGAAGAAAGGATTTGCAAGAACTGAGTCTGAAAAAATTAAATATTTTTTTTGCAAAAGAATTTTTTGCGACCAAATTATTAATATAACGAAAAATAAATGATGTTAAATATTACATTTTTAAAAAATTAATTAATTTAGTTATTTTGATTATTTATTTTAAAATGCACTTTAAAAAGTTGCATCTTTACTGCTGCAAGCATCATTTAAACCTAGAAGTACATTTGGAATACATACAGAGAATTACATATTGTCCTAAATTGACTAATGCAATATTTAAAAATATAAGCGTTTGAAAAAATAGGTTCATACTTTCTTTAAACAAGTAATTATACCCAAAATCTCATCGTCAAATAGCGTCAAAAATTTAAAAGTCTCCAAGGAGATTGCATACTAAAGCTGTAACATTAAATGGTTTAGGTATTACAAATTTCTCTCTGTTCGGGAAAAAAATAAGTTATTATTAAATTACTGTAAAAAGTCGTTGTTTATTTTGCGTGTCAAAGTTCTCGAACGTTAAAACAGACTTTTAACATATTATTATTAAACGATATAGTATTAAATATTGTAACACTTTAGTCTGGGTAACAAATTTCTTCGAGTTTTGTTTCTGTTTTTGCAAAAAAAAAAAAAAAAAAAAAAAAAAAAAAAAGATTATAAATTCTAAAATAAAATAAATAAATACAAAGTCTATCAGCATTAAGCAAAATTAACCAATTATATTAAATTCTTACTAGCGAGCTTCGCCCGCTAGCGGGTCACTATTTTCAAATGAATCACTATAATTAATGAATCACTAACATTAACTTTTAGTCCTAAGAAAAGAAAAGAAAAAAAAAATCATTTCTGATCTGGTAAAATTTCGTCCCGGGTCCCCACTGCTTTCGGCAGCGCAGTCCCGTGCGCACAAGTTAAGGAATACACGCACTGCGCGCGCGTATTCCTTCCCTGACCCTTCATGCCCCTCCCAAAAAAATCATTTCTGATCGGGTAAAAACTCACACCGGGTCCCCACTGCCTTCGGCAGCGCAGACCCATGCGCGCTGCGCGCGCACGTGTGAAGGTATACGTGCGCTGCGCGCAAATATTCCTTTTCAAATGAAATTATTATTCTTAAGAAAAGAAAAGGAAAAAAATCATCTCTCATGAGGTACAAAGTCGGCCCGGGTCCCCACTGCCTTCGGCAGCGCAGTCCCGTGCGCGCTGCGCGCGCACAAGTTAAAGAGTACACGCGCTGCACGCCCGCATTCCTTCCCTGACACTTCATGCCCCCTAAAAAAAACATTTCTGATCGGGTAAAAAATCACACCGGGTCCCCACTGCCTTCGGCAGCGCAGACCCATGCGCGCGCAGCCCGCACGTGTGAAGGTATACGCACGCTGCGCGCACGTATTCCTTCTCAAATCAAATTTTTATTCTTAAGAAAAGAAAATTAAAAAAAATATTTCTCATCGGTTAAAAAGTCGGACCGGGTCCCCACTGCCTTCGGCAGCGCAGTCCCGTGCGCGCTGCGCGCGCGCAAGTTAGGGGATACGCGCGCGGTGCACGCCCATTTCTTCCACACCATTTCAGCCCCTTCTAATTAACCTACGTATACCAATTTTGAACGGTCTTACTCAATTAGCTGAGATGCAAAAGAACACTTAATCAGGACGCCTCAAAACGTGTAAATCTGCTGAAAACTTTCGATAATATAAAGGAACTTTAAAATATCTTTCGAATGATGCATTAAAAATAATTTAATCATGATTAGAAACTGAAATATTGAAATTTGAAAATATTACAGCGCCATCTGGCGGTAGAAATTTCTGTAATCTACTGTTCGATTCCAACTCAACAAAGCTTTCAAATGATGTATTACTTATGAAATTCTTTTAATTAGTAACTGAGACAAAAGAGAAACCCATTCAGGACACCTCAAACCGTTTAAATCAGAAAAAATGTCGAAATATCGAATTTTTGTAATCTACTATTCAATTCCAAATTAACAAAGCTTTCAAATGATGTATTATTTATGAAATTATTTTAATTAGCAGCTGAGATACAAAAGAAAACCCATTCAGGACACCTCAAAACGTGTAAATCAGGTGAAATCTCTAATTCCACTTTCGACACTTTAATTAGTAGCTGATATACAAAAGATAACCCATTCAGGAGACCTCAAAACGTGTAATTTGGGTGAAATCTCGAATTCCCCTTTCGATAATGTAACCGTACTTTAAAATGTGTATCGAATGACATATATATAAAAAAAAAAATTAAACATAATTAGAATTTTAAATATTGAAATTTTAAATTATTACAGCGCCATGACACCTCAAAACGTGTAAATCAGGTGAAATTTCGGATTCCATTATCCACGGTAGTCGGTTAATGGAAGTAAATAGAAAAAGAAATATTTTTACCCTAAGTGTATTTGTGTCGTTTTGAAACTGGTATCCTCTTTCGACAGATAAAATGTCAGGCGTGTAAAGATAAAATTGAATTTGCAATTAAAATGTAAATCTTTTGTTTATTGACAAAAATCGCTGAAATTTGAACTGGAAGTTTGTTTTGTGGTGTTAAGATTGTATACTAATTAAAATGTGCGAATTTTGAAAAATTGAAGAAAATAGGAAATTGCAATTTTTAATCGCAGTACAAAAACACGTGACCTAATTAATCACCAGATGTTTTTTTCTTTCCGTTCAAGATCGTCTGCCAAGTTAGAATGCTTGTGATTTGTTGGCACCATTTTTTTTTAGTTTAGTTAATTTAAAAAAATCTAATTGTCCAATCGATAAGCCGTTTACACCATCGGATTGAGAAAAAAAAAGCCCTTTCCAATGGTACCTTGTTTGTAACAATACGACTGATATTTCTAATTAATTTCCTACTTTTTCCGTAAAAATGTCGCTTTTTAAGCATTTAATCATGAATTCTGGGTTATTTTTCGGTAGACAAGGGTCGACGTTTTAATTAATATCTCCGCTAATTAGGGTCGCATCGCTTAGTGAATTATCGCGATGTCGAGATGAAGAAATTCTGCGTCTGTCGACACCGGTTTCGAGGCGATGCGACCATTAGCGCCGGAGCTTTAGCGGTCACAAGGCATTTCTCACAGACAGACAGAAAGACAGACGCGCACAGATTTTAATAATATAAGGAGATTATTTCATTTTGAAACATACATCTTATTTGAATTTTGGTGGGATTAAAATATTTATCACAGTATAGTATATTCTCATTTCCCTAATGTCATGTTTTTTTTTTTTTTTTTTTTTTTTTTTTTTAAAGAACACGTATTTCAGATGCGAAAATTTTGAAAAATATCATTAAATAAATTTTTAGCTTTCTGTGATAACTTTCAGATTTCAAGCACTTGTGTTTTACAAAACTACATTTTAATGTAACCATTCAAAATTAAGTTAAAATAAATAATATATATATATATATATATATATATATATATATGATGAATTATCCCATTATCTTGCAAGGATCAAATCCGTAATAATGAGAGCAATTATAAGGCATTTTCACACATTTATTAATTCAATAAAATTATTAAAAAAGTGCATTGTCATCGTGTTCTGAACTATTCTGAAAGTTTTTAATTTCTAACTAGTCGGGAAGTTATAGCTATAAAACTATGTTAGCACTTTATCAATGTGTATAAAAATGTTAAAGTGATAATGACGTCAATTTTTCTGAAATAACTAATTTAACTTTTATAATTTTTTAATGTTCACGTTTAATTAATTTATTTTTAAGTCGAAAAAAATGAATTCGTAATTTTTTTTTTGGCAACAATTAAAATATAGCTACTATTTAAATCGCTAATTTTAAAGCTATTAGGAGATTATTATTTTCATATTTTAATTAATTAAAAGAAAACTAGCCAAAAGTTCAAAAATCGGGCTTCTAGTTATTGCGTTGTCATCGTGTTCTGAGCTATTCTAAAAGTTTCAAATGTCTCGCTAGTCGGGAAGTGTGTTAAAAATCGATTGCAAGATTTGTACTGGGCAAACAAAGAAACAAGAAAACGTATAAAAACAGGTAAAAATCAAAGTTGATGTTAATGTTTCAGCATTAAACTTCAGTCCAATGAAGTTTGATTAGTTTTATAATTTAGATATTTGTATTAAAACTTCCGTAATTATTTAAGTTTTCAAGTCCTTTGCAATGGATTTCAATACTAATTTCAAAATAAATAAATAAATACATAAAATAAAGGTAATAGGGAATCTTTTTATTGCATTTTTACCAATAAATTATTTAGTATACAATTCATGACTCAAAAAATTATAATAATAGGATTCACAACTGCAGTGTGATATCAAATAAAATTAATGGGAATTTCCGCGATAATTGCGTACAATATTTTTAGCAGTAAAGTATTTTCATAATATAGGAATTGTTTAAGTGCACTTAGACTTAAGTATTATATTCCTTAAAAAGATTTAAAAAATATATCCCTTTGGCTATTGAATATTTCAGTAAAATCTGTTTAATTAAATTGTTAGGTTGATTGAGTGTAATTTAAAATCTCACTAAAGACTAATTTATAATATATTTTTAACTAATCTATCTATCTATCTATATTTTTACTTTCCGAACACTATAGTGAGGAAAGTATTGTAATCATGTCAAAAATCCGAATTTGAGATTTCGATGTTTCTATACGTTTCGAGATTCCCTGAGTCCGTTTTCACTATTTTTACTATGATGTATGTATGTATGTGTGTGTATGTATGTGTGTGTGTGTGTATGTGTGTGAGTGAAGACGCTAGCGTCTAAACGCTTTGCTCGAATGAGCTGTAAGTTGGTACGCATGTTGCAAGTCCCCGTAGCACGAACCCTATTGATTTTGATGAATCTAGCACTTATAGTTTTTTTTTCCAGGGACACAAAGAAAAATGTTTATCATTATCGCCTATGGGACCAAAATTTTAAAAGTGCGATAGCATCTAAACGCCTTATTCAATTGAGCAAAACATTTATACACATATTATAGGTCACAGATACGCAATCTGTATAGACTTTGGAGAATCTAGAACTTATAGTTTTTTTTTTTAAACACAAAGAAAAATTCTTTATCATTATGACCCATGGGGCCAAATTTTTAAAAGTGTTATAGCGTCTAAACGCCTTATTAATCTGAGGAAAAAAATTTTACACATGTTACAGGTCACAGTTGCACCAACTGTATTGATTTTATTGAATTTAACACTTACAGTTTTTTTACAGGGACGCAAAGAAAAATTCTTTATCATTATGGCCTATGGGACCAGATTTTTAAAAGTGCGATAGCATCTAAACGCCTTATTCAATTGAGCTGAAAATTTATATGAATATTATAAATCGCTGTTGCACTAACTATAAGCATTTTGGTGAATCTAGCATTTATAGGGTTTTACAGGGACATAACGAAAAATTCTTTATCATTATGATCTATGGGCTCAAAGTTCAGTAGCGTTAAATAAAACATCGTGTAATATATGGAGAAAAATACTCAAACACTGTATTATGGTTTTATTTCTTTTGTTTTTTGACAACTCCTCTTTCTTTACCTTATCTACAAAACTGTTAATTACTCAATGTTCGGAAAGTCGAGTGGAGTCACTCCAGATTTTTTTTTTTTTTTTTTAATTATTGTTACTGAGTGAATTTGTATAGGAAAATATAGAAGAAAGTCTCGTGGTGGCCACAACATACTAGTTTTTTTTCCTGAATATGCACTTGTTTCTTAAATGAAACTTATTTTTTGGATGCGCCTTGTTTATAAGAAAATTTTAAAAGTTCCAATGTTAAAATTATTTTTTCAAATCACACCAGAAATGTTTCAGAAATTACTGATATACAGCGTGATTCAGAATTATTGTTCAGAAATCTATGTGTAGGTCTGAAACACGATAACAAGCAAAAAAAAAAAATTGATATAGGAATATATAGTCTCAAACGGAATCCAGACGCGTTATATGCACCTAAATTCAGAGACTGAAAGTTAGGAGACTGATCACTAATAATGATAATTTTATACAAAAAACTTGTTTACGCATGATAGGAACAGGTATGCATCTTTTGGGAAACTGGTTGGATATGATATAGTCCTTTAATCGCTGTTCTACTGCGATTTGTTGTCCCGTAAACGAAATGCACATACACCACTTCTATTCATGTTGCGATTCGTTCTTCCTTATGCTCATAAATACGTAATACGCGTTTCGTCGGTTGGATTGACCAGCTTTTCTGGCAACTTCTAGTTCCACTTGTGCATCTGGGTTGCACAGACGACATATTCCTATGATTCTAGCTTGTTATCGTGTTTCTGACCTACATAGATTTTTCAACAATAGTTCTGAATCACCCTGTACATAATTTTTCTCTGTATGGGACTAAGCATTTTGGTGAATCTAGCATTTATAGGGTTTTACAGGGACATAACGAAAAATTCTTTATCATTATGATCTATGGGCTCATTGTTCAGTAGCGTTAAATAAAACATCGTGTAATATATGGAGAAAAATACTCAAACACTCTATAATGGTTTTCTCTATTTTGTTTGTTTAACAAATCCTCTTTCGTTACTTTATCAACAAAACTGTTAATTACTCAATGCTCGGAAAGTCCAGTAAGGTCACTCGAGATTTTTTGTACTGATTTCGTTATTCATAAAATATCGGATTTTAGGTTTTTATGTTTTTATCAGATCGTAAATATGTTTGATACATTTTTTTTTAAGTGTAATGGCAGCCTCTGTTTAATATGATGTTTGTCTTCCTATCACATGTCTGTGATAGAGATTTCGTAACAGCCTTACATAAAGAACTAATGCCCAGAATGTAATGAAAATTTTGCTATAGTTTCTTATTTACATAAATTGGTTCTCTCAACTTTTTGTGCATATTGCTCAACAGGTGTCTTACTCGCAATTCACAATTTTTATATGGCAGCAAAGGACAGAATTTCATATAAACGTACATACTGGGGAATTTTTTAAGCCAAAAATTATTGAAATTTGAAAATCTCATTTGTAATAATATTATTCAATTAATATAAAATTATTGCACAACGCGTCCATCCTTTGGGTCGAAAGAATAGCCTTCAGGAGTGCAAAATTTTATCATGAATAATTTTTCAAAAGAACGCTTCAACATCCCTTACAGGAGTGGTTGAATCATATTTAATAAAAAAGCACCAGAAAACTGGCGTTGTAAAAAATATTACTTACAAACTTTGAATAAACACCATAAAATGCAATAAACTCGCAACAATTGTTTCGGGTCGAAAAACACACGACCCTTCATCAGGCGAATAAAGTAAGCACGAGTGCTGCATCCAAAGCGGCAATGCACGGTTGAATAATATATTTGTTTTAATTTCAAAAAAAAAAAAAAAATGTCATCGATAGAAAAAAAAAAAAAAAAAAAACGAATTTCTTAAGTGAATGTATGGTGAATTTATGTCAATGTTTGACTATGCTTAGGTCTAAATTTCACGGATTACTACAAGAAAATATTGAAGGCAGATTTGTGATTAATACAACGTAATAGTTTTGTGCGTTATTCCTAAAAAAAAAAACGTAACATAATCTTGATTAATTCATAATGTTTTCATTTTATGTTATACAATGTAAAGCATTACAAATTTTTTAAACATTAAGATGTGACAATTGACAATGGTAAAAATAAATGAAATAGTTAAAGACTTTATTAATATTATTATTTTTAATTATAATAGAAAGCTTGTCATGTATTCTAAAATTGATTATAACTTCTGAAGCTTAACTCGTGCATAACAATATACAAATTAAATTGATACTGACATATAGTGTCGTAAATCATAGCGCTTGATTCAAATTTTGAATGCAGCATATGAATTATTACACGAATGAAAGGATCAAATATTTGCTCTTTAATCAAACATTAATGTTTTATTCAGCTATCAAACAGCATTACTTCGCTTCATCAATCATAGAAGACCTAAAATCCACGACAGCGTGTTTCATAAAATGAATGTTATCTAACTGTGAAATCCATGTTGCTATATAATTAATCATGAGAATTATTTTAACAATTTTTGTTTTATATGCATTGGATTGCAAATGATTAATTTAAATTTTTTGTAGTTTTTTTTTTTTTTTTTTTTTTTTTTTTTTTTCATTCCTTGGTAACTGTTTAAGACAAAATAATCCTTTGTAAAGTTTAAAATCTCTTTCTAAAGAAATTTTATTTCGTGTATTGATTATTTTTTCATTACGATAGTATACATTTTTTTTTCGTTTTTCTTATTTATATGTTAGTGTTAGTTATATATATGTTAGTTATATTATGTTAGTTATGTATATAGTTAGTTACGTTATATATATAAGCAAAATAATCAAAGCCAGATGAAAATTTAATCCCAAAACACATGAGGGCCTTCATCAGGGAGCTCTCCTATGTAGGGAAAGGAATATGAGAAGTTTCTGACGAAACGCTGGTAATTTAACCAAAAAACACGTTTCTAGCTCCCAACTTCAAACAGATGTAAGCAAGACCATACAACAAACGAATTTTAATTAATACAAAGCATAAAAAGCAATTTAATTCAAAAATCAAGCACAAAATACAATACATCAATATAAAATACAAGAATATAAATAATACAAGAAAATATAAATACATACATGGACAAACTGAAATAGTCATTAGAATATGGAAAATTGAAAAACACCCCCATCATAAACATAGAACCAGTTTCATCTAGTAGGACCACTTACCAGCACTTAAATGTCGCCCAAAATGGAACAACAAACCTTAATTGGGATTGTCATCAAGAATACTGAAATGTTTATTGATTGAAATAACAGGATAGCGGTTTACATATATATATATATATATATATATATATATATATATTAGGTTGTCCCTTGAATGAGAGGGAATTTTTTTTCTTTGTTGAAATCTATGCATATACCCTCTAATTTATTTTCTATTTGACACTAAACACTTTTTAGCAAAATATTAGTTCTCTGGGATAATGTTAACGCGTGTACATTAGGTTTTTCTCGTCAATTCGGCACATGTTAACATTATCCCGGAGAACTGATATTTTGCTCAAAAGTGTTTAGGTTCAAACAGAAAAAATTAGTGGGTATGCGTATCGGATTTTAAAAAAGAAAAAACAAAAAAAAATTTCCCCCACATTTAGGAGGCCTTTTAAGTTTTAGTGATATTAAATTTCATTTGTTAGTATTATAGGTCTATTTCTTCCAGTCTGCAATTTTGAGTTGTCTACTTGAATTCGACTTTGAATACTGTGGCGCGGAACGACATCTGACTGACGTCACACATTTTCCTCTGCATAAGTGTTGAGACTAACAGGGTTGAGTGCCCAGAATTTAATTTAGAAAATTTTGTAGGCGATATGAAATAATCTTTCAGTTTTCCTTTTCTGGTGTTAAATTGAAATAAACAACTTTTACTCGATTTCAAAATGAAAAGCATTAAATTTCTCTGTATATTCTTTAATTTATTATTTACTAGCCTCCTTTGTTCGCTTCGCTTGTCATTATGTAAATACGCATTGTATTACGTTGAATGCTGTAGATCTTGTGAATAAGAAATTAAATAATAAGTACGACTTTTTACAAACACCTTAAATAATGGATGAATATACAGCAATAATTGCTTTCTTTTTAATTTTCAGACTTCATTTTTAACTTGGTTGTTGTGTCTGTTTTTTTGTCTGTCCGGATCAGATCTTGCAGTGAACTTTGAACACACTTTAACAAAACTGATTTTGTTCAAATTTTGAACATGTGTTTATATCCAATGACAATGCAATTTGCAAGCATTTTTAAGGATGTATCTAACTAAAAACAGATTCTAAGGATGAAAATTCGTCTACATGAGAATTTTTTTTTTTTTTTTTTTAATTATCTTACAATTCCTTCTGCCGAGCAGATTTTGCCCAAATTTTGTGCATAAGTCCATAGATGACTATAATACCTGCTGTCGTACTCCCTGCACTGTAAATAGAAGCGTCTTACATTCAGATAGAAATGTGTCTGAAATACCAATTTAGACACAAAAATGTCTGAAACACGTAAGCAAAATTTCAGACAGTACATATGTCTGAATTTATAACACATAAGTATCTTTATGTAAATCGAGTGAATTAATTGCCTGAATAATGTTGTTACGTCTGACATTTAGACACGTTACAGTTAAAAACTAGGAAATTAAGACCTTTTACAATTTATACACTTACAAATTCAGACATTTTACAGTTCAGACACGTCTTTTCTTAGCAAATTTTTTACATGGAATCTATTTTAAGCAAAGTGCATGAAGTGTTCAAATTTCTTTTAGCATCCACGATATTTAAAATTATTTTCTATAATAAGTACTTAAGATATTTGAAAAATATCAGTTTTATGAAATTAAATAATTAAATATATATACATATATATATATATATATATATATATATATATATATATATATATATATATGTATATATATAATATATATTAGAGATGAAAAACTTTATATATATAACCAAATATGCATTATTGAAAGAATTCATATCTCACTTGGATAATAAAAGAAAAAAGTATTAAGTAACTTAAAACTGAGAAAGTGAATTTCTAACCAAACAATCTTGAAAGATTTCTACATAATTGCTGCTTAAATTTTTATTTCGCTTTAAAAACTTTTTTTCGAGTGACTTCCTACACTTAAGTGCAAAACAACCAGTTTTTTGGTTTCATGTACACACTGTAAATACAAGTGTCTGAAATTCAGACAAAATTGTGTCTGAAACGGGTGTTCAATTTTAAGATGCTAAAAAGTGTATTAAAAGGCACATCGTTTCACACTCGAAACGTCTGAAATTCCGCCATCTTTGATCCTGTCTGAAGTGAATATTTTTCATAAATAAATAAATAAAAAGATGCGTTTTATACTGTTTACCTGTCAAAAATAGATTTTAGAATCTCCTAGAGCATACAATATATATATTAATAATTTTTACAATAATAGTCCCCGTTGCCCCCGGCGGGAATTGAACTGACAACCTATGGATTCAAAGTCGAGTGTCTTCCCAATCAAGCCATCGGTGCTCACGCTGTACTCTGCTTGTATAACGAAATATATTCTAGTATCCGTAAAACAAATTGAAGTTTTATGTCTTTGCAATAAAACTTTTAATAAGAAGTAAAGCTTAATACATATTATCTTAAATTTCATGTGTACAGGTTTAGAGTTTTTTTTTTTTTTTTTTTTTTTTTTTTTTTTTTTAACTGGTATTTGCAAGAAAACAAACTATATACATGAAACAAACAAACAAAAAAAAAATGCTCTTTTACATTTTGAAGTGTAGGGAAACATAAAATAATTTTTAAAACGCGAAAAAACAATCAATTATGCACAAATTGTTTAAGATTGTTTAGCTACGAATTCGCTTTCTTAGCTACAAGTTACATGCTTCGTTTATCTTAAAATTTTTTTTATTTATTACATGTTAGAATTTTATATAAAAATTAACTTTGTTTTTTAATTTTTAACAGATTAAGATCCGTGTCTAAGCATTTTAAATAAGTTAACTACTTATATTACATAAAATAATGCCAAATTTATTTGTTTAAAAAAATTTTTAAACAGGATATGCACACTGCTTAAAGTAGATTCCATACGGAAAATTTGTTAAGTAATACAAATGTCTGAATTTCTAATTGTCTGAAATTTGTAATATCTGAATTTTTAAGTGCATAAATTGTAAAATGCCTGAAATTTTATGTGTCTGAAAATGTTAGATGTCTTAATTTCAGACATATCGACCTTATTCAGATACTTATCTGAGCTCATTTATAAAAAAGACACTTACGTGTCTTAATTTAAGACAGCACATGCGTCTGAAATTTTGCATGCGTAAGTGTTTCAGACATTTATGTGTCTGAATTCACATTTCAGACACACTTCTGTCTGAATTTAAGACGCTTCTATTTACAGTGCACAGTTTGTTTTCTTTTTGATATCAATAAAAACGAAAAAAAAGAAAGAGAATAAATAAAAAAAAAAATAGTTTTCCAAACAACAAATTCTGCAATTTTTGCATAATTGTCATACGTTTCTCAAAAACATTACTAATACTCTACACAGTTATTTTAACACAGACATATGTATTAAGGTTTAGATATACTATCGATAATTTTATTTTTAAAAAATACTGATTAAAAGATTATTTTAACAAACACTACATATCTTTATGATTAAACAAACAAAAATCTCTGTCATTATTGTAGTTCAGTCGGTTAGACAATTGAATCCAACGTCCCTGACAAATCTTAGTGTGGAAAACTTTCGCTTAAATATTTTATATAATATGCTCTGAGAAATTCGGTATTTAATTTTAACCAGGAAACGAAATCCTGTACAATCTTTTACTTATTTATTAATTTTTATCTTATATATGAAGAATAGGTGGTTAGAAATAGCTGATTTTTAAGTCCCTTGAAGTGTCTTAAATCCATGTGTCTTAATATTGTGTCTTTATATATGACACGATTTAGTGTCTTAAAATATGAAAACCCATTTAAGTCGCTTATATGACTAAATTTAAGGCATGTGAATTTGCAGTGTGCCCTTTTCTTAGGAAACTTTAGTGGATGAAAAAATTTTGCTACCACACTGTAAAAAATATGTCCTATTTGCTGCCAGAAATTTTCTGTAATTACAAAAAAGACGTTCTGGCGACCTCATTTTTCGTAAATTACGCGTATTTTCTCAAATTACAGAGAATTTCGGGCAGTAAATAGGTCAGTTGACAGAAATTTCTGTATTTACAAAAAAATTACGTTCTGGCAATGTAATTTTCTCGTAAATTACGCGTATTTCTCAAATTACATTAAATTTCTTGCAGCAGAAAGAACATATTTTTTACAGTGTTTATTTTCACTCAGAATTTTTTATCATATATTTTTATTAATGTGTCAAATAGTACAAAGACTATATCATAAATATAGTGGTAGAAAAAAAAAAAAAAAAAAAGCTGAAATTTCTTATCCCTGAAAATGTTTTAAAAGAAAGGCGGGGGAAAAACCCCTGCAATACAATAAGTTGTTAAGGAAAAATAAAATTATATAATGAATTTATTATTTTTCCCTCTATGATATTGACTACCCTAACAGCACAGTTAGGCTTAACTTATCCACAGTACATCTTAAGGACGTTTCTGGGATGTCTTTTCATCCAGAAGACATCTTGAAGATATCCTGGGGAGACGATGTGCTGTCAGGGTAATAAAAAAAATTTTTTAAGAGCTCTGAGTATTGCGTAAGTCTCTTACAAGAAGGTCTCCTTTAAGCACATACTCAAAATATTGTGAAAAAAATTACAGAGATACTACTTACAGAGATACTACTTACAAGATCAGTCAAATTTATCGGCGGAATCCCACTAAAAGATCTAAAAATAAATAAAACACCTTCGAATATTTATCGCAAAAAGAAAAAACATGCACGGGATTTGGCGAGCAACACACTTTTCCTCCAGATGCAAGTAATTTTAACGCGTTTGGAATTTCTTACGGAACATATCTTTCTCAATAGCTTTATAGTAAATATAGGTTGAAAATAATGAATGGAAAAGTTGTCTACTTCTCGTACAAGCTTTTATAGAATATGCATGAGGCCTTTTATTAAAAGTATTTCCTTTTAGTTTTGGAAAAAGAAATTATCTTACGACTTGCAAATATTTAAATTGCATGTCAAATACACGTTTAAGTTATACCTATCTTTATTTTTTTAATTGGTAATTGGAAAAAAAAAAAAAACTTCTGTATTTTGCAAGTTGCAATTATTTATTTTTACTTATATTTAGCGTTAATAAATTTTACACCATGAAATTTTTTTATTGAAGAAAATGTCTTAATGTCAAATTAACACGTTTAATGTTGTTTGGATGCTGTATAAACAATACATGGAAAAAAATATGTCACAAATGTTACACTAGAAGAATGTAAATTAAAAAATCGTATTCTGGAAATATAAAAAAAATACATCTCAGTGTGTGATATGTAAGTTATGACAAATTTGGAAGCATTTCTGATGATGCACATCTTTCGTCTAATGATATATCGCAAAATTCCGATTAAATTTCTGATGAGTATATCACCTAATTGCTCTTAAAGATGTGAAACATCAAAATAATGTATATATATATATATATATATATAAGGGAATAAGATGAGGGTTGTAGATTGCTCGCATAATGTGAAGTCTGAAAATATTCATATCGCAGTTTAAATATACAAATGCATTTTTTATTTTAAGTTAAACTTATTTAAATTAATTTAGTACGTAGAGTTAAAAAAATTATTTTGTATATTTTATCTAGCCAGTGTAACAAAAAGTAAATTATAATAATAATAAAAAAAGCATAAATTTTCAATATTAATGTGTAATCTGTACTAGATATGTGTAGTCTATACCATATTTGAGAGTTAAATTTAAGTTTCAAATAATTTTTATCAATTTAAATTTTGGTCTAAATTACTGGTTGTGAAATCGGTATTATTCGAAAACACAAAATTGATCACTGATAAGTGATTGCCTATTGCCATTGTTTCATTTACAAACAGTTATGCACGTTCTTTTTAATTTATTATGCAATATAAATAAATGTGCGTACTGTTTTACTTTAAGCCATAATATTTGAAGCTCAAGTAAAATTTAAGCTTAGTTTAAGTACAGTGGTGGACATAATTATAAGACACCTATCTAATTTCACAAATAGTGAAAGAAATTTTGGTTGGTTGGTTGGTTGGGTTTTACGTCGCACTAGTGCTGCGCAGTGGGAAATTGGCGACGGTCTGGGACACACCCCTAAAGGTGGTCCAGAGACATGTCATCACAATTTTGATCCTCCACGGAAGGGATGGCTCGCCCTCTTCGGTGACCCCCCCAGAGGTATAATTTTGATGGGAACATGGAGGACATTGCGACCACGACAGATTTTACGTGCACCAGCCACTATTAGTGAAAGAAAAGATTCAGAACTTAAAATTGTTTTATCAAATACGTCAAAAACATAAATTTATTCTGTTATCATATATATTTATTTTATAATAATGATATTTTCATACAATTTAATGAAAAAACTTAAAAATATATTGGATAAAATTATAAGACACCAACCGTTTTTTCCAAATACAGTGGTCCACATAATTAGACACTAATGGTCTAAAAGAAAATCCTCAAACATGGTTATTCAATATTTGATGGAACCGCCATTGTATTTTTTAACATGAAAGATGCGATTAGGCATCTAATCTATCAATCCTGACAAAATATCGCAACAGAGTTCTTCCCAAGCACATTTTATAGCATTCTTTAGGTCTTCGACACATATAAACTGCCTCCCATTTCGATAAACCGCACGAGCTAAGATCCCCCACAAGTTTTCGAAGGTATTTAAGTCTGGGAAGCGAGAAGGAAACGGGAGAACAGCGTTTTTAATTCTTCGAACAATGTTATTGTGCCTAGCAGTGATTTTTTGCATATGAGGCTTGCAATGGTTAAGAACGTGAGGCAAGGTTTCAGTAAATGAGCATTTCCGACAATTTTTTGGACTACCGGAGTCAAAGCCGTACCCGTTAAGAGGAACAAGACCCAACCGAGCCCGATGGATAAACCTCCAGTTAGCAAACCTAAGAAAATCTCCATTACGGAAGAAATGACTGGAGGCGGGGTCGGCCGAAAAGCAAGGAAAAGTTTTACCCTGATGCTTTTTACTTTTGTGGGACTCGCACCTGAGAGATCTCAAGTGGTCCCGAATGGAGGAAAAGACCTTTCGACGATCTGTGATGACGGTTTCACCAATAGAGAGGGACACGGTGTCATCAGAAAAGTTTCAGGAGACCTGTAGCCTTCCCGACGACACACGCGCCTGAGTCCAGAGAGTGGCATAAGTGTTGGACAAATCAAGATGTTTATCAGAGAGGAAGTCATCCAGATCAGAATTTGAAGAGGGTACGCTTGACCCGGTCGGCGACACATAAACAGAGGTCCTCCCAAGCAATGTCCCGAACTTGCTGGTCAGGGGAATTTAATAGTTTGAATGACTATCAATTTTGCCGATGTCAGAATCCTCACCAGCAAGCGGGATACCAAAGAGACCATCCTTGGCGTTACCATACAGATAGTCGTTGGACACTTCAGGAGGAAGACTTAAAGTTTTTTAATCATTGGACGGAGGAAGTTGTCTAGGTTGGTCCAATCACCCTTGGGGAACTGAGAGGTGCGCAGGGCATAATTGAAAGAGGGATAAAGAAAGGTCTTGAGGGCATCAAGCCTTTGCCAAGGGGCTAAAAATGAATTTATTAAATTGGAACCAAGTTCCTTGAAATTTTCCATAGACGCCTCATCTGGATGGATATTAAAACCAATTGGTTTACCTAAATAAGTTGCGAGGTCAAACTCCATAAGATGATGCACCGGCGATCCGTCAATATGAAACGTGGTTGGACATAGGTCAAGAGGATCGTGACCGAGGTGGACCGTTTTGCATTTGCTAATGTTAAGAGAGAGACCAAGCATGGAGAGAGTAGATGATAAGTTTTGAATGGAATTTTCCAGAGCTTCGGGAGAGTCCTCCAAAACAACCAAGTAGTCGGAGTAGCCTAATACATGGTGGGAGGAGCGAGAACCTTGAATGGCATGGAGGAGGGGATCAATGACGAAGTTGAAGATGATCCCACTCAAAGGACAACCTTGTTTGACGCCGCTCAGAATTGTGATGGGATCAGAGATGCCCTCAGACGTAACCAATTGAGTGGTGGAGTCAGTGTAAATGTCACGAATAAGTGAACAGAAGACTTCACCTGCACCAGCTTGCTCCAGTGCAGAAGAGACGGCCGAAAGAGGGACGGACCCGAAAGCTTTTTTAAGGTCTATGAGAAGGAGGCAAAAGTCCGTTTTAGATTTTTTGGCAGATTGGAACTTTTGCGCCAGGAGGTAATTATTTTCTAAGGTCCCGTCAAAAGGTCTGAATCCTTTTTGGCAGGGACTGAGAATACTGAAGTTCTCGACCCAGTTGGAGATACGTTTGGCTAAAAGCCCAGTGAACAGCTTGTAGATAGTGTTGCTAAGGGCAATGGGACGCCAGTTTTCTGGACGGGACGAGTCTCCGGACTTGGGGATGAAAATAGTCCTGCTCTCTTTCCAGGAGGTGGGAATGCGCTTCGCCTTCAAGCAGATATTAAAAATAAGTGCGTGAGCTTTACCCTGAGGGTCAACGCCCTTCCAGTGATGATAAGTGAGCCGGTCAGGGCCAGGAGATGTGTTTTCATATTTTTTAAGTTTTGAAAGGACTTCACTGGAAGAGAAGTGGGAGGTGTTAGGAGGTTCAGAAGGCTGTGTTTCCTTGCTAAAAACTGAATCATCAAAGTCCGGAGAGGGCTGTTCATAAAAATGGGCAGCAAGATCAGTAGGAGAAATTTGGCACTGGGTCGTGCGGCTGCCGTTGATAGCCCAGACAGCACGTCGGTGATTTCGCCGGTGCTCGGGTCCCGGATGTTAGGATCAGAATTTCTCCCGACGAAATCCCTAGGGGGGGGGGCAAACCTACATGCTCTTGAGCAAATTTGGTGAAATCTGCCAATAAGTTTTCAAAATTCGAAAAATTGTCGGGAGAGAAAGAGTCAAGAATTTCTTTGAATGCCAAAGAGAATGGGTCGGAAAGCGCTGGAGCATCTGGATTAGGGAGAAAATCGTTAAGTTCCTCCTCAGCAGAATTAGTAGGATTAGAATTACCAGGATCTTCATCTATTTCATGAACAACCACGTCATCTTGTGGTTGGGAACCAAGGCCTGAAATGGCAGAGTCATTCGTGCTCTCTACAGGCGAGTCTGTTGTGTTTTGAGTAGGCGTGGCTACAGCCTGAGGGATTGGAGAAGCATTAGCAGTATTGCGTGACCGGAGGCGGGAAATTCTGTCAATAATTGATTGTTTTTTATGCATTCTTATGTGATTGCTTAGAGCGGCTCCGGTCGGAAAAGAGAAGCTGCACTTTTTGTTGTATTTCCGGCCGTTTGAGATATAGAAAGGGGTGTGGCCTTGGGAAAAGCAGCTGTGATAGGAGGGCCTACCAGAAATAACTCGACCGCAAATACTGCACCAAAGCTTAGAGAAGTGTTTCACAAGGCCATGTTGGTGTTGGAGATGTTTTATAATTGAACCCTACACGCTTTTCCAATCCTGTGAAACGAATACGCTTGTGCAATTTAGTTCAGTGCATGGAAGCTCTCCGGAAATAGGAAGAACAAAGTGTAATGTGTTATCTTCACGGAGAGTGTGAGGAGGACACAGGTTCTGACGTGAATCTGAGCGGGGACGAGAACTTTCACCCTGGGTGAAGTCGTCTGCCGACTCAGGAGAGCGCTGCCTGGCGGGGTTAGCCGAAGGAGAACCGCTCGAGTGGGCGGGGCTAACAGGAGCGATCTGCTCGCTAATTTGAGAGTTATCACTAAGAGGTGATGAGGGCGAGAGATCGATGGCGACTGAGCTCGATGGAGAGGAGGCTACACTGTAGTTGGAGTGAAGTGCAGGCAGCGTGTGAGGAGGAGTACCCGAGAGGGACACTGGACTGTTGCCAATCACAGGTTGAGAATAGAAAGTACTAGACTGAGAGTCATTCGACATAAGAGCAGGAGAATTTTCAAGAGGTGGCTGAGGAGGAGGAACCTGAGAAATACCAAACAACCCAAAGTGTGAACCAACCTGAGAGGAGCTAATCGAAGAGGTGGGACTCGGAAGTGCAGCGTACCCAGGGGGCGGGCTGACAGAAGAGTTAACAGCGAACCCAGGAGGAGGGCTGTTGGAGGAGCCACCACCGAAGGCAGGAACCGAATTGGGAGGACCCAAATTCAAGGAGCTATTCTCGCTCAAATTGGAATTGTGGAATGTAGCATCGAAAATTGGAATTAAATCAGATGTTTGATTAGAAGCAGGAGACCTCTTGGTAGGCGTGGCCTTTTTAAGAGTGACGAAATTCCCAAAGGATTTTTTAGTGGGAGTAGTAGTAGCCTTAACCTCAGTGGAAAGCACATTGCTAAAAGATTTCTCAGGAGAAGTGTTAGAAGAGTGAGCAGAAGGCTCGAAACTAACATTATTTAGATTAGGAGTAGCAATTGGAATCCTAGAGGCGGTGCCTTTTCGAACGGCCCTGGCAATCCGATTGTTATGGTAAGGCTCGGATGGAGAAACATCAGGGAGAGTGGCCGGCTTTCTGGAGAGTCTGTTCTTAGCTAAACCTGCAATGGAACCTTTCTCTTTACCTTCTAAAATCTCGCATGGAGATTTGAAGCTGTTAGAAGTAGAGAGGGCGGAGCCAACGATGTCCGAACAACCGCCGGCAGAATGACCAGGGTTCGACTGAGAGACCGCTCCGGTCTCTGCAGTTGGAGCGCCGCTGGGGACGACAAGAGTGGCAGGAAGAGGCTCCAATATCACTTGAGGCAGGAATGCTTCCCGGAAATTGCCGGACAAGACATTCGGAGGGAGGGGCGGCCGACAGTTCGGCAAAATAAGCGTCCTCGACGGAGGAGAGGAACTCATCCTCGAAGCCTAACAGTCAGGCACCCGTGGGTGACCCGAAAAGAAACATTGAAAAAAAGGACAGGTGTCCAGGCCTACGTGGATCGGGCAGCATGCGTCTGGAAATCCAGCTCGTGCCAGTTCCCTAAACCACGCTGGAAACACCTATTGAAGGGGACCAAATTACCACAGGGTGCTCCTTACCGCCAGTCCTCCAACCTGAAAGAAAAGCCGGAACCCTGAAAGAGAAAACTGTGTATCTGTGCCTTTATGGCTTGGCTGTGAGCTTTCTAGAGCTCTTAAATTCGCACAGCTAAAAAGCCAGCGGAAGGGAAAAAAGATTATAAATAATCAATTTACACCAGTAGAACGGAGAATTGGGTAACAACACTTTGATCTTAGCCAAGAGGCCGATACTACACTTTGATCTTAGCCAAGAGGCCGTACTGCACTTTGATCTTAGCCAAGAAGCCGAGAAGCGATATGGGAAACGGGAGAATATTGATACTTTGCTCTGAAAGCCACTTTTTTGTTTCGTGTGATGCATGAATCGGCGCGTTATCGTGCTTTAAAGTGTAGTTTTCGCCACAAAGAAGTTCACCGTATATGGCTAGTTGATCTTTAAGAAGATTCTTATACTTTTCGGAATTCATTCTTGAATGAACAAAAACAATATCCGTTTTCCCTTGAGCGGAAAAACCAGCCCAAACCATTACCGAGCCTCTACCCATTTGGCGGCTCATTAGAACATGAGGAGACTTCCGCAAATCATGCCAATAATATTGAAACCCTTCAGAACCATCCAGGTTAAACTTTTTTTCATCAGAAAATAACACAGAGTACCATTTGAGGTCCAGGCCAGAGTTTGTTTAGCGAAATTTAGACGCTCCATTTTGTGCCGGCATAGAAGCGGTGGTTTTTTCTTATATTTTTTATATTTCACATAGGAAGCATTATACAACACCCTGCGAATGGTTCTCCTTGAACAATTCAGTTTAAAAGCATTTTTAATGCCTCTAGTGGTAATCTTATTCTGTGTAGTGATCGAAAGTACATGGCGTCTGTCTCTCGAGGACAAGCAAGGAGTACGTCCAGATTTTTAATCACCGATCCATTAATTCCTCTTTTCAAAACATTTCTAACTGCACATCTAGAGCGTTTAATTACTTTTGAAATATTATTAATTGAAGCACCAGTTCCATTTAATCTCCAAATTTCGCAAATTTCACTTTCTTTTAACTCTGTACCTCGTGGCATGTTTGTAAATGCATGAAGTCGGTTACCGTTTGCTTTAGTTAACTGCTGACGTCATAACAGAGTGCAGAAAATTTGCATATTGCACATTATTTTTTTTAACCCTTAACTGCTGTCATCGGTCTGAGAGACCGCTCGCCATTTTCTAGCCCTCATTAACACCCTTCAAAATAGGTAATGATCCAGGCCCTCTTTTCTACCTTCCTAAAACGATCGGCCAAGGTCTCATTCCACTTGTCGTTCAGCGAACGGGGTTTAGTTATTTTTTTCTCTACTTTTCTTTTTTCTAGCGGTATGTGAGACCGCTGACAGCAGATACGAGTCTGTTTTTGTCCGATGAGTAGTATTGTTTCTCTAGATATATTTATGATATTTTTTGTAATTTTATGAAAAAAAAAATGGCTTCGACTCGTTAAAGAAAACGTCTGGTGTATCTCACACAGAATGAAATTCTGGAACTTGTAATTTTATATAAAAAAATAAAAAAATGTGTATGCAAGTTTCATTTTATTTACTGTTTTATTTAAATACCGATGCCAACTACTCCGGATGTGACTACCACTACTTTTTTTTTCAAGATATATACATTATATTTGTGTATTTTGAAAAAGTTTCAACTGAGAAGTTGTGTTAGCTATAATCCGGAGTAGTTTACAACTATGTATTTTTTATGAAACTAATAACATTTTTTTATAGTGCAATATTTTCCTCAATTAATAATACTTTTTTACTATATCTATAATTTTTTTTTTACACTAGTGAGAACACTAACGAGTTACACAAGCGAGATTAAAATTATATAATTCATGCTCATCGATGCAATGTTGCCCTATCGGTATTCTCTTGCACGTTCATATGTTGGGATACCTGTTTAAGTTCTCCAAAATTGCCTTTAAAAAAATAATTTAAAAAAAAAAAATTAAATAAACAATTTAGTAGATAAATAATAGCATACAATCAATAGCTTACCATTTATTCGACGTTTTAAATAAGTTTTAATCAAGCGGTCTGAGAGACCGCTCACAGTAGTTATGAGAGAATTTTAGTCACAGTAGTTAAGGGTTAAAAAGCAGGTGTTTTAATTAAATTGTTAGTGTGTCTTATAATTTTGTTCATGGCATTTTAAATTTTTTTTTATTAAACACTGTAAAAATATCATTTCTGTAAAACAATTACTTGTGATAACAGAATAAATTTATGTTTTTGACGTATTATGATAAAACATTTTTAAGCTCTGAATCTTTTCTTCCACTATTTGTCAAATTAGATAGGTGTCTTATAATTATGTCCATCACTGCATTTCACGTTAAACAAAAGGTTGTATAATTCGATTGTTAGGTTTACAGTACAAAATTGTAGTAAAGAGTATAGAAAAAGTATTTCTGTAATAATTATTTATCAAAAAACCGTTTTGTATCAGCTTTCATCGAGTCGCCAATGAGCGATAAATAGCCAAGAATCGGACTTTTACAATATATATATATATATATATATATATATATATATATATATATATAAGGACGATTTATAGTGATTCCGCCGGATTTTTTTTTTTTTTTTTTATAAACATACATAACCTCATGAGGAGAGTATTCTGCATATATATATATATATATATATATATATTTCTTTTTCTTTTTTTTTTTTTGCATATGCCCCTATGGAGACCTTCCTTGTTAGTGGACTCCCTCTACCTGTCAAACGATGAAATCGCATGACTCACATAAAAAAAGAACAATGATTAACTTTTGTTTTAGTTAGTGTTGCTGTGTGGAGAGTCGTAGGACTCTTTAGCAAGCCGGTGAGAAATGTTCATTTAAACAGTATCTACTTTTGTTGAAAATATTTACATATTTTGTGTTAATGTATGTTTTCTAAGAGAAATCCGAGAAGAACAATTAAAATATGAAGATATTAAGAAAATTATCGAGTCTTTAGAAAGCGTCGATAAGAATGAATATTTCGCTAATTAGAGCGGTCGTGGTTACCTGATTAATCAAGGCGTATATGTATTCTTCCGAAGCAGAATCAGAAGAAGCCCAATTAGTAGTCCCGGTTCAAGAGCGAGAAAGAGTATTGAAAGAGCATCATGATGCACCCTCAGCCAGACATTACGGAATTGAAGAAACTTTCGACTGAATCGCAAAATGGTGCTACTGTCAGTTATTCGAAGATATACAACAGAATATATCAAGAATTGCCCTGATTGCTGTCGTTATAGACCTAGTAACCAGAAATCATCTGAACTACTACAAACTCCGATCTATAATCAACGATTCGAATCCCTTTCAATCGATTCATTCGGTCCTATACCTAAGAGTAATGAAAATAAATGATCTTCATCATAGAAGATTGTTACACCCAATGGGTGGAATTTTTTGCATTAACCTCTGCAACTGCTAAAGAGTGTGCGATCACTCTAACTGAGGAAGTATTTCTGGGGTATTATTTACCTAGACAACGTGCTTCAATTTGTAAGTTCTGTAATGCAACAGGTTTGTTACATGTTGGGAATCACACAAACCCTAACTCCGGTTTATCATCCATAGGCAAACTCTGTGGAAAGGATGATCAGAGATCTAAAACCACGTCTGGCTATGTTGATTGGGAATGATCATACTACCTGGAGTGAGAAGACACCAATAATTAGATTTTCCCTTAACTTAACACGGCAAAACGTGTTTCAACCGGCCAGACCGCTACATATCTCATGTTTTAGCGAGAACTACGCACTACCGACGATATTCCGCATGATTTTCGGAGTGTTGAACAAAATGACAATTTCGTTCCCGAAATAACACCATAATTAAAGAAATTTGCCAATTTCACGAAACAGGTATAAGATCGAATTGAGGAAAGACAGGAATAGCATAATCGCTATGCTGCATACAGAAAATTTAAAAAGTCTTCTTCTTTGAAGCAAGGTGACAAGGTGTGGGTTAATACTCAACCCATTAGAGATTCTAGCAAAAATGGAACTTTAAAATTCATGCCGAGGCGCGATGGCCCTTATACTATATTAATACAGAGATCACCAGTTTCGTATACATTAAATACTCTAGATAACCATTTCACTCCCGTATGAAATTACCATGCGTCCGCTCTACAACAACATACATGTCAGGACACCACTCCTGTTCGACCTATCGAAAGGAGAGGCCGACCGACAAGAACTACAGCCTCAACTAGTAGGCAAGATAGTCGACCACGAGAACAGTTTCCCTAACGCCATACTATGCCAACCAGAAAGCAACTCCCCAGGAAAGCAAGCTGTGTACCGAGAACGACGGACACAGCTTCAGGGTAAGTCTATAAAGGAAAAAAAAATTATATAACGAGTTTATTCTTTTACCCTCTATGATATTGACAGTTAAAACAATTTTTTTTTAAGCTCTGAGTATTGCGTAAGACTCTTAATTAACCCCTACTTACCGTCAAACGACGAAATCACGTGACTCACCAAAAAAAAAAAATAATAATAATAATAACAATGTTTAACTTTTGTTTTTGTTAGTGTCTCAGAGTGAGGAGTCGTAGAACTCTAGCAAGTCGGTGAAAAATGTTAATTTAAACAGTATCTACTTTTGTTGTAAATATTTATTTCTTTTGTGTTAATGTGTATTTTGTTCATTATGTATACCTGTCATCAAAGTAAAAGTTTGCGTTTTGTCTGTGAAAAATGACGCAGTCATTCGTTTATATTTCGAGAATTTACATTCATTGTATAAAATGTAAGTATTTTCAAATAATTATTTTATAAGAGGCAATATGTCGGTCTGCGTCAAATTTGGGGATTACTTTTTCAATCGACTTCCACAGATTCGGGTTTTCCTTGATTTGAAGAACATTTTAAAATAAAATCATATTTTGAAATTTTTAATTACTTTAAATTTGAAAATATCCTGCGCGGGAGAGTAAATATATCAGTTAAATGGAAATTACATAATTTTGTCACAATCATAGAAAAAACCGGCCCATTTGATGGAAAAAAAAATATTTTTTAGATTAATAACTTTATTTATTTATTTATTTATTTATTTCGATCTGAATTTTTTAATAATCACCTACTTTTAACTTCCAATGAAAGAAGAAACAATTTTTTTTTTCTTTCTTCATAAGTGAACCTCTATACATCTGGTTGTGGCTAATAAGTCATAAAAAAAAATAAAAAAAAATTTTAACGTTTATGCGCTAGTAAAAGCGTTCATATTGCACAAAATTATTATTATTATTACTATTATACTCTGATCTTTAGTGTATTATGTCGAGTTTTTCAAAAAGTGCATTTCATTGGTTTAAAAAGGCCTGCATGTTACAAACAAAAAAACGCGATAAAAAATTTCAGAGTTTTAGAATAACCTTTTTTACTTTATGAATGCTGTTCTATTGTCATACAAATGAATACAGTGTATGTATATATATATAAAGCATGATGATGACGTGCTGCAGTTATAACAATCTTTTTTTACAGGGTGATCCATATTCTATTTTTTAATTTGTTAATGTGTCCTTATTTGCCTTTCGGGAAACATTAACTGAAATATATCAGGCATAACATACTTTGTACAGTCGGTAACAAAAGTGTCCGAATACTAGTAAAAATTCCTATGTAAAAAAAGTACACTTCATACGGTTTTGTTAAATAAATCCTTATCGAATCTTCGTCTTAGTCAGTCTAAGTTATGATTCGATAAGAATTTATTTAACAGAACCGTATGAAGTGTTTTTTTTTTTTTACATAGGAATTTTTGCTAGTGTTCGGACACTTTTGTTACCGACTGTACACACCTGAAGGGAATGCGTAATTTTTTTCTCTACAAATTTCATACAATTCTACATTTGTGTCCAAATATTTATTATTAGTCAGTATATAAAGAAATATCATATAATTCAGATATGTATGACTGTCATTTTATTTTAAATTTTATTTGAAATCATGTCTTTAAGGAAACTGTCTTTAAAACACAAGTTCCCTAAATTTAATTAACAATAGCTGTAATAAATAGAATTTCCTTTACATTAATTTTCTGCGATTGTAAACCGTGAAATATTTGTGTTATTTCTTCCTGACAAAATTTAATTAATTATGCTTGCTATAATTGTGAGTTCTTAAACATTTCGAAGGAAAATTATTGTGAGAGATAAATACAGTCGACTTCATTAAAATGGAAGACTAATTTACACTTATTAATGAGATGATAAAATATTTTAATTGAGTTAAAAACTGAATTAAAAATTAATGCAAAAAAAAAAAAAAAGTAGAAAACAATAAATAGAAAAATGTAACAATAAAAACTTTATATATATATATATATATATATATAAATAAATAATTGTAAAAACTCTCAATATTCAGAAAATTTAATTTCTTTAATCAAATTGAAATAAATTGAAATGTTATTTTATGAACGTGTATATAGAAATTTATATATTATTTTAGATTAAAAATATAAAAAAACTTGAAAATGCCGAAATATTTTCTTTTATTTCAACGATTTCTTATTATTTTCCGAGAATGCTGTTAATTGCACTTGTATTAATGTAAAAAAAAAAAAAAAAAAATCTTTAAACACTCTGCTTTTTTTTTTTTTTTTTTTTTGCTTTGTTGATAATTAAATTTAAAATAATAATAATCATAATAAAATAGTAATAAAACTAAACTCAGAAGAAATTTTTAATAATTGATGTAAAGAGGAAATTGATAATATAGAATTTGCACGTTTTCTGATTTTATTCTTATATGATAGAAAATGGAAAGGCAAGAAAATAAATACATACATTTTCTTTATTTGAAACCTAATTACGGATTTGTAACAATTTTAACATCGTACTATTTACTCTATCGAGAAATCGCTGTATAATATATCGTGACGTCACTCGTTATGACAACAAACGGGAATAATCATTGTTTATATTCGATTTCGTGCTTTGCTTTGCTCCTTGAATCAGTGAAATAGGTTTTGTATTTTATAATAATGTCGGATATAAAAAAAATCGCAGTATAAATATTGTATTTCACCACTCTGCACTAATACAACGGATAATGTTTCTGAAAAGCTATTCTTTAGCGCTCCACAGGACCCTATTAAACGAAAACATTGAACAACCGCCATGAAAAGAAAACAATTGAAAATAATAATAATGGAAAAAAGTGATAATGATATTAAATGATTATAAGATGAAAAAGAAATGCTCAGAAATCACATAAACGATTAATAATTACGTAAGTTAAAACGAATTGCTGCTTGCCAACCAGGCTAACAAAGTGTAAACATTAAAGCATCATAAAGTGTGACGTCAGGCAGCATTTTGAAGTCACGTGGTTTTTGTTAATTTTAAAGTTATTTTTAAAATTAATGAAAACTTTTTTTGCATTTTCAATAAACTTTTTGAAATTTATGGGCCTAAAACTACCAGAAAAATAGGATTTTGTTCAAATCCTCCATGTGTGCAAATTCCTCATTATTTTGAGTCAAAAATATTTGAGGTACAATAGATAAAAATAAATAAATAAATAAATCAGAAAATATCTATTATACTAGAGATGTTTTTTTTTTTTTTTTTTTTTTTTTTTTTTTTTCTGCAAGAATAATAATAATAAAGTTATTTTGAAAGTTATAAGCATTTAATACCTAGAGAACAGCATGCTCGTTCTCTGAACCAAATCTGTCCAACATAAAACTCTTGACGGGGCACAAAGAAAATCTATTTTACACAGTATATATTTTTACATTGTATAAATTCATGAACCTTATACATATTGTAAATCCTTTTTGATGGGCTTGTGAGGATTTAAAACAGAAAATACAAGTGTATTGAATACATTTTTATTTATTAAATAAATATAAAATAGTCAGAACTTCTGATTAAACATTCATAAGCGTAATAGCAAGATTCTGTTACTGATCAGATAATATTTTATTAACATAAATGAACGCGATATTTGTTTCTTTAGCTACCTTAATCGGTATTTTTCATTTAAAAAGTGAGAAACAATTTTTTAATTTTAGACGTTTTAACCGAAGATGTCAAAATAGAAATTTCATGAATTCTGTCGCGGGTCGCAGAACCTTGCACAGCGGGATGGCCAGCCCTGGCCTAAACATTAAACATAATCTAAGAAAGGTTTAGAAACAGTTTTATTTGGCATATAATTCTGTGTGTTAGGGGCCCCTCTCAACCCCCGTTTTAATTATAGTAACTATATTTATAAAAAATAAATTCATGGTTATTATTCAATGTAAACATTAATTTCAAATTATTAAGAATGTATGTCAATTACTTTATTTTCAGTTCCATTTAAAGATATTAAAATATACCGACAAGAAATTTCGCTTATGACTTAACATAGTTAAATAATTTTGTATGTCCTTGTGCATGAAATATTTCATTACAGTAAAAAGTGGCATTTATGATATGACGTAGATTTAAAACACGAGTTTGGACGTCCTGATGCTGTTCAAATATGCTGAGAACACACACATACACACACACACACACACACACACACACACACACACACACACACACACACACACATATATATATATATAGAGAGAGAGAGAGAGAGGGAGAGAGAGAGAGACTGAGAATTGAACTTCAAAAAATTCTTTCTTATAGTATGGATATGAGCAATTAATATCCCTTCCTGAGCAGTGTTCGTCGACATAGTGAAACGTAGAATGGAACTTCCATTAATTATATTAAATTGAAATGAGCGTTTAGCTTAACTTCGGGTAACCTTTTGGTAACTTTTGCATATTGTCTGTAAACTGCATATACATCACATAATATACTTAAGCTTAGTTCTACAGAAAAAAGCTCACGTAACGCAATCTGAAATGCACTTCCATTAATTTCCAAATATAGCCCCAAGATCTCCCAATACATTAGGTATCCCTATAAGCAAATAATTCATGATTTTCATACCCCAATGTACATAAAAGTTTTTTATGCATACAATATATATATATATATATATATATATATATAATATTTTGGTAGAGCAACATATGGATGTTACATTGTACTTACCAGAAATATCACTCATAGGCGTAATGTAATTGAATTCTTTTGGATAACCCTGTACAGAAACTACTTGCTTGATTTCAACGAGAACTTTAATGCAATATGTCTATATGATAAAGATTTGGAGTACCGAGATTGGATTTCCTGCAACTATTTACTCTTGAGATATGCTGATGACAGACACACACGCACACACACCAACCGCTAAGAACATGATTTTCTGATTCAAAACATATTAAAATGCGTAAATTTAGCAAAAACACAATTTTAAAAATTTGACCACATAACAATATTTTCTCTACCATTTACGTAAGCAAAAGTAAAAATATCTTTTGTTTTTGAGTTATAATATTATAATAGACAACTTACGTCTTACAACTTTTCTTATACGGATATTATTATTTTCTTCTATATTCAATAGAAGAAAATATGGGTTTCGTAAAAAAATTTCAAGCTCGGGTTATCGGTGATTTGTACGCTTTTAGTGCTTTAGAACACCGCTTGACCATTTTTTGAAAATGGCTATTTATTCCAGAAATTATTATGTAGTTGTACAGTTCCATAAATTAATGCCTATCAATTTTCGGTGAAAAAACAGGTAGCGTTACCGTCTCGTTTTTCTAAATTTTTAACATGACAGCATTGGACAAAATTTTGTATAAATGTGCATAATGACAGTTACTTTTCACGAATCATTATCAAATCAAAAAGAATTATTTATAATAGTAAGATTCAATTTGGAGAAAGAAATTATGCGCAGGAGAACCCACTCTCTTCAGAAAGATATCCTACCCTCAAAAGGAAGAAAATTTTCAATATAGGTATCTTTCAAAATAAAGCGTCAATACCTTCAAAACGAATTGTTGAATCATCGATTTGTGATAATTTAAAGTAAAGTTATCGATTTTTTCTTTCATAAAAAAAAAAAAAAAGTGTGGTGACTACAACATACTAGTTTTTACATGATTTTATTCCTTTAAATATTGTTGATTTATATACGTGGCTCAAATCTACGAATTTGATTTTTACCCACTTCCTGTCATCCGACTGAGCTGAAATTTTACGTATATGTACAACTCCTATGACAATACGTGTTCAGATACTAAGATAGGGGAACTGGGAATCATAAGTTCTCGATTCTATTTTTATTATTTTTCATTTATTTACTTATTTATTTATTTATTTATATATTTTTTTGTGTGTGTTTGTACGTGAGTGAATTTTAATCCATTTACTGTTGTAAGATTGAGCTGCAATTTCACCTACATGTATAATTCCGTCGATAAGACATGCTCAAATAATAATGAACGTAATGCAAGAGGAAGGCTGACGGTCTGAAACCCCAAATCCAGTCCGAAATTTGTTTTTGAATTTTAACCCAATTTCTCTCATTTTATTGAGCTAAAATTTTGCCTACATGTGTATTATGCATACCCGTTGAATAGTACATTTAAAATAATAATAATAATATTTTTATTTTTATTTTTATCTTATTTAATCTAATACAACGTTCAAAGAACTTATTGACTGAAAATAAAACGTATTACGTAAAAGATAAAATTGAATTTTTGGAGTTTTTGCTAGCTGTGCTTATTACTCACACACTTTTTATTTTGAACATTTCATTGAATAGTATTGTTTTCCACTATTTGTATATTATTTTTAGTTTGAATATTTCAGTGAATTGCATTATTATTATTATTATTATTTTGTAACTATTAATGCCAGACTCTTTTTAGTTAGCCAGTTCATTGAATAGTACTGTTTTTTTTTTTGTTTTTTTTTTTTTTTTTGATTGTTATAATATATTTTAACCCCTGGATGGTATCTTTGAAACCCTTTCTTTTTATAAAACATCAAATTAAAATAAAACTGTTAAGAAATATATCAGTTAATCAATTATTTTAAAACTAAAAATTTTTTAAATGTATAAAAAATTAAATATATATTGAAACTAACTATAGCCTGTGTATTATTATCAACTAAAATAAACACACTGTCATTGGTTTAGAAAAGAGCATTCAGAATAAAAAAAAAATAATTCTGTCTTCTTAATAAAAGAGTCCAAGTTTCCTGAAACTATTTCTCGAAACTGACAATGAAAAAAAAAAAAAAAAAGTTTTACCCGTGTTTTGAAATAAATAAAATAATTTTAAAAGATAATTTAAAAGAATATATTTAATTCTATGTAAAGACCGCCAGTGAGTGATTTGGTGATTTTCTTTCTCGTCCCTGTTAAAAACCTGGTAAATTATAGCAAAGGAAATTAAGCTAAATTAGAGGACATACCCCTCTCTTCCCGTAATAGTTAAAAGGTTACACTAAATAATAATAATAATAATAAAATTTAGAACATTTGGAAATATAGATCGCAAGGCGGGCGAAAGCCGTTTATTATTATTACCATGATTTTGCTAACTTCGATTCTTGTTTGTTTGTTTGTCCAGTACAAATCTTGCAATCGATTTTTAACAAACTTCCAACTAGCTAGACATTTGAAACTTTCACAATACCTCAGAACCCGATGACAACACAATACTTTGAAGCCTAATTTTCGAATTTTTGATTAGTTTTCTTTTAATTAAAATATGAAAATAATAAGCTCCTAATAGCTTTAAAAAAGCCATTAAAATATTAGCTATAATTTAATTGTTGCCAAAAAAAAAGTTTACGAGTTCATTTTCTTTCGAGATAAAAATAAATACATTTAATTAAAAATGAACGTTAAAAAATCGTAAAAAGTTAAATTATGCATCGCACAAAAATTGACGTCATTATCACTTTAAAAATTTTATACGCAATGATAAAGTGCTAATGTAGTTCTATAGCTATGATTTAACAGAAAATTTAAAAACATGGTATATGAAAAGTTTTTTAATATTATTATTATTATTATTATAGGTGTTGTTGTTGTTTTTGTTGTTCCATAAGTGGTAATGCCAGTATTCTAGTATTATTAACAGTTTTTTAAGGTTTATTTTAATAACCTATAAAAATATAACAATGAATTTCATTTATTTAATTTATTTTTTAACTTTAGTGAATAACAGAAAAATATCTGTTTCCTTGTTAATGTCCTAAAATAAAAGGTAATAATAATTTTCTTTTTTCCTTCTCTAAATGATTCTTTACCCAAGTAGCCCTAAATTATGTTCTATTATATTCTATTCTATTTATTTAATTTATTTATTTGTTTATTTTTACTCTCTTTTATGAATATAGGAATAATGTGCTTGATTTGTGAAGATTTTCGAACTTGGTTTTTTAATGGATCCGTTTTTAGAAAATGTCTGTCAATGTGATTGTAAGTATCAAGTATTTTGTGTACACTGTATCTCACGAACCTACAGACGGAATTAAATCAACCTTGATATGTAGTTGAAATGAGAATTATACTGGGGATGATTGAGAGCTGTACCGAGTACTCGGTATATACTCGGTACTCGGCCTACTCGGCTAATGTGCCGGGTACTCGTTACTCGGCCGAATTTGGACTAAGTATTCGGCCAATATTGAGTAGTTGTAAGAATTTCATTATTTTTATATATTATTGAAAGAAATGTAACATTCATAAGAGTTGTTTATTAATAACTAAACTAAAAAATTATGAAAATATAAATATAAAGTCATGAAACTTTTGCTGCAAACAGTTTTCGCAGTTAAAACGGGAGAGTATGCCACCAAACTCGGTATAGCGACAATTCATGGTATGAGCTTATCCCTTTTATTTACTAGAATTTAAGTATAACCATCTTGTATGTGTGTAATATGCAATTTTTTAGTAAAAACTTAGTAAAATTGTATCTGTAAAACAGACAAAAATAAAATATTTTAGAAAAAAGAACCCTTATATAATACTAAAATAGTAGATAAAACATTAGTTATATATATGTGCAAATAAAAGTAAGACACTTTTAAAACTGTAAGAAAAGATTGATTTTTAATTAAAAAAATATAATTAGTATGAAAAAGGTAAATACACTGAAATGTTATTAAAAATAAATTTTAATAATCAAATTTGTTGTTTTGCAAATTATGGCCCAAAACAACCTATCTTTTTTATTCTTCTAGAATTTGAAGATTAATGAAGTCTATCACGTTTGAAATGATAAAATATTTATTTTAATGTTCTCATTTCATATGTAAATTTTCATGCATGTTAAATTAAGCCTGAGTGTATAGGAACTTCTATATTCTCTAATAATTATCTAATAATGATTCGCATCAGAGAAAGACTATATAATAAAGAATGAAATTATCAATTATAATGGTTTTAATAATCCACTAAGCTGGACATATCAAATATAACAATGAACCTAATTGTGTATACTATACACTACAAAAGTTCTGAAATATTTCATGAAAACATGCTGTTTGCCATTTAACTTAATTTTGTGTACAAAAGGCCTTTTTAAAAATCTTCATGAGAATGATTTCGCAAACCGCGTTTGGTTCTATCAATTCATTCAATAGTTATGAATTTTTTAAATGTCTGCACACTAATGGGACACCCTGTATTTGTAATAGTATAAGTCAACTAGGGAAAAAAAATTACTAAATTTTAGGGACATCGCTTCATTCCAGTGGGTGTAAATTTTCAAAATGGGAATTTTCAGAACGAAGTCGTTAATACTTTTAAACGGATGGTTGATAATTTAGAACAAAATGATCGATTTTTTTTTTTTTTTTTTACCATTTTAGAGGGGAAATTTCAGTAGCAATCACCACTGAAATAGTGAAAATAATCACGAAAATATTGATTGCAGATTTGACCAATTTGACAATTATCTTTTGTTAAATGTTGAATTAATATTTTTAACAGTGTATGTGTACAAATCTTCTAAAAAGGTTTCTTAGAAGTCATCGCTGCACAAAATTGAGTTTTGTTCAACATATAGTGGTATACTTCTGCTAAATGAAAATCGTCTCCATTCATCATTGAAAAAATAATTTAATAAAAAATAATTTCAATATATATTTCGTATAGGAAAAAGTTTGCGCTGATGATACCATGATTGACTAAAAAAATGTTATATATTATTTATTAGCTAATATCTTCCATGCATTTAAAGTTGAATAAAAACACATACTATGGTAATGTTTTAAATTTAGAGTTCAATAGTTTTAACGTGTTTTTTCGTTCATGGCATTTTCAGGAACATGCAAATCATTTAATTGCAGATTGAAAGAAATATTGATTTTAGCAATAAATGGACAAAAAAGAAGAAAAAGAAGGGGCAAAATAAATATTTTACCCTAAACAGAATTTAATTTTAGGCAAAAGGGCTATAAATATATATTCATATCAGCTAGTTGTTACCAGAAAACCTGATCTAGGCTGGGTGTCTTACAGCAAAAGATAATGACGTCTTTTGCACTTTAAAAGAAATAGTCCTTTCGTTTCCAAGTAAGGCGTTGCACTGATTTTTCTTTACCATTAATGTTGTCACAAAATAAGCCTATAATTTAAAAAATAAGTTCGATGTTATAGTAAAGTAATGAAAAATTCCCTAGAAAGAATAAGATGAATTGCACGACCCGAGTCTTTAGTGATATTTCTTGCGACCATGGAAGCCTCTGCGCAAGTGTGGATTCAACAAGTCCAGTGCAAAAATTGAGAGAAGAAAAGCGATAAAGAAACAGCGAATGACTGGATGTTTACTAAATCTCAACTGTCGGTCAATCTGACGCCCCTCCAATCGTTTGGACTCGTCTTCACTGCTAGTCATAGGAAACGTGATTACACTGTAAATGATATTAAGGAAAACTTTCTGTGTAACCCATTTTGTTATACATTACGGCTTCCATGTTGTTTTTTTACGTCCTCTTTAAACGAAAAAGAACGAATAATTATTACACTTATGTTTTTCGATAACATTTACAATTAACGAGAATAAACGAGATTGTATTTTCTTTTGCAAATAAGAACATTTTGTTTCATATTCGTTTCCGTAATATTTGTTGTCAGTTCAAAACATTTTATCATTAATATTAATAAATTTACCCTACAGCCATAATTTTTAGAATTTCTTACCAAGAATTAAAAAATATATATATATATATAAATAACACTTTGGAAACTCCTAACATTCTAAGAAAACAAAGACGTCTTACTGATGTTTATATATCCTGATTTTAAGATCTTAATCCCTTTGATAACTTCAAAGCTTTTTCCTTGAAGCATTTATGACCCCCTACCAATTTAGAGAAAATCCATTCATCAAATTGGCTTTATATTCAGCAAACGAATTTGATTCACACTTTATCTTTCTCAGAATTGTTTCTGATTTGAGATTTATGTAGACAGTTTTGTTACATGAAGTGGTTATTTATAAGGATATATAAAATTTAGTAAATGGTGAAAGCGGTAAATCGATTTCAATTTCCGGTTGATCTTTTAATGGAATGTAATAGATTTTTCTGACATCAAATAAGGATGTGTTGATGGTTGTATATAAAGGAAGCTATAAAAAATAAGAAATATTATGTTGTTAAAGAAAGTACCGGTTTATTTTTGATATTACTCTTTTAGACTTAGCCAAAAAGGTAAGGAGATATATAGGTGTTTGATACGAATTAATTGCGAAGTATACTGGAATATTGAGTAAACCTCAAAATGATAATGTGAATATATACATAAGTTTAAAATTCATTTGCAATATCTTTTAAAGATAGACAAGAGAGAGAGAGAGAGAGAGAGAGAGAAGAGAGAAAGCATGTTATAATAGTGTCTTAAATTTGTATATAAACATTTTTTAAGGGGACCTGACACTTTTAATTTGACATCAATTAATATTTATTTATTTATGTATTTATTTATTTTCAATGTTGAATAGAACCTACTTAAAAGAACTATGGATAGATTGTGTAATACCTTAATATATAAATATATATATATTAAAAGTAAATATATAACAAAATTCGTCTTTTTTTTTTTTTTTTTTTTTTTTAAGATTTTCACATAGAAATGTACTTTTTTTTTTTTTTGCTCAAAAACTATTTAATAAATTTAAAATTCATCCCCAGTTATTTTAAATAGGTTCTATTAATCATTATATTTAAAGTTATATAAAATTTAGAAAATGAAGAAAGTTGTAAATCGATTTTAATTTGGGTTTGATAAACTTATGAAATGTAGAACATAATAGACTTTTGTGAAATTAAATAATAATGCGTTAATAGTTTTATGTAAAATAAGTTATATATATATATATATATATATAAAGGATATATTGTATTCTTATGGAAGTAGTAATGTATATTTGATACTATTTGTTTTTAAAGTTATTCAAAAGTAATATATATATATAGGGTGATTCCGAGGTCATGGGACAAACTTGAAGAGGACATAGAGAAAAATCCTATGACCTCGGATTCACCCTGTGTGTATATGTATATATATATATATATATATATATATATAATTTAGAAAATATGGTGAAACTTGAAGACAAGTGGGCGTGTATAACAAGAAAAAACGTTAAAAAAAGTAACGAATTATAGTAACGATGAACAATTGTAAAAAACAACACTACATGCGAAAAACACCCTTACGCTTCCTCTTCAGTGGGTGGGAGCAGCAGAACAGACAATAAATTAAATTAAAAGAGGCCTAACAGGTTTCGGAAACATGGCGAAACTAGCATACTCCCAACAAAGTCAAGAATAAATTACTGGCAAATTATATATAACAATCTTCATGTAAATTAGATATAACAAAATTGGTGCTTCATAAAAGTAACATGACTAAATTAATATAATAATCCAAAAACTACAAAGTCGATATTTGTGATAAAAATAATTTAATAAAAGGACATGCTAGATCGTCATGTTCCCACCCAGACCTGAAAGGCAAAAAGATATTGTAATGAACTGAACTTACTGCAATGTAGAAATAGGTCATTAAAGCAAAAGCAGATGATTCACATGTAGTGGCTCAATACTGGCGCTGTCTTGTCCGATGTTCCAAAATCATAGTCCAAACTCTCCGAGTCGCTCAGCACCAAGTAGCTGCAGTCCGACATATAGTCCAGGCAACGAAGGCCAAAATTTGACGAATAGAGGAAAAAAATCGTGTAGTTTTGAAATTTTACATACTCATAGCCGAGAGGGTCCTGAACAACATACTAAAAGTCCCCGCCCGTGAGGGGTGAGCGGAGGGCAGGGGGGGCATTTAAGGGGGGCAATTTTCAGTTTTTATTAAATATCTTAAAAACTATCGCATTTAGAGAACAAATGTCAATTACAAAATTAATCTACGTAAAATTTCCTACAAAAATGTATCCTACATTTTGTTTTTACGATCATTAGTTTAGAAGATATAGGGAGATGAAATAACACATTTTCTTGAAAAATTCTTTTTTGCAATAGTAAAATCAACTAAAGTGTGCAATTAAAAGGGTTCTTGTCAAATATTTTCTAATGTAAAAAACAAATATATACATAGGGAATATGCAAGGATAATACAGCATGTTTTGTAAGTTTTAAATAATTTTAAGGCTAGTAGGTGCAAGTGGCGGTTTGAGTAAAAATCTGGATAAGTCCAGTCAAAATAGGAAAAATAGAAAAAAAAAAATCGTGTAATTTTGAAGTTTTGCACACTCATAGCCGAGAGGGTCCTGAACAACATACTAAAAGTCCCTGCTCGTGGGGGTGAGCGGGGGGGGCAGGGGGGCATTTAAGGGGGCAATTTTCAGTTTTTATTATATATCTTAAAAACTATCGCATTTAGAGAAAAAGTGTCAATTACAAAATTAGTCTACGCAAAATTTCCTACAAAAATGTATGTTACATTTTGTTTGTACGATCATTAGTTTAGAAGATATAGGGAGATGAAATAACACATTTTCTTGAAAAATTCTTTTTTGCAATAGTAAAATCAACTAAAGTGTGCAATTAAAAGGGTTCTTGTCAAATATTTTCTAATGTAAAAAACAAATATATACATAGGGAATATGCAAGGATAATACAGCATGTTTTGTAAGTTTTAAATAATTTTAAGGCTAGTAGGCGCAAGTGGCGGTTTGAGTAAAAATCTAGATAACGAAGTCCCAAAACCGATCAACATTAAAAAAAAAAATCGTGTAGCTTAGAAATTGAGCACAGTTATAAAGTTGAGTGCCCTGAATAACATACTAAAAGTCCCTAACCATGGGCGGGGGGGGGGCATTTAAAGGGGGCACATTTCAGTTTTTATTAAGTATCTTGAAAACTATCGCATTTAGAGGAAAAAAAGTCTCAAAGATATAAGATTTTTTTTAATGTTGATCAGTTTTGGGTCTTCGTTATCTGGATTTTTACCAAAACACCACTTGTGCCTACTAACCTTAAAATTATTTAAAACGTACAAAACATGCTGTATTATCCTTACATATTCCCTATGCATATATTTGTTTTGTACATTAGAAAATATTTTATCAGAACCCTTTTAATTCCACAGTTTAGTTGATTTTACTATTGCAAAAAAAAAAAAAAAAAAAAAAAAAAAAAAGAAAAAAGAATTTTTCAAGAAAATGTGTTATTTCGTTCCCCTATATCTCCTAAACTATTGATCATACAAACAAAATAGAATATACAATTTTTTTAGGAAATTTCACGTAGATTAAATTTACAAGTGAGATTTCTTTTCTCCAAATGTACTTAATAAAAACTGAAATGTGCCCCCTTTAAATGCCCCCCCCATTGTTAGGGACTTTTAGTATGTTATTCAGAGCACTTAACTTTATAACTGTGCTCAATTTCTAAGCTACACGATTTTTTTTTTTTAATGTTGATCGGTTGTGGGTCTTCGTTATCTAGATTTTTACTCAAATCGCCACTTGCGCCTGCTAGCCTTAAAATTATTTAAAACTTACAAAACATGCTGTATTATCCTTGCATATTCCCTATGTATATATTTGTTTTTTACATTAGAAAATATTTGACAAGAACCCTTTTAATTCCACACTTTAGTTGATTTTACTATTGCAAAAAAGAATTTTTCAAGAAAATGTGTTATTTCATCTCCCTATATCTTCTAAACTAAAGATCGTAAAAACAAAATGTAATATACATTTTTGTAGGAAATTGTGCGTAGATTAATTTTGTAATTGACATTTTTTCTCTAAATGCGATAGTTTTTAAGATATGTAATAAAAACTGAAAATTGCCCCCCTTAAATGCCCCCCTGCCCCGCGCTCAACCCCCACGGGCGGGGACTTTTAGTATGTTGTTCAGGACCCTCTCGTCTATGAGTGTGCAAAACTTCAAAACTACACGATTTTTTTTTTCTATTTTTCCTACTTTGTCTGGACTTATCCAGATTTTTACTCAAACCGCCACTTGCGCCTTAAAATTATTTAAAACTTACAAAACATGCTGTATTATCCTTGCATATTTCCTATGTATATATTTGTTTTTTACATTAGAAAATATTTGACAAGAACCCTTTTAATTGCACACTTTAGTTGATTTTCTTATTGCAAAAAAGAATTTTTCAAGAAAATGTGTTATTTCATCTCCCTATATCTTCTAAACTAATGATCGTACAAACAAAATGTAATATACATTTTTGTAGGAAATTTATGTAGATTAATTTTGTAATTGACATTTTTTCTATGAATGCGATACTTTTTAAGATATTTAATAAAAACTGAAAATTGCCCCCTTAATTGCCCCCCCCCTGCCCCCCGCTCACCCCCCACGGGCGGGGACTTTTAGTATGTTGTTCAGGGCCCCCTCGGCTATGAGTATGCAAAATTTCAAAATTACACGATTTTTTTCTTCTGTTTTTCCTATTTTGACTGGACTAATAAGGCGTTCCACAAGTTGGACTTTGGCCATGAGTCTTCATCAGCAAATTTGGAACTTGGTGCTGAGCGACTCGGAGAGTTTGGACTATGATTTTGTAACATCGGACAAGACAGCGCCAGTATTGAGCCACTACATGTGAATCATCTGCTTTTGCTTTAATGAACTATTTCTACATTGCAGTAAGTTCAGTTCATTACAATATCTTTTTGCCTTTCAGGTCTGGGTGGGAACATGACGATCTAGCATGTCCTTTTATTAAATTATTTTTATCACAAATATCGACTTTGTAGTTTTTGGATTATTATATTAATTTAGTCATGTTACTTTTATGAAGCACCAATTTTGTTATATCTAATTTACATGAAGATTGTTATATATAATTTGCCAGTAATTTATTCTTGATTTTGTTGGGAGTATGCTAGTTTCGCCATGTTTCCGAAACCTGTTAGGCCTCTTTTAATTTAATTTATTGTCTGTTCTGCTGCTCCCACCCACTGAAGAGGAAGCGTAAGGGTGTTTTTCGCATGTAGTGTTGTTTTTTACAATTGTTCATCGTTACTATAATTCGTTACTTTTTTTAACGTTTTTTCTTGTTATACACGCCCACTTGTCTTCAAGTTTCACCATATTTTCTAAATTATATATTTTTGTATAATTTTTAGTGCTGCCTTTGGCGCCTTTTTTATACAAATACACTTTTATTAATAAGTAATTAATATATATATATATATATATATATATATATATATGTGTATATATATATATATATGATACAAATTCATCGCATAATGTACTAAAGTATTGAGCAAACCTCAAAATGGTAAATAATCTATAATAATAAAAGAATATGTCTGTCTGTCTGTCTGAGCATCTATACGTTCAGCCCCTATTGAACGCAGAACTACAATATTTGACATAGGGGTGCTCAGAAGCCTGCCCGAGTGCATAGTGAAAAAAGAATTTATAAATTTTAATTAGTTCCGGATATATTAATTAAAATGTCGACCCATATCAAGTCAAAAAGCGATCTCAATGACTGAGAATTCACCACGATTGCATAAAAATAGATATTTTAACGGAGTTAAAATCAGAAAAAGTGGAAAATAAATTAGAAATATTAGTTCGATTGTTACGAATTTGGTACCAAATGAAAGGGGATTCTTTTCCGAATCTAAGAGTGCAAGTGGCTTATCTCTACAGAAATTAGATTTTTTAAAATTAACTAAAGTATGAAATTTAGTTGGCAACAAGCATTTATTTCATTTATCAAAGATACTTCAGTGCCAGGTGCTAGACATACTGACTGACTATCCTTCCGGTCGGGAAAAATTGCTTTTGTTTTTCGCCCACGTGACAAAGTACTGGAAATAAAAAAAGCAGTTTTTGAATTTTTTCAATTTAAAATCGATCAAAAGCAGAACTTCGAAATTGCCCGTCATTATGGCTCGCCTTTATGCAGTTAAAAAATCTAAAGTATAGCTTTAAAAATAAAATAAATAGACATATTATATTTATTTAAATTCATTTTTATTTCATCTGTTAATGACACCAAAAGTTACTTTTAACAGAATATTGATTTTTTTTTCCTTTTTTTTTATGAATTCGGCTGTAAAAAAGCAGTTTTGGAATTCTTAAATTTTAGACGGATTTCAATAGAAATCGTTAATCGCCCTTGATAGATTAGCCATTTTGAGTCTAAAATATATCAAAAATATTCATTATTGTAATACATAATACATCATTCAAAAGATATTTTAAAGTATTTTTATTGCAGGCTATTAAAATGATATAAGCCGTTCAAATTCTGTACGAAACTTTCGGAGAAAACTACGGAAAAACCAGAAAATTTTTATTCTTTTATATTTTACAGAGTTTCAAATTCAGATTTTCGCTCACATTTCGTACTAATAATTTTTAACGGTGTATAGCCCGGAATTAAGCAAGTTTTGGAGAAAACCACAGATAAGTCAGGCACAAATCTTTTTAAAAAATGTTTGTATTATCTGTGTATTTCAGCTTCTAATTAGTATAATTTCATTTTTATATTATCGAAAATGGAATTCGAGATTTCACCTGATTTACACGTTTTAAGGTTTCCTGATTAGGTTTTCTTTTGTATCTCAGCTACTAATTCAAATAATTTCATAAGTAATACATCATTTGAAAGCTTTGTTGATTTGGAATTGAACAATATATTACAGAAATTTCTACCGCCAGATGGCGCTTTAATATTTTAAAATTTCAATATTTCAAATTCTAATGAGCGAGGAAGGTGTTGTAAGTTCTAAAACGGGGATAAGGCGCCGCAGGCGCCACCGAGCGGGACTTAGCTAAAATAAGGAATTTGAAAGATCCTAACATGGTGAGCGAACAGGCTGTTTCAGATATCGAAAAGGGAAGAGGGCGCCGAAGGCGCTACCGCACGGGAATTTACTGCGATTTCAATAAGCTATTTTCACGATATATCAATAAGCTGTTATTAGACCTCTAACCGAGGCGCCACCGAGGCGCCTCCGAGCGTTAGTTTCGTAAAGTCGGATTTTTCAGGGATCGCGAACCAGCTGGTCGCCGAAGGCGGCTAGTACTGAAATAAAATCCACTTTCAGTAAATATCAGATTCGAATGAAATGTTTTTTTAAGGTAAGTAAAGGAAAGATGTCACATTATCTGTGTATATTGTTTCATGTTTTAAGTCATTATTAAAAAAAAAAAAAAAAAAAAAAAAAAAACACTTAAGCAGTAGTTTTTCTTTCTTATAAACATTATAACATTTTAAAAGGGAATAGAGTCTGAAAATTAACCGGAGTAAGATTCGCTTAGCTATGGATTGTTATAGATATGTGATAGGAAATATTTTATGTCTCTTATATTTTAACAAAAGTTTGGAGTCAATGATTTGATATAGACCATTAAAGGTTCGACAAATAATCTTATTTAAAAGAAATGCAATAGTTACTGAAATTTCACTAGGAGAGTTTATTTTTAATTTGAAAATGTTAATTAATATTAAATGTTAATTAATATTCACTATTTTTACTTTATCCTATATTCAATAGCAGAAAGTATTGGATTCGTAAAAATTTTCGACCTCGGGTTTTTGATAGATTTGCACATCTTGAGAGCTGTTGAACACGATTTAACCCTTTTTAGAAAATGTCTGTCTGTGTGTGTGAGAGAGTGACAAAATTTTGTGGCAACTGTATCTCAGGAACTACTGCACAGAATTTCATACAAATTGGTATGTATTTACGTATTGACATAAATTAGCATCTATCAACGTTTGGTAAAAATTGTCCAACAGCTTGTTTTGCCATCCCGCTTTTTCTAAATTTTTAGCATGGTGGTATAGGACAAAATATTCTATAAATGTGCATAAGGAGAATTATTAAAAAAAAAAGTTGTGTTTGTAGGAGCCTCGCCTTCCTCCTGTGGGGAATGTCACCCTTCGAGGGAAGTAAATTTTCATGACAGTTATCTTTCAAAAGAGATCGCTAATGCATTTAAAACAAATGGTTGAACCATTGATCTGCGACAATTTAAAATAAAATTATGGATTATTTTCATTTTTAACAAAAAAAAAAAAAAAAAAAAACAAAAATTCATAATGTAATATCGAGTATAAAATTGACTTTTTTGGATATTTAATGTAATACTACTTCTCTAATATGGAAATCGTCTGTATTATCATGGAAGATAAATTTTTTAAATAATATTTTATTTTTATTTTTATTATTATTTTTATTTTTACTGAGTGAATTTGTATAGAAAAATATAGAAAAAAGTCAAGTGGTGGCCACAACATAATAGTTTTATATTAATTAAATAAAATTACAAATAATTAAACATTTTTGAGGCTTAAATTTTGGTTTTAAAGGTATGAATCTTTCATTTGACATTAAAGCCCACCTTCGGCGGCGAATATATTAGTCTTACTTATGACACTTAGAAATCTCGAGGCACACTATTGAAAAGACACTGACTGCAGGCAGCAGGGGAGCGCCTCACATTTTAAAGGAACACCGCGAGGAACGAAAGAACGACTTAGCTAGAGAAACTGGCGAAAGATGGCAGATCCAGCAAATAACAAGAACCCGATTTTTGATCTCGATCTGGACTGAGTAAAACCGCATTATCCAGTACCCCGAAGGTATAATTTTGATGGAAACTTGGAGGACTATGCGAACACGTCAGATTTAACATGCACTAATCGCCATTTGCGTATACGATTGTCTTCGACCAGCTCGAGGATCAAACCCACAATATTTCAGTTACAAGCTCGCTACGATTACCGAACAGCCTACGGCAGCCACGGCCATAGTTGTCAATTTAAAACCTTTTGGCTACAAAAAGTTTTAATTTTTTTTTTTTTTTTTTTTTTTTTTTTACTCAGTCAGTGAAAACGTTACTGTTCGCTGATTAAATAAAATAAATATGTCTACTTAAATTGTCCGGTAGCCAAAAGGTGCTTAGTTGGCAACTATGGCCTCGGCCTGTATATTTTATACCACCTAAATTTAATTCCTAACTGAAAAAATTATCCCAAAAATTTTAAATAAAATTTTACATTTTTAACTTAGTCGAAAGAATCCATTTATTTCTTTTCATGTAATCTTAATCTAAAATTTTGGTGGCTCTTGATTTTAAATAAGCTTAATTACACTGCCCCTGAAAGGGTTAAAAGAGATTTCATCATGTCCAATATAAATGGATTTAGCCTCCTGTGTCTCCTCTTTCCTATACCCCTGATCCAAAGAACTTAGTTAAATCACAAGTTTTTTAACCTCCTTACTTTTATATCTCTTGAACAGTTACATTTCGGAACTGTATCATATTTCTGATATGAATACCTCTTAAGATGTAACGGTGAAACATTCATATGTTACAGGCATTTAATCCATGGCATTCTAACATTTAGAAAAGTTACTTACTCGTAATATAATTAAATATAACTTTAAAAATTAACAAAAAATATCGTTCATAAATTTTTCGTGAAACTTTATTTTTAGACGGTTCTTACTAATTTGGAAATATTCTTAAACAGAACTCAAGCATATAATGAATAGGTGTTATTACTAACTTATATTTTTGTGATTTCATTGAAAAAAATATTTTGCCTTCATTCATTTTAAATATTAAATAATCTGATGTGTCACACATACGACTTTCTCTTACCCACAAATTTAATACTATAAGTACAGATTGGAGATTAAGTGTTAAGATAACGAGTATTGCTTTGTAAACTTATGATAAAACAACTCAACTTAGTCTTCGGAATAGCTTTATTTGACAAATAATTCTATATGAGGGGCTTCCGCCCCCCTCAACCCCCCCGTTTTGTTATAGTACCTACATTTATAGAGAATTCAAATCTGTTATTAAGTTCAAAAGTTCATTTAAAATTAATTAGACAACTTTCACACGCATAATTCCTTCATATTTCTCAATTTTGAACAATCTTTTCTAACAACAAACGTATCTGCTTCAAAATACATCATTTGGATCGCCTGAAATTATTTGTTTTTTATTTACTCTGAGAGACACAAGCAAAGATCAAACTATAAAACTTGACTTCGGTATTCAGGAAGCCTCAAAGCGTGTAAATATACAATAAACCAATCGATGAATAATTAGCTTAAAAAAATACATTATTTACCATATGGCTATGAGGAATTAATTTCAATTCCAGAGCAGCTTCCCTGACATGGTAAAATATTATATGATATAGTATATTATAGTAAAGCACTTCCACTAACAAATAAAAAAATAATTTTATGACATAAATATTGGCAGCCCTGTACATCTTCTATAAGTTATGTACACATCACATGGTGCACATAAATATAATCTATATTAATAACACACGGATCAACCATCAATACCCTTCTATGAATTTTCAACTGTTTTTTCATTATAATCTAGTTTTTTGTCTAGCACTGCAAACGAACAGTGAATGATTTCTATACCATATTCTACATGAAACATGTTTTTGCGCATATAAAAAACATATATTCGTTTCATTTGGTTTAGAGCAGTCTATAGATGCTAAACTATATTTACCTGCAATTTCCTCCATAGACGCAATATATTTGAATTCTCTTGGGTGTCTCTGTACACGAACCATTTGCTTGATCTCAAAGGAATGCTTAGTGTAGCATCCCTATATGATACACATTTAGAATACCAGGTTTGAACTTTCTGCTACAATTTGTTTTTGTGGTATGATGATAACGGACGACACACAGACACACGCACAAACAGACCAACTGCTAAAAACATGATTTTCGGATTCAGGAAACCTCAAAACGTGTACATATAACAAAAACACACGTTCAAATATTTGTCCCTAAAACAGTACTTTCTCTACCTTACGTGTAAGAGAAAGTAATAAAACAATACTTTCTCTACCTTACGTGTAAGAGAAAGTAAAATACATGTCCTTTCGGCTTATTCGGAATGGTAGGTTGATTTCTTTTTCCTTATCAAGTAGCCGTCATTTTGTTTCAAAATGGCGGCTACAAGTTATTAACGAATTTGTAGAAATATTGATGTAGGTTATCTACATATGGAGTTTTAAGTAAATCGGTTCATAAATACCTTTTTATGTGAATTTAAAATTTTCAAGTGGCCGGCGCTTGGAAACAAGATGGTGGGCCAAGTTGACAAATATATCAAATGCATTTGTGAGATAAGACTACTGTACAAATATAGTTGGAATTAATTCAGAATCTCAAAAGTCATCGTTTGAAAAATTAAGTGGCTGCCACTTGGATCAAAATGGCAGATAAAGTTGCTCAGTGAACTAAATAATCTAAGATATTGTTGCAAATTTGAAAATAATTCTTTTTTGTAGAAATTCTGTCAAAGAGGCTTAGTAAGTTGATTAAATGTTAATTTTCTGCATTTCTAGTTTGTTTTAACGTTAAAATAACCTAATTTTCCCTTAAACACACATTAAAAAGCTCCAATATGGCAGGTAATGGATTTGGCGCCAAATTTGGCGACTTTTCCACTTGGCGATTTTTTTGGTGACTTTTGGCGAGAAAATCCATCGTTCATTAATAAACTTCATTGAGACACTCATATAATCTATGTATGCATCAAAATTCAAACAAATTCGGAATACGCTTTTTACAATTTGAATTTGAAATTTTCAAGTGGTCTCCACTTGAAAACAAAATGGTGGAGCAACTTGGTTAAGCAACTCATCCAAGATATTCATAACACAAGTTATGGCACTGTCCAAATTTGGTTTGATTTCGAGTATTATTTCGGAAGTTATCGTGATTTTAAATTTTCAAATGGTAGCCTGATTTCAAGTGGCCCCGCTTAACTTAAGATATCCGCCACTTTATTAAAAATGGCGGATACGTTCATTAATAAACTTCACTGAGACACTTATATAGTCTATGTATATACATGAAAATTCAATCAAATTCGGAATACGCTTTTTACAATTTGAATTTGAAAATATCAAGTGGTCTCTACTTGAAAACAAAATGGTGGAGCAACTTGGTTAAGAAACTCATCCAAGATGTCCATAACACAAGTTAAGACGCTGTCCAAATTTGGTTCGATTTGGAGTATTATTTCGGAAGTTATCGTGATTTTAAATTTTCAAGTGGTAGCCTGATTTCAAGTGGCCCCACTTAAGATATCCGCCACTTTATTAAAAATGGCAGATAAATTTCATTAATAAAGTTCATTGAGACCCTTATGTAGTCTAGATTTACATAAAAATTCAAGCAAATATTGCTTTAAATACGCTTTTTACAATAAGGGTTAGAAATATTCAAGTGGCTACCACTTGAGAACAAAAAGTCGGAGCAACTTGGTTAACGAACTCATCCAAGATATTCATAACACAAGTTAAGACACTGTCCAAATTTGGTTCGATTTAGAGTATTAATTCGAAGTTATCGGGATTTTAAATTTTCAAGTGGTAGCCAGAATCAAGTGGCCCAGCTTAACTTAAGATATCCACCACTTTATTAAAAATGGCGGATACGTTCATTAATAAACTTCATTGAGACACTTATATAGTCTATGTATACATCAAAATTTAAACAAATTCGGAATGCGCTTTTTACAATTTGAATTTGAAATTTTCAAGTGGTCTCCACTTGAAAACAAAATGGTGGAGCAACTTCGTAAAGAAACTCATCCAAGATATCCATAACACAAGTTAAGACGCTGTCCAAATTTGGTTCGATTTGGAGTATTATTTCGGAAGTTATCGTGATTTTAAATTTTCAAGTGGTAGCCTGATTTCAAGTGGCCCCACTTAAGATATCCGCCACTTTATTAAAAATGACAGATAAATTTCATTAATAAAGTTCATTGAGACCCTTATGTAGTCTAGATTTACATAAAATTTCAAGCAAATCTTGCTTTAAATACAATTTTTACAATAAGGGTTAGAAATATTCAAGTGGCTACCACTTGAAAAAAAAAAGTCGGAGCAACTTGGTTAACGAACTCATCCAAGAAACTCATCCAAGATATTCATAACACAAGTTAAGACACTGTCCAAATTTGGTTCGATGTATTAATTCGAAGTTATCGGGATTTTAAATTTTCAAGTGGTAGCCAGATTTCAATTGGCCCAGCTTAACTTAAGATATCCGCCAGTTTATTAAAAATGGCGGATACGTTCATTAATAAACTTCATTGAGACACTTATATAGTCTATGTATACATCAAAATTCAAACAAATTCGGAATACGCTTTTTACAATTTGAATTTGAAATTTTCAAGTGGTCTCCACTTGAAAACAAAATGGTGGAGCAACTTCGTAAAGAAACTCAACCAAGATATTCATAACACAAGTTAAGACGCTGTCCAAATTTGGTTCGATTTGGAGTATTATTTCAGAAGTCATCGTGATTTTAAATTTCAAGTCCTAGCCTGATTTCAAGTGGCCCCACTTAACTTAAGATATCCTCCACTTTATTAAAAATGGCGGATAAACTTCATTAACAAACTTCATTGAGACCCTTATGTGGCGTGCATTTACATCAAAATTCATGCAAATCTTGCTTTAAATATGCTTTTTACGAATCCCGGAAAAAATCGCACCGGAAAAAATCGCACGGAAAAAATCGCACCGGAAGAAATCGCACGGAAAAAATCGCACCGGAAGAAATCGCACTGGAAAAAATCGCGCCGGAAAAAATCGCACCAGGAAAAAATCGCACCGGAAAAAATCGCACGCGGAAAAAATCGCACCGGAAAAACATTCATGTTTGCGTACACACATGCCTCTCTCCCCAGAAAGCAAAACTCATCTTAAGATTCATATGGGCCTTAGGCAATAAATTTTAAATTCAATTTAATCTTATAAACGAGGTTACAGAAAAGAAAAGGGCGGTGGTATTATTAAATTGCATGCTCTGTCCCTCTAGATCCGGAAGAGCGGATATATATGATAATTTAACAACTTTCTAGAAATAAAATTTAAGAAAATAGTAAATGTTTGAATACCAATCAGAGATATGGGGATTCCAAAAAAAAAAAAAAAAAAAAAAAAAAAAAAGGACACCGGAAGAAGGGCATTCCAATTCGCGAATCGCAAAATAAAAAATATCAAATAAGGAATTTAAAGAATAACTTTCAATTGATTTGGTGCAACATTCATTGGAAAAAAAAGGGGGGGGGACTAAGTGCAGGTTGAAAGAAAACAATTGTTTTTTATATCATCTTCTTACCAATTTTAATGAAACATTTTATAATCACGTACAATTTGTGAAAAAATTACAGTAAGTGTCAGACATACTTGGGGGTGGGGGATTAAAGAGGGGGGAGCAGAGGAAAATAAGGTGATGTTTTATATCACTATTTTACCGAATTTAATGATATATTCTATAACAATCACTTACTTTTTATGAAGATCACAATGAATGTACTATACACCTGGGGGGGCAAGGGGGGGGGGGGAATAGATGGAAATAAAATATATTCTTCTTTAAACTACCCCATTATCGATTAAAGAAAAAAAAAACTTTGTATAATCATGTACAATTTGTTAAAAAAGAAAATGTATTTCAGTTCTATATTTTAGCGTGCTGTTATTGTTTTAGTTCTATTAATTGCTAAATTTTAAGATTAAACTTTATTACGTTATCTATTATTTATATATATATATTATTTTTTGAAGTGAAAACTTCTTTAGGCGCGTTGAGCACTTTTGGGTGAATGAAAATCATGAAATTCGCGTCATCGTCAGCGAAGGCTTTCCATGAGAATCGAAAGTGGAATTCGAGATTTCAGCTGATTTACACGTATTGAGGTGTCCTGCATGGGTTTTCTTTTGTATCTCAGCTACAAATTAAAATAATTTCATAAGTAATACATCATTAGAAAGCTTTGTTGATTTAGAATCGAACAGTAGATTAGAGAAATTTCTACCGCCAGATGGCATTGTAATATTTAAAAATTTCAAGATTTGAAATTCTAACTATGATTAAATTATTTTTAATACATCATTCGAAAGGTATTTTTAAGTTCTTTTATATTATCGAAAGTGGAATTCGAGATTTTACCTGATTTACACGTTTTGGGGTATTCTGAATCGGTTCTATTTTGTATCTTAGCTACTCATTAAAATAATTTCATAAGTAATCAATATTTTAACCTAATATAAGGCTTAGTTCATTTAATTTGGGAGGCTACAAATATTGTGGCGAATCATATAATACAGATCATAAACACTTCTTTACAAACCAAAAATAATTCGAAAATAATAATCTAATAGCTCGACGATACAATTCACAAGTTCCTTAGTTTTCACTTCTATCGTCAGTCCCCAAACACTGCTTTGATATATATATATATATATATTTGAGGGGGGGGGCGTAAAGAAAGGGGGGCGCAGAAAAATAAAATATTTTTCATATCACCATTTTACCGATTTTAATGATATATTCTATAACTATCACTTGCGTTTTATGAAGATCACAAATGAGTGTATTACATACCAGGGGGATCAAGGGGGCGTAGATTTAAGTAAAATATATTATTCTTTAAACTACCCTATTATCAATTTAAAAAAAAAACTTAGTGTGTATACATCTTACTGTTTAAGAAAAATTACAGTGAGTGTTACACATATCTGGGGAGCAGAGTGAAGAAAATGGTTGTTTTTATATATAAGTAATATATAAGTATATAATGTTTTTATATGTAAGTAAAATATATTATTCTTTAAACTACCCTATTATTAATTTTAAAAAAACTTAGTGTGTATAAATCTTACTGTTTAAGAAAAATTACAGTGAGTGTTACACATATCGAGTGTTACACATATCTCTCTCTCTTTATATGTGTATATATATGTTACATAGCTGTTTAGAAATACGTTCTGTGATATAGTTTTATTCTCTGTGCGATTTTTTCCAGTGCGATTTTTTCCGGTGCGATTTTTTCCCAGTGCGATTTTTTCCCAGTGCGATTATTTCCGAGTGCGATTTTTTCCTGTGCGATTTTTTCCGGTGCGATTTTTTCCAAGTGCGATTTTTTCCGGTGCGGTTTTTTCCGTGCGATTTTTTCCGGTGCGATTTTTTCCGCCTCCCGCTTTTTACAATGTCGGTTTGAAATTTTCAAGTGGCTGCCACTTGAAAACAAAAAGTCGGAGCAACTTTTGGTTAACGAATTCATCCAAGATATTTATAAGATCAGTTCACTGTCCAAATTTGGTTCGATTTGGAGTATTATTTCGGGAGTTATCGTGGTGACAAAATTTTCATTATAGATAGATAGATAGATATAGATAAACGAAGTGATTGCAATAGGTCGATTTCTAAAGAAATCAACCTAAAAGATAAATGTTTTTTCGGAACCGATAAAAGCCGATAATTCTAGAAAATATGCATTGAGGAATATATTTATATCAGTCTTATAAACGATATTATTTTCAAAATTTGGTATTTGGAATCTATAAAATGGAGGAAGTTTTAATCGATCATTAAGTGATATGAATGTTCGTTCGTTAAAGTAAGTTTCTTATTCTAATAAAAAATGGTTTCTTATTCTTATATAGCATTATATTAAAAGAAGTTCAGAGAGAGATTTAAATATAAGTATTATTGTTATTTATTTATTTATTTATTTTGGATTTTTAAACATGGAAAATTCTAGAAATCATGCATAAAAGAATTTATTTCCAATTGTCTTAGAAATCAGATTATACACAAAATTTGGTACTAGGGATCTGAAAAATAGAGGAAGTTTTATTTGATCATTATGTGATCTGAATATCCATTCCTTACAATAAAAATGTTCTTTCCCTAATATAGCATTAAGTTAAGAGAAGTGAAGAGAGGAAAAAAAGAATCTCATTATATATATGTGTGTGTGTGTATGTATGTATGTATGTATGTATATTTTTGGATTCTTTAAAAGTGGATAATTTTAGAAATCATACATAAAAAATGATTTTCTATTATTATTTTTTTTAATGAGAATTCGCGCAAAATTTGGCATTTGAAATGTATAACATAGAGGAAGTTCTAATCGACTATTACGGGAACTGAATGTCCATTCATCAAAGTAAAAAATTTCTTGTCCTAATAAAACATTATGTTAAGAAAAGTGCAGAGTAAAATAAAAAGAGAAGATTTTATTATATGTATCGAAATATCTATATTCGAATCCTTTAAACATGGATAATTCTAGAAATCGTACATAAAACAATATATTTATAACTCTCTTATAAATGATATTCTGCACAAAATTTGGTATTTGTATAAAATAGAGGAAGATTTAATCGGTCTTTACGTGATCTGGTTGTTCATTCATCGAAGTCAAATTTTCTTATCCAATTCAAGAGAAGTGCACAGAGAGAAAAAAAAAAAAAAAGATTTCATTACTTTTTTTTTTTTTTTTTTTCGGGTTCTTTAAACGTGGATAATTCTAGAAAACGCACATAAAATAAAATATACTTCCAGCTGTTGATAATTTATTTAGGCTCTTGTGGATTATTGTGGAAATTTATTATCTGTTTAATTTCCATGCCTTTAATAACTTCTATTCTTGTTTGTTTGTTTGCTTGTCCGGTACAAATCTTGCAATCGAATTTTAACTAACTTCCCTACTAGCTAGAAATTTGAAATTTTCACAGTAACTCAGAACCCGGTGACAACACAATTATTGCTGCACCAAATCTTCTGATCTAAAACTTAATTATCTTTCTTATACAGACCCGATACAGCATATTTTTAGTCTTAATTTTTTTTACACTTACAGTCTTAAATTTTCTTACAATAAAGTATTTCTTCTAAAATACATTCATCCAAAATTAAACTGCTCAAATAATAAACTATGGATGGGTCTCACCTGAAAGCTTCTATCGCAATAGGTCCGGATGTGGAAGGTGGCAGCTATGATCCATTATCACAAACTCTATGAAACTACAGCACTACTTAGATGGGGAGACATAATTTAATGCTTTGTTAGCATACATGTAAAACGAAACAGAAACAAAAACTATCAACAGTATTTACAATTAAATATTAAATTGTATTTTAACATTAAAGTCTTAAAATCTAATTAGTTCTAAAATATTAATTCTAGTTCTTAAAAGTTTTAATTGTTCTGTTTTAGGACCGGGGCGTCTGTAAACAAAACGATCTTAACGTAGCCCCATCTCTATTCAAGGTCCTTTCTGTTCTGATTCTAAAATGCATCTTTCGAATACTTCTCATTTCAAACCGAAAGAGTGGCGCAATAATGAAAAAGAGGCGGGCGCCACTCTGTCTGGAAACTCATTTGTTCTGAAAGCAGAAGAATGAAAGGGGAATCCCCGACAACAATACTTCGAAGTCCGATTTTCGAATTTTTGATTAGTTTTCTTATAAATAATTAAAATATGGAAATAATAACATCCTAATAGCGTTAAAATAGCCATTAAAATATTAACTATAATTCAATTGTTGCCAAATCATTTTCTTTCGACATAAAAATAAATACATTTAATTAAGCGTGAACGTTAAAAAATTATAAAATGTTAAATTAATCATCTTACAAAAATTGACGACATTATCATTTTAAAATTTTTATGCACATTGATTTATATTATTTTTGGTTTATCTCTATGATTCATCAAAAAAATTTAAAACATGGTATATAAAAAGTTTTTTTTTTTTTTTTTTTTAATCTTATAATTATTTTTGCTTTCTATTTATCTTGATACTTTATTATATAGATATATAGGTAGGTCTCACAAGTCTGTAGACATTTTTAAACTTCATAAGAATTTCTAGAATTTCTAGAATTAAATTCAGTTTGTAAGAAAATTATTCTTGTGTGGGAGGATTTTTTTTTTCTTTCAAGGGTGGGTGGGGTAGGGGGGGGGGGGAATTCAATTTCGTTGACAGAGGACGCTGAACAGACGTGTAACGAGAAATATACAAATCAAAGTTCTATATTTTGAATGGTTTTGCGATTAAAAGTTCATTTCATATTCTCGCTCCTACTTGTGCATACATAAAATTTTAATTGCGATGCTGATTTTGTAGCTAAAGAGTTACTGATGAAGATGTTTTAACTCAGCTAAGAATCGCTGACTAAAGCTGCAATTAGATATGTTGTTACTTGGTTGCAAACTGTAATTTGAGATGATATAGGACACATAGAATAGGAATTATATGCTCGTAAACACTTGCTTGGAAATAAATATAGTTTTTTATGGAAAGGTGTTATTCACTCACGTACAGCGTCCTCTATCGATGTAAACTTTAATCATTATTTTATTTTTTCTTTACAAAAAATGAAAGAAAAAATTTCTTTCTCGAGAATAATATTTTCTTAAACAGCGTTCAATTCTACTAATTCCTTCATTATATATATCATATATATATAAAAGTCTTTTCATATGATTTCAAGAAAATATTAAATAATTATTTAAATAAAACTTATTAACATGCATGTTGAAATTCTAATTATAGATTGTAACCTTTCCAATGATCAACAAGCTAGATTGAAAAAAAAAAAAAAGATGAAAGCAACTTGAATGTACATTTGGTTTACATACATATATATATATTATTGTATAATAAAAGATATAAAGTTATTTTCTGGTAAACACCAACATCATCAAGTAAAATAATTAGAAACGTTAAAGTCAGTTGGATCAGAACTGGATCAGTTCTTGCTTCCTTTCAAGAAAAATTAAATTATTATATAAAATGAAAATGAAAACATATTTGAATTAGGAAAGAAAAAAAAAATGATGCTAATATACTAAAAGCCAAACATTAAGTAAGCGAAAGGAAAAAAGAAGAAGAACTTTCATTTCTCTCATATCCCATACACTAGCTTATGTCACATGACATTAAAAAAAATGACGCAATGAAAGCATGATAGGAAAAAAAAAAAAAAAAAAAAAAAGGCAGGAAAAATGACTAATTCATGGAAGAGTTTTAGCAATGTTTATAAAAATGTTTATTGTTCCACCTACGGAAGGACTGAATTCTGCTATCTTTTAAATTAGCTTAGTTTTTCCTTCTTCAAATGAAAAACGTCATATTAACATAAATCAAAGAATCGCTTCTCTTTTGGAAAATTTTTCTCAATAAAAACTTTCTAAAACATTGAAATGACAAACAGATACATGCACAATATATATATATATATATATATATATATTTTGAAAGTCTATGAACTTAAATTCCTTTTATTTCTGAGAAACAAAATATGCCGTCTCCCTTACCATGTTTCATCGTTGAAATTAAATCTCATCTTTATAGTACAAGGGGGGGGGGAAATAATCCTATTAACTGCTTCACGCACTCCAAATAAAGTGCCTGAGAAAATGGACACGTGGAGAAATTTCACTTAAAAAAGTATAGAAGAATAATGTATGTTTTCGGCAAATTTGGTTTTCATATTAAAGTTCTGTTCGAAAAATATCGAAAAAAAAAAAGAGTTTATATATATATATATATATATATATATACAAAATGCTTTAGAAGTTTACTGAGATCATAGTAAAAAAAGGGGGAATTTATTTTTCTAACCATGTAATAAATTTATAGAAAAAAAAAAAACATTGTTTAATGTAACTTGTATATAAAAAAAGCATAAAGTAGTAATGCAAATACTTATTAAGTAACAGAAAATAATTAGCGCATAACGTAAAGGGCAGATAAAAATAAAAACAAATAATTCTGTTCTGCGGAAATGAGAAAAAGCACGTAAAAGGTTACTCTTCTGGAAATGCGCAAAAAGAAAAAAAAATACTTATGTAAACATTATAAATTCTAAAACTATGAAATGTTTCGCGTTAACCAGAAAAATATATATGTATATATATCAATGCAGAAAAGTTAGGTTTCACCGTTACATATCTTTATTAAATTTACAATTTTCAAAAATGTAATTAAAGTTATTAACATTAAATTATTGGAGACTGTTTTTAAATTTACTATACATGTTTAAAAATATTTTTTTTAATTTAAATTCTGATAAAAACAATATTCAAAACTAAGAGATATTATATCGTTCTTTCGTTTTCCCTAAATATTAACGACGGCGAAGAGACAGAGATGCGATACTTGCATTCTAGAAAAAAAAAAAAAAAAAAAAAAAACCTCGATTATTTTCAAATTAAAAACATGCTTATTGTAATATACATTGCATTACAATTGCATTACATATTACATTCAGATGCAAGTACTTTGATTTTTTTTTTTTTTTTTTTTAACTGTGCTAAATTAAATATATAGATTAACAGAATTAACATTAAATTATAAAACATTCCAATTTATGAATTTTTTTAATAAAATGAACTTTTTGTACAGTAAACTGTTAAATGTATGATACGAATGATGTTAAAAAGAGGCACTTCTAAAAATGCCAAATTTATAATTAAAATAGCCTTCGAAATAGACGCTTATGGGAAATTTTGTTGTATTCTGCCATATTTAGAAAATCGTAAATTTCCAATAACTTACCAAGTTTTTAAATTAGAATTTTGCGAATCAGTAGGGTTCTTACCGGTATCATAAGTAATTTAAAACTGATTAGACCTCTCTGTGATCAATTGTTTTTGAGATATCATGTACACAAACTAATAATCTAACACACTAACAAACTAACAGATACCCTAACAAAGAACACCATGTTAATTTTGTTTTTTTTCGGATTCCTCACACCTCAATACATGTAAAAATCTCAAAAGATTGATGTCAAAAATTTGCACGACTACTCAAGTTTTCCTATTTACACTAATAGGGGGAATTAAACACTTTAATGATAGTTTATTGGAAGATTGAAAATATAAGAGTACAATGTTTAAATGCTGAAATGGTCATTTTCTCATCTTCCTTGCTTCTTCCGAGTAACAATGTTTCGGCGACCATTTTGCAAGCTATCTTCGAACCGATGCTCTCCAAACTTAAGGTAAGTAACTTTTGAGTATTGCTATATGTTTGGCATCTAAGAATACCCCTAAGTAGTCGTATAAACCATTATTTTAAGCCAAAGAACAAGGGAAATATAAGAAAATATAAGTCGTTTTAGGCACAGTCTTCGATACCGGTATTTCGGTCCAAATTTCGCTTTGGCAACAGGCAGATTCGTATTCAGTGGTGTCGAATTACTCTAGAAACATTGTTTCCCCAATTGTTACATGAAATGCTTCTTGCATTGTTCTTTTTCGAAAACGTGCCTAGTCTATACGGGCAAGAAAACCTATGGTATCTATGCTGGAAAAAAGAAGGTATTTTCAAAATATTTGACATGTTTTATTTACTATTTAATTAATATATCAAGCAATTTGAAATGATTTGATAAGTCTATATTGATTTTATATTAATTGAAAATTATATTAATTAGAAGAGTCAATGCGAGTTACCATTCTTTTATGCATTCTGAATTCATATATCCTTAATGATTTCTTTTTCTTTTCATCTGAAAGTTCCTTTTGGCACTTAATCTGTCATAAGCAGTATGAGAGACTTCTCTCTGTAGTATCCAACTGTAGTCCACTGTCATATTGACGTTTCATCTACCTTTGTATCCATCATTTCTTTTTAATTTTCAATTTTTTGAAAAGTTGGTACGTCATGGAATTTTTTGACAATTTTTTCTGAAATCAGCGTCCGAAAATCTATCAGTATCAGTTATTGATTGATACTCTGAGAAAAAATTATGTAACTAACATCTAGAATCTAAATTGTGGCTCTAGAAAAAAATAGGTCCATGTGAAGTTTATAAATTCTAGTCCCCTTGGAAAGTGAGTTCTAGAAGCGCCTATTAGAATTCTAGAGAGTTTGTCTATATTATCGAAGGTGAACCTATTTGATAATATCTCCAAATAAATACGAACACAAGAGGCGGGTTTCAGCAACTACAATCTTGGTTCACAACCCAATTCTAGATAATCAAGCGAAAATGTCTCGCCATACAAAAGATTCAGAACATTCGAAATATTCAAAATACTGTTTCACCATCTAGAAATGTGTAGGCTAGAAATTCTCGATCATTTCGTCTATTCAGTTTATTGACGTGCCTTGAGCGCACAGTTCGGAAATCTATATTTCTAGTTAAAAGATTCAGAAAATGGTCACTTATTCATTCTAGAGGAAGGTGGTATATTTTTTTTTCACAGTGTAAACACTTTTTTGGTTACTGGCCTGTGTTATTTTACAGTCGGTGGCGAAATGTTTCGAGCGTTATCAATAATTCCTATGTAAAAATGGTACACTTAATGCTGCTTTTATATATGAATAATCGAGTCATGTTTTTAGTCAGTCTATGAATATGATTCGATAATTTATTTAACAAAACTGTATTAAGTGTATTTTTTTTTTATTCATGAATTATTGCTTGCGCTCAAATAATTTTGCTGCCGACTGTAATCTGAATTGCATAGCATCCAACAATTCTAACTTTTAAATCCGAATTACCAGCAGTATATTAAACAGAAATGCATCATATATATTTTCGGTGAACAAATAAAATTGAATGAACTGAAAACATCTGTAAAAACTTTCCGGAATGAAGTCTCCGTTGAAAAGACGGAGACTTTACACCTGTAAAACTCGTTTCTTTTTCTTTTTCCTTTTTTTTTTTATTAAGTTATGAATTTTAATGTCCCATATTATTTTAAACTGAAAAAATTCATAACTTAAAAAATATAATATGTAAAACGTTTTATTTACCACATTTAAATATCGACCACTTTAACTATTTATATATTCATCAATTTTCTCTTAAATTTTATGTACATAAAATATATCAAAGTACTTCTGTTTAAAATAAGTAAATTAGAAAATTATTTAAGTGACAGAAAAATGTGTTTAATCTGTAATTAAAAAAAAAAAAAAAAAAAAATCAGTCTTTAACATTCATCCCTTAGAAAAATGTGTTTAATATAAACGAAAAGTTAAAAAAAAATGTGTTTATTAAAAGGCATTTTTTGCCTTACTTTCTTTAATTAAGATAATGGAAATTACAAAATGTTTTGAAAAAATTGCTGAATTTAAATGCATCAAAGCCGTGAAAAAAAATTAATTAAATGCTTGTATTTATTAATTAAGTAATTATTTTAATAAACATTTTTCTCATGACTAAATTTCATTAAAATAAATTTCATTATGAAAGTTAATGGATATTGCAAAAATTTTCTAAATTAATTATTATAATATTAATCAATGTATTTTAGGAATTTGATACAAATACACCTACGTGTATAAACATATACATACACACTACATATGTATATGTTGAAGATTTTGAATAAAAGCATTAATTATCTATAATTCAAAGAAAAAGGAATTCTTTCGACTTTTAATAAGAATTAAGTAAATATTTTAGATTGGTTATAATATATAATTTTCACAAAAATTTTAGTTACCTAAGGCTTTTTTATATTTCTAAAATATATTAATCTCACTGGAATTGTCAGATAATGCACTCTTCAAAACTGGTTAAAATTTCCCATCTTAAAATGTAAAATGCTACATTATGATATATCATAACACAAATTGCTTTTATGGGAACCTTTTTTGTTCATAAAAAATCTTAAAACGCAGAAATGACAATATATATATATATATATATATATATATGTACTATGTTGTTTAAACTGCAGTATACACTTAAAATGTTTTTTTTTTTCTTGAGAAACAAAATATGCTTTCTCCCGTACCAAGTTTCATCGTTGAAATTAAATCCAATCTTTAAAGTAGAAGAGAGAGAGAAAAAAAAAAGATCCTATTAACTGTTTCACGCACTCTAAATAAAGTGCCCGAGAAAAAGGACATGTGGAGAATTTTCCCTAAAAAAAAAAAAAAAAAAAAAGTTTATGTTTTCGCCGAATTTAGTTTTATATTTAAGTTCTGTTCGAAAAATATGAGAAAAGAATTTTTTTTTCTTATACCCTTATACCTACAAAATGTATTATAAGTTTACTGAGAAGGTAACAAAAAAAAAAAAAAAAAAAAGGGGGGGGGGATTATTTCTGTAACCATGTAATAAATTTATATGTAAAAAAAGACATTTTATTTAATCTAAGTTATATATATATATTCACATAAACTAATAATTAAAAAGCTTATTAAATAAGAGAAAAAAAAATAGAGCATAACGAAAAGGGCAGATAAAAATCACAAAATTAATTCTGTTCCGCGGAAATGAGAAAAGCATGTAAACGTTTACACTTCGGATAAAAATATTCTTCTTTTTTAAATGAAATGTGCATAAAAGTAAAAAAAAAAAAAAATCTGAACGCAAATATCATAAATTTTATAAAGCAAGTAAAAGTTGTTTCTGGTTGAAATATTTTAGTATGATTCTTTATAAAACACATTTATAATGCAAAAATAATAATTAATATATATATATATATATACACTGATGGGAAAAAAAATCCCAACACCAGGAAGGAGCTGTGCTAGATAAACGAAATTTGGTAGGCGTGTTTATACATCTGAAAAATTACTTCGATTCAAATTTCGAGCTACGCGCATAAGTGTGGCGCTAGTAGCGACACTATGAACATGCAAATGAGGTTTGCTTTAAATAAGCGCTGTAAGGTTCGTGATCGTTATTTACAGTTGAGATTTGACGTAGTGGGTTAACGTTAGTCAAGGATGCCTCTAAGAAGACGAAGAAGCCATTATCAACAGCTCACTGAGTTTGAACGAGGTCGTGTAGTAGGGCTACGAGAAGGTGGGTTTTCTTTCCGCGATATTGCAGAAAGACTTGGCAGGAATGTATCCACTGTGCATGAGTGTTGGCAGCAGTGGTCAAGGGAAGGTACTGCCTCAAGAAGACCGGGTTACGGGCGGCCACGTGGCACTACTGAGAGGGAAGACCGCCGTGTTCGGCGTATGGCAGTGGCTAATCGTACTGCGTCTGCAGCTGAAATTCGAGCTGAAGTTGGCACCACAGTGACACAACGAACTGTTACAAATCGGTTACTTCAAGGACAGCTCCGAGCCAGACGCCCTGTAGCGTGCATTCCACTGACTCCAAACCACTGCCGTTTGCGACGTGAGTGGTGTCAAGCTAGAGCTCATTGGAGGACGGAGTGGAGATCTGTTGTGTTTTCTGATGAAAGCCGGTTCTGCCTTGGTCGCAGTGATAGCCGTGTGTTGGTTAGAAGGAGGCCAGGTGAACGCCTGCTAGCGACCTGTCTGCGGCCTAGACACACAGGGCCTACTCCTGGAGTTATGGTTTGGGGAGCAATTTCGTATGACAGCAGGAGCACTCTCGTGGTTATCCCACGCGCCCTGACTGCAAATTTGTACGTCAGTCTAGTGATACAACCTGATGTGCTGCCATTCATGAACAGCATTCAAGGGGGTGTTTTCCAACAGGATAACGCTCGCCCTCATACCGCTGTTGTAACCCAACATGCTCTACAGAGTGTCGACATGTTGCCTTGGCCTGCTATATCACCAGATCTTTCTCAAATCAAGCACGTATGGGACATCATTGGACGACAACTCCAGCGTCATCCACAACCAGTATTAACCGTCCCTGCATTGACCGCCCAAGTGCAACAGGCATGGAACTCCATCCCACAAACTGATATCCGACACCTGTACGACACAATCCATGCACGTTTGCATGCTTGCATTCAAAATTCTGGCGGTTACACTGGTTACTAATGTACCAACATTTCACATTTGAAATGGCTCTTCTCGCCAGTGGCTCTACCTTTGATCTTGAAACTTTAATCAATTAAATATGTTACCTAGACAAATATATTGCTGAAATTTCATTACTGTACAATAATTTTTTCTTGGTGTTGGGATTTTTTTTTCCATCAGTGTATATGATTGCAGTCGGCAGCAAAATTATTCGAGCGCTAGCAATAATTCCTTCATTAAAAAGAAAAAAAAAGTACACTTAATACTTATTACTTACAAACTTTGAATAAACACCATAAAATGCAATAAACTCGCAACAATTGTTTCGGGTCGAAAAAACACACGACCCTTCATCAGGCGAACAAAGTAAGCACGAGTGCTGCAGTCAAAGCGGCAACGCACAAAATCGTTTAAATGAAAAGAAAAAGTTTATAAAGTAGAAAGTAAATATAGCTACTGGTGTGAGTAGAATTGAATAAAAAACAAGATAATAAATAAATGAGTGAGATTAAACATATAACAATCTAAGGATAACAAAAATTAAACTAAAATCTAAGTTACGTGAGTAATTTCCAAGCATCAGAGAAGAAAGGAGTGGAAGAAATATCATTAACAAGATTTTTCGAATTTTTAAATATGTAAAATGCTTCATGAATATCCAAATGGGAGGAACAGACAGGAGATGAAATTATGTTAGTTTTGGAAAAATCAAAACGATGACCATGAGACCAGCAGTGGGAAGCAATAGAAGATTTGGTAATCTCTTCATTACGAACATTCCGACGGTGCTCATTTATTCTGTATTTCAAACGCCTCCTAGTTTGACCAATATAACCTAAGTTGCAGGACGAACACGGAATTAAATAAATTCCAGAACGGTTTTCGGTGGGAATGGGATCCTTAAGAGAAGAGAATTTTATTTTATTGACGGGTTTGTAAATAACTTTGAAACCAAACGGTGAAAGAATTTTAGAGATTTTAAATGAGAGTGATGAATAAAAAGGTAAAACAACTGGGATGAGACTGTGATCGTTTAATTTGGGAGCAGAACGTTTAGGATTCTTAAATTTATATAGAGCTTTATCGATGATAGATGGGGTTATAGCCACGAGAGAGAGCAAGAGATTTTAAATGATTAATTTCTTTCGAAAGATTAGACGGATCAGAACAAATGTGTAAGGCACGGTAAACATAAGTGTAAAAAGCAGACATTTTTTGTTGAGGGGCGTGGTTAGAGAGAGCATGCGGCGGCAAAGAGACTGAGAATGGTTTTCTAAAAACAGTAGTTGAGAAACAATCCTTTTCTTTATTCACAAGAACGTCAAGGAAAGGCAAAGAGCAATCCTGTTCAACCTCAAAAGTGAATTGAATGCATGGGTCAATCGAATTGACCAAAGAAAGTAAATTGGACAAATCAACGTCAGGGGAGACAAGAACGAAAGTGTCATCCACATACCTAAACCAGTGAGGAAATTTATATACACCGAAAAAAAATTTATTTACTTTATATACTTCCACACTGGTTTAGGTATGTGGATGACACTTTCGTTCTTGTCTCCCCTGACGTTGATTTGTCCAATTTACTTTCTTTGGTCAATTCGATTGACCCATGCATTCAATTCACTTTTGAGGTTGAACAGGATTGCTCTTTGCCTTTCCTTGACGTTCTTGTGAATAAAGAAAAGGATTGTTTCTCAACTACTGTTTTTAGAAAACCATTCTCAGTCTCTTTGCCGCCGCATGCTCTCTCTAACCACGCCCCTCAACAAAAAATGTCTGCTTTTTACACTTATGTTTACCGTGCCTTACACATTTGTTCTGATCCGTCTAATCTTTCGAAAGAAATTAATCATTTAAAATCTCTTGCTCTCTCTCGTGGCTATAACCCATCTATCATCGATAAAGCTCTATATAAATTTAAGAATCCTAAACGTTCTGCTCCCAAATTAAACGATCACAGTCTCATCCCAGTTGTTTTACCTTTTTATTCTTCACTCTCATGTAAAATCTCTAAAATTCTTTCACAGTTTGGTTTCAAAGTTATTTACAAACCCGTCAATAAAATTAAATTCTCTTCTCATAAGGATCCCATTCCCACCGAAAACCGTTCTGGAATTTATTTAATTCCGTGTTCGTCCTGCAACTTAGGTTATATTGGTCAAACTAGGAGGCGTTTGAAATACAGAATAAATGAGCACCGTCGGAATGTTCGTAATGAAGAGATTACCAAATCTTCTATTGCTTCCCACTGCTGGTCTCATGGTCATCGTTTTGATTTTTCCAAAACTAACATAATTTCATCTCCTGTCTGTTCCTCCCATTTGGATATTCATGAAGCATTTTACATATTTAAAAATTCGAAAAATCTTGTTAATGATATTTCTTCCACTCCTTTCTTCTCTGATGCTTGGAAATTACTCACGTAACTTAGATTTTAGTTTAATTTTTGTTATCCTTAGATTGTTATATGTTTAATCTCACTCATTTATTTATTATCTTGTTTTTTATTCAATTCTACTCACACCAGTAGCTATATTTACTTTCTACTTTATAAACTTTTTCTTTTCATTTTAAACGATTTTGTGCGTTGCCGCTTTGACTGCAGCACTCGTGCTTACTTTGTTCGCCTGATGAAGGGTCGTGTGTTTTATCGACCCGAAACAATTGTTGCGAGTTTATTGCATTTTATGGTGTTTATTCAAAGTTTGTAAGTAATAATTTTTACAACGCCAGTTTTGTGATGCTTCTTTATGAAATACACTTAATACTGTTTATTTAAATAAATCCTTGTCGAATCCTGTTCTTAGACTAAGAAAATGATTGGATAAGGTTTTTTAAATAAAACAGTATTAAGTGTGCTTTTTTTACATAGGATTATTGCTAGTGCTCGAGTAATTTTGCTTCTGGCTGTACAGCAAAGTTGTTACACTGATGTGAATATACAGTATGATTTTGAAAGACTTTCCCAATTTCGAAAAACAAATTTTTGAAATAGTGATAGATAGAAAAATTAAACATGTGGTATCTTGGACAAGCATTCGAATTCCATTAGTGCTATTTTTGTTATCATGTAATAAATTTATGAAAATAAAAAATAAAAAATCTTTATTTTAGCAGTTCGAATTCCATTCGTATTATTTTTGGAACCATCTAATAAATTTACAAAAATGAAAATAAGAATATGTTTATTTTAACATACATTTATGCAAACAAAAATACATAAATTTAATTTAAAACTTATTAATATGACATTTCATTGTAACAAAAATAAGAAAAGCGTGTAGCTCAGTGTCTGTTAGAGGTGAGTTCGGGCTCTATTTTGGCAATCCGAGCCCGCACGAGCCCGAAAAATTTTTGAACTGAGCTCGCCCGAGCCCGAAAAATTTTTGTGTGATCAGAGCCCGAGCCCGATACTGAAAGTGGTACGCTATGCAACGCATACACAATAGTAAAATTAAATACCGTTTTCATTTTCAAATTAATTTTCTTATTATCAATCCTCAATTTAAATAACTATAAATGTTACTATAACAATTTATAATGCATGTGTCTGTGTATACATGTATATATTTATATAATATATATTTATAGTGCAGCCCATTGTTTATAACGCGCCTATCGGGGGACAAAAAATTTTTCCGAATGAGTGATATAATGAAGCCCAATATAACGAAGGAGGAATATTACTGTATAACACTATGACATAATATGCATCCCGTTGAAAAAAAAAGTTATATTTAGAAAAAGGAAAGTCAAAGCTACTAAGGTTTCCAAGATTATTTTGTGATTTATAACCTATCATGACTATTATGGCATTACTAAAGGTGCTCTCAAAATGAATAATTTTTTTTCTGTTTTTTTTTTTTTTTTTTTTTTTTTTTTAACATTTTCCAGTTAGTGAAGAATAAAATAAACGAAACTTTTAGCTTGAATCCGAGCCCGCCCGGGCTCGGGCTCGGACTCGGGCTTACGGGCTCGGGCTGAGCCCGTCTCATGTCTAGTGTCTGATATAAAAATTTTGTAATTTCTTACTTCCATTACCAGACTACCGTAGATAATGGGATTCCATTCTGTCAAAATGTTTGATATCATCTAATTTTTATGTTTTGAAGTCTCCTGGTTTCAAAAAAGGGGTTTTTGTCAATTGGTCATTATGTGTGTATGTACATACAGTCGGTAACAAAAGTCTCCGAACACAAACAAAAATTCCTATATAAAAAAAGTACACTTAATACAGTTTTGTTAAATAAATCCTTGTCGACTCCTGTTCTTAGTTAGTCTAAAAACAGGATTCGACAAGGATTTATTTCACACAACTGTATTAAGTGTACTTTTTCTATACCGGAATTTTTGCTAGTGTTCGGAGACTTTTGTTACCGACTGTATGTGCACTATATATATGTATATACGGAATTTTATGACTATAATATCTTCGAAAATAATAAAGTGGAAACGATGAAACTTCAGAATTAAAATAGGTGTAGTGAGCAAATGATTTTTCCAACTTACAGTTAAAATAAGAAAAATGAAAGTGTCCGTATCTCAAAGACGACTATAACGATTTTCTTGAAATCTGCTATATAAATATGTCTTTTCATATTTATTAGTTGGTTAGTTCAGGGAAATTGGAAAGCGTCCTGTATAGGCAGGCCAATTTAAAGTCTCGCAAGTGCATTCCTTTAAAAATGTACGGACATATATATATATATATATATTTAATCTCGCCATATTAATTCATTTTTAAATATCCTTTTGTGTGTAATTGTTCTTTTCAGGTCAACAGAAAACAGTTTGCCAAGTAACTGGAAATGGGACAGAAAGTTGGTATCCCAAAAACGACTCTAATGATTTTCTTGAAAATTTCTACATAATCCCCTTTCTAGATATTATTTTCGCATGTATTACTTGGTTAGTACAGGAAAATTGACAGTCACTCTGATTAGGTAGTTCAGTTATACATCTCGGAAATGAGTATTTTAAATAAAGCTCTAATGATTTATTTTTTTTCGAACTCACTATGTAAACTCATTTTAACTATGTTAACTCATTTACACCTGTATCATATTTTCTCTTAGAAAATAAAAATGTTATTTATCTATATTTTAGATCAATTTTATGTCTCCTAACTACATTTTATCTAAAAGCGTATATAATATGTTGAATAGTTAGGTAATGCATGCCGAGTGATTATTACGCTCCAGATTTTTCAATTATCCGAAAATAAACTGATAACATGGTAATAGATTAACAGATTTGACATTACCTAGAACATTCCACATATTTGCTAATAAAATGAATTTATTTTACAATAAACTGTGATAAAACTGTGTGGAAAATATTAACAAGTTCCAGTTTTAAATATACATGAAAATTTTTTAAATATTAAAATCTATTCGACAGAAGTTAAATTAGCAACAACATTTAAAACATAAATCCATGACATCCGAACGTACAAATATAAGAGAATACTTCGGTTTGAGATTTGAAAATGATTTAGCTTTTGAACAGAAACATGTAAAAATTTATTTATTTTTATTTTTTTGAATATGTCTGTGTGGCTATTTTTTACATCATAGTTTTTAGACTATACACGTTTTCAATGCTTTAAAGAAATCGACCATAATCAAACAAATTTTATTATTTTAAACATATTATACAGATTTAGAATTGTAATTTTTTTTTTTTTTTTTTTTTTGACATCATTTGTTTTATAAGAAATTAAGAAAGAATTGAAATATTAGGTTGTAACATATGAAATGTCCGATTTTCATGGTCTACTTAAAGAAAGAAAATATTTTTACAGAACAAACTTTATTAATCAAAATAGGAACCATTAGCTTCAATACACTTTTTACAACGAGAAACAAGTTTTTTTTATGCCAGTATCATAAATTGTAGTCGTCCAGGAGGCAACAAATTCATTGAATGCCATTTCAGCATACTTTGAATTTCTGAAGCATTTCTCCTGCAGGAAGTTATCGAGATGTTTGAAAAAGTGAAAATCTGTAGGTGAAAGGTCAGGTGAATATGGTGGATGGGCTAAAACTTCATAGTTTAACGTGTGCAGCTTCTGACGACTGATCATTGAAACATATGGTCTAGCGTTATCATGGAGAAGAATAGGGCCCTTCCTATTGACCAATGCCGGCTGTTTACGTGTAAGTTTCTGGTGCATTTCATGAATTTTTCTACAATATTTATCCGCTGTGATGGTTTCGCCTGGTTTTAGAAAGCTATGGTGAATTAAACCAGCTGAGGACCACTAAACAGTAACCATAACCTTCTTTTGATAGAGTTTCGGCTTTGGGAAGTGTTGTGGAGCCTTGTCAGCATCCAGCCACTGCGCTGAACGTTTACGATTGTCGTACAGAATCCACTTTTCATCACAAGTTGCAATTTGATTGAGAAAAGGATCATTTTGGTTACGAAGAAGAAGGACAGATGAGATTTCAAACAGTTTGCGTTTCTGATTCTCATTCAATTCATGAGGAACCCATTTATTCCTTTTTTTAACATTGCCAATCAATTTTAGATGACGTGGAATGGTTGTAGGAGATACCTTGTTCTTCTGCATAATCTCTAACAGTATTGCCTGGTTTTTTTTCAACTATTGCTCATAAAACTTCATTGTCCACAACAGTCTCTGGTCTGCCCCGGTCTTCATTTGTGAGACTCTCATCCCCAGTTTCGAACTTTGCATACCAACGTCGAATGGTACGTTCATTTAAAGAACCCGTTTCCAAATGCAGCATTAATGTTTCAGGCCGCTGCTGCAGCATTATGCTTACTTTTCCACTCATACAAAAATAGCACTCTAAAATCTCTAGAATTCATCCTATGATTAAAGCTATAACTTACCACCAAATCACAATATTTTTATTTGAAACACATCAGATGAAAAAAAAAAGGTTTTAGCTTTAAAATGATACATAATTAATGACTGAATACAAAAGTTTATAAAGAACCAAATCTCAAAAAATCTACTGGTGAGAATCGGACATTTCATATGTTACAACCTGATATTTGAACTAACAAACTGTGAATTCAAGAGGCAAATTTTAGATAACTGAGTTAGGATTGTTTTGATTGAATTCCGTTTATAAATCTAGTTGGCACTAGTGGTCTTTGTTTAGTTACCTGTTATATATTGATTTTAAAAGTTTTTTCTATAGTACATACTTTATTCATGTTAAGATAAACGAATCCGGCCGATTACTCAGCATTATATACACTGAAGTGTTTCATCCTTACCTTCCTACTAATCGATGCAATTATTTTATCCAAATTTACAGATTGTTTTCATTAGCATCTACTTCAAATTTTAATTTTCAAACAATTCCATACTATTTCCAAAGCAATAATCCTCTAAATGCGCTGTCAAGATAAATTTTGACGCATTATCCCATGTTTAAATAATCTTAAATTTTAAATAATATAAGTACGTAATTAAAAATTAGCATATTCATAATTAATGGTGTTTATTCCAGTGTTTGAAAACTGGTCTGACATAATTGTAATAGAATTTCTCATAATGCATCATTATCCAAAATTTTACCCTTCTCTGTGATATTAAGACAATCGTAAATTTAAAATAATTTACGAAGATATTAAAATAGATTGGTGAAAATAAATAGGATAGGGAAAATAAAATATTGACTAACCTAAAAACGGAAAAAGTTATCGTGTTGACAAATTAAGTTTCCGCCACTTGGAAACAAAATGGTGGAGCAAGTTGCTTCGTCAGTTAATCCAAGATATTTGTCAAATAATTCCACTGTTCAACTTTTGTTCGAATAAGATTAGCATTTCAAATGTTACCGTGATAACAAGTTCTTAAATGGCAACTTGAGCAACCTGGACAACTTGGAAACAAATTTTTGGACTAACTTGCCCACTGAAATCATTTAAGATATTTGTATGATTCCACTGTCCAATTTTGTTTCGAATTAAGTAATTCAAAAGTTATCGTGATAACAAATTTTCAAGTTACCGCCACTTGGTAACAATATAGAGAAGCATGTCGCCCAGTGAATTTATTCAAGATATTTGAAAGATAAGTTCACTATCGAACTTTGAATCGAATTAGCTTAGTATTTCGAAATTTATTGTGATGACAATTTTTCAAGTGTCAATCTGATTTTATCTGGCCGCAATTTGGAAACAAAATAGCGTAGCAACATGCTCAGCGAAATCATCCACGGTATTTGTATAATAAGTTCAATGTCCAATAGGATGGAACGAAAAAACCAACTTCTGATTTTTAATTTGGAATAGCGCTGAAAAGTTGCCTTTTGGTGTAGATAAGGTAAATTAAAAATATGAAACATATTGGAGTACATCTTGAGGTGCCGCAAGGACATTAAAGTTTCATAAAATTGAAAAAAAAAACGATAAAACCAACTTCTGATTTTTAATTTGGAATAGCGCTGAAAAGTTGCCTTTTGGTGTAGATAAGATAAATTAAAAATATGAAAAAGATATGAGTACGTCTTGAGGTGCCGCAAGCACATTAAAGTTTCATAAAATTGAAATCTTTGCTATATTTTAAAGGGTTTTTTTGCGGGTCTCGATTATAAAACAAAATATTTCAAATAGGCGTTTTATTATGAATAGAAACAGTTTTACTATTGCATTGGCATCAGGAAGCATGAGTCATCGCCGGAGCAGACGTTGTGAGGGAGAAGGGGGGTGGAAGGAGGCGGAGATTTGTCTGCGTGTACTGACACGTGACACCTGACAAGCTCAGAGCAGGTGTCAGGCTTTGCGAAGTTCAGTTGAGTGGACGTCTCCGCACCGTTTAAGGTATATTTTGTTAGTTTTAGTTTGCATAATACTTTATTTTTGAGAATAAAAATGGCTCAGTCTAAAATAGTGAAGACAAGACAAATGTCGGAATGTCCCATTTTTGGGAAATTTGGTGATTTGTGTGAAGTTGAACTGCCTACTTACGAATACATTATGAAGTGTTACTGTTATATTAGACATAACCTCAAAACTGCTTCAGAGAAGGATCCTACTGTAAGTGAAATATGTGACATTTTAGTTCCCAAAATAGAACAAATATGGTCAAGAGCTTCTATTCCCGTTGTTTCTAGCAAAAGAATTTTACAAATGATAAAAGCTTATCATTGTAAATATAGGAATTTATTAAGGTCTAAAAGCAGAAAAGGGTCAGATAAGTTTGACTGTAACCTTGCAAAATTTAGAGAAGAAGCGAAACGTTTATTTGATATTGCTGCCTGTAAGTGTCCAAACTTTAATACTTGTACTTGTATAAAAGAAAAAAAAGTACCAGTTATGGAACAAGAGTTTCTGAAAGATCAACGTTCTAACAGGGCAATGGTTATAGGTAATATTGATAAAGCTACCACAAGCGCTTTGAGGAAGAAAGAAGTCAGAAAAAGTAAAGAACTACAGAGAATAGTTAAGTTTAATCAAGAACGGACAAAAAACACCAGTGCATTAGAAACGGTTACTGGCAACAATGACAGAGCTGAAAGGCAGCATTGTTCTTTACCAGAAGAGGCAAACCAACCAGGTCCATCAAATATACAAGAAGTCACACATCTACCAGGGCCTTCAAAACTGAAAGAAGTGAAAAACACTCAAATGCGTATTAAATTGTCATCTGTAGCTTCCATTGCTGACCGTATCGAAATATCAGATAGAGCTGCTGCAGCAATAGCTAGTGCCGCTTTACAGGACTTGGGTGTAATCACAGAAGAAGACAAAACCAATGTAATAGACAGGATGAAAATTAGACGAGCAAGATCAACACATCGAAAAGATCTCATTAATGACAGTCATTATCGTCCGATAACCGAAAATAGAGGATTGTTTTTTGATGGAAGAAAAGACAAAACAATTGTTCGAGAAAAGAAAGGAACTAAGTTGTACACAAAAGTTCTTTCAGAAGAGCACGTTTCACTAATAGAGGAACCAAACTCAAGGTTTTTAGGCCACGTAACACCTAAATCTGGCACCGAAAAAGACATAGCAGACAGTATACTGCAGTTTCTTGAAGATAGAGAACACAACAAACAACTTTTGAACTTTACTGCTATTGGCTGTGATGGAACCGTTGTAAACACGGGACATAATAATGGTGTGATTTCTTTGATTGAAAAGGAAATAGGAAGACCTTTACAATGGTTAATTTGTATGTTCCATGCTAATAAGCTACCATTGCGACACCTTTTTTGTCATTTAGATGGTAAAACGAAGGGACCCAATGAGTTTAAAGGCGAAATAGGTCAGCAGCTTGAAAACTGTGCTAATCTTCCTGCTGTTACTTTCATGCCAATTGAAAATATCCTTCCTCTTTTGGATAACAGAAATGATTTAAGTACAGATCAGAAGTATTTATTGGATATGAGTATAGCTGTATCAAGTGGAAATTGTCCACTAGATTTATCTTTAAGAAACCCTGGAAAACTTTCTCACTCTAGATGGCTGACATTAGCCAACCGCGTGCTTAGATTGTATGCGGCAACTGAAAATCCAACTGAAAATCTTAAGACTCTGGCTGAGTACATTGTGAAAGTGTATGCACCTGTGTGGTTTAATATTAAGTTAAAACCTTCATGTACTTATGGTTCCAAACATCTGTTTAAACTTATCTCATATTCACGCTATCTCTCAGACGACCTCAAGAACGTTATAGATCCGGTTATTCAAAGAAGTGGGTATTTTGCTGCCCCGGAAAATCTCCTTTTGTCCATGCTATGTGATGAACGCAAAATTCATAGAGAACTTGGTTTACGACGTGTTTTAAAAGCAAGAACAGAAAGTAGAGGGGGAGTGAGGAAGTTTAAAGTTCCAAAGATAAACTTCGATGCAAAGGATTACATCGACATGATCTTATGGCCTGAAAATAACGTAACTGAACCTCCCTTATTAAAACATGTTTCAAGTGACACTCTGAATGACTTTATACCGAAGACATTTGAAGCTGAACCAAATAGTAAAGTGGACCCGGTTATCGACTTTCCCCGGCTTCCTTGCCACACGCAAGCGGTGGAAAGAGCTGTGAAACTGGTGACCGAATCGACTCAAAATGTCTGTAGTTCAATCGCAAGAGAAGGATACATAAGAGCAAAAATTGACTCACGTGAGAAAATGCCAAAATTTCATACGAAAAAACAGTTTAATTTGTAAATGAAGTAGAAACAAAAATTTTGCAGCTGTAACATTTGCAATTTTTAAGAATACAGAAGTAAGAAATTTACAAAATTTAACATTACAAAATATTTTTTTATATTTATTATATTTTGTAAATAATATTTTTTCCCAATTCTAATGTTTATATTATATATGTATTTGAAACGATTTTTTGTAACATTATATGTAGGAGAAATTCATAAAAAATAATTTATCAAAGTTTATAATTTTTCAATTTTTGTACAAAATTTAAGCTCTTTGCGGCATCTCAAGACGTTGTAATATTGCAACCAAATTTTTAAAAATTCTTTTTTAACCTAAATGGCAACTTTTCCCCAGTATTTCCAAAATAAAATCTAAAAAAAAAAAAAAAAAATTAAGGCCTTTTTTTTATTTTTCAATTTTTTCAATGTTTTTACAAACTTTAAGCTATTTGCGGCACCTCAAGATATTATAGTATCGCATCCAAATTTTTTTTACTTCCTTTTGAGCCTAAAAGGCAACTTTTCCCCACTATTACCAAACTGATATCTAAAAAAAAATTTAAAAGGCCATTTTCGTTCCACCCTAAAGTCCAACTTTGATTAGAATTAATTCAGTATTTAAAAATTTATCGTGATAAGAAATTATCAAGTGGCACCGTGAATTCAAGTTGTAACCACTTGAAAGCTAAAGGGTTGAGTGAGATGCCCAGCGAATTTACCTGAGATGTTTGAATGATAAGTCCACTGCGCAAATCTGATTCAAATTGATTCAGTATTACAAAAGTTATCATAAAGACAAATTTTTAAGCATCTGCCACTTAAAAATAAAATAATGGAGCAGTTTACCCAACAAAATCATCCAAAATGTTTATGTTATAAGTTCACTATCCAATTTTGGTTTGAATCGGTTTAGTATTTCAAAAGTTATCGTGATATAACATTTTAAAGTGGCAGCTTGATTTCAAGTGGTCACAGCTTGGAATCAAAATGTCGAAACAAGTTGCCCATCCAAGATATTTGTATGGTAAATGAGCTATCCAACTTTGGTTAAAATAGATTCAATATTTCGAAAGTTTGTCGTGATCATAAATTTTCAACTGGTAGCCTGATTTTAAATGGACCCGCTTAATTTAAGATATCCGCCCTTTTGTTAAAAATGGTCGATAAAGTTTATTTGTAAACTTTATTGAGATTCTTATAGGGTTTATGTATACATCAAAATTCAACAAATCCGTTTTTTACTACGTTTTTTATAATGTGGATTTGAAATTTTCAAGTGACCGCCACTTGAAAACAAAATTTGCGAAGCAACTTGGGTAATGAACTCATCCAAGATCTTTATAAGATAAGTTTGGTGTCCAAATTGGTTCGATCTGGAGTATTATTTCGGGAATTATCCTGATGACAACATTTCCATTATACATAAATATAGAAATAAAACAAGTGATTGCAATAGATCGATTTCTAAAGTAATCAACCCAAAATCAGGTAGATTTTTTTTAAAATATCTAAGTTCTTCATACTATTCCGTGATGGAGAACTAAAGAGCTGTGTTATGAATTTCCCAGAGCACTTTTCAAATAATTGATTAAATTCAAAACTTAAAAAATATAATTTGTAAAATTTTCTTTTTTATTTAAAATCAAGTTATTGCAACACATCTAAGTGTCACCAACTTCATGAATTTAATTAATTTTTATGTAAAGTGCATTAACCATATTAAGATATTTCTTATTAATTAAAGCAGATTTGAAAGTTATATAATTAAAACAACAGAAAAATGTGTTTAATTTTATAAGTAAAAAAAGAAAAAATATATATCTCTAACATTCCTTTTTTTTTGCTTTAGAGGGCGGGGGATATTCTTTAATTAACATAATGGAAATTACAAAATATTAATATACAAAATATTAATTACAAAATATTAAAAAATTTAAATGCATTAAAGCCCTTAACCCTTTAACGCGCGGTGGTATACGTGTGAAACCACCTCCCAGCTGCAAAAACTCATCCCAGAAAATATTTAGCAAAAATTTACGTTTATAACGTAGCAGAAAAGGCCGTTTTTTTTAAACTTTAAATTTAAAATTTCTTTAAATTTAATTTTGTTCGTGAATTCCGGTGGCAGTATAATTTAAATGATCCGAATTTCCTTGCGCCGCAAAGGGTTAAAAATGTAATTGAATTATTGTAATAATTAGCTTAATATTATTTTAATAAGTATTTCTTCATGGCATAAATTCTGTAAATAATAACTTTTTTTTTTTTTTTTTTTTTTTTTTGTATGGTGATTAGAGGTTGGAACGATTATCAAAATTAATTATTGAATTCCTTATGAGCACACACACACATATATATACACATATATTCTTATGTACAGAAAAAAAAAGTTTTATTGAATGCACTTAAATCACATTAGATACACAAAAAAAAAAAAAAAAAAAAAAAAAAAAATCTTGTACATAAATAACAATAAGCCAATATTTATTACAATTATCCAAAACTTCCTTTCAAAAAGATGACATAAAATACATTGCTTTAAAAAATGCTTTTTGGTTGATAACATTTCTGTTATAATGGTATTATTATCTAGATTTTAACAGTTTCTTTTAACTTGCATTATTATTATTATTATTATTATTATTATTATTATTATTTGCGAGATAAAATCTCAAGGAAATTTAATCTTAATTTCCTATTTCCGTTAAAATTTTATTTCCTTAGTAATTCTTCCAGACAAAATTAAATTTATTCCTATCAAAGAATTTTCAGAAATTCAACCTTTAACAGTATCATGAAATGATTATTATGTAGAAAAATATCAGAGATAAAATTTTGTACGTAATTACATATGAGAAGTCAAATCTCGAAATAATTTTAAAGAAGCGTAATTTTATTTTTAAATAGAATTGTTTGTTTGCCTCTCTCTGGCAAATCTAATTTAAAGAAACGCCGTAACACCTTTTATTTTTACATAAATGTAAAGCATAATATTTATATTTCTTTACACATAATACATTATTTAAAAAATAGTGTATGTGTACTAGTGTATATGTATATATATATATATATATATATTTACATATATTTACATATATATATATATATATATATATATATATATATATATATATATATATACGCATATAAATTACTTATGCGCATATAAATTACATTTAAAGAAACGTGTCTAATGGAAACATTTTAAATTTTAAGAAGAATCTTTGTTCTCTAATAAGGAGAAATATTATATCAACAATTTTTAAAGATAATTTAAGAGTGAATTCAAAATATAATTAATAAACACAAATAAAAACTATATATTAAAAATATTTCGACTTTAAATCGTTTCGTGCGCACACACACACACACACACACACACAAAAAAAAAAAAAAGAAAACTTTTCGACAGTAAATACGTATAAAGTTGTATATTTTTGTATGAATGTTATTCCATCTCCTTTTTCTGTATAATTTACTAAATTATCACTATATTTTTGGCAGCTTTTATTTCTTGGCATCATAAGAGTATACAATAAAGCCCACGTCATTCTGGGGGGAAATTTGTTTATAAAATTACTCATTGCCTAATATATATATATTTAATTACGTTTCCACATCCGGAAAATTTACAAATGTTAAATGCTTTTCCTTTTTCCCAAAATTATTTTTTTTTTATTTTTAATATTTCATTTTGCAGTTAACAAAAAAGCAAAAAAATGCACCTACTTAAATTTTAGCAAGTTTTTAACTTAAAGAAAGGAAAAAGAAAGAAGAAAGAAACGATAGTCTCTTGAAACATTAATTTTGGGAGAATAAAAACAATTTTAATGGTTGTGATTTTTGAAAATTTGAAATGATGATAATAATAATAAAAATAATAAAGGATAATGAATAATTATATATACCGTGTGATTCTATCTCGTAAACTAAGAAATATAAAAACATATTTCCAATTGCAAAATTGGTGCAAATTAAGAGTAGATTTCAGATATGGCATTTTTTTTACAAGGGGCTGTGTACATATTAAATTCGAAATTAAATTTTTATGAGCCCCCCCTCCTATCACATGACTTATATTAAGAAAAATGTTCTCCTCAGCCTAAGAAGAAAAAAAAAAATCACGTTTCTAAGTGAAAATTTCGCTGAGTTACTGCATGCTGAAAATTCTAGCAGTTTTCGCCAAGTCTTAAGGGGTTGTATCAAAAGTGAGAAATTGTAAGTACTATAGATTTTGTAATAAGGCACAGATTGGTCAGCGATTGGAGGGGGGAATTCTTTTTCATACAGGGAAAGACGGCTATTTTAAACGGTAATGTCTTCTTTTCCCTAGTGAATACACATGAGAATACTCATTGATAATTTAAGAAATAAAACTTATGAATAACTTATGTACTAAAAAGAGATTTTCAAATTCATTTTTCTTTCTTTTCCTTTATACATTCTCTTATCCTTATACATGGTATAGAGAAAGTTTTTTTTTTTTTTTTTTTGAGTCAAATTTCCGAAAATTAGCTTTTGTTACATTTACACGTTTTCAGATCCTTTGAAATCAAAAATCATGTTTTTAGCGGTTGGCTGTGTTATTAGAATATCTCAAGAACAAATAGTAGCAGGAAGTCTAAATTCAATATTCTAAATCATTTTCATATTGTGATGCTAAGCTAAGCTATTCGTCGTGATCAGACAAAGGGTTGTGTACAAGGTCATCCAAGAGAATTCAAATACTTTACGTCTGTGAGCCAAATTTCTCATATGTACAGAGTGACATCTATAGACTGCCCTAAACAAAATGAAAAGAACAGATTTTTTATACGCATAAAAGCATGTTTTTGTAGATTGTGGTATAGCAATCATTCATCATTCATTTACAGGGTTACTCAGAATATTTGGATATATTTGAGCTATACTTGGAAATTGCTGGAAGTGTATTTCATTTTGTGTTACGTGTTTCACATATAACACTAAATTTACGTACACAAAGTCATGTGTATATAGTTTATAGACAATATACAGGGCTACCCAAAATTAAGGCAAACATTTTTTTATTATTATTAAATGTATTTGACGCATGGATTTGCTGCATTTTTTTTATGTCGAAGAACACTGCTGACACAGAGCGGAAAATTCATTTCCAATACCCATACTGTAAACAAAGTAGTTTTTCGAGATCGATTTTGTTCTGTATATTATCACGTTAAGAGGCCTCCTGAATACGAAAGTCAAATTTTTAGTGGTTGATCTGTATATACATATGAATTTTCGGCATAATTTAACAACAAATCGCTGTAGGAAATTCAAATTTGGCACTTTGGATTCCATACCTAAATTGCCACTTGAAAAGTTGATCTAGATTTGTAAGTTCCAAGGAAATTAATAACAAACTTGATTTTTGTTTTAATAAATGTAGGCACTATATTTAAACAAAAGGACAGTAACCCCCTCACATAGAATTATACATTAATACCATATCATATTCTACGAAAATAAAAATACAAATATTAACAATAAATATGAGTTTCTTTATGATTTTTACAGTAGAAAGTTATTTAAATGCAATTTATAAGAATGTCTGTCCAAAACGCAGTGCATTGGTATATTTTGATCGTTTCTGAACATAAACCAATTGTATAGGACATATTAATGACATTTTAAATAGGGAATATTCCCTAGTAAATCTGAATACCATATATATATATATATATATATATATATATATATTTAATTTCTGAAAATATTTACGGACGCTGGGGGCTGACAGACGGACAGATAGACAGATGGATATTCAGAACAAAAGTATGCAAACTGTAATCATATTCACAGTGAAAAATTGTGAGAAAACGTTTAATGTAAACGAAAATGCAATTCCAGCAAATGTTTGATAATAACCCTTAACTTGGCTGAATATTTTTGTGTGCCCTGTAAATCTAATGCTAACCATACTGTATACAACAGCAAGCATTCTTTTGTGCATATTAATAGCATATTTCAATTTTATTAAGATTTATGCAAAATAATTAAAATTCTGTTTATAGAAATATCTTTCATACATCGCAATGCTTTGGAATACTTTTGGGTGTCCCTGTATACAAACCAGCGATGGTATTTACTTCATTTTCTGTAGAAAATATCCGATAGTAAACTTGAATAACAAATTTCAATTTTTGTATGCGTAAATTAAAAATATTAATATATGGTTTATAAAAATACTTCTCATAGAACACAATGCTTTGGAATATTTTCGGGTGTCCCTGTGCACAAGCTAGCAGAGGTATTCCCTCCATTTTCAATAAGGAACATCCGATAGTGAACTCAAATAACACACATCATTTTCAGCAAATTCCATGAATATTCACCGGATTTAAAGCGCGGACAGACAGAAAGACGGATGGACAGACAAACAAACCGAAGTCATTAACACTTTTCAACCTTGTTGGAATTGTTAATGAGCCGCAGTCATTAAAATTTTCAACCATGATGGAAAGTGGTGAAAAAAAAAAAAAAAGTGCGAAAATTTCACACGGTTTTGCTAGTCTTTTAATTTTCTTCCTCTCTTAATGTGTTTTAATTTGCAGGTGACCCCCTAGGAAATATAACTATTAATTGTTTTAATAATACGGAATAATGGAAATTTGCATTAAATTCTTAAAACTGTTAATTTCATGTGTTTGAAGGATTTTATTTGCTATTTTAAAATGAAGAATCTTTTTTTACGTTTTCTCATCTCATAGATAACGCCTTAAAGTGAGTCCTTTGGCGTCGAAAAATAGATGCCAAAATTGAAGATAAAGTGTTATAAGTCATCATTTTCAAATGGCAATAACTCAGCGAGATTTTGACTTAGAGAGATTTTTTTTTCTACTTAGAGTGAGGAGAAAATTTACTAAATGTAAGTCGTATGATAGGAAGGACAGTATAAAAATTAAATTTTGTATTTTTATATTTATAAAGCCCCTGCCATATTTGAAATCTGTTCTTAAATTGCATCAATTTTGTAATTGGAAGTATTTTTCCATCTTTGTTAGTTTTCGAGATAATCGCTGTAACATCTATTTTGAATCACTCAGTATATATGTATATATATAAGAAAATATAGATTAAAATAGGCTTTGACTTTCGGCCAGGATAAATATTGTGCTCTCTTAAGGAGATAAAACCAATATAAAGAAAAAAAGAAAAGAATAATAAATATAAAAATACATAAATAAATTGAAAAATAAATAAACAAACAAACAAAAAGAAAAGAAGAAAAAATATGAGTAAGTTTTTGATAAATTTGTTCACAGTTTTCTGAAATCTTGATAATTTTCTGTAGGGAAAACTTCAATTATAAGAAAAAAATATATATATTATTTAGATTTATTTTATTAATTATAATATTTATCACTCTATAAATTAGGTACTGATGTCTTAATTACCCTAATCTGGCTAGAAAATTTTGCCATCAGTTCTAGTAAACTGTAGGTGACTGAAAGGACCCAAATGATATCTTTGATCAAGTCATTCAAAATTTATCTGAAACTTGTATGAATATGTGTTAGGAAATAATTCAACGGAGGCCAACCTCTAAGAATAGGTCTTTCGCATAAGCTATCGGCCTTAACCTAAAACAAAACCGAACCTCAACACTAAATTACTGTATAGTGCAACTTCTTTCCAGACTTTTTCATAGTGTCTTTGGAAGGACAGGATATCTCCAGAATGGAATAAGGATATTCTTGCGAAATGATAAACTATTCAAATGACCGTTATCAATTTATTCTTCTAAAAACATATGTTTCATTTTTTCTGTGAGAATTTTACTTACTGAACTGTATCTGCGTAACTGCCTCAAAGCTCTTATTTTAAAATTGCTCCAATCCCATACACGTTTATGCATTTTTCTAAATACGTGTGTTAAAATATATTTTCTTTATTACTTAAATAACAGCTAAAAAAATATCATTTTGTCTTCTTTCTTTTTTGTTGGTATGCCTATTTTCTTAATTCTTTTTTCTGTTGTTTATATGTTTGTCTGATGAGTACAGATATTTGTGCTTGTCTCGAGGAAGGTGTGCATCTCGAATAATTCTGAACTTATGTATTTTACAAGATTTTACTACAATAACATTTCTTTTATACCCATATAAGGACACAGAAAACATTCAAATCTTCCCTGTGTTGTGAGCACAGAACAGGCTGTTCAAAAATCAGCCCCATCTAACGCTACTAGTTCGCAACTAGTAATTTCTTCATTCATAATTTTATTTATAGAATATTTTCACTACCTTCTCTAGACTTTCCTGTATCATTTATTCAAAAATTAATTACTGTATTTTCTTTTTTATAAGCATTTTTGGCGAATTTTCTTTGTTTCTTGGCGTATCAATTTCATCTTCGGTCGAAGGAACATGTTAATGTTTGGAAAAGTTATTATATTTCACACGTATATTTAAATATCAACATCATAAGAATTGTATAATTTTCATTTCTTGATAAATTAAAACAATATCTTACTGATAATGTTGAAAAAAGTAGTTCTTATTCGACAAATTGAAAACCGTTACGTTGTGCACCACGGAAATAATCTGCTGTGTACGATTATTTGTTTTGTTATTTTCTACAGAAAAAAAAATCGACGCATTTTTTGCATAATTTACTAATATTTTTGACAATTTTGTTTCCAGGAATTCTCTGTAATTGAACGACACTTTTTTTTTTTTTTTTTTTTTTAAATTTAAACAATGAACAAACTTTTATGGAAACAATATCTTAATTTGAAAGTTGTAGGACAACTTAAAAACTTATCGATCAAATTTCTTTTACCACAAACTCCTTCCGCATTCGAGTGGACTTAGCAACTAAAATACCCAAACACCTTTTTTCAACTTCATGACCTGTCGAATCCAATTAAGTAGCTTCGTAAAACGAAATAAATCTTCACAAACTCTAAAACTACGAGTACTTGTGCGAGGACTCACAAACGTTCTGTATTGGAAAAAATAAATAAATTTAAAAATAAAATGTTGAATATAATCTTTTATTCTTCTGTAAAAAAATCTGTTTCCAAAAGTGTTTTATATTTTTGTAGCAGACATGTTTAATTATACACATTTAATGTATTTTGCATGTCACAGATAACTGTCTGGGCATGTACGTTTATTACAAATGCTTATTTTTTTTATTATCATTCTATAAATAATGTTGTATATAGGGGAGACTGGGGCACAGTGGACCTAGGGGCACAGTGGACCATCCCTATTTAAATCTTTTATTATTTAACCCTTTTAGTTTATATTGAGACTCATAGATGACAGCAGGGTACTACTTGTACACATTCAAAAAACCACATGGTAAATGCTAAGGTAGCCATTTTATACAATTTTTATATTTTGAGCTGCTCAAAGTAATTTTTCAAGTTTGAAGTTTTTTTAATTTCATCAGGATTCAACTATTGACTACAAGTATTGGATCATTATACAAAATTTCTATCATTATCTACTGATCACGATCAGAGCTAATAACTATTTGGTCAGAAGCGTATATTAAGTGAGCAAATATGCATTTATGTTTAATATAACGTGGATAATTGTGTTTTTTTAAACATATTAATACATGAAACAGATACATTGTTAAAAATGAAGTGCTCAAAAATGAATAAGGTGACATATTCATTTCGAAATGAATATTTTTGTTTCAAAAAAGAAAGCATACTTGTCTCATTTATGTAATATATCATGTTTTGAAATTATTATCTGTTAACTTCATAATTTATTATAAATATGCTGAATTAAAAAAAGTTCTTTAAGGGACATTTTACAAATTTAAACAGAAAGAGTTCAAACACAGAATCTATTCCCTCAAACCTCCAGAAACCTATTTCGGGGCGTTGAAATACTGATTTGCGGAAGAATACGTGAATGAGAATCTATGTTTGATATATTGGAACTCAAAATAAACTATGTCAATTTTTGAGCATGTTAATGTACTTAATAACTAGTATGTTGTGGCCACTACAAGCCTTTCTTCCATATTTCCCTGTACAAATTCACTAAAGGCAGATATACAATTTTTATTAAAATCACACAATCAAATGTGGAAGAAAATCATAATTATTGAAATTTTATTTTTCCGGCTGAGTGAAAATAATGCCTAGACCGGGAGTCGAACCCCGGATCTTTGACTTACAAGGTCAAGGCTTTACCAATTGAGCTGTCCATTCCGACACCCCGGTCAGCATTACTCACTCAGACAACCTTTAGGCAGAAACATCTCTGGTCGATCATGTAGATAGCTCGACAGAAATAAGTCGCAGGAAATGTAAAACACCATTAGATAATGGGAGAAAGAAATACAATTTTTATTAAAATCACACAATCAACTGTGGAAGAAAATCATATTTATTGAAATTTTATTTTTCCGATTGAGTGAAAATAATGCCTGTACCGGGAGTCGAACCCCGGATCTTTGACTTAAGGTTGTCTGAGTTGCCTAAAGGTTGTCTGAGTGAGTAATGCTGACCGGGGTGTCGGCCTGGATAGCTCAATTGGTAGAGCCTTGACCTTGTAAGTCAAAGATCCGGGTGTGAGGGAGTTGCTCACATATCCTTTTATTTCATCAAATTTATTCTATTATAATTAAATATCTATTTATTCCCAATGAAATTTATTAACTTTTAATATTCCTCTTTAAATATGTCAAACTTATTTTAAATTTGATGAATTTTTTATTGGAAATTAAAATACATTACATTTTCTAGTTTTAAGAACAATTTCAGCGATAAATCCATTGATCTCCTTTTTAGCATAATGCAATATATATGTAGGGATCTATACACAATTTAATTTTATTCTCCCTGAAAGTAATTATTTTTTATTTCTATTTCACTGAATTTCTCAATAAATCTATTTATATTTATAGCTGTAAATGTTCTATTAGAAAGTTTCCGGTATAATTTTTTATTTGTTTTGTTTTATTTTATATACAGATAATGTATTTAATCGCGGCTATAAATAAACTAATAACCCATAATTTAGACATCATGTCGCAAGAATTTAGTAATATATCATGATTACTTGCACCTGTTTTCCAACGGTCTTGTTGGCGCAAGTGATATATGCCAAGGTAGGGTGGCCATGTTTATAACCGTCTTTTCTTTTTTAAAAATTCCCATTAAAATAGCATTAACACAAAGAAAAATGTGTTGGCGCCCTTGGCTTTAAAATGTGGTGATTTTGCCACAATCTGGCAGTTAACAAGTGGGCTGTCGGATTGGATTCCACACACTTCGACTCTAGTCTCCGGGAATTAAACACGTAATCACTTAGCTCTCTCTCCCGCTAATTTATAACGGTTTCCATCAAAATTAAAAATCTGTGTTATTGCCTTTAAGTCTATAATAATAATATTGTTTGTTTTGAAAATAAATTTCAATAAAATATTCTATAGTTCAAGAAAAATTAGACTTAGTGTTATTTAAAAAGATTATATTTTTATTTCGCAATTTACGTTTCTTATCTCGGCAAAATATTGTTAAAGTATGTATTTTAATTTGGATCTTCCACTACTGTACACAAAACTTCTGTATACCGGGGTTCGACTCCCGGTCCAGGCATTATTTTCACTCAGTCGGAAAAATAAAATTTCAATAAAGGCAGATAATTTATTAAAACTATCATTTATTAAATTTATCAAACATGATGAATTCAAATGATTTGCATTTAAGAGAAAAATAACGCTAAATATCCAAAGAAAGACAGTTTTATTGTCTATAAATAACATCTTAAAAATGCGTTTTTATAATGGTTATCTCACATATCAAGAATTACATGCTATACAAGTTGAGATATAGCCTTCCCTTTAGCGAGGAATTTTCCAGTATAGCAGCACCATCTATTGGCCTATAAGCATCTAAATTGAATCAGCATAATGCTTCATAATGGCCTTCTCACATGCCAAGTGTTGTTTGATTATACGCAATAGAACCTGAGATATAGCCTTTCAATTAATTGCAGAAACCGATGTATAGCAGCGCCACCTGTTGAGCGGTTGACACCAAAATTTGACAGGCGCTAACTTAGATCAAGGTGCATCTACATATAAATTTATATGTGATTATGAGCAGTAGTTCCTGAGACATAGACTTCCCTTAAACTGCGGAAATCGCTGTATAGATGCTCCACCTGATGGCCGATAAGCATTTATATTGAATCAGCATGATGTCTCATAATAACATTCTTACATATCAAGTTTTGTTTGATTATACGCAATAGAACCTGAAATGTAGCCTCCCCTTAAATTGCAGATATAGCTGTATTGCAGCGCCACCTGTTGAGAAGTTCATACCGAAAGTTTATAGGCACTGATTTAGGTCAAGGTGCATCTACATATAAATATGTATACAATTTTGAGCATTAGTTCCGGAGATACAGTTGCCACAAATTTCTTGTCACACGCCCACACACAGACAGACATTTTTTTTTTAATGGTAAGATCGTGTTCTAGATCTGTCAAAACGTGTAAATCCGTCAAAAGCCGCAAATCGAAAATTTTTACGAATCCAATACTTTCTTCTTTGAATATAGAAGAAAGTAATAATTACATGGGATTTTTAAAATTTGCGTATATTTGCTTTGAAGGCATTTTAAGTATGTGATATACTCAAATTTGTCACAATTTTACTTATTTTTATGTACTTTTATTTCTTTCAGAGTAGAATATGATTTGTTTAACTTCAAGAAGATATGTAGGATGCTGCACACTGAAATTAAACCAATGGTAGAAAATTTCTCACTAGTAAAATTAGACCAGCTGAAACAAATATATGGTGCATTTTGGATTTAGCTGAATTTCCGTAGTATGCCTTTTACGTCTTTACTGTATACTCTTGTAAAAATGTTTATTTTACAATGCACACTTATAGTTAAAAATTAATTGATGCATCAAAAATTGCAAAATATTGGTAATTATATGAATTTAATGGTTATTAAGATATTTTTCTTAACTTATACGAAGAAAGTAAATCATTATCTATTTGACAAACCTTTCCATCAACGGCAACTCGTGCAAAGAATCTGTTCAAGTAGAACAAGTTATAAAATGACCTTGTCTAACGAAGCCAGTGTCGGGGTATTTCTCAGTTACAAGAAATTAAGACTTATTTTTAACAATAAAAAAGAACTAAAGATGTGAAAATAATTCAATTCTACACGGTTATGAAGTAAAGAATTATTGGAATGCTAGATTGTTGTCAATTTCGAACAGTAAAATATCGAAGTACAAATTGACCTAGGTGTGATATTTCCATATTCTAACGTAAATCCTGGTCTTGATACCGAACTACAAGTATCATATTAACTTCTCAGATATACGGATATTTAACGTTGATTAAGCGACACCTAAGAAACAATCCCGCCTAGCAAGTGAGTTTGGTTCCGACTAATTCCACAAGAATCACTATTTCTAGAACATTCTTAAAAAAAAAAAAAAAAAAAAAAAAATGCACCGACATATTATTTTCTAAGCAGACATGTCATATTCTGGGCAGGCATGAGAAAATAGACATCCACACAGATCTCAACATAAAGGGATTGATTGCAATTTGGTCATCATTGTAAAAAAAAAAAAATGTATTTCAGCTGACTGTCAGATTCTTTCATGAGGATTTTCGATCTCGTTTGCTATTCGTCAATGACAATCATATCTTTACCAAAATCTCTCGTCTTCTTCGAAAGCGTAAGTTCTAAGCAAATGCATTTGCATACCATATCTGCTAATTTAAATACTATTGAACATGTATGGGAGATAATCAACGAAATTAAATGGTAACCTGCTCTTTAAATGGAAAAAATCATTAACAACAAAAAAAAAAAAAAAAAAAAAAAAAAAAAAACTTCTGTTATTTTCAGAAAATGTTTTGAAACACTTTTTCTGGGTCGACATAGGAGCGCATTTATCATGAAACATTGCAGCGCTCTGACATGAAAACAAAACTTTGAAAGTCAAATATTTTATTATTTATTTATTTTCTCATTTATTTATTTATTTTTTTTTCTTTTTCATCTCTGGATCTTCAATTTGGTAGAGTTCAATCCCTTTTTTTTTTCTTTCATTGTTTTTCCCAGAGTCTAATAAATTATAAATCTTTCCTTATTATTAATCTTTTTCTGATAATCTCGGATTTTTTCTTTTTTTTAATTCAGCGTTATATAAAATCTCAATAGAACATTAATATTTAAAATCTGGAATACACAATGAAGGACGGAACAAAAAAAAATATTTACATTTTCTTGAATTTGAATTTGCACATCACTATCTTTTTATTTTCCTTTGTATTTGAATTTCTGATTTCCGTATCCTCATAAATGAAACATTGGCGTTAAAACTACTTTATAGATTCATTAACATACATAATGTTTATTTAAAAATTAAAATTAAAATTAAAATAAAGATTAAAAAGATTAAAAAAATAGAATAAAATAATAATAATAATAATAATAATAATAATAATAATAAATAAATAAATAAAAGAAAAAAGAAAAAAAAATGTTTATAAGGCATAAATTTTCAAATAAACTTATTTATTTATTTTAACTAAATGTTTTTCTTTATTTTCTTTATTATTTATTTTATTTTATTTTAATAATTTTTACAAATACGGCATGAGTAGGGGCATTATAAAATTTTCTCTTTCGTTTAATTGAACATAAAGTAATTGTTTCGGAAAGTAATACAATCAATGAGATTTTCTAAAAATTTCATAAAAAAATTTCGTAGACGAATTACCATCTAATTTATTTAATTTTATGGTTTAATACGAATTTTGTTTACAGATTTATATTTAATATCATTATTTAAATATAATAATAATAATAATAATAATAATAATAATAATAATAAAGTAAATTACTTTTTTACGATATGTACTATATACATAAAAAATATTTTAAAACATAGTGAAAGACGAGCAACAGATACAAGATCACTGAAACCACATAGACCAATAAGAATATATATATTAACCATTATTCCTTCGATTAACTGAAAAAGCTGTATGTAAACTATAATTATATATATATATATATATATATATATATATATATATATATATACATTTATTTTTTATTTATTTTTTTTTTTTTAAATTGTCATTTATTAAAACACCACACCATTCATTCCTTGATTCATCTATTAACGCCGAGTTCAAACCGCTGATGCAAAATCTCTGCCTTTTGGATAGTAGGTTTATTTCATGACGTAAGTTCTCGCTGAGAACGGATTTAAGGAAATTTAAACCTAAGGCGTTGAGAGTGAATGATGAAATATTTAAAGCTTTTCATTATATATCTGAAGTTGTTTAAAGAAGCTTAGCATTTATTAAAATGTCTCTTCATAGGCTTTAATTAAGGTAAACGATGAGAATCTTCAAAATTCAACCTTTAATGAGGTGGAAGGGTAAACCTATGAGTTCTACCAGTTCTTCGCACATGGGAAATCGCAGCGGTTTCTAATAAAAACTGGAAATTTAGCAAAATATCTCTTCTTAGACCCTAATTGAGATAAAAGATGGCGATCTTTTAAAATTTATCTCTTAAGAAAGTAGAAAGAGGTATGTGGCATTTCTATATATTATTCAAGCATAGAAAATTACAGTAGTTTCCTGTACAAGTTGAAATTTAGAAAAAAAAAAATCTTTTTTTAGATTATAATAAAGATAAAAGGCGAGATTCTTCCAAAATTTAACTTTTAAGGGGTAAAGGGGCTACTTAGCATTTTTATCCGTATTTTAGGCATGAGAAAAAGTAGTGGTTTCCAATAGACTTTTTTTTTAACAGATTTGAGTAAATCTTTGTCTTCATCAGAACAGAAAAAACAATCTCTTACCAACGGATTAAATTAATTGGCTTTGCTAAAATTTTTTTATTATTACTTTCCCCTCATTAAGACAGGTAAGAACTTCTAACCATTTAAAAAAATTTATTATTTAAATGCTTTTTACTAATAAAAATAATCGTGGAATAATTTATAGAATGTGATAATAAATAAAAAAATTAAAAGTCAAAGCCGAGATTTTATTATTTATAATTTCACTGATAATCAAAACAATACCATTAATAATAATTAAATTATTAAAATAATCATTAAAATTTTATTCATTGAAAATAATTTTTATGAAATATAAAAATTTAAACAACCAAGGTACTTATAATGTACATTAAAAAAAGCATAATTTTCATATTTAGTAGTTTTTACTCTCATTTTTTATTAACCGGATGCGAATAAAGTCCTGAATAAAAGCACAAAAATTATTAAATTAAAAATATATATATATATTTAAAAAATGCTATTTAAAAATATAAATGCGCTATTTAAAAAATTTAAAAAATGAATTTTTTTTTTTAAACTACCAAAGTTTAAAAATACGTAAAAATTTTCATTTGAAAAATGCATCACAAAGTATTAACTTTTAAAAACTTTTTATATCTTAAACGAATCTTGATTATTCTTTAATTAATGTAATGAAATCTTTAAACCATTAAAAAAATATATTTTTGTAAGACTTTCTCACATCACTTGATTCTTTGCATTCTTAAAATATTAATAATTATTAAATGTTTCTAACCATTAATGAAATAATGACTTCCTTTTCTCTGCCTCTTTTTTTTTTTTTTTTTTTTTTTTAATTAACACAAAATTATTCATTTACTTCAAGCCTTCTGTAAATATTCATTGATTTATCAATAATATTTCGCACCAATTAAAAAGTGAAAAAAAAAAAAAAAAAAAAAAAAAAAAGCGGTGTTCATAAAAAGTTTTCAGCTGTATTTTTTTTTTTTTTTTTTTTATGAATGGTAATATTTTTTTTTTTCTTTTAAAAATAATATATTAAGTAATATTGATTAATTGATGTCGTAATTTTTAAAAATATTTTAGAAAATGAAGCTACAAAAGTTAAAATAAAATTTAATAATAAACAAAACAAATCTATCTTACAAATTATGAAAACATTCAATTAATTAATTATCACATATACTATAAATTTTAGTGGTTATGTCGAACTGATTTTTACTAATCCAAAATAGCAACTAGGCCAAAATTCAAAATTGAGTTATTTCCCATAATGTGCAAATGTTCTAGGTACTAGGCTGTTAGGCCTGAGGGGACTTGCCCTCTATAGAGGTCTTTTAAAGTGTCTTTCCAGTATTTACGGAAATTTAGGAGAAAACCACAGAAACCTGCTAATAGCTAAATCTGCTAATAGTTCCCTTGTAAGCCCCCCCCCCCCCCAAAAAAAAAAAAGGAAAATACGTTTTTAAAAATATTCTAAACAAGACACATATGACTGTTTTCAATATCTTTGAACCATTTTTAGTAGAGCTCTTCTCAAAAATCTGGAATTTCTGAAATCCCCCCCCCCTCGAAAAATGGATTTGCCCCTCCCTTCTGTAAGAATCATAAATTCCAAAATCGTACATAATGTTTTATTTATACTCAAGTCAAGTCTCCTCATGTGCAATTTATTCACCGTGAAGTAATTTGGGGCCGAGTTATACTTACAATCTTCTTTTGCTTCCTGCCCCCAGGGGGAAAAGGGGGAGAATTTCAATAAATCCCGTTATTTTAGGGGTCGGATACATATAAACAATCCAAGTACCAAACTTTGTGACCGCAGTTCTCATAAATTTCCCAGGACAGATTTAGCATAAAAGGAATGTGTCGAAATTGCCCTTCGTAACACATACGCTCTCTCCCCCCACCCCCACCCCCAAAAAAAGACAGATCGCAAAAAATCCAAAACATGTTTTAGAAATATCCTAAAGAAAACGCATGGCTGTTTTCAACATCTTGTTCCATTTTTGGTAGAATGTTACTCAAAAATCCGGAATTTGCAAAATTTCCCGCCAAAAATCGATTTTTCCCCTCCCTTCCCTTAAAAATCAAAGTTTCCTAAATCGCAGATAATATGTTGTTTTTACTCATGTGTAGTCTCCTCATGTGCAATTTCTTTACTGTGAAGTAATTTGGAGCCGAGTTATGATTACAAAGGTGTTCTTATCTTCTGCCCCCCCCAAGGGGGGAACAGGGGTTATTTCGATAAATTCCGTTACTTTGGACGTTGGATACATATAAGCAATCCAAGCACAAAAATTCGTCACCACAGCTCCCATAGATTTGTCAGGACAAATTTAGCGCTAAGAGGAATGTCCAGATTTTGCACCCTCGTAATCCCCCCCCCCCCCAAAAAAAAAAAAAAAAAAAAAAAAAAAGAAAAAGAAAAAAATCGCAAATCGTATAAAACCATAAATGAGTTTTTTAAAATATCCTAAGGAAGCCGCGTAACTTTTTTCAACATTTTTGTTCCATATTTAGTTAGTATTCTAATCAAAAATGTGGAATTCGCGAAATTTCCCGCTAAAAATCGTTTTCCGCCATCCTTCCCCTTAAAAATCGAAAATTACTAAATCACAGATAATTTTTTACTTGTACGTATGTCTAGTCTCACCATGTGCAATTTCTTTACTGTGAAGTAATTTTTTGAAGTCGAGTTATGCTTACAGACGGGCTTTTGAAAATTCCCCTCGCAAGAGGGGGGGGGGGGAAGGAGGGGAATTTTGAATGATATATATAATTTTAAGTTGGGTATGGGTCTAAATTCCTGCCGAGCGCTGTTGAATTTCGTCCAGCCGTTCTCACGTGATACCCGGACAAAAATAGAGTTACAGACATGCAGACACGATTTGCACACACACACACACAGAGACGAAATTTTTTGAAGTCATTTTTGGATTTCATGGTGTGTAAAAAGTGAAGATATCGCAAAATATTTTGATTCTGACAAATTTACAGACAAAAGTCTGATTTTATTAACATAGATATCATTTCCAGCATGAAAGTACTCTTATGAATATCTCTGTCATCTAATATTGTTCAATCAATCAAATTAACTTAAAACTTCGTACCAGAAAATTTGCTATATATTAAACTTGAATGAAAAAAAAAATCATCTTTAGAACATTCACTTGAAATTTTGTCTCAAATTAAGTATATTTCAGAAATTTAAAACATGGAATGAAAATGAAAAGAAGTAATAAAATCTCTATTTGTAAAAAAAAAAAGGTTACTGCTATTAGCGTCAATTTATTTTTATTTATTTATTTATTTATTTTTTTGGCTGCGATCTCATCTCCTCGTGATGGGCAGGGTTTTTCGCGTCATGGAAGGTATAATTGTGTGCCAAATACTCGAAGGTAGACATTTCAGTTAGACATTCATTTAGAAATTTCTGTCATCTTAATTAACGAAGTTATCATTTAAAAACATTGGGTTTTTAAAGGTACTCTATTTTCCATCTTACAAATAATTCCCTTTATTACATCATTTTCCACGATGACGATGTTTTCTACAGAGAAATTAAAATGTGATCAATGGTGTAAAAAATAATTAAATAAATAAATATCATTTTTGCTATTGTTGTCTGCAAATATATATATATATATTTTTTTTTTTTTCTAATTTTAGAAAATTAATTTTCTTATTAGAAATTTCTAGTGTTGTTGATGTGTATGTTTTATGTGCTCTTTTTTTTTTTTTTTTGTTGTTGTTGTTAATAAGGAAACAATGTCGAGTCTGTATAATTGACTGCGTTTCTTTTTGTCTTTAAAGTGTATTTATCTTTTTTATTTAAAAACATATTTAAAATACTACGTGGATATATTTTCTCATAAAAAACTATTTAGATTTAAATTCAAACTCATATATAAAAAAATGAAATTATCTTCTAATTTAGCATTGATATTTTTTTAACATTATAGAATTACTCATTTCCATGATACATTTCATATTTCTAATCATGGCAAGAAAAATATTCATCACCTAATCTTTTTACCCAACAAACACACAACTATGGTATTGATGCAAAAATTATGACTTTCGATGGATAGGAGAGGTATCACATTGATGCTAGTAAATCTAGTAAAAATTATAGCGGAGGTGCACGACTAGATGTGATAATAAACTTATACGCTAACCATCAACGTTCTATGTCTAACCGTTTTTGAGTTATGCGAGATATACACACATACATACATATACACACATACAAGATGTCACGAAAAATCGTATAAATTCGTAAATATCTCTAAATCGGGAGCTCGTATTAAGACCAAAGTTGCAGGTGTACAACTAGATGTCATGACAGTCACAAATATTAATTTGCAACATTCTACGATCATTCATTTTTGAGCTATGTGAGATACAAAATCTGTTAAGTAAATCCGGATTACAATATTTCCTTATACTTTGTATAAGGAAGTAAAAATCGTATTACGTATTATTATAAATTAGGAAGTAAAAATTGTATTACGTATTATATACTACAATATGACACTGAATATGGGAATTCTATAACTTTTTTTTCTTTTGTCTTATGTTATGTACTACTAATTTTACAAAAACAATATGACACTGAATATGGGTATTTCTATAACTTTTTTTTTCTTTTGTCTTGTGTTATGTACTACTAATTTTCCTATTCAGTGGAAGGCAAAGGAGCGAATAGGCGGGCGCTGCAGGAGTTAATAAATGAAGCCAGTCGAGGGAGGCGAATATTTTCCTCGGGGATTGGGGATTGGTGAGGGGAACGATCAGAAGGCGGAACCCCCAAATATTAAAAGAAAAAAAAAAAAAAAAAAAAAAAAAAAACTTTAAAAAATACAATTATGAGTTAAACAAAATTGTTAAATAATTTTTAGTACTTATTATTATGTAGAATTCTACAGAATAATTCTATTATCACAATAATTCTACAGAATAGTTAAAAATAATAACTAGGATTTCAGCTTGTATGAGAATATATAACAAAAATATTATTTAAAGTAAATTATTACAGAAATTATTACTATTTTCCTTTCATCAATGATTTTTTTTTTTTTTTTTTTTTTTTTTTGTCCAGTTAAATAAAGCACTAAAAACTCTTATTAGTAAGTTCATTGTACATCGAAATATTCGAAATTGAAAATTTATTCATTATTGTCTTTTTCTACATACTTTGAAAGGAAATATTCTTTTAAACTCTCTTAATTATTTTTTCATGGCGACATCTTTATTAGTGCGTATGATAAGATTGGGAAAAATTTGTGTAAATAAAAAAGAAACAGCATTGGAGAATTAGATATTTCTTATATTGTTAAAAGAAGAACTGATTTTTTTTTTCTTTTTTCTTTCTTTTTTTTTAATTTCAAGAATGAAGAAAAATAACATAATAATACAAATAAAAATTGTTAGAGAATCGCACTTTTTTCCTTCCCATTAAAATTAAAGTAATAATCATAACAAAACGAAAATGAAATATAATTAAAAAGTAGAAAGTTTGCTTTATAAATCCAGTTTAAAATTGTCTTAGAAAAATCTTTATTTCTAAAGGAAATAATCTGGTGTGTCACTAACACGACTTTCTCTTACACTGAAATTTAATTTTATAAATACAGGTTGGAGACTAAGAGATAAACCTATGATAAAACAATTCAAATTAGGCTTCGGAAGAGTTTTATATGATAATTAGATCTGTGTGAGTGGGGCTACCGCCCCCTTCAACCCTCGATTCATTAATGTACCTATATTTATATAGAATTTAAATATGTTATTAAAATTTAAAGTTCACTTTAACTTATTCAGACAATTTTCACACGCAACTTTTCTTGAAACTTATCAATCTTGATCACACTTTTCCAGCAAAAAACTTATATTAACTTCAAAATACAACATTTGGATCTCATAAAATTATTCGTTTTTAAGTCACTCTAAGAGACACAGACAAAGATCAAACGTTAAAAAACTTGACTGCGGTAATCAGGAAGCCTCAAAACGTGTAAATATACAAAAAATAAGCGATGAATATTTAGCTTAAAACATACATTATTTACCATATCTCTATGAAGAATTCCTTTCAATTCCCGAACAGCTTTCTTGGGAATGGTAAAATATTATTAGTAAAGCACATCCACTAACAACAAAAAATAATATTATCGCTTAAATATTTGCAGCCCTGTATATCTTTCGAAGGTTATGTACAGACCACATGGTACACCTAAATATAATCCTATAGTAATAATACATGGCCCAGCCTGAAATACACTTCCACCAATTTGCAACTATTGTTGCACTTTTATCTAGTTCTTTTGTGTAGACCTGTAAACGAACAGTGGATGATTTCCCTAACATATTCTACATGAGACATGTTTTTACGCATACAAAAAATATACATTCGTTTCATTTTGTTTAGTGTAGTCCACAGATGTTAAACTCTACTTACCAGCACTTCCCCCAAAGACGTAATGTATTTGAATTCTCTTAGGCGTCCCTGTACACGAACCATTTGCTTTATCTCAATGAAGAGCTTAGTGTAGAATCCCAATGTCATAAACATTTAGAATACCAAGTTTGGACTTTCTGCTACTATTAGTTCGTGAGCTATGCTGATAAAACACACAGACCATTCACTAAAACATGATTTTCGGATTCAAAGGACCTCAAAACGTGTAAATATAACAAAAACTCACGTTTCAAAATTTGACCCTAAAACAATACTTTCTCCACCTTATGGGTAAGAGAAAATAAAAAGTATTATTTAATTTGTACTTATTAAAATGATAAAAACCACGAGTAAAGAAAGTGTTAGATTTATATAAAAAAGTTGTTATCGATAATGATTTTGAGTAGAAAAAAAGTCATTAAAATTATGCACAATTTATTAATTTATTAAAAACTGTTAATTATAACGATTTTGAACAAAAAGAATCTATCTTTAAAATTTTGCATATTTTGTTAAAATATTAAAAATCGATATTTTAATGATGGTTATAGCTTAAAAATGAAATTTTGCGAAATTATGTATCATTATTTATTGTGAGAAGATGGGAGATTTTTTTTTTTTTTTTTTTTTAATTTTGTGTGTGTATGTGTGAAATTTCTGATTGAAGTATTCAAACATTATCATGATGTTATACTTTGTTATTTTAATAAATTTCATAAAGATAATTTCTGCGTACGTACTATAAATCTCTGAGTAATACGTAAAGGAATTGGAGTAGATTTTTTAAATATACAAATATATGTGTTATACTGTATAATATGATATTATTATGTACTCAATTAAATCTGATAACGGCATTGCAAACGCAGTACTTTAAAATATGTTCATGGTAAAGCACTTCTTCTTTTATTATTTCTTCTAATGAACCTTTTTACATACATAGTAAATCCTTGAATATTATGTAAAGTAAATGTACAAGTTAAATAAAGTGTAATGTTAAATTCGTGCAATTTATTAATCCTATTTGATGATTATATTAAACATAAGCCGATAACATTAAAGTACATGCATTGGAATATCTTATGATCTAGTGCTTTCTTATTTTAGTATTTTTTTTTTTAAATAACTCTTTTTATATATTTATTGCTAAAGCTCTTGTGCAAAGGAAATATAGAAACTTGTATTAAGAATATTATAAAATATAATGCAATGTATTAATGTTACAAGGACACTGTAATTAACCCCAAAATATTTGTTTAAAATGTATATATTTTCGGTGGATTAATTGAATATATTGCATAGTGAATTTTTGTTTTATTAATTTAAAGGAAAATCTCTATCTTCTAAAAAAAAATTGTGCAGATAACTTTTCATGGATCATATGAAAAAAGGCTTTTAGTTAAAATATAAAATCCTTTACAATTTTTCAGGGTTTACTTAAAAAAGTCAATTAGGAAACAGTTGTTGTCTTACGCGATTATGAAGCAACTTATTCCTTCAAAATTATCTCAGTCGTACCTGATAATGATACGTTATAAAAGCTACGGAACACCCAATAGCCTTAAGGGGAAAATGACTCTTTATATTTAATTTTCTTGATTTTGATATCTTAATGGCTTTGTTACACAGAAAACGTCTTTCTATACACATTATACCTCCCATAAAGAAGCAATTTATCAAAGCTGCTTTATATTGAGTAAAAAAAAAATCTTGGGCAGGCTTGTTCATGAGTTTGAGATTTCAGGGCGAACGTTAATTAATTTCTAACTTGTTGTATAAAATCAGGGTTTTCAACATAATGATTCATATAACTCAATATTTTTATATTTCAGGTGAAAAGGTTATATATATTAGGATAAGCTAAATATTTTACATTATGTTTTAACATTAATTCTCTTTTTTTAAATTTCTGAGAACCAAGCATTTCTTGATCGGAAATATTTTGTCTTAATCTGTATTTCCCTAAATGGCTTTCGGAAAAAAAAAAAAAAAAAAATTGGCGTTACAACTTTACAAAACCGACATGTTTGTTAATCGTCACGAATTCAATATTTAAGAAGTTGAAAATGAGTAATTACAACTATTTGATATGTTAAATCATTGTAATAAATCAATCCGTATTAATTTACAACAATTCACGGATAGTTATAAATTTCTCACAGATGCAGCTGAATTTAGTTTATTTCTCGCATTGCAAAATTTGCTGGCATATTACAAGGCTTTCTGTGCAATAGAAAATTATTTACATTATACAAGCTCGGATGAAATACTTTTTGTATCGGAAAAGTGCTAATTATACTGCTTCATGAATATAAATTTTAAATTAATGTTTTGGTAGTAAAAATTTAAATAATTAAAATAAATTAATATTTTGTTTTGAAGCTGTAAAAAAAAGAATTTTCACTACGTGCAATTTTGCATTTTGAGGATTTAAAATAAATTTGAATAACTAAAAAATCAATTTTTAGAAAACAATAATCATTTTAACGGTTGTGAATTTTCTGAATATAAAAACCGAATTTGAAAATATGTATTCATTAGTATTATTTAGTGAATTTTAATGGGAAAAAATTTACCACAAAATAACACTGACTTCGCTTTCAGGCAACGAGAATTACAGAGTCCCCTTAAGCAATGAATAGAAATATTTATTCTCTACGTTTATGTCACATTTTCTAGCAAAATGAGAGAATAAATTTCATAATGAATGCCATAATAATCATTCTAATATCTTCAGAATTTAGTGTTTTTCTAACAATCGGAATTCATTTTTAATTTTGGTACACATACACTGAGAAAAAATGTTTACCGTCTTCATCTAGAACGAAAAAGTAGTTATTTTCTTAATCTATAAACTAGAAATATAGATTTCCAAGTTATGCGTATAAGGTAAACAAGTAACCTGGATAGACGAAATGATCGAGAATTTCTAGACTATACTTTTATAGATGTTGATACAATATTATACATATTATGAATTTTACAAATTTTTTGTATTGCGAGAGTCTCTTGCTTTATTTCCTAGAACTGCGTCGTAAAACAAAATTATAGTTATTAAAACTCTAATCTTGTGTTCGAATTTGTTTGCAGACACTTTTAAACGAGTTCGGTCACGATAATATAAGTAAAAGCTCTAGAATTCTAATAGGGATTTTTAAAACTCGCCAGCAAAAGGAACTAGAATTTATAAAAATGGCATAGAATGATTTTTACTAGAACCTCAATTTATTTTCTAGATGTCAGTCACAAAATATTCTCGCAATGTAATGACAAAGATTTCTTGATGATATTTTCATTGAGATACTTGATCATAAACCTATTAAATCGAAAAACTTTTTCTCTATCTAAAACATATCAATTGGATATTTACTTATCAAAAATTGTTAATATCAAAGAACTATTATGAAAAATGCTTAACTTTGCATTTTATATAAAATCTATTCTATTCATTTTACACTCACACAATATCAAATCTTACTACACATATTTAACATTCTTTTTTTAAGAAGAATTATTCAAAATCAAAGCCTTTTTCGGTTAATAAAATGCATCTTAAACTCATTTTCTTAAAGGTTTCTTTTTTGAATTGCTCAATTTCCTTTTTTAAGAGAAATATTAAAATTCGCTTCTTTAAAGTGAAATATATAAAAGATTTTTCGGTTGAAGAAGATGCTGGCAAATTCTTAAAAATAATTTTTTGTTGGTAGGTATAAAATAATATTACGGTAAATAATGGCAGTATAGAAATCTAAAATTGTAACACTACCATAGTACAATTATTATTGAAAATAAAAATCAAGGCATATAATCTGTTGTTCTATTGATTCTTCTCTACATCATTTTAACAAAATTATTGAAAAACGTTGAAAATAAAATTTTTATTAATTTTGTTTTTCATTGAAAACTTCATTTATACTTCATTTTCCCTTCATCTATTTTCAATAGACGAAAGTAATAGATTCGTAAAAATTTTCGACTTCCGGTTTTCGATGAATTTACACGTTTTGAGAGAAAAGGAAGAAAATGTACCCATTTTTAGAAAATGTGTGTATGCCTGTGTGTATGCGTGTTTGTGTGACATTTTTTTCCCAACTTTTTCAGGAGCTTTTTCTCAGAATCACAAAAAATAAATTTACATGTAGGAGCACCTTGAAATAAATTATTGCCTAAAAACTGTTGGTGTCAATCGCCCAACAGGTGGCGCTGCTGTACAGCGATTGCCGCACTTTCATTGGAAATTGAGGAAATACTCGAGAATTGCCTCGAGGATTACTGCTTAGGATTGAATATAAATTATATGTTGTTGCATTTTGACATGTATTAGGGCTTATCAACATTTGGTGCTAATAGCTCAACAGGAGCTATACTATGATTTTTGCAATTTCAAGAAAGGCTATATCTCTGAGACTAATGCACAGAATTACATATAAATTTACTTTGTTTACAAATTACTGCATAACAACTTTTAGTGTCAATAACTCAACAGGTGGCGCTTCTATACAGTGATATCAGTAGTTTAATGGAAGGCTATATCTCACGTTTTACTGCATATAATTGAAAAAATGTTGATATGAGAAAAGACCTTATGAGATATTACGCTCATTCAGTTTAGGTGCTTATCGACTGACAGGTGGAGCTGCTATTCTGCAAATTTCCCCCGAAACGGGAAGGATGTCAACTGCATGATAAACATTCACTTCCGGTAAACATTCACAGTAAACATTCACAGACAAAATAATAATAAATAATTTGTATTGCGTGAATTCGTATAGGAAAATACAGAATAAATTTGGCAAAAGCCACAACTTGCTAGTTTTCTTACATTTGAAAATCTTAATTTTGGTTTTGAATACCAAACTGAAAAAATAATAGTTATATATAATATAAAAGTTTTAAAAATCATTTGTTTGTTACATTATAAAAATTATATTAAATATGATTTCAATAATAGAGTCTGGGTGTTTATTTATCTTAACTAGTTTAAGTTAAGTAACTATTTATATAGTTCATAATGTAATACTTGTTTATCAGTCTTTTTAGCAAAAAAGTGTAATGCATTATATTTTATTACACACAGCATACTGAAAAAAGTACTTTTCAATTGCAATGGTAAATACATAATTCGTTTTAATCAAATGTATGGATGTTATGATAAATTTCTCATTACTGACAGTGAATTACAATTACACAGGATGGCGCTGGAGAAAAGGAAATTTTGGACGTTAAAGTTCGCAAAACTGTAGAGCCGCCATAGACTGGTAATTATTGGAGTTATCAATGACGGATTTTCAAGTTAAACACAATCATTTAATTATTTAAAAGTCTAGTTGTAAAGAAACATTTTTAAACATGAATTTTCACCTATTAATAGTATGGTAAAGCGTTAAAACTAACATGCAGTCTTTTACAAATTTTATCAAACAGAGAATACAAGATTAATTACCATATATATATATATATATATATATTTAAGATATAGCTAAAATAATATATAAATAATATACCTAAAAAAACTTTTAAATAAACATATTATTTCAGAATATCATCATTAATATGGCCTTTAATAACAGTTAGTAATAATAAAGTAATCACAATAAAAAGTTTTCATTCACCCGTAGTATATAAAGTGTTCATTAATTCTACCTGCTAAAATATCCCTATGTTTATTCCAATTCTATAAAAACTGCGTCTGATACGAATGCTACTACAACCCCCCCCCCCCCCCCTACGAATGTCTGTCTTTTACCGAGTGGAGAGGAATCACATTTTTCCTTGCGATGATCAATCTGTACCTTATTACTATATCTATAAGCTTCATGAACACTAATAATACAATTAAAGCAGACTATAAGCGTTTTCTATTAGAAGCGTTAACATCAAATATTAATTAAAATTTTATATAAAGCATCAATACCTTTTTTTTTTTTTTTTTTTTTTTTTTTTTTTTTTTTGCCGTGTCCATGACGTAGTCGAATTAGATTAAACCGTGGATCTTTATAACTGCATCTGCGATTTGTTGGACGTTGTCGTCATATAGGTCTATCAGTGACGGCAATACTCCAATTTCTCTCAAGTTCGCACTTATTACCGGACACTCAAAGACATGGCAAGGTGTAAGCTGTGTATCTGGGCAATTTTTACAGTTTCTATACACCCTTCCACCCTCTTTATTAATTTTCATGCCTCTGTGATGACCGGTTCTTAGCCTTATTATAGTTTTTGTTATTAATCGATCTGCATTTATTTCACAAAGCTGATGTTTCGTTTGGATTGTTTTTTCTCTAAGTTTAGATTTAGTTATTGCATTAGCATCTTGAAGAGAGACACTATTGCGCTTATTGTTGAGATTTCTGGACTCCTTGGCCAGTTTATCAGCATTTTCGTGGCCTGCTATTTCAACGTATGCAGGTATCCACTGTACAGGTTTTATTTATAGCATCAATACCTTCCCACTAAAAAATAAATAATAATAATAAATACAAATAATTCATTTATTTAAATTATAAAGAGAAAGGGAATGTGATTTTTTAGTTGAAATAAAATACTTGAAAATTTTAACGGAAAATTCTTTTTCTAAATTTAATAATTATTTTCTTTTAAATTATATTTAATAATATAAATATATAAATAAAATAAAATAAACATTTTTTTTTCTTTTTCATTTGAAAGTACGATGAATTTCGAATTTCTAATGCTCGGTTTAGTTTCATTTGGAATTTACGTCGTTTTGGTGTATGGAAAAAAAAAAAAAAAAAAGAAAGAAAGAAAGAAAGAAAAGGCAAGTTGTTTATGTCGCTTAAATTTGTGTCTTGTGTTTCTAGAGACAAGCAGCGTTTGCTGCGTTGTCGCTTGCTTCCTGGGGGTGCGGTTTAAAAAAAACCATGACGAAACTTCTTTTTAAAAATTTACTGCCCCTGATACGAACTGCAGTGAATTACAGTGCATGAACTCTTCTACCTGTTCTTTGCACATGGAAAATCTCAGTGGTTTGTAATGAAAGCTGGAAATTTAGCGAAGTAATTTTTCTTAGGCCCTAATTAAGGCAAAAGATGAAGATCTTTTGAAACTTAACACCCGTTATTTGTACGTGGAAAATCGCAGTAATTTCCTGTACAAGTTAAAATTAGAAAAAAAAATAAATAAAATCTCCTCTTAGATTGTAATAAAGGTAAAAGATGAGGATCTTCCGGAATTTAACTTTTAAGGATTAAAGGGTGTGATTAGAATTTTATCCCATTTCTGTGTATGGACAATTGTAGTGGTTTCCAATTTTTTATTTTTTATTTATTTATTTATTTTATTTATTTTTAAACATATTTAAGCAAATATTGGTCTTCATTAGAACTCAGGTCAGGAAAAACAATATCTTACCAAAGGGTTAAATAAATTAGCTTTCCTTTTGTCCTTTTTTAATTATTTTCCTCACACGAAAGACGAGTAGAACATTCAGTAATTAAATAAATTCAATATTTAAATTCTTTTTTATAATAAAATTAATTGCGGTATAATTTATAGAATGTGATATTACTTGAAAAAATCTGGAGTGACTCCACTCGACTTTCCGAACATTGAGTAACTAACAGTTTTGTAGATAAAATAAAGAAAGAGGAGTTGCTAAACAAACAAAAGAGAGAAAACCATAACAGAGTGTTTGAGTATTTTTCTCCATATATCACACGAGGTTTTATTTAACGCTACTGAACTTTGAGCCCTTAGATCATAATGATAAAGAATTTTTCGTTGTGTCCCTGTAAAAATCTATAAATTCTGACAAACTTAAACAAATTTTCACATTTTACCCACAATTTTGTCAAAGTCCCACTTTTTTTTTTTTTTCTTTTTTAATTATTGTTACTGAGTGAATTTGTATAGGAAAATATAGAAGAAAGTCTCGTGGTGGCCACAATTCACCAAAATGCTTATAGTTAGTGCAACAGTGATTTATAATATTCAAACAAATTTTCAGCTCAATTGAATAAGGCGTTTACATGCTATTGCACTTTTAAAAATTTGGTCTCATAGGCCATAATGATAAAGAATTTTTCTTTGTGTCCCTGTAAAAAAACTGTAAGTACTAGATTCACAAAAATCTATACAGTTGGTTCAAATGTGACCTATAACATGTGTACAAATTCTTTGCTCAGATTAATAAGGCGTTTAGACGCTATCACACTTTTAAAAATTTGGCAAAGAATTTTTCTTTGTGTCCCTGTAAAAAAACTATAAGTGCCAGATTCTCCAAAATCTATACAGATTGCGTATCTGTGACCTATAATATGTGTATAAAGTTTTTGCTCAATTAAATAAGGCGTTTAGATGCTATCGCACTTTTAAGATTTTGGTCCCTTGGCCATAATGATAAAGAATTTTTCTTTGTGTCCCTGTAAAAAAACTATAAGTGCTAGATTCACCAAAATCTATAGGGTTCGTACTATGGTGACTTACAATATACGTACCAACTTTCAGCTTATTCGAACAAAGCGTTTAGACGCTAGCGTGTTCACTCACAGACATACACACATACATACACACATACATACACACACACATACACACACATACACACATACATACACACACACATACATACATCATCGTAAAAATAGTGAAAACGGACTCGTTGGACCTCGAAACGTATAGAAACATCAAAATCTCGAATTCGGATTTTTGACATGATTACAATACTTTCCTCACTATAGTGTTCGGAAAGTAAAAATTAAGTGTCAAAGTCGAGAATTTATTATTGACAGAAACAAAATCAAGAAAAATTACGCATAATCTCATTGATAATCAAAACAATACCATTAATAATAAGTAATTTATTGAAGTCCTTATTGAATTTTTATAAAATATAAAATTTTTAACAACGAAGATACTTGTAATGTACATTGAAAAAAGCATAATTTTCATATTTCGTAGTTTTTACTCTCATTTTTTATTAACCGGATGCAACTATAAATTCTGAAAAAAAAAAAAAAAAACATTTAATTAAAAATACATATTTATAAAAATATTACTTAAAAATAAAAATGCAATGTTTCCCAAATATAAAATTCAAAGTAATTTTTAAACTACCAAAATTTAAATCTACGTGAAAAAATTACTTTTGGAAAATGCATCGGAAAGTATTCAAAACTTTTTATACCTTCAATGAATCTTGATTATTTTTTAATTAATGCAATGCATTCTTTAAACCATTAAAAAATAAATATTTTTATAAGACTTTTTCACATCACTTGTTTCTTTGAATTTTAAAAATATTAATACTAATTAAATATTTCCAGCCATTAAGGAAATAATGACTTCCTTCTCTCTCTACTTTCTTTTTTCTCATTTTTTTCTAAAATTAACACAAAATGATTCTTTCACTTGAAGCCTTCTGTAACTATTCATTGATTTATTAATAATATCTCGCAGCAATTAAAGAAAAAATAAAAATGTTCAGTGCATAAAAATTTTTTTTAACCTTTTTATTATTTTTTTAATGATTGTTAATATACTATTTTTATTTCTTTTAAAAATAATATATTAACTAAAATTGATTTATTAATGACATAATCTTGTAAGATATTTTAGAAAATGAAGCTGCAAAAGTTAAAATAAAATTCCATTATTAATATATATATATATATATATATATATATATATATTATAAAATATAAATCTATTCAACTAATTATGACATATACTAGAAATTCTCTATGAAATGTCGAACTGATTTTTACTAAAGTAAAATAGCAACCAGGCCAGAATTCAAAGCTAAATTTTTTGCCTTAATGTAACAATGTTCTAGGTGCTAGGGTCTTAGGCTTGAGGGGAAATGCCCTCCATGGATGTCTTTTAAGGTATCGCATTCTGTATTTACCTAAATTTAGGAGGAAACCACAGAAAACTGCTCACAGCTAGTTTTAGGATCACGTTCTAGTATCGAACATGGCACCTCAGGTCAACCAGCATTGAGAGCAGAACCTATTGGCCCTTGTAGGACATTGATTATATGATAGTTAGAATTTTAATATTTCTTTAAGATTTGCATCTAAATTGATAAAATTAAATTGTTTTTGTTAATGCATGAAAGGATGTCATTATTGTAGATTTTATATTTAACAAGCATCGTAATTAAAGGTTAAATTATTAACGATTATCAATTATCAAGTTACAGTAAAAACGAATTGTTAAAAATATTTAAGTGATAGAGAGCGTTGTTTTATTATGAAAATTCAACTTTTTACTAAAGTTTTTAAGATTTTTTTTTTTTTTGAAGATGATGTCAGGGAATTTAATAAAGTTACACATATTCTGTACGTCTCATTAATATATTAAAACCAAAGTAACATTTAAAATGAGATAACGAATATTAAAATCTTTAAAAGATACATTTTAATTAAAAAAAATAAAAACACACGACAGACGTTTCGGCTAAACACTAGTCCTCCCTAGTGTCATATACTTACAAAACACAACATTTACAATAAAGTCAAAAACATCAAAACAAGATTAGGTATTCCGCAGGAACAGCTTTAGCCTCGTTCAAGGTAGAATGCTGTAATTTATTAAAAGCGCCATCAAGAAAAATACGAAACTCGTACATATTTATATTTGAAGCTAAGATTTTAATGTAAGGACGCATTTGTAGATTTTATTAACATTTATTTCGTTAGCCTAACACCTACATGAAACAAGATGAATTGTAAAAAGAGAAAATAAAATTGTTTTATTAACTACAATATGTAACTAAAAATCTGTTACACCCTGTCTCTCGGAGAATTAATAGAACTTTATTTTTAGTAATTTTTGAAACAAAAAAAATTTGGATTTTTTTTTTTTTTTTTTTTTTTTTTTTTTTAGTTTGCTGCTTTATATTATTTTTGAGAACATCAAGTTAGTTAATTAAAACAAAAAATTCCGTAAGGATGATAAAATTGCCTTTTGTATTATTTCATTGAACATTTATGGGAAAAAAACAAAAGACTTGTAGATATCGCACAATTCTTTTCAAGCGAGAATATAAAACTGAAAAAGAGCTGGATCAGATGAAAAGTTCTGATGCATTTATATGATAAATAGAAGCAAAAATATAGAGCTTCAAAGAAAAAAAAAGTGGTTTCAGGTTACACTTCTAATAAAAGAAACTAATAACTTCAAAGAATTTATTATAGCTTGCGAAATGGCGATACAAAAACACAAAAGAACAATTGTTATTATATTCTTCTCAGAAATAGGAGAAAAAATATCTGACCACCAAATTAAAAATTTTTGAAAAACTGAGGATAAAAATGCTAGTGAAATTGAAGTATTTAAAACTTAAATGTCTGATTATTTTAAAATCAAATTAAAAATGTTTTATTTCTTTCCTCTCTTAAGTAAATCACGAGAAAAATACGTCAAAAAAATCATACTTTATTTTAACTATGGTTTACAGCTAAAAAGCAATTTATTGCCAGTGTACATACATGAGATATTAGAGCTTCAATATTATTCTAATAATACATTAGAATACAAAATTGAGTATGTTGCCGAAAGGCAGCACTCGGCATTTAAGGGTTAATCTGATATTATACATATATATTATAAAGAAAAAACCAATGAAGGGGAGAAATAATTAAAAATTCAGAAATTTTTTTTTAAAGCGAACCTAGTTACAAATAAACCAATAAATAAAAAAGAAAAAGAAAATTGAGTAAGTCTTCTAGGTATCTTTGACTGCGAAGAAGTAAATGTTGCTCTAGATATAGATGTTATTTCTAAGCACAATACTATTTAATCTAAGAGAAAATATCACGATGTGCACTGTAAATAGTTTGAAATATAAAGTTTTATAAGGTTTCATATTTAATTCATTCTAACTTTTTGTAGATTGAAAGAAATTTTAACTGTTCTACCTATCATCTATGTTTTTATCCACAATTTCTTTATGAAGAGAGATAAAAACTTGTTACATTATTTAACAAGTTTATAAGTTTACAAGATTTTATAAGTTTTATACATTTGCAATAATTAACTGATGGTTGAAAAAATTTGCCCGTTTTTCAGAATTTCCAGATATACCGTTTCTTTTCAACATTTAATATGTCGATTCTAATTAAGAAGTCAAAGATAATTATACTTTTCTTCCAAAATCGCATGTCCCACTAGTGTCTAACAAGTTCTCTTGCATAAACTGGCTGACGGAAAGAACCCAGGTTTGAACCCAGGTTTCATTGTTGGCTTAGAGTTTTGGAGTTTTCTGTGTTAATTCAGAAACTTGTTAATATAGAAAGCTATCAAAGACCTCCCCCTCCATGGAGGGCAATCGACTAAGGCCTAACATCTACGTATAGTTGATTGGCTTAACTTCTGCAAATAAAAATTCTTACGTCACACCAAATAACTCAAAATCAGAGGATGTCTTCAAATGAAAATTCTTTTCATCGAATAGTTAATGGACAACTATACTTTAACATATCGAATGTGGCAATACACACGAAGAATGAATTTGTGACTTTTCCTTGCTAATACCAATAATATACTATCCGCCTCACCATGATTTTGGTATGTTTCAGTTGTAAAATTTAACAGAAAGAATGTTTTACGTTTCAATAATTAGGAACAACTGAACTGGGAACCTGTTTCATAAAGAACAATAGAAATTTAACTATCTGGCGAATAGCGATACAAATTTTCGTTAAAACGATAAGCATGGGCGTCAGTACATAAGGACTAGGGAGAAGTACTTGACCCTTCTTGGAAATTTCTCGGACCTTGTAATTTTTTTTTTTTTTTTTAGTTTTTAAATAAATGTTCCGGAGGAGGGACCTAGCATAGCTAGGATCCACTGTAAAAAAATGTTGTAATTTTTCCTGCACTTTCTGCGGTATATTTTCAAGTATTTATGCTGTGAAATAAATTCAAGCACTATATGCTGTAAAATCGACTTCCTGTTGACTTTAGACAGGAACATCTGCTTGTGGAAGCATAACATCTGCGCCTCTGAACTCAGATGCAGATGAACGAGGAATGAACAACGTGAAGAGCATGGAATGAAGACTGTCCATTCATCAGAAAGGTTAGTTTTTAATTTTTATATTAACATTTTGTATTGATTAATTAAAATTTCGTTAAAACGCATTAGTTGTAAACATATTGTAGCATGTCCAGTTCATGACACCTATAACTTTTCTCTTAACGATTTACAATTAATTAAAAAAAAATTTCCTTATTAATCATTCAGTACAGTCATTTTAAAGGTTTTTCATACAATTACATTTATTAAGTTATATGCTGGCCAAGGAAGTGCTAAATGCACTTATTTATATGAACAGATTTATGTTAACGTGTATAAACTTGCACTCATGAAATTCAAGAAAAAATATTAATTATTTATTAAGCAATTTATCATAACAAATTGAATATGTTTATGATTACAAATTAATTTTTAACCCTAGAACACTAGTGGTACGTAAATTTTACGTGCGGTCTTCATTTAATGGTTTTTTCTGCACTTTCCGTACTATCGATACACTTGTTTGAGTTTGAGTTCTTCGAAATAATTATTCAGATAATGAAAAATTATTAATATTGGGTAAAACAGCAAATAATTAAACATATTTAAAAACAATATTAATGTAATATAAGCAAATAAAACGACTTTTACATGAGCGCGCCAATTTTAGGTATCTCTAGTGATAGAGTATTTATGAAAACTCTAGTGTTCTAGGGTTAAAAGAAGATTTTCTTAACTTGAACTTGAAATGTATTCCCTTTGACTTCAAGATAAATAATATAACAAGTATAAAAACATAGTCCTTGAGATATTATTTGACTTTTTTTTTTTTTTTTTTTTTTTTTAATAGCAAAGAATGTTCGCATGACAGTATGATGCACATAGTTTATTTTAAAAATTAAAAGAGGTATATTTCTGTGGCCGAATCAATGCAAAAATTGGGAGCACTTTAGGGTCATATTCAATGACTTTGACCTTGAATGTTCCTTGCCATATTCAATTTCATATTAAACTTAATTTGTGTAGAGATCCTTAGAGCTTAATTTGAAGATTTCATTAGGTCATTTTAAACGAAATTCTAATTTTACATTCCAAAATTTTCTTTATTTTAAGAATTTTAATACCAATTTAAATAGAGGTAGAATTATAAAAAAAATTTAAATAATTAATTTAACTAAATCAGGATGAAAGTTCTTTTGTTTCAGTATAGCTTACAAATTCGCCTTCGGCGACCAGTGGGTTTGCGATCCTTCAGAAAACTCACCGTATTAAACTCCTGCTCGGTGATGTCTTCGACGTTGTTTTCCTGTTTCAAAATCTACGACCGCCTGTTCACTCACCCTGCAAACACTTTTGAAAATTCTGCCTGTAGCAAATTTCGACAATCAGCCGAAATTTAGCGCCATTTGCATTCTATGCCCGTTTTATAATCTGAACCTGGATGTTTGCTTACAATCCAAACGACCTTTGAAAAATTTGGCCAGGCAACTACGCTAGTTTAAATTTATGTGTATATCGGCCGACAGGTAGCGCTGCTGTTAATTAACTGTGATCCGATAGTGGGGTTTTTGAATATCGGAAGATTTTTCTCTCTTTTTTATTTATTGAATTTATTTTATTTTATGTATTTATTTATTTATTTTCAAAATCGATATCTGCTATAACAGATATACCTATTGAAATTAGATTTTATATTATATTTATCTCCTTTTTTAAATTATCTTACGTTTACTGTTTCCAGAATTTTTAATTTCTGTAGAATTCGAAACACCCTCCTTTTTTCAGGACATTTTCCAGCCATTATTCAGTAACGATAATTTTTTGTTTTATTTTATGATAAAAATTGCCATTCAGATTTTGAAAATATCTTGAAGAAAGACGGAAACTTCCAGCCCTGAATTTTTGTCATGAAATAAGCTATTAGAACGAGAGATCTATTTCTTTCGGACAAAGTAGAGTAAATGTAAACATTTTTTTCTTTTTCCCTTTGGCACTAAATAGAAACAGCATAAAAGAAATTTTAAAACATTAATATATGTAACCGCTGCTAAAGAACGCAATTTCATATTTTAAGGAAAAGAATGTGCTATTTTTATTTTTATTGATTTATTTATTACGCTTTTTAAATATTTTGACCAAATGAAATAATAATAATAATAATAATAATAATAATAAATAAATAAATAAATAAATAAATAAATAAGGATTTTTTTTTCTCGTTTGTATTGAAAAATCAATATAAACGAGAAAAAAATACATATATTGGATTCGTAAAAATTTTCCATCTCCGTTTTTCGATGGATTTAAACGTTTTCGGATGTCCGGAACACGATTAGTTTTCTTTTAGAAAAATTACTAAAAGAAAAGGATTTACTTTTCTCCCCCCCCCCTCCCATACAAAATAATTTGTGTTTAAAATGCGCTCAAAAAAACCAAAACCGGTATTGACCGAATACTGCATTTTGATTTATCCGTAATAATCTATACATATATACGGTAAACTCTCGATTATCCGTAAACGGATTACACACGTTGCGGATAATTCGTGGAGCGGGAAATGTGCGAAATCAGAAGAAAGTTTTTTTTTTTTCTTTAATCTTCAACAATAAACAGATACAAATGATAGCTTAAAAAAAAAAAAAAAAAAAAGTAAATATAAAGAATTATGTGGTTTTTGCTTTATTTGTTCTCCAGTAGAATACGCTAACAAACACGTCAACATTTCAATTTATTTCAAAACATTGATGTGGCCGCTTCTTTTTTTTTTTTTTTTTTTTTTTTTTTCACACCAGTTTTCCTGGCGGGTACTTTCTTTAATATTCAATCGTAATTAAATATTGGAGAACATTTTTCTACAAATAAAGTGGTGTGAAAATGTGGCGGTTATTCACAATGCTGTGGAATAAATTAAATGTTTGCATGTCTGCGGTACTGCTGAATTTAGTGCATAAATTAGATTACAAATTGAACCATGGCTTCATCTTAAGTACAATTTTTTTTCTTTATGTTTTTACATCCTATAGTATATGAAGTACAGTCAAACCTCGTTGACGTGAATTACTTTTAACATGTACTGTTTCCACAATCCCCGTCAAAATGAAGATTAGTTACTGATAACATGAACTACTGATAACATGAAAAGAAATTTTATCCCCCATGAGTTTCACGTTAATGAGGTTCGACTGTACAAATAATTTTACTTTTTATGAATATTTTCATTGTTTGTATTATGTTTTATATACGAGACATTCAAGTTTTAAAGCCAGAAAGCATTTTATGTCATTTCAATTTCATATTCAGCCTTTTTGCGGTTTATGTACGAAACCCATAGCTCTCAATTTTGCGGATAATCAATTATGCTGTATCTATATACATGTATGTCCATAAAAAAAAAATAAAAAAAAAAAACATTAACATCTTTTAACGCAGATTATAAACTAAGCATGTCAAAACGGAAATGAGAAATTCTCTCTGAGTAAGATAAACAAATACTGAATGAAAGTTGAAAATGAACCCGATGAGTATATCATTTATTCATTCTGAAACACCTAAGCTTCACATTTTTACTTCAGTCAAAGACACTACAAAGACACTACAAAGATCATACCACAAATATGACTTTTATCTACTATAGATATTGAATGAAAGGTTTGCTTTTTATTTTTTTCCTCTGTCTCAAAGTGCAAGCGAATTACTATAAATTTATAACTGTCTATCAATAATTTTAATGCGTTTTATTGTACGTTTAATAGGAGACATATATAAACTTGGTGCTAGAGATTTTTACATTTTTAATTTTTTTAGACTTTAAGTTAAAAAAAAAAAATCTTAACTTTAAATATCATTTCTTCCTTTTCTTTCATTTTTTTCTTTTTATTCCCTTGTTTATTTATTTATTTTTACGCAATACTAATATTATATATATATATATATATATATATATATATATATATATATATATATAAAGGTAGCATTTTCTTGTTATAGGCATTAGTTATTAAACAATATGGTATTTTTAGAAGTCATAGCTACGATTAAAAATAAAACTGAAATTAAATATCAACCCTTCAAAATCATTTAGAATTTCTGTAATCGCTTTTAAGAGTATTTTGGCTGACACAAAGAAATCTCTTGAAAAAATGTTTTTCAATGTCTGTGTATACACACAAATAAAAAAAAAAAATTACCAACCTTTCATTAGTTTAATCGGTACAAGCTGTCCTAAAGATAGGACAATAATTTAGGGCAGTCGGAAATATAAGGAAAGCACACCACTTATGCATGGTGTCCTATTTTTAGGACGATCGTGAAATATGGGTTAAACATTTTCACACACTTTTATCAAAAATTATTAGTCTTTACGTTTACATTAAAAAAAAAAAAAAAAAAAAAAAAAAAAAGAAAAATGCTGTGTGATATTTTAGTGCATGAATAAGAAATACTTGCCTATTTCTTGTATTTACGAATAAAAAGTTTTTTTTTTTTTTTTTTCAAGCGTGTCAAAAAGTAATGGATTCAGGTTTCATAATGACCTGGTCTAAATGTGATCAATTCATAAAGAAAAAAAAAAAAAAAAAAAAAAAAAAGAGAAGAAACCTACTATATAATAATAACCAAATGAACCTAATAAAAATTTCCAATATTTTATTGTGTGTCTATTTGTGGACTAATTTAAACATTTCGGTTATAATGTGAGAATTGAAGCTGTTTATCTGCCCTTGGGACCTAGGTTCGAGGGAAGTACACACCATAGCAGTTTTCCTGTGACTTTTGGAGAAAAAACACAGAAAATTCCGTACGGCTGTGCCAATGGACATGACCTGGTTTTGAACCTGGCAGCCCAGTCTAAACGAATTTACAGCAGATTCGTTAAATTACAAATATCCAGAAATAAACTGAAGATTTTTTTTTAATTCAGTAGTTTCTACATTTGTTGTTTCCAGCACAAGTATAGTCAATTATGTGTAAATTTGTGTTATTAAAAATCAAAACTTTTCATCGTAATATTTACAGTCAATCTCTGATTTTAAATTTAGAAATTTTAGAAGTCAATCTTTCAACTTTGAAAGTATTTCTATTTTGCTTTAGAAGCAAGTACTTTTTGCTCATGTCTTATACTATATAGGAAATCTATCTATTAGTATATTAATGCGAAATCAATTACTCGTTTATAAGAATTTAAGCACGTATCAGGGATAACTTTCAGCACTTTTTTTTTCTACCACTGCTTCCATTACGAAAACCTTTATTGTATTTTTACTTTGTTTTTTCCGATTAACTAATCTAGTGTGGGTGATCGAATTATTAGAAAAAAAAAAAAAAAAAAAAAAAACAACTAGACGAAATGGCCTGAAACCTCATGCATGCAAAGAACATTTAAAAACTCATTGTTTCCACTATAGATTTAGTCCAGAGTGCAGTTAGCGTACTAACCACAAATTCAAAAATAGCGGAAATACCCTGTATCATAAAAAGCTACAAATAACTTGTAACTTTAATACATTGTTGCACATACTGTGCACAATATTTGTATGTTTTGGTGCGGGAATTGCTCAATTATTTAGACAGATACTTTTTATTTATTTATTTTTATTTATTCTTTTTTTTTTTTTCAAAAATTACTAAGTTTTTTGACAAGTTTTTTGCTTATAACTAGAACGGATTTCCATAAAATTTTACAAAAATTGCTGGAAAATTGCCAAAACATTATAGAAACATATTCTGAAACAGAAAATTCATACGTGTAACATTCGTTGAGGTATTTTAATATATATTACTGCGCATGCGCGAAAGGTATAAAATTTTTTATTGCACAGTTTGAAAGCTAGATATAAATTGATACATTTTTGTGTAAAAGTCATTTGAATAGAGTAAAAATTAATCAAATTGTCGGCAAAAGAACGACTTAGATCTTAGATATTTTTCAAAGTTGAAATTTTCAGATGAGTTTCACCCTTGCCACGCATTTAATTTGGAGATCCAATTATTTTAATGACGTTGCAAAAGTTCTTTTTTGGGAAAACCCCTTATGATCTCATAAATCGTAGTAAATAAAAAAAAAAAAAAAAAAAAAAAAAAAAAAATGAAAAAGCTACAAGCCCGTAAGAGAGGTTTTATACAAACAAGAACTTTCGCAATGTGGTTGAAATAATTAGATCATCAAATTAAATGCGCGGTATGTGAAAAACCCTTTATGAATTTTCAACTCTGAAAAAAACTTAAAATCTAGCTCGTTTTTTTCCAACAATTTGCTTAATTTTTAAACCACATTCAAATGAGCTTTTGACAAAAGTTGCTCAATATATTTAGCTTTCAACGTATGCAGTAAAACTTTTTCTATCATTCGCGCATGCGCAATAAAATGATATTTACTAAAAATGTAAGAATGATATTTACTAAAAATATAGCCTTCCCTTAAATTGCAGAAATCGCTGTATAGCAGCTACACCTGTTCACCGATAAGCATTCAAACTGAATCATAATAATGTCTCATAATGACCTTCTTACATATCAAATTTTGTTTGATTATACGCAATAGAACCTGAGATATAGCCTCCCCTTAAAGTGCGGAAATCGCTGTATAGCAGCGCCACCTGATGAGCGGTTGACACCAAAAGTTGATAGACACTAATTTAAGTCAAGTTGCATCACATTTTAATTTATATACAATTCTGAGCAGTAGTAATTAGTCTACAAATTAGCAACTGTATCTACTAATTTGTAGTAGATACAGTTGCTACAAAATTTTTGTCTCTCTCTCTCACACACACAGACAGACGGGCAGACAGACATTTTCTAAAAATGGTAAAATCATGTTCTAGAACTCTCAAAACGTGTAAATTCGTCGAAAATTTTTACGAATCCAATACTTTCTTCTATTGAATATAGAAGAAAGTAAAATAATACAACGTTACAGACGTCAACTAAACGTCCGCTAAACTCGTCTAAATTACATTGCTACATATAACTTCTTACAAACATCTGCAAGAGAAAAAATATTAATTATCAGTTTAAATTCACAATCTGTTTCAAAGGGATATGAGTCACCAAAATAGATGAATCTTACATCTGGTTACTCTGGGAGAAGTATAGTCTGTTTTCATTAGCTTACAATCTAAATAATATATTTTTTTTTTCCATTGCTTTATTCGGATATGGATGTTTATTTTACTATGATAATTTGGGTAAGCGTATATTCATCAAAGCAAAATAGAGCACAAAAATTACTGCTTTATAAAGATGAAAACTTTTTGAAAGATGTTCTGAAGTCGACCCGATTCGTTAAAAACTAAACCCGACCCGAACCCGAACCCGACCCGCAGTAAAAAACATCCAGTCAACCCGACCCGCACGAAAACTAAATCAGTCAACCCGACCCGCAATAGGAAAAAATGTAGTCGACCCGACCCGCACCTGACCCGCGGGTTGGGTCGGGTTCGGGTAAAATCGGGTTACCCGACCCGATGCAGGACTCTACCCTGGATCATCGTATATTATAAAAAGCAACAAAAGACTTGTAACTTTAACACACTGTCGTACTTACTATGTACCATATTTGCATTTATTATTTTTTTTTTTTTTTCAAAAGTATTATTATTATTATTATTGGCAAGTATTTTACATCTAACAAGAATGGATTTCAATAAAATTTTACAAAAATTGCACAAATTGAAAAAATTGTTTGAAAACTAGATATATTGGTCAACTTACGTCAAAAGTTCATTTGAATAGAGTGTAAATCAAGCAAATTACGCTCAAAAGAATGAGCTATATTTTTAGATATTTTTAAGGATTGTTTATATATTCCAGGTGTTTAATTTGGAGATCCAATTATTTCAAGAAAACCATTTATGGACTTATAACTCTAACACATTTTTATTTATTTTCTAAAATTTGTGAGTTTTCTGGCGTTTTTCAAGAAAAAAAAAAAAAAAAAAAGAACTTTTGCAATATGGTTAAAATAATTGGATCCCCAAATTAAACAGTACGTCGAATCTGAAAACCTCTTTATTAAATTTTAACTCTGAAAAATATTTAAAATCTCTCTCGTTCTTTTGCCGATGATTTGCTTACTTTTTACTGTATTCTATTTGAAATTTTGACAAAAGTTGCGCAATATATGTAGCTTTTAATCTATTTTATAATAATAAAAATAATAATAAATTCTATCTCTTGCGTATGCGCATTAAAAAATTAATCTGGTGTGTCACTCACACGACTTTCTCTTACCCTGAAATTTAATACTACAAATAGAGGTTGCAGATTAAAATGTAAGATAATGAGTACTGTTATGTAAACCTGTGTTAAACAATTCAAATTAGGCTTCTGAAGAGTTTTATATGATAATTAGTTCTGTGTGAGGGGGGCTACGGCCCCCCTCAACCCACCGTTTCATAGGTTTTTCGTATTCAGGGGAACTTAAAACGTGTAAATATAACAAAATCTCGCGTTCGAAAAATTGACCCAAAACGAAAAACTTACTGTAGCATCCCTATATGATACACATTTAGAATACCAAGTTTGAACTTCTGTCCTAATTTGTTTTTGAGATATGCTGATAACAGACAGACACACACACAGACATACACACAGACCATTTGCTAAAAACATGATTTTCGTATTCAGGGGACCTCAAAACGTGTAAATATAACAAAATCTCGCGTTCGAAAATTTGACCCCAAAACAATACTTTCTCTACCTTATGGGTAAGAGAAAGTAAAAACTCTTATCTTAGCGAATACTACACGTGTGAGCTTTATGTTTCAGAAAAATGTTTCTTTAAGAATTTGTCAATTTTTTGCAGCTTTTGTAAAATTTTGTAGAAATCCATTCTTAGTTTTTGGCAAGTTTTTTGTTTATAATTTTTGAAAATAAAAAATTATACCTGTCTAAATAATTGTGCTATTCTCACAAAAAAAAAAAAAAAAAAAAAAAACATAAAAATATTGAACATGGTAAATGCATAATAGGCGAGACGTATGATTCCTGGACGACAGTTCCCCAAACAAGTCTTCAAATTTTCCCAAATCAGGGGTTTTTTTCTTTCGAAAAAATCCCCAGCTTGATTTCTACTAAAAAGGGAAAATAAAAATTTCTTCAAAAAAAAAAAAAAAAAAAAAAATATATATATATATATATATATATATATATATATATATACCAAGCAGATTTTTCTATGATTTAAGCTTAGATTTTTCCCCAAATGAAGGCAATTTTTGAAAAAAAATCCCCAAATAACAATAAAGCTATTGAAAGTCTCTAGTCGTAGGGATAATTTATTTCGTTGCCAACATTAACAGAAAGTTGAAGAACTCCCCAGATTTGACCCCAAAAATTTTAGAATTCCCCAAAAAAGTCCCCACAAACATTTGGTCCCCAAAATTGTCCCCAGAAGCCTCGAAAATCCCCAAAATGGGGACAAAATCCCCAATCTGGCATCACTGCCTACACTGTACAAAAAAAAATCAGTATTTTACAACAAAAGGTGCTGGCACCGCGGCTGCCAACACAGTTGCTGTAAAATTTACAAGCGACTGTTTTTTATGGTGCTGTAAAATTTACTGCACTTTGCTGTGAATTTTACAAGATGTTGTTTTTAGTAGTGCTGTAAAATTAATTGCACTTTGCTGTGAATTTTACAAGATGCTGTTTTAAAAAGTGTTGTAAAATTAACTACACTTTGCTGTAAATTTTACAACACTTTTTAAAACAGCATCTTGTAAAATTCACAGCAAAATGCAGTTAATTTTACAGCACTACTAAAAACAGCATCTTGTAAAATTCACAGCAAAGTGCAGTAAACTTTACAGCACCATAAAAAACAGCAGCTTGTAAATTTTACAGCAACTGTGCTGGCAGCCGCGGTGCCAGCACCTTTTGTTGTAAAATACTGAATTTTTTTTTTACAGTGATCACTCGACACCACTCCTGGAGTGGTGAGTGGATCCTCCTCCCTCCCTGTTAATTCCTGTTAATTGATAATGATGACAATTTGATAAAAATAATATTTTATATACAAAGCTTTAAAACTGTGTCGTTAAGAGTTTCGACGATTATTTGAATTACCAAATAACATTTGTATCACAGAGCCAACTAGAGACAAACCGACCGTACTCGCAATTTAGATTCGCTGTAACCTTTTCCTATGGGTAGAGTTGGAATAAACTTGATAGTAAGTTTTTTGAAATTGGGCTGGTGTGGAACAAATAATTATTTTGTAAATAAAATGTCTTAAATTACCTACCCCCCTCCCCCGCACACACTATCTATATATATACATATCTACATTCCTGTTTGAGAAAACTGCAACACCAAGAAGGAATGCGAATATCAGAATGGTATTTATTGAGCACATACATTATAGTACGAATACCAATAGATTAAAATATCAGGAAATTTGGAATAATATGTACTGAGAAAACAGTACATAAAGAAGCGACCTTGGTGAGCAGTAACAGCACTCATCTGCCGAGGCATTGACTCAAACAGTGGTTGGATGGCATGTACGGGTAGAGCACTTTATGAAGCTTGAACACAATGCCACAATTCATCGATCGCAGTTAGTGGTGAGTGGTGGGGGGCCAGTCGCTTTTCAACGATTAAACAGCCATTTTCATTGGTGCAAGATCAGGAGAACGCGCTGGGCAGAGCAACAGTGGAACAGTGGAACATATTCTGCATCAAAGAGGGTTCAGAGAATACGGACAGCTTGCGGTCGTGCACTGTCCTGCTTAAATATTGCGTTTCGGAGGCCTTGAATATAGAGCAGAGCGATGGGTCTTAATTCGTCAGAAATGCTATAGCTGGTATTCAGAGTGGCGGGAATGAAAACAACAGTTGATCGAGACGTGTATCCAATGGTACCGAATACCATCACTCCAGGTTGTGACCCAGTATGCGGCTACCAAAATTTTGATTATCCTCAAAACTGCATCACTGATATGTTCGCCTTTAATGTGTGACCAACGACAAACCTGGACGCAGGAATGACGTGAAGTTGCTTTTCGGAAAAATCATAATCCTGTTTACAGCATCAAGATTGCTTTATCCGTTTTTCACAGCATTGTGAATAATGCATATTACCATCTGGGATTCGACATCGTCTCACTATCCATCACCTGCAGTGATGGTGTGGGGTTCCGTTGGATACACGTCTCGATAACTTCTTGTTTGCATTTCCGGCACTCTGAATAGCGGCAATTAAATTTCTGGTGAGTTAAGTTCCGCCCCTCTGCCCAATATTCTAGGTTTCAGTAGCACAATTTTTAAACAGGATAATACAGGACCGCAAGTTGTCTGTATTGTCCAGACCTTCCTTGATAAAGAGGGTGTTCAACCGTTGCTCCGGCCGGCGCGTTCTCCTGATCTCGCATCAATGAAACTGTTTAATCATTGAAAAGCGAGTGGCCCGTCGCCAATCACCGGTAACTACGGTCTATGTAGCATCCTACTGAAGCTTCATGAAGCGTTGTACCTGAATATGTCACCCAATCACTGTTCGATTCAATGCCTAGGCAGATAAGTGTATTTATTACTCCTAGAGGTCGCTGCTTTATGTAATGTTTTCTCAGGATGTATTACTCAAAATTTCCTGGAAATTTAATTAATTTCTCTTCTAATGTATGTGCTGAACTCTATAATGTACGTGCCCAATAAATATCATTCACACATTCGCATTCCTTCTGTTTGTTGCAGGTTTCAAAAACATGAGTGTATATATAATGAAAATTTTGTCCTCATGATAACTCCTGAAATAATACTCTAAATCAAACCAAATTTGGACAGCGAACTTATCTCATAAATATCTTGGAAGAGTTCGTCAACCAAGTTGCTCCGCTTTTTTGTTTTCAAGTAGCGGCCACTTGAAAATTTCAAATTCACATTGTAAAAGCGTATTTAAGGCCGGATTTGCTTGAATTTTAATATAAATGTAGACTCCATAAGGGTCTCAATCACGTTTATTATAAACTTTATCCGTCATTTTCAACAAAGTGGCGAATTTCTTAAATTCTTAAATTTCTCAAAATCGTGGTCACTTGAAATCAGGCTACCACTTAAACATTTAACGCCACGATAATTTCCAAAATAAAACTCCAAACCGAACTAAATTTGGACAGTGAACTTATAAATATGTTGGATGAGTTTGTTAACCAAGTTACTGCACCATTTTGTTTTCAAGTTGAGACCACTAGACGTTTCAAATTCATAGTGTTTGAATTTTGATGTACACCTAGAATAGACTATTTAAGGATTTCAACCAAATTTGATAAAGAATTTTATCCGGCATAGTGGCGGATATAATATCCTGTGCCACTTGAAATCAGACTACCACTTGAAAATCTATAATACCGAAAATTCCCGAAAACATCCGAAATAATACTCATAGCTGAACCAAATTTGGACAGCGAATTTATCTTATAAATAAAATAACTTGAATGATTATTTTAGTCAAGTTGATCCGTCATTTTGTTTTCAAGTGAAGGTCACTTTAAAATTTCAAATTCACATTCTAAAAGCGTATTTAAGACCGGACTTGTTTGAATTTCGATACATACATACTCCTTATAACCCAGGTAGCACATGACGTTGTTACAACTAGTTTTTCACTGTTCAGACTTATTTGCAACGCTATAACAACGTTATGTGGTATCTGGGAAGGGTCACATTGAAGCTTATTATCAAACTGTATTTGCAAATTGTAATAAAGTGCGGATGCTATAAACTAAGCGGGACAACTTAAAATCAGGCTAACACTTGAAAATTTATAATCATGATAACTATTTAAATTCGGATTCAATTCGAACCTGAGTTGAACAGTGAGCTTATCATATAAGTATCTTGGATGCGTTCACTGGGCAACTTGTTCCGACATTTTGTTTCTAAGTTGAAGCCACTTGAAATCAGGGTGCCACTTGAAAATGTGCCATCACTATTACTTTTAAAATACTAACTGATTTAAACTAAAGTTGAGTGGTGAGTTTACGGTTCAAATATCTTGGATAAGTTTGCTTGAAAATTGCTCTGCCGTTTATTTTCAAGTGGTGGGCGTTTGAAAATTTTTCATTATGATAACTTTTGTAATACTGAATCAATTCGTATCAAATTTGGGTAGTGAATTTATCATTCAAATATCTCTGATAAGTTCGCTGGGCTTTTCACTCTGCTTTTTTATTTCCAAGTTTTGGCCACCTGAAATCACGGTGCCACTTGAAAATTTCTTATCACGATGATTTTTGAAATACGGAATTAATTTGAACCAAAGTTGGACAGTGAACGTATTATATAAATATCTTGGAAGATTTCGCTGGGCAAGTTGTTCTGCCATTTTGTTTCCAAGTTACAACCACCTGAAAATTTGTCATAACAATAACTTTTGAAATACTGCACTGGTTCGAACCAAAGTTGGACAGTGAGCTTATGATTCAAATATCTTGGTCGAGTTTGCTAGGCAACTTGCTCCATCATATTGTTTCAAAGTGGCGGTCAGTCGAAAATTTGTTATCACGACAAATTTTGAAACACTTAATTAATCCGAACCAAAGTTGAAAACTGGATTTATCATTCAAATAGCTATAATTTCGGTGGAAAAGTTTCTCTGTAATTTTGTATCGAAGTTGCGGCCACTTGAACGCTGCCACTTGAGAACTTGTTATTGCGATAACTTTTGAAATACTGAATTTATTCGAACCAAATTTGGACAGTGGACTCATCTTACAAATATCTTGGATTAGTTTGCTAAGCAATTTGCTTCTCCATTTTGATGCAAGCGGAGGCCACATAATTTGTCAATATGATAATTTTTGAAATTTTGAATTAATTGAACTAAATTTGTACAGTAGATTTATCTCACAAGTGCATTTCATATATTTGTTTGCCAGTTTCACCCGTCATCTTGTTTCAAAGTTTTAGCCACTTGAAAATTTCAAATTCACATAAAAATATTTATGAACCAATTTGCTTTAAACTCCAGAAGTACATAGTCCACGTCACTATCTCTAAAAAGTTCATTAAAAATTTGTAGCCGTCATTTTCTTTCAAAATGGCTGCTCTACTTGATAAGAAAAACGAATTTAACTTACCCTTCCGAGTGTGTCGGGAAGTCTTATTTTTCATTATTATTATTATTTAGATTAACGTCTACAGAATGGCTTAAAAATGTTCTATGATTTGAGCTCCTACGAAAATGCATAATAAGAAATATTGTTCAAAGTAAATTATTACAGAATAATGTATTTTTTCTTTCCATTAATGAAATTATTATTATTATTTATTTTTTTTTTTTACTGTTTAAATAAAGAACTATATATTCTCATTAGAAAGTTCATTCTAATACAAAATATTCGAAGTTGAAAAATTCTTCCTTACTTTCTTTTTCTACATACTTTAAAAGATTTTTTTTTTAACCTTTTAATTATTTTTTAATGACGATATCTTTATTTTGCGTATGATAAGAATGTGAAAAATTATTGTGAATTAAAAAGAATCAGCATTGGAGAATATATATTTCTTATATTGTTAAAAGAAGAATTGAATTTCTTTTTAAATTGCAAGAAAGAGAAAAAGTAGCACAATAACAAATATAATAATTGTTGGAGGTTCTCGCTTTTTTCATTCCCTTTAACATTACAGTAATAATCATAACAAAAAGGAAATGAAATTTAATTAAAATCTAAAAAGTTTACTTTATAAATCCTGCATATTAAAAATGTCTTAGTTGAAAGAAAAAAAACTTTATTTGTAAGGAAAAAAAAAAAGTGTTATTTAATTTGTACTTATTATAAAATGACAAAAACCACGAGTAAAGAAAGCATTAGATTTGTATTAACAAATTTTTATTGACAATGATTTTGAGTGGAAAGTTATCATCAATATATTATGCACAGTTTATAAAGTTATGATATTTTTTTTTCTTTCGTTCTTAGGTAAAAAGAATTTGTCATTAAAATTTTGCATGTTTTGTTAAAGTATTAAAACTCGATGCTTTAGAACGGATTTTGCTTAAAAATGAACTTTTTAGAAATTATGTATTAAGTCTCTGATTTAAGTATTTATGTATACTTATGCTGTCGTACTTTGTCATTTTAATACTTTCCATAAAAAATTCTACACATTGTTGCGTTCTCGGTGTTCGTGAATTGTCCATGAATGAATAACAGTTCTTGCAAATGCTTAAAAACTTATTTAAAGAATATTACAGAAGATTACAGGTCTGTTAAACAAGTATCAACTTTAATTTCACCAGAAAACACAGCTTAAATAATAGTTGTAAAAATCACAGTAATTATACTGTACGATAAGCATAGTATATAATCTGCAATCTATAGTAAAAGGGGAAGAAGACATCTTTTTAGTGCAGGGACTTGGTGTAAAATTGAATGAATGGTCGAAATGTGATCCCTTTACATAGCATTCTATCTTTACCAGAGTTATCCAGTATTTCGTAAAATATTCGATTTAAAGCTTAGATTATCGATATATCGATAATAAGGATTTTCTTGCCAATGTCACTGAAAACGTCACCAAGGGGCAATAAATGTGCCAAATTATCGCCGAGGACATTATCTTCCCTTTGAAGATTTTTAACGGGTTTTTTTTTAAATCAAAATAAGCTATTTTAATGCCAAATCAAGGTAGAGACGCTGAAAATTAACATTATCTGTTTAAGCCTCTTTAAATGCATTTATATAAATATAATTACTTTTATTTACAAATTCGTAATAATATGAACTATAATCCCCCGAGTATTATGTAAAAGAACTGTAGAAATGAATATGAAATGTAGCATGGAATGCATGTCTTGTATCATATAACATGTTATGTTTTATAACATATGTGCAGTAATATATTATATGACATTATTATGTATTCAATTAACTCTGGTAGCATCAATTTAAGTGCAATATATTGAAATATCTTTAAGCCATTGCACTTTCTTCTTTTATTATTTCTTCTAACGAATCCGTTTACATACTTAAACTAAAATCTTGAATATTATGTAAACGAACTGAACAAGTTAAATTAAGTGTAATATTGAATCAGAACAAAAACCATTAACGGGTTAAAAGTTTGTGACGCAGCATTTTATTTCGATATTAATTGGAAATATGGGTCTTAAAAGTAATGATATCAAATTTGAGTGACGCTTTGCTATTAATTGAAATATATTACATAGATTTTCTTATTTCATCATTTGTTTTTTTTCTTCTATTTACATCACAGTGTATACATAATATTTTCAACTTCAGCACGAAAAAATATATAGAATTTACTCCCTGATACTTTTTCATCTGCACCTTGTGAATTCAAAATATGAGTTTTAAAAGAAATGATATAATTTCTGTGACGCCTCAGTGTTACTTTAAAAGATTTATTTTTAGATTTCATTACAATCATTTTTGTTTTGTTGAATAAAGTATATTTACACATTGAAATAATGCTTTTAATTTTCAAATATACTGTCAAATAATCACACTTTTACTGAATTTATATTATAAATTGAAATTATCTAGTTCAATAAATTGATTTGTCTATTGCGTCACGCTATCCAAAACTGTAAATAAAAATTATGTAAATGTTTTCTTTGCATCACACAATCTCTTTGCACACATTTTCACTTAGTACTATGATACAAAGTAACACTCACAAAATTTCTCTTCTTTGAGTGTCGAGTCTGTGTGCGCGTTGCCCGACAATCGTCCCAGCCTGAGAAAGGAAAAATGCATAAAAGTACACGCATAAAAGTTTTAATCCCTAGGCAGTTTCGTTTCTCCCACTGTGATTTCTTTAAGCAGAGTGAGAATAGACAAGTAGAGAGCCTCTTTGCTAGACGCCCACAATCCAAGAGAAAAAAAATGCGAAAGTTTGCCTATGCGATATTGGCGCATGAAAATGATCCCGAGCCCTTTTAAAGATACTGTCTATGTTTATTTTGTTGAATAATGAACAAAAAACAGTTAACATTTTACAGTTTTTGCTGAAACACCAAGAATTTACGCTTGTTATGATTTGTAAGCAACAATTTTATCGAACATGTAATTCCGAAATGGCTATTTCAAATGACAAGAATGAACAAGTTATACACATCAACATTCCATCTGATCATAAAAATAAAATGGACGAAAAAGACATTTCTGATGTAAAAAGTTAAATATATAAATAGGAAAATAAGGAAGCTTAATCTTGCATAATAAGATTTTCACAGGGTGTTGATTGAAAAAGTTTTTTTTTTTTTTTTTTTTTTTTTCCTTTTTTTTTTTTTTTTTTTTTTTTTTTGTAATGACTCTTCGCATTGATAGATATTTTAACCTTTTTTTTTCAGATCTCAAATATAATGCATTATAATGATTTTTGATTATAGATGATTATGAGGCATGATGATATATACGATAAACTTTTAATATATATAATTTTAGACATATTTGCAAAAGCATATCAGATAGTTAGAAAAATAAAAAACCCAAAATGCGTAAAACAGAAAAAAAAAAAAAAAAAAAGACAACCCTATTTTGCGGCGAGTGTAACTTTTTTTTGGGGTGAGTGTAATCGGAGTTGAAATTTTAGGCCCTGCATTAGTATATTACAGAGAAAATTCAAGATCAAACAAGCAAAATCATTATTATGACCATCACAACAAGGAAGCGGTCCGAATAGCCTCCACACTAATTGCACTGATGGTCCAAATAGCAATGACCACAAAAACCCTGAAAACTAATACCTGTATGCACATAGGGCACACTTATTAGTGATATATTACATGGCTACTTATTATAAGTGATATTTGAAGAGTTCTTAATACATTTTAAGGAAACAACTACATTTTAATTAAACTTTAAAAATGAGGAATTTCTGCAAAAACAAAATAATTTAACATGAAATTCAGAGAAAGCAAAATTTTCAAAAACCCTGAATTCAGGGATAGTCCTTGAAAAGTTTCACCCCTGAATAAAGCAACACTAAATAGTTATTAAAATCTAGTCTTCTGTGAAAAAAATTTATAACTATCTTATTAAAATACAATTTTTATATATAAGCTAGAAAAAACAGTTGTTTGTCAATGTAAAGAAAAGTATGTGACTCGAGGAATGTAAAATATAAATAAATAAAAATAAAATGTAATGCATAACTTATTAGTATGATATATATAAACAAACATTTATCTGAAAAAAAGACGGGTAGTGCAAAAAATATATATTTTAACTTACAGTGTGACTCCCGAATGTCGGATTTTATAATTGGTGACTGAAATAATATTGTCTTAGTATGTGACAAAATATTTAATAAACACATACGTCAAACAAAAATTTTTCAGTCAAGTTAATAATCAAAGAAACCGTTAAAAATTTAATCCACCATGCTTATCAATCAGGGTTTAAGCTGAATGAAAATTTTCTTTAGCAAAAAAGCTAAAATCAGAAAAGAAAGCTTTAGCAGAATGCGAAAATGCCAGAAGCAGTAGAAAAAGAGAAATATCAGTTTATACATTATTCTAAACGCCTCGACATGTTTGATTTTCATTTGTAAATTAAATTTAAAAGTTTTTTATCAGGTCTTTAAAGAGTTATACACAGAAGATAAAATTTTTTTTAATTTGAAATAAAAAACAAAAATGTAATTAATAGTTAAACAGTTAATCTTACCACTGTAACCAGATAAATTCGAATATAGTACAAGCATATATTTTAACACATTTACTGGCAGACTTGAAAAATATTAAACTTTTTAGATTATTACTTTATTTTGTAAATTTTTTTAAAGCAATATGAACATCTTATATACGAAGTATATTATTTTTCTGGAGATATAATTATCACAATGGCACGTAAAACTACATTAAGCTTATACTGTATCGGAAAAAAAAAAAAAAAAAAAAAAAAAAAAAAAAGTAATATAAGTGAAATTTCTTTATTACTATTGAAACCTTTTTGGTTTACAATTTATAATTTTTCTTTCTTTTATATTAGACCACTTTACAAATGCCTCATGCTTATTTACAAATTGATTTCCTGTATGCAGGGCCGGCTCGACCATATAGGCAAACTAGGCGATGGCCTAGGGCGCTCAAATCTAGAGGGCGGCACAATCTATTTTATTTATTACTATCTAATGGCACTTTAGAAGAGATAAAATGTAGTCTTGGAAACACAGCACTCATGTTGTGTGAAAATTTTAAACACTTACAATCTTTGTCTAGAAAGGACTAAAAAGTACAAGCCTGCTGCTATGACTTGGAAACATTTACTGAGTTTTGCTTGGCGTGTTTTCAATTGGTCGTATAAAAATTAAGTAAATGCATAGCATAATCCTCGAATTGACATTTCAGGGCATCTAAGTCAATCCAATTTATCTGATGAGGAGCGCTAGAGAAAGAGTCACGAACAACTGGCTTGATTTTACCATAATAACGATATATTTATTTCAAAAACTTACAACGTCGAATTGAGTTTTGAAAACAGTCCGTCATTAAATCTGTCCATCTAATTGTTAACAGCTTTACACTATATCTAAAAGTCACTGAGTCATTATTTAATGGGGCTGTACTTTATTGGAACTATAAAGTTTTGACTTTCCATTCAAGGGTCTAAATTGAACATCATGTTTTTTATAAATTTGAACTGACATAAAAAGAAAAAATAATAATAATATTTGAAGGAAGCTAGCTGTAACTAGAAAGAAGTTATATCTCTTTAGACTAGGTGACTTTGTAGGGGCTATGCGTGGGGTCTTTTTGGAATTTTACAAAGTGATTCTGTTATAGTTTCTTTTTCTAGTAGCTCAACTTAGTAATAAAATGTGAAATTTCATTTCCAGTACAGTTGATACTTGAGACTAGCTGTTAACAGAAGAAAAAAAAATTTTGGAGTACAATTTTGTAAGAGAAAATTAGAGAAAAAGTATCATTAGCAAAGCAAATTAGGCTCATTTGAAAAGTTATTTTCGCCCGAATCCTAAAGAAACACTATCAGGATAATAATTTGAAAAAACAAAAGATTTTTTCCACCTGAATCTGAAAAATCTTGCTTCATCTTCCAAAATAATTATTAAATATATTTAACCTGTAGGAGTCTTCTTTTAACCCACAAACAGTGGAATGTAGCCTATCATAGCACAGCTTTTTTCCACAATCATTGAAAGCTCCACTTCGTTCTAGTTGTCCATTCTTAACGAACACAAGCCAGATCATGTACAAAAAATGTTAATTTTCTATTAGAAAACAGTTAAGAAAGTTTTCGCCAGTACATAACAAAAGACGACGCGCCACTGGTGAAAATGTGACCCAATCTCCACTACTAATGCACTACTAAAAATAAAATGTTTTTCTTGGAAACTGTAAAAGTGATTTCGGATTTGATAAACAGGAGGCATTTTTAGAAGAAATTAATATTGCGGTATCATTCCCATCGGAGTCAGAGCCAGTCCGATTACGAAAAATGAAAAAGAAGTTTAATTATGCAGTCAGCTGATAAATCAACAAGTGATGCTAAACATCATTTTAAGATTAATTTTTATATTTCTTTTCTTGATACAGCAATAAATTCGAATGATGAGAAGTTCAAACAGACCACAAGATAAATCATGTTTTCTGATGCCTTTCTAACGATTGTGAGTCGTAAAAAAAACTTTAATAATTTAATAAAACATGCTTAAAATGAATATCAGAATATCAACAGCGGCGGAGGAATACAGTACCAGCAACAGTGTAAACAACTTTAGTGTCTACAGCGAGCACCAAAAATTTAGGATACGGATGATATACGCATGCGCTCTACAGACCATGGACCATGGTATAAATTCATGCTGCATGAGTGCTTTAAAATTTTTCGCTTTAATAAAGTTTTAATTTATTATGAATGACGATGAAATAGAATATTTATAATTAAAAAATACTTTGTTTATTTTAAATATTATCTAAATACGTTTTTGATGAAATGGGAAATTTTAAAATTAAAAATATTTTCTTCATAAATATTTTATTGACTGCATTCAGATTTAACCAACCAACCACAGTCTCAGAAAACCGAATGACGCCTGTTCTGAATTCTGAGAATAAGCAGTTCAAATCTATGCATCGCGGAGGAAAAAATAGTTCGATTTTTAAGCTAAATTATTTAAGAAACAAAAGTTTTTTGGGAAAAACGGGCGACGTCACGCTTCTCGACGAAATAAATTACTATCATATATCAATTTCATAAAATTTCTTCGAGCCGTTTTCGACAAAAAAATCTTACACGATAACACATTTTTCCTTTAAACTCTTAAATTGCAACTCCAGATCTCAAAATATATACAATGTTGAAGTGTGAAACTTTCAGGATAGCATCAGGGAGAAGAAAAAGGGTTATTCTGAAAACATCAGATCAAAATATCTCCTATTTACTGAGATATTAAATGTCGGCGTTTCCAAATCCCTTTGATGTAAAACTAGCTGTATAATAGAGTGTCGCTGCTAAGCTTTGTTTGAGCTTTGCTGCGTCACTCAAAAAACTGCCGTTTTTTATGATATATGCAACTTATTAATGTTATTAGATTGTTATATTAAACATAAACCGATAACATGAGCTTAAAGTACACGCATTGTAATACCTTATAATATTGTGCTTTTTTATTTTAGTAATTTTTATAATGATCCATATTACATATTTATTTCTGAAACTCTTATGTAAAGAAAATATAGAAATTAATATTAAGCATAATGTAAAATATAATGCAATGTATAATGATATTAAGTGGCGGAGAAAAAACCATAACATTCGTTTAAAATGTGTTTCTTTTTGGTGAATTAATTGAATATGTTGCATAGTGAATCTTTATTTTATTAATTTAAAGTAAAATCACTATCTTCTAAAAATATTTTGCGGGATTAATTTTTCACGGATCATCTAAAAAAATGTTTTTAGTTAAAATATAAAATCCTTTACAATTCTTCAGGATTTACTAAAAAAGTCAATTAGGAAACAGTGTTTGTCATAGGCAATTATGAAGCGATTTATTTTTTTAAAATTATTTCAGTCGCACCTGATAATGATACGTTATGAAAGCTTCGGAACACCCAATAGCCTTAAGGGAAAAATGACTCTTTATGTTTAATTATCTTGATTTTGATATCTTAATGGCTTTGTTACACAGAAAACTTCTTTCTATACACATTATATACCTCCCATAAAGAAGCAATTTATCAAAGTTGCTTTATACTAAGTAAAAAAAAAAAAATCTTGAACAGCCTTGTTTATGAGTTTTAGATTTCAGAGCGAGCGTTAATTAATTTTTAACTTGTTGAATAAAATCAAGATTTTCATCATAGTGATTCATATAATTCCATATTTTTTTAATTTCTCAGGAGAAAATGTTACGTAAATTATGATGAGCTATGCATTTTACATTATACTTTAACATTACTTACATTTTTCGAATTTCTGAGAACCAAAGATTTCTATATATTAACTATTTTGTTTTCACTTGTATTTTTCCCCAAATTCTTATGTACGTGCTGCCATTCAGTACGGAATGTTTGTGAATCTTAATATAATTAAATTGTTGCCATTTTTTCTCCCCGACAGAATTAAAAAAAAAAAAAAAAAAAAAAAAACGTACATTTATTTAAAATGAGGAAAATAAATTAGAAAAGTTAGAAAATAAATTAGAAATATCAGTCGTATCGTTAATAAGGTACCAAATGTAAGGGGAAATTTTTGTGAATCCGATGGATTAAACAGCTTATCGATCGGACAATTAGATTTTTTAAAATTAACTAAAGTGTGAATTTTAGGTGGCAACTGCAGAAGATTTTATGTAAACCGTTAGGAGAAAAAAGAAACAATCTTCTTCACATTAAGTCACATGTGTTTGAAATGTGATTAAAAATTGCAATTTTCATTTTTTTTTTTTTTTTTTTTTTTTTTTTTAATTTTCTCTCACGAATCCAAAAATATAATATACAGCTTGTACCCCACAAGACCAACTTGCACTTCAAATTTCATAAATTTTTTTGGTTAATAAACAAAAACGTTATTTTTATTATTTTTTTTCTAATTAAATTTTATTCTAACTTTGCAAAGATTTATGTGATACGATACATTAAGAATTTGGGTTTTAAAAGCTTCTTTAAATAGATTATTCAATATGGCTTTCGATTGTATAAAAATGCTTGGCAGTTGTCACGAAGTCAGTATTTAAGAAACTGAAAAGGAGTAATTTGAAATTGTTGACATGTTAAATCATAGTAATAAACCAATCAATATAAATTCACAAAAATTTATAAATTTCTCCCAGTTGCAGCTGAATTTAGTTTATTTATCACATTCTAAAATCTGCTAGCAAATAACAAGTCTTTCAGTGCAAGAGAAAATTATTAACATTATGCAAACTCCAATGGAATATTTTTCATTTCGGAAATATGCTAATTATTCTCCTTCATTAATTTAAATTTTATATATAAGTTTTGGAAGTAATGGTGTCAATGATTAAATAAATTTAATATTTTATTTTGAAGCTGTAAAATGAGAATGCCCCTACGTGCAATTTTGCATTTAGAGGATTTAAAAATATTTTTGAATAACTAAATTTAAAAAAAAAAAAAAAATCAATTTTTAGAAAGCAATAACCAGCTTAACAACTTAAAAATTTCTGAATGTGAAAACCGATTTTATATATAGGAATAATTAACGAGTTTTAATACGGCAAAATTTCCCCCAAAATAACATTGGCTTCGACATCAGGCAACAATAATTAGAGGGTCCCCTTATGGGTGATTTACTTCACCTTTTGGTCATACTTAGTAGCAAAATGAGAGAGTAAATCTCATAATGAGTGTCATAATATGCATTCTAATATCCTTAGAATTTAGTGTACTTTTATTTGTGAGAATACATTTTTAATTTTGGTACACATACACTGAGGGAAAAAAAAATACCAATTTAATCTAGAACCAATTTGTAGTCATTTTCTGAATTCCTAAACTAGAAATATAGATTTCGAAATTTTGCGTATAAGGTAAACAAGTAACCTGGATAGACGAAATGATCGAAAATTTCTAGATTATACTTTTCTAGAAGGTGAAAATATACTATGATTATTATAAATCCTTCGTATTTAGAAAAATTCTTTCTTGATTTCCTAGAACTTGGTCATAAATCAAAATTATAGTTAGTAAAGCTCTTCTCTTGTGATTGAGTTTTTTTTTTGTAAATATTTTTAAATGAGTTCAACCACGATGACCTAAATAAAAGCTCTAGATTTCTAATAGTGGTTTTTAGAACTCGCTAGCAAAAGAAACTAGAATTTATAAGGATGATATGATGCAATTTTTACTAGAACCTCAATTTAGTTTCAAGGTGTCATTCGCAAAATTATTTCGCAATGTAATGACAATGATTTCTTAATAACATTTTGATTGAGATACTTGATCATAAACATATTAAATTGAAAAACATTTTTCTCTATCTAAAACATATCAATTGAATATTTACAATATCAAAAATTGTTAATATCAAAGAACTATTATGAACAATGCTTTACTTTGCATTTTATAAAATATATTCTATTCATTTTACACAATAGCAAATCTTACAACACAGATTTAACATTCTTCTTTTAAGAAGAATTATTCAAAATCTAAGCCTTTTTTGGTTATTAAAATGCATCTCAAACTCATTTTCTCAGAGATTTCTTTTCTAAATTGCCCAATTTCCTTTCTTAAGAGAAATATTAAAATTCGCTTCTTTAAAATAGAATATATAAAAGATTTTTTAGTTGAAGATACCTACAAAGTCTTAAAAAGAATTTTTTGCTGATAGGTATAACTATAAACTAATTTTACTGTAAATAATAGCAGTATTGAAATTTACAATTGTACCATTACCGTAGTACAATTATTATTGAAAATGCAAATCAGAGAATATAATCTGTTGTTATATTGTGTTTTTCTACATTATTTTAACAAAATGATTGGAAATCGTTGGAAATAAAGTTCTTCTTATTTATTTATTTATTTTTATTTTTCTTTATTTGTTTATTTATTCTTTACATAGAAAATTTCACTTATGCTTCATTTCTACTTCTTCTATATACAATAGAAGAAAGTACTCAATTCGTAAAAATTTCCTACTTCCAATTTTCGATGCACTTACACGTTTTGAGATAGGTTCACCTTGACATAGGTGAGTGTTTATCCAATTTTAGTGCCAATAACTGAACAGATGGCGTGTTATCCGCAGTTTATGGGAAGGCTATATCTCAGGTTCTATTGCATATAACTGAACAAAACTTGATATGTGTAAAGGCCATTATGAGATATTACGCTGATCTAATTTAGGTGCATATCGACCGACAGTTGGAGCTGCTATATTGCAAAGTTCCCCGAGAACGAAAAGAATGTCATCTACAATACAAAAATGTACATGTGTTAGAAATTTCATATAATAGTACCTCTCTGAGATGAAAATAGTCTATTCATAATGGACAAAATAATATTGAATAATTGCGTAAATTAGTATTGGAAAATAAAGAAGAAGATTTGCAATGGTCACAACATACTAGTTTTTCATACATTTGAAAACTTTAATTTTGTTTTTAAGGACTAAACAGCAAGAATAGTAATTATATATATATATCATTGTTTTAAAAATCATTTGTTTGATACATTATAAAAATTCTATTAAATATGAAACCAATAATCGAGTTTCGATGTTTTTTTTCTCTTAACTAGTTTAAGTAAAATACCTAATAATGGAGTTTACAATGAAATATTTTTGATCGATTTTTAGCAAATAAATGTAATGTAGTATATTTTATTACACAATATAGTGAAAAAAAAGTACTTTTCAATAGAAATGCTAAATACACAATTCTATTTTATTAAATGTCACTGATAAATATCTGATTACTTAAAATGGATTGTTAAAAAACGATGGGTACTTGTGAACGTGTTGCCATTTATTAGGATCCTCTATATAAAAGCCGAGGAATCCGACATTTTGATTTTCGAAAAAAAAAAAAAAAAAAATTGCTGAGGGTACAGACTGGTAATCGTTGGTGCTGTCAATGAATATTTTGGCGTTTAAACACAACCATTTAAATATGCGCAGTTAAACGGCTATTTGTGGAGAAAAAATAAATAAATAAACATGAATTTTCACTTATTAATAATATGACAAAGTGTTCAAAGTAACTTGCAGTCTTTCACAAATTTTTATCAAATGGAAAATACAAGAATATTTCATATAAAAACACATTTCTTTTTTTTTTTTTTTTTTTTTTGTAAACACTTTAAAAAGTTTTCATTCCCCCGTAGCATATAGGGTTGTGGGGATTAAGGCCGACTGACTGTGTTAAGGCCCTAGGCCTGAGATGGGGAGTGCCGTGGGGGTTTTATAAGGGGTCCTAGCCCGTATTTTGCATGTTTCGGAGAAAACCACGGAAAACTCCGAACGGCTAGGCTGAAGATCGTGGCCTGGTATCGAACCCGGTTCCTCACGCCTGTAGCATATAATTTTTTCATAAATTCTATTTGCAAAAGTATCCGTGTGTGTATTCCAATGGTATAAAAACTGCTTCTGATACGAGCGCTATTACAATCCCCCTCTAATGGCTGCCTTTCTCCGAGTGATAGGAATCACATTTTTCCCTGCGATAATCAATCTACACCTTATTACTACATTTATGATCTCTATGATCACTAATAACGCAAGTAAAGCAGACGATCAGCGTTTTCTATTAGAAACGTTAACATCAAATATTAATTAAAATTTTAAATGAAACGTCAATTCCCTCCCACCCAATAAATAAATAAATGAATAAATGAATAATTCAATATTAAATTAATCTTTTCTCAAATAATTCCTTTATTTAAATTATTATAAAAAAAAAAAAAAAAAAAATGAAAAATGTATTTTTAGTTGAAATAAAATACTTGAATAATTTAACAGATTTTATTTTTTTATTTTTTTATTTTTTTAATTAAACAATTATTTTCTTTTAAATTGTAAATGAAAAATAAATAAATAAATATATATATATATATATTTTTTTTTTTACTATAAATTTTGAATTTTTTAATCGAAGCTCGATTTAGTTTAATTTGGATTTTTTTTTTTTTTTTTTTCGGTTATGAATGAAAAAAAAAGTAAGAAAGAAAGAAAAGAAGAAAAGGAAAGTTGTTTCTACTGCATCAATTTGTGTCTTGCGATTCTAGAGACAAGAAACGTTAGCCGTGTTGTCGCTTGCTTCCTTCGGTTGCGGTTTCAAAAAACCTTTGCGAAGCATGTTTTAGAATATTTCTTGCCCCTTATAGGAACTGTAGTGAATGCATACTTATAGTACATGTGATGTGCTTATGTATTTTTAACACGCTTTTATTAGCTCCACTTGTATGTATGTTTGCATGTATGTTTGTAACCGCTGTGGTAACAAACAAAAATCTATATTGTAAAAAAAGACTTTCACTACGTGAACGCTGTAGCTGTGAGGTAAAGCTCCGGGCTACGAACCTAAAGGTCTAACGTTCGAGCTCAGTCAGAAGAGATTTTTTAAAAATGGTTTTTGTTTAATTCTAAATTATTTTTATTAAAGATGTAAATATTATGGTGTGTCACGCACACGATTTTTCTTACCCTGCATTTTAATACTAAGATTGATATTTTGTGCTTTTTAGTTCACGTTTCAATAAAAGCGTGTTCTTTAAATTTTTAAAAGTATAATTTTATCTTTATTATGATTGAAATGCGAGTCAGTAATCTCGTATAGATTGTTTTTATAAAGTACACACCAGTATAGTATTTTTTACGTTGCATGGCAGAGTGATTTTTTTTTTGCTATTTTCTTACTTAACAGAGAATATCTATGTAATATCCCAGTATAAATTTGTCTTTTAATTACAAATTTACGCAAACTATGCTGTTGTAAAACGCAATAATTGTACTATAATAACGTGTAATATATATATATATATATAAATGTTCTTGAGAATAACAATTCATGAAATTTCACTTCTTAAAACAGAATGAAAAGCAAACGAATATTTCACTCAAATATGCATTTTGGGACTTGGCACCAATGAAGGTTTTATATAAAAGGTTTTATTTCCATTCAATATTTATAAATTGAACTATATTAGGTTTGTTCAATAAATTATATATTCAGGGGAAATTCTTATGAATTTTTATACAAAATTTTACAGATTTGAAATATTTTAATATTTGTGTTTTCCCTTGAGTTTGCATTCCCCCCCCCCCTTAAAATATGGGATATTCAAGATGCTAAAACTTCTTCAGATATATAAGAAAAAACTTAATATTTTTTTGGGATGTTGAATAGATGTAGGAAGAATTTTGAAATTTATTAATTAGTTTTTGGAAAAATAATAATTAAAAAGTGCAGGTCTATGTAAAGATTTTCAAAATAATAATAGTAATAATAGTAATAATAAAAATAAAAATAATAAATTAATTTTAATTTTAATTTTTAATATTTTAATATTTTTAATTTTTAATATTTTTAATTTTAAACATTTTTTCTTTTAACGATATTGCAAAATTCATCCCCATTTCTTTCATCATGTTAGTCTCAAATGACATTTCTACTTACAATATAATCTTATTGTCTAATAAAAAATAATCTTATTGACTACTCTAGCTTCATAATTTTAAGTTACAGTTTTATGTCTCGCACGATTTGGAGAGAGATTTCTTGCTTTGCACAAATCAGTCTCAAACCGTTTGAAAGGTGTCTATTTGAGTTACAAAAATCCGGTTCAAACGCTGAGAAGGTTTTAAGTGGGTTTTATTAAACATTCAAAGAAATATTTAGTCTTTTTTCAGACACCTGTATAAGTTTTAGCATTGTGAAGATCATGAATTCATGAAATGAAAAATGCATGTTGAGAAAAAGCAATTTAAAGATTTCAAATCTGCAAGCATATATATATATATATATATATAAATCCATAAGAATTGTTGCCTGAATATATATTTTATTGAATAAACCTAACATAGTTCAATGTATAAGTATTAAATGGAGTGGTGCTGACAAGGGACGATTTGGAGAAAGATTTCTTGCTCTAAACAAATCAGTCTCAAACCGTTTGAAAGGTGTCTATTTCAGTTACAAAAATCCAGTTAAAACGCTTAGAGGGTTTCAAATGGGTTTTATTAAACATTCAAAGAAATGTTTAGTCTTTTCTTAGACACCTGTATAAGTTTTAGCATTGTGAAGATCATGAATTCATGAAATAAAAAATGCAAGTTTAGAAAAAGCAATTTAAAGATTTCAAATCTGCAAACATATATACTATATATATATATAAATCCATAAGAATTGTTGCCTGAATATATATTTTATTGAATCAACCTAACATAGTTGAATATATAAGTATTAAATGGAAATATGAGCTTTTATATGAAACCTCCAGTGGTGCTGACGAGGGAAGTATAAATCAGTAAAATTGGTACTGAAACCAAACTAAGCTTAAATTAAAGAACATGGTCGAAACATAGGAGAGAGTGAAAATTTGAGCAACTTGGGTCAAAATATGATACTATAAGTTTTAGCTGCTTCTATCAAAACCAATCAAACAAACGAAGCAGAAAAAGAGTGTGGAAGCATTTGACTCCTGTGTGGGAGGTAGTGAAATCGAATTTCGGCAAGGTCTATTTTTCTCAAGCTTTTTATTTCAATTTAGAAATTTGTTTGTATTTTTATTTAAATTAGATCATTAATTTAAGAAAAAAAATAATTATTATACAAAAAGTTTTTTTTTTTTTTTTTTTTCTTTTTTAACAAATAAAATGTTTTGGTTTTTCAATTTAAAAAAAAAATAAAAAAAAATCTGGTGTGAAACAGCCACACGACTCCCATTACCCACTATTGCACGTATTATATGCATTTTTTGGAGATAATGTGACCAGAAGACATAAAAGTGACCTAAAGAAGTAGAGTTTTCCGGTAAGAGAACCAAAAAGTTTTCCGGTAGGAGAAATTTTATACACATGTCAAGACATATAAAACAAAGCTTACATAAAAATAATAATAATAATAACAATAATAATAATAATGGTAGAGTTACTTTTTAAAACATCAATTTCCGAGATCTAAAACTGACCTACCTAAGCATGATGACTGTTAATATTCCTCTAATAACCACGTAATACATAAGAAAGGAATGAAAAATAATTTTCAGGGAAATCGTTAGAGCCGATTTTGAGATACCAACTTTTACCAAAATTCAATTAATGACCGAAAACAATAATTACATTCAAAGGGATATTTAAATGTGAGTTACTATAGCGAGTTTGAAAGAAATCCGTACAGCTGATTTTAAAGAATCGCGCTTCCGAGACCTGAAATTGAGCTATTTATACAGGACGCCTATCAATTTTCCTGAACTAACCAACTATATCATTCGAAATGACATCTAATAGAGTGTTTATATCGCAAATTTGAAGAAAATCGTTAAAGCCGTTTTTGAGATGACATACGGTCCCACTTCCGGTTCCCGATGCCCCACTTCCGGTTTTTCAATTTTCACTAAAATTTGGAAAATTCGTCTGTAAACCAGACCTGTCTCAATTCTGAAGTTTTGTAGTTCTGCATTTATTAGTTTCGGAGATATGATAGCCAGAAGATACCATATATGCATACATACATACATTACACACACACACACACACACACACTGACTAATTGCCAAAAACCACTTTTTTGTACTCAGGGGACCTTAAAACGTGTAAATCAGATGAAATCGCGATATGGAATTTTTGGACCGAATACAATACTTCCATTACCCTACAATAGTAGGGTAATGGAAGTAAAAATGAGTAATTCAAGTGTAAATACTTTTATATTACATTTCGATAAAATTTCGTTAATGACTTGTGCTAGTATTTTATGAAGGTATTGATAGTCTACATTTAATTGCATTATTATTCATGCAAATTTTTACGTGAAACTTTTTGAATGGACAAGAGCTGTTGTTCAACTTTTCGACGTCGCATTTATGTAAATAGCCAACTGTCAGATTTAGAGATGTTGGAGAAACTGACAATAAAACTCTGCACATATTTCCTCAAAATGATTTCACTAATTTGTAATTAGTTTATATCTCAAAAATATCAAAATATGGGTAAATAAAAATTTTACAAATCTAGTAACTTCGACAAAAAGCCAAATATTTAACAAAAAGCTTTTGATGATTATTATTTGAGAATTAAATTGGCTAATTCTGACAAATGTTTATGTTTACATAGATTTTCTACTCATAGTCATAGTTATTACACATTCGAAACTATACGCATAAATTTCAACATGTCTTTTTTATAAATAAATATAATAATATATTAATTTCATGTAATATTTTATCGATTGAAACACTCACTAAAAGGACAAAAAAAAAAAAAAAAAAAAACTTAAAATAATATATTTTTTAAAATAATAATTTCTTTTAATTTAAAATGTAAACAATTTTTTCATAAAGAAAAAAAATGACAATGTTGTCCATTTAGGATATTTCAGGCTTAAAATTGCATGAATAATAATACAATTAAAAGCAGACGATCAACACCTGAGAGTCGCGACGTCGATAAAAAAAAAATTACATAAAACACTGGCAAAAATCATTAACGAAATTTTATCTAACGGTAATATAAAATAATTTCCCCTTAAATTATTCATTTATTTTAATTTATAGAATTAAAACATTTTTTTCGATAAAAAATAAATAAATAAATAAATAAAATAAATAAATAAATAAAATAAATAAATAAAGATAAAATAAACTGAATTGTCCACACTGTAAAAATTCTCTTTGATATAATAAATATTGTCTCTTAAATTAATAATTTAATTTAATTTAAAAAGTAAACAGTTTTCTTTAGTTGAAATAAAAGTAAAAAAAAAAAAAAAAAAAAAACGACGGAACTTGATTTTAATAACTCACACACGAGTCAAACACTTTACCACTGCGCTGTATTTCTTTGCGACTGCGGGTATTTCATTTGTTTTCATAGAAACAGCTAAAACTTTATCTTGATCCACGCGGGGTTGTTGCACAAATTTTGCACTCTACCCCAAGTTTTCGACCACGCTCTTTAATTTAAACCTTGTTTGGTTTCAGCGGAAATTTTACTGATTCATACTTCCCTTGTGAGTCAAAAGTGCCAATTCCCCTTTAATGATGGAATTTTTTTTTTTTTTTTTTTTTTTTTTTTAACGATTGGTAAAAACTATGGGTAAAAAAGGATGGGTGAGGGTCCCGAATGCGAACTGGTTCCTACTTTCGGTTACATCGGGCTATCCCGACGGTTTTGATGCAGAAATACCGATTTAAAATAAAAAACACATTTTACATACTTACATACTTTACATACATTACATACTAATCTTTAACTTCTGGAAACCTATTCTTGTATGAGCAAGTTAAAACAACATAGATCTGAATAGATATTACTTCCATTACCCTACTACTGTAGGTAATGGAAGTATTTGGTCCAAAAATTTGATATCGAGATTTCACCTGATTTATACGTTTTTAGGTCCCCTGAGTCCAAAAATGTGGTTTTTGGCAATTGGTCAGTGTGTGCTTGTGTGTATGTATGTGTTAAATCTTCTAGCTATCATATCTCTGAAACTAATAAAGATAGAACTAAAAAACTTCAGAATTAAGACAGGTCTAGTGTACAGATGATTTTTCCAATTTTTTGGTGAACATTGAAAAACCGGAAGTGGGACATCGGAGACCGGAAGCGGGACCAAAAGTCCGCATCTCAAAAACGGCTAAAACGATTTTCTTCAAATTTGCTATATAAACACTCTATTAGATGTCCCTTCGAATGATATAGTTGGTTTGTTCAGGAAAAATGATAGGCGTCCTGTATAAAAAGTCCAATTTCAGTTCTTGCAAGCGCGTTCCTTTAAAAACGGCTGTGCGGATTTTTTTCAAACTCGCCATATTAACTCACTTTTAAATATCGTTTTGTATGTAATTATTGTTTTCCGGTCAATAATTGATTTTTTGTAAAAGTTGGTAACTCAAGAACGGCTGTAACGATTTTCTTGAAAATCGTTATGTAAATCCATTTCTTTCTCGTGTATTACATGGTTATCAAAAGAAAATTAACAGTCTTCCTGCTTAGGTAGGTCATCTTCAAATCTCGGAAATTTGTGTTTCAAAAAATAACTCTACCATTTTTTTCTCTTATTTTTTAACTCGCTATATGTAAGCTTCGTTTTATATGTCTTTATAAGTTTCTCTTACCGGAAAAATTTTAGGTTTCTACTTCTTTAGGTCACTTTTATGTTTTCTGATCACATTATCTCTCAAAAATGTATATAATACGTGTAACAGTGGGTAATGGAAGTCGTGTGGTTGTTTCACACCAGATTTTTTTTTTTTTTTTTTTTTTTTTACTTGTAAAGGGATTTTCAGTTTTTAACATTAAACATATTCATATACATACAAACAAACAAAATGAAAGACGAGGTTCAAGTTAATTATGAAGGAAAAAAAAAAAAAAAAAAAAAATCCATATTTTATTTTCTGTTTCAAAAGAATCTATTACTATTTTTATTATTTGTTAATGCTGTACTTTTAATTATGAACTTCCATTTTAATTTTTCAACACTCTCTTTTTCCTTACTTTGTAAGTTTTTAACTTAATAATTTATGAAATTGAAGTAAATCTTCTACATTATTATAATACATAACTTTTACAAACATTTTTCCTTAAATGTACTGGAATTTTTAACTCAGATATGTACAGCAGACTAATATTCCAAATAATGCAGATAAAAAAAAAAAAAAAAAAATCAACGCATTAAAATGAAAAACATTGTCACATGAAATTCAAATTCATTTTCCGAAAAAATAAAATACTTTCTTTTTTCTTTACAAAGATTTTATCGCTTAAAATAAAACCTTTTTTTAACGTATAAAGAAGGAAAATTCCTATTAACTACTTCACGCACAAAGAATGAAGTGCTTGGGAAGAGAACATGTGGAATATTTTTCGTTACTTAAGACTAGTAGAATGAATTATGTTATGGGAGATTCCTTTAAACTTATTAAAAGTATATAGATAAAATATGCAAAGGATTTTCTCTACGTGCAGGAAATATCATATATTTTTAAAAGTTAAAAGAAAAGAGGGATTTTATTTTTGAATTTAAATGTTTGTCTTAAATACATAGAAGAAAAGTATATTTTTTTCCATTTAATATATATGAAATAACGAATAGTATAGCAAGAATCCTAAATTAGTTTTTTTTTTTTTACATACAAATAAAACATAACGTTTTTATTAACACTTTCCAACAAAGTTGAAAAGTGTTTATGACTTCAATGTGTCTGCCTCTCTGTCCACGCTCGCACTCCTTCATACCTTCATAGAATTTTTTGAAATTAATATATGTTATTCATGATCACTATGGAATATACTTAATTAAAAATAGAGTAAATACCGCCACTGATTTGCATATAGGAACAACCGAAAATATTATAAGGCATAGTGTTCTATAAGAGCTATTTTTGTACACCATATTTTGATAAATTCATTCTGTACAAATCATAATGAAATGGACGATAATTATTCTTATGCTCAAAAAATATTTTCTATAGAAATTAGTATTAAAATTTACCGGACCAAACAAAAATAATCAGATATGTTAAGGGCTATAATCGGAAATTGTTTCATTATAATTTTCCGTTTTACTAAGCGCTTTTAACAATTTCTCACAATGTTGTGTTTAAGAGTGATTATGATTTTATTTAACCTATTTATCTGTCTTTCTGCCCCCTCTGACTGTCCCTTTGTCTATCTATCTCTTCTTTTCGCCTCTAGTGTCCATAAATACTTTCAGAACTTCTTTAAAATGGTATGTATTGTTCAAGTTCTTTATGCCATGTTCACTGTTTAAAATAGTTTAAATAGCGCTACAGGGACACCGAAAAAAATGCCGATGTATTGCGTTGTATGAGAAGAATATTTAGAAATCATATTGAATTAACTTTATGCTGCAGAATTCTTAGTGAAATTTACATTTATTATTTACACAGTAAAAAACCGTTTTCAGCAGAATATGGTACGTGTTGCGCTAAGATTTATAAGACTACACAAAAAATTTAAATTACATAAAGGACTGTATATGGAAATTGTATTTTCATTTATGTTAAGCGTTTTCAACCCTTTCCAACAAAGTCTGTTTATATTTCTTTCATTCTGTCTGTGTGATCATGTAGGTGAAGTCTTAAACTGAAAGATAAATGATGAATTAAGTACGTAATGTTGGAAAGTGTTGCTAATCTATGCGGATAGCAAGATATTTCGTTCTTATTCAGTAAATATATTTTAATTAATACATAATAAATTTATTAATCTAATTGTATATTCTCTAAGCGCAAATAGGCTTGGAGGCTCTTGATAATACACATGTAGAATAAAATAACGCGTAGTAGTTATGTGAATATTTGTATAAGAGTAAAATATTGAATTTTTCTGTAGTAACGTAAATAACCTTTTATTTATTTATTTTTTTAATTTGAAAAAAAAAAGTTCTATTAAGAAAGCTGAAAGTGACACTCTTAAATGTTAATGAAAGTTTTAGTTTCTATTTATTATAACTTGCAACAATAAAGTACTTAAGAACCATTAGAAATTAAAATATGTTAATTAATATGTATACAAACAATACAATTTATATGACGTTCTTCAAAAGAATATTTCAATTAATATGTAACATAATTGCAACACAATCCCCAATATGGCTTTTAAAACGTAATTCAATTAACTCTTTAGTGCATAACAGTTACAAAGTGATGCCAATTACATTTCTTCAAAATAAAATTGAGTTTACTTGTAATAAAATTAAAATACCATCACCGTTACATCTTGCTAAGTGTTGCTTAATTAAATCTGTAACGGATAACAAGTCTATGTCATTTTCAATTTTTTCGGAAGTAAAGTTGAGTTAACGAATAAAATAATTACAGATAAATACTAATTACATGTTTTCAAATGCAATAAACATTTTGAAGACAGTTGAGGAATATAGATTGCATTTGTCAAAAATTTCATTTTACTAACCTGTAATGCATTATAAGTATAACTAAATTACTTCTAATAATAACAATAAAACTAGTATGTTGTGACCATCACAAAACTTTCTTCTACGTAATTATGTACATCACCTCTACTTATTGTTTAACATGCACGAATATTGATTATAGCTTCTCTCAAAAAAGAATTTACATATGAAGTTTGGAGCAATTTTAAATAACGATTACTGAGATGTAGCCATGTACAAAATGAAAATGGTGAATAACAGCAGCTCCACTTATCAGCCGATTTACACCCAATTTAAGTCTGTATTTGTTTTCGTAATGTTTATCTCACCTATGAAGTTTGATGCTTTTATATGCCGTAGAAGTTGAAATTTAGCTTTTCTGTTGACTGGGTATATTGCAGTACAGCAGCGCCAACTGTCGCCGTTGATATGTCTTTGTTATGCACCCAAATTTAACAAGCATAGCATTTTACACTGGCGTTTTATATACCAAAAATTGCATCATAGCAGTGGCACTTACTTGTATTTGCCAATATGCACTGAAATTAAATCTATATATTGTTTTATAACGGTTCTCGATCATACCGATTTTCGTTCTACTATACGCTTAATAACCTGAAGTTTAGACTTTACGTCAGTCAAATCCCTTGACCGATATGGCATCCAGAAATTCTGTACTCATGAAGGCCTTAACATTACATTAGCTATGAAAAGCCTTGACTAATACCAAATCATAGCACCAAGTCCTCTGTTTCTTTTCCATTTTTTTGCCATTCCTTCCTTTTGTTTAACTGTTTTGTTTGTTTTTTTTTCCCTTGTTGATTGCAATTTTTAATTTTACTTTCTCTTATATTCAGTAAAAAGTATTGGATTCGATATATTTTCGACTTCCGGTTTTCAACGGATTTACACGTTTTGAGAGATTTAGAACACAATTTGACCACTTTTAGAAAAAGGTCAGTCTATCTGTCGGTCTGTGTGTGTGTATGTGTGTGACAAAAAATTTTTGGTAACTGTATCTTCGAAACTACTGCTCAGAATTACATATAAATTTATATGTAAATTCACCTTAACCTAAATTAGTGACTATCTACTTTTGGTGTCAACCGCTCAATAGGTCGCTCTGCTATACAGCGATTTCTGCAATTTACAGGGAGGTTATATCTCAGATTCTTTTGCGTATAATCAACCAAAACTTGATATGTAAGAAGACCGTTATAAGATATTATGCTGAATCAGTTTGAAAGCATATAGGCCTTCAGGTGGCGCTGTTACAAAGCGATTTCCGCAATTTAAGGAAAGGCTATATCTCAGGAACTACTGCACAGAATTGCATATAAATTTGTATGTAGATGCATCTTAACATAAATTAATGGTTGTAAACTTTTGGTGTAAACCGCTCACCACGTGGTGCTGCTACACAGCGATTTCAGAAATTTAAAAAAGGTTATATCTCAGGTTCTTCTGCGTGTCATCAAAGAAAACTTGATATGTAAGAAGGCCATTATGAGACATTATGCTGTCTCAATTTGGATGCTTATCAGCCAATAGGTGGCACTGTTATAGTGCTAATTTCATCGATAACGGGATAGATATATCTCAACGTTTATGGTATATAACTGAACAAAACTTGATATGTGAGATAAGAATTATAAAAAACAAAATTTTTAAGCTGTTATATATAGACGATAAAAGTGTCTTTCTTTGGATACTTAGCGTTAGATTTCCCTAAGACGAAAATGACTTGCATTCATCATGTCAAATAATTTTAATAAATAATAGTTTTAATATAGAAGAAAGTCCTGTGATGGCCACAACATACTAGTTCTTATCTAACCTGTCATTTTTTTTCCTACTTTTTTTTTTTTTTTTTTCAAAAAAAAAAAAAAAAAAAAAATTTCAATTAACACTTCTTTTTAATGCCACTGGCAGCTCATGAGATTATCAAAAAAATAAAATTAAATAAATAAATAAATAAAAATAAAAGCACTTACACAATAAAAAAAATAATCTGGTGTGTTACTCACACGACTTTCCCTTACCCTGAAATTTAATACTCTAAATACAGGTTGAAAATTAAGACGTAAGATAACGAGTACTGTTAAGTAAACCTATGTTAAATAATTCAAATTAGGCTTAGGAAGAGTTTTATATGATAGTTAGTTCTGTGTGAGGGGTCAATCGCCCCCTTCAACCCTGCTAAGTCTTAACTAATGCATTAAGAAATCTAGAAGCAAGCAGATTGGTGCAAACCTGGTCCAATCAGAGAAAAACCCAATAAAGAAATTACAAGTGAGAATAAGCACCCAATAAAAAATACAAGAAGATAACCTCCTCAAAAAATTATAATGAGAGACCTCAAGGAAAATGATAAGAAATTTTTCAAGACAAATTCTGTCGATTGTCTTCATGCTGAAACCATGTAAAAGCTGTTTACTGCCTCATCGTTATGACTTATGTCATATCCGTTAAGAAGTTGCTCGCCATTTGAGCTTACTATAAGAAAAGACCTAGCCTTCGCCATGATGAAATTATATAAAAATATGTAGTGCATTTATTAAGGAAAAAAAAAAAAAAAAATGTTGATTAAGTGCCCAAGAAAGATGTTTAACCCTTTATGTACTGCATTATGATACAGGCAAAAATTGTGTTTGAAACATATATTTTTAGTTACTAAAGTGCATTATTTAAAGATATATATATTAAAAATTATGCATATCACCTCAACATAATAACTAATGAGAATTTTCTGGGGTTATACTTTAGTGTATCACTGGTACATAGAGGTCGAAAAAATTATTTCGACAGGAAAAAAGTGTAGAAAAATATTTATTCTTTATGTTCCTCATATTTTTTATTAGATTAGTGGGATGTTCTTGAAATAATATAGTAATTAATAATAACACACATGAAGATCGTGAAAAATATTAAACAAAAACAGCAAGTGCACTCCATAAAATCCCTTATGGAACAAAAATGGCTATATCTATCGTGTGCTTTGTAGTGAGATTAAAGGGAGGTACATCTGTTCCTTTCTTATAAATATCTTTGACATTTCTTCTAAAAATTCGATTTTATACTCTTTTTAAAGTAATGGTAATTTAAAGTACCATCAATAGATAAAGGGTTAAAGAATTGTTCCGTGTGATGATCTACCTCTCATGCCCTGGCTGCTCCCCCAGCATCTGGTAATCTGGGGCGAAAACTCATTTTATTCATTGGTCAGTAATCTTTAAATTTTTGCAAAACGCATGTTAAACATATACCTGATTCTAAGTGCTCATCTTTATCCTATTTCGATGCAATATTTTATATATGTTATGTATTTTAAAATTACGAAGATCATCGTTTTAACTATTATTCAAAAATGGAAATTTAATAAAGAAAATAATTAAAATTATATGAGTTTGAAATTATTTGATAAGAGTAATTTTACTTATTAATAATCATATTCCTTTTCAGATTATTGTTCGCATTCTTGATTAGGTTAATTTGAGAGCATTTCACAGCGCATACCCAAATATCGAATTGATATTCAAAATGTACTACCACTTAGATGTCACCTTAGAGCCACGGACGTAAGGGTAGTTTATTTTGGCTTGTTTCCTCCCAACAATGGCAAAATGTATTTATATTAGACGACTATGAACAGACATAATTTAAAAATCATGCCAAATATTATTTAAATAAGTATATATTTTTAAAACATTATATTTAATATATACATGAAAATATATTTTTTAAGTATTATTCAAAGTAATCAGACATTATTGTAAGGTAACTCGTGAAAAGAATTGTTACATCACATGCCATCTCTAAATATGATTTTTTTTTTTTTTTTAGTTAAGAAGAAGGATCTAAGAATCAGCAATTATTATTTCAAAAGGTGAAAATAATAATAATAATAATAATTTCTAAATATTAATGAAAACCATACTACAATCTATATTTTACAAAAGGAAAAAAGAAATATCGTTATCATAATGAAATGCTAAAACACAACTATCGAATAATAACACTACTCAGCATGAAAATCGGCCCCAACACCAGTTTTGAAAATTCTTATGTAAAATGGCCTCCTTAATCAGAATATGATGCCCATTTTGCCCTTTCACCCACCGTTTCTTGGGGACACTCCAATTTTTTTTTTTTTTTTTTTTTTTTTTTTTTTTTTTTATCACTTATCAGTAATTTTATGGCTATAAATTTTATTTGTAGGGAGGAAGGTTTATTTTAACTGCAAAATATTTTCTGAGGGACTACAGAAGTGAAACATTCTAAAACATGAACATTTGCTGCAAGGGGAATTTTTAGGAGGATATATGCCACTGAAATTATAAGTTGCGTTTATTGTATTCTATGTTAATCGTCCATTGGATTTTTTGTAAAAAATTATTAAAAAATAACGGAAATTTTCTGCCGATTTTAATTCCGATATTTGGGTTATAGTTATATATACTAAGTTACTGTCTACATGTGTTTGATTGAGTTATTTTTTCTGTAAAATTGATAAAATTTTAATTTAAAATCAGAAAACTCCAGAAAAAAAAATGGCAAACTTCCAGTTTTGAATGCAAACATAAACATTTCATTTCAAAAGATGATATTTAAACAATAAATATTCAACTAATATACTAAATAAAAGGAAAATGGATTTGTTACTAACTGCTGCATGTATAAGTAGACGATACGGAAAAAAATCCGATTTCCGTTTTTTGCTAAATTTACATGTTTTGAGCTTTCTTTAACTGAAATTGGCAACTTATTTTTTAGAAAAGTGTCTTTATTGCTAGCTTTTGTGGGTAGAAGAAGCAAGTAGAAGATACATAAAAAATTTGATTTCTGGTTTTCAATGAATTTACACGTTTTGAGATTTCCTTGCATTTTAATTAAGTGAAATTGACTACTTATTTTTATTTTTTAAAAAGTGGATTTATTATTCTTTCAACTTATAAGTAGAAAATATAAGATTCAGAAAAGTTTTAGATTTTCGGTTTTCGATAAAGTTACACGTTTTGAAATTTCCCGAACTTAATTCGACCATTTTGGAAAAATATCTTTTTTTTTTTTTTTTTCTTTTGTTCAAACACTGTACTTTATGAACCAATCGAATTAATTTAACAGAATTTGATACTTGGTTGGGCCTTGGTTTGACATGGCACCTATTAGTTTCTGGGCTGTATCACACAACAAGGGGCGTTTTCAAGTTGCGATTTTCTTTCATTTCAGGAAAGGCTAACATCTACAGAGAGAAACAGTAATATTAAGTAAAACTCTGCTGATTCAGTTAGAGTGAATATCGGCAAACAATTGCCGCAGCTGTGTTGCAATTGCATTCCGTTTAGGACAAGGCAATAACTTTGCTTTGCCTCGCTTTGCAAAAAAAATGGTCGATATTCGACCACTGGGCGATACTAGTTATTATTTATAATGCATTATATATATTTTTCTGTTTTTAAGTCATAAAATATTTTTTTTTATTCTCCAAATCAAATTTATGACCATGAAAATTATGAACAGTGACGAAAATACGGAGAGGGAGTGGCGTCCCAAGAAAACGGTGGGTGATTAGGCAAAATGCGGGTCATATTCGGATTCAGTAGGCCATTTTACATAAGAACCAGCAAGAATGTATCAGGTCTCGGGGGAAAAAAATGCAGTTGCTGTGTAATTAGAAGTTTTAAGTAGGACGTATAAAATTATAATAGGATTTTACGCAATAATTACAATTATATGTTATACTAATTTTAATTGTCATTTACCTTTATATTGCAATTTCATTGCAAATAAAATTTCATGAAGTTCATGAACTTCAAAGAAAATGTAGATTTTTTTTTTTTCATGAAATGATCAAATATCTTCTACTTCTATCATAAACAATGGTTCTTGCGTCAAAAATTAGGCAAGATTATAATATAGAATCAGAAAGGCTTTAATACTGTTGGGCTGCATTCAGGTCTTAATTTTTCTGTTTAACTAAGGGGTCATATTTAGTTAAGTTAGAACAAATTATTTGTAGCGTACTTTTGTAATTTCATATCTGTCACCATTTATGTTCAGTTATCTGCTAAGTAATATATTCAGTTAATTACTAAAAAATTCTGGTATAAAGTCTTCCAAAAAATTGGCAGTGTTGGTAGCTATGCGATTTATGACATGTACTGTGTGCAGGCTGTTTATCAGCCCTGTTTTTTTTACCCATCTTAACTACTTAAATGTCTATAAAATGCAAATGAAAACAAGTTGGTTAAAATCTAACTCCTTTTATTTTGAACTTTAACGGAACGGAAGGGTATTTTACACAGATTCTAGACTTAAATAATGCTGAAGCATATCTTGGACCTTCAAAAATTATAAAGTAACGAACTCACCAGACTTAAATTAACTTTCACTCTTTAATTATCCTGAAAAACGAAGTCGCATTAAATCACATCAGAAGATGATAAACTCCGAAGTTATTACGAAACACTTTTGTAACATCTAAAAGCGCGAATAATAGCATCCTCAGAAATTCTCCATCTTACAAGCACACAAACTTCCTTATGTCAGAAGTCTCATTTTAAAGAAATAAAATAGAGAATGATTCACTTCATTTTCCTTAAAATATCTATCCTAAAAATATCGTTATCCATCTGAACACGAAAAGCTTTCCAACTTCACTTCATCCCTTTTACATATATATGATGAAGCCGACGCCAATTTAAATTCGAACAAGTAACTCTCTTTTACATCAACTCATCTCGTCTATGCTCAGTTTTACACTTTCACCGAGACCATCGCCAGCTGACGCTAGAAACAAATTGTGACCTTATGCCTTTCAAACGAATACTCCATGGACAACTAAACCCAATTTCGAGCACCGAAAGAAATTACGTGAGGCCTCACACCTTAAAACTATATAAAAGACACTTGAAAAGCTGAAATCGATTTATTATTTAAATATATATATATATATATATATATATATGATAATAACTTCGCCCACCGTTTAGTGCTAGATAGGTAATGAGATTAATTTTTAGTGTTTAGAAAAATATTTAGAAAGAAATAGGACATTATTCCGCGCCATGGTAAGAGAGAAAGAAGAAAATAATTTTTGGCTGTTTTCCCCAATAACTTCAACTTCCGGTTGAACACGAAAACTTGAAAAGCGCATAAAATCAGGGTGTAACCTTTCAGTAAAATTTGAAGCGTTGCTTCTGCCATCTAGCGGTATTGGTATTTTCAGATTTTTTACCTGAAAGTAACCAATCAAAGATTGTATGAAATCTTCGACGCTAGATGGCAGAAGCAGAGTGAGAGATTTTGCTGGAAAGCTACATCCTGACTTTAGACGCTTTTCAAGTTTTTACGTTGAACCTGCTGTTGAAGTTAATGGTGAATACGGCTGTTTATTTAATGTGTAATATTTTATAGATTTTAATTGTCCTAGAGATTTAACTCTACAATAATTCTTAATCGTCCCAGCGATTTAGCGAATTTTTTTTTTTTTTAACTTAAAGATTAAACAAAAAAATAGTATAAAAACTCGATATAATTTAATACTGCAAAAAGACATGAGGTACCTCCATGGACAAACTTTAGAGATAATAAATGAATAAATTAAATGAATGAAATAAGTCAAATGAATAAATAAATAAATAAATAAATAAAGTTTATATAATCTATCACTGCTATCAGATCTTTCATAAAACATATACTCTCTTTTCTAAAAAAAGCAATCCTATAATTAAATAATAATGGTAAAAAATAATACAATAATAATACAAAATATTACAGTGCTTATTGTTACAACGGATTAAATGTTTTTCCCAGCATTGATTGTCCTGTAACAGTGAAAATAATTTTACAGTCAAAGTGAAAATAAACATCATTTTCATTTACATCCAGTTGGCGACAAGTTTACAACTTGGCGACCACATTTAGAGAAAATTGATAGTTTAGAGTTTCCAAAGTTTCGAGGCTCTAAAATGAACATGAGCCGAGATCTGGAACTTTCCACGAAATTCTACACGGGATTATTGCCAATAAGTATAAAAATGATTGAGTTCACTTTTGCCGTGTTGTAGAGTATAAATCATAGTAGTTAGTGGTGTCTATAGAGCTAATCTGAATGATAGAGTGCGTTCAAGCGATTTACTAGTGTTTGTGAACAGGCGAAATTCTTTGTCTGGGCTTATTTGGTGCTATTTGCTTTAGTGTTGTTGAAATAAGTGACTGATTTGTCATGATGTTTCCAGAAGAGTCGTCAAACAGGGATTTTTCTGCTATATGCGTTAGCTTTATTAGACGGTTTCGAGAATATTCGTTAAATTGAAAATCTGTTTGGCTGGTTTGAGAATATTCCTTGAAATTTCTTTTGTTCTACGGATTCGATAAATTACACAAAATAAAGTGCATTCGTAGACTAGAGCATGTTTGTTTCTTTACGAAATACTTTCTCCACAGAAGAAAGTCGCCACATTTTTGTAGCAATATTATGCTGATAAATGATATCTGAGCTACATTATTTGATAATAAGAGGAATTAAAATGCTCTAAAGAGAAATTCGGATTCAAAGGTATACTTACGATGATATCCGAATTATTGAAAGAAGTGTATTTTGTGTAGCCCTGTACAAGAAAATTGATAATCATCATTTCGTCTAAGTGTAAATAAAAAAGATGGAATAGCCATAAACAAAATAATAATAATAATAATAATAATAATAATAATAATAATAATGATGATAAATTATCCACTATTAAAATATGCCATTTTATGAGTGTATTTTTGTTGTGTTAATCATAGGTGATTTTATTTTTATATTCATCTACTTTTAACTTGGAACTTAATTAGCATTTATGATATATTAAAAATCAGTTTTACAGTCAAACAGAAATAAATAAATATAAGAATGTAGGACTGTAAGTTTCAAGAAAATAACTTTAATAGTTACATTACTATTTTATGAGAATAAAAAAATAATAATAATTATAAATTAATACAAATAAATAAATGTTGCGTCAGTCACAAATATTTATTTTGACAAAAACAATTAAAAATCAATTTACAATTTATTGTTCAAGATAATTTTGAATAATTTATAGGCATGCAATTCTGTGATAAGGTGTAAAAAATTTTCAATATGAAGCTTTTAGTTTGATTAAAAGTAAAATAAATAGCGTAATGGACTGTAAATATTACAGTTATTAAATGAATGACCAATGACATCTAGGAAACTTTCCCACGCATTTATACATGACATCTATCCATTTTATTTTTTGAATATTAATTTCGTATGCATCGTTTAACCCTTTAACGTTCACTACTTAATTTATTTTAAAAATTACTAAACTAATTTTAAAAATGGCTTTTAGACACATAGCTGATCATAAATATTTAAAAAATAAAAAATTAGCATTGTTCCTTTTCGAGAAATTTTCGGTTTGAAACATCTGTAAGTAAACCTTATTAAATTCAAATAATATTTAATTTAATAAATAAATCACTTTATAAGTAAACATTATCGACAACAAAAACTCGTAAAAGTTGCATAGATCCCAACATTTCAATTTATTCCGGAATATTTTAACCCTTTGCGGCGCAAGGTAATTCGGATCATTTAAATTACACTGCCACCGGAATTTACGAACATAATTAAAATACAAGAAATTTTAAATTTTCACGTTAAAAAAAGGGCCTTTTCTGCTATGTTATAAATGTAAATTTTTGCTAAAAAGTTTCCGGGATAAGTTTTTGCACTTGAGAATTAAAATTAGGTGTTCCATCAGCGGGAACACTGCTACTGAAAGGGTGAAACTGTGATAAAATGCATATATTATTATTATTAAATAAATTTAAATAGTCATAATATTTATTTTTTTTTATTTTTTCGTTATTTTAATACCGCTGATGTAATTAAAGTATATCCTTTTTTTTATACTTTCTTCCTTTAGAGAGGAAAAAAATTATGCCACATTTACATATTTAAACCAAGAAAACTACTTAAAAAGAAGCAAAACAGAGATGTATGTCACATTGTTTCTTTAATTTTATGTAGTTTTTAACTTTAGGAAATTTTTAAAATGTGCAAAAATAATAAGGTTTTACGCAAAAAAAAGTTTTGAATAATTAAATTTTCTCTAAAAAAATTACCGTTATGAAAATATTTTTATTTTCTCTTGTTTAGAAAAAAAAAAAAAGCTGCTTACTTTATAATAATGTCCTTTAAAAACTGAGTAAGTAAAAAATAAAAACTTTCTTCAGTACAAAAAATAATAAAAAGGAAGAAGAAGGAAAAAAAAAACCCTCTAAAATATCGACATTTTTCTAATTTAATAATGAGTTTTCTCCTGTAAAAATTTCCTTTGAATACATTCTTTTGTTTAAAAATTTAACTAAATGACGTTGCATACTTCTAAAGAAAATATCTTTTGTAAATCCTAATATCGTGTACTTCAGGTATAAGTAAATTATTTATAATAGAAAATATATTTATTTCATTTAACAACATTCAATATTATATACTTCTCAGTAGACTTTATTTATTTATTTATTATATATATATATAAATATATATTTAGTATTAGTTTCCTTAAATTTAATTTAGGCGCAACGTATTAGGGTTTGAGTTCTAGCTTATATAAATTGCAATAAAAGCATCAAATTAAATCATCTGGACAGGGTCCAGAAGTGAAGTTTGACTTTTTCTTCCAGCACTTTTTACGAAGGATGAACTTTTTTGTCTATTTATACACTTATTTTTTTAATTTAAAACTAATGATTTAAAAAACAAAAAAAAAAAAAAAAAAAAAAAACTTTTTTTGATACTGTCCGTTTCAATACTGATTATTATTAATTTTCTATTCTTTTCTTTTTCTTTCTAAGAAAAGAAAGAACCTTAAAAAGCGATTTTGATGAAGTTCCAGCAAAATCAGAATTTAGTTTAGTATGGAGGACTATTAGTTAATTTATTTTCAAATTATAACATCGCTTTCAAATTATTTATCTATATTTTTGATAAACTTTCGATTTCGATAAATGTCGAACTATTGTAAAACTGGCGACAACATTTTATCCGTAGATTGAGACTAATAGTCTTCCGTGCTAAAAATATAAACATTTCGACCTTCTCATCCTTCCCCTCTCCAAAACGAAAAAGAAAAAAAGACAAATAAATAAAATAAATACATAAATAAATATAATAAAATAAATAACTTTTTCGATACTGTCCGTTTCGATACTGAATTTATTAATTTTCATTTCACTTCTTTTTATTTCGAAAAAAAAAAAAAAAAAGAAAAAACTTTTCGATACTGATTATTATTAATTTTTTTTTTCTTTCTAAAAAAAGAAAGAAACAGAAAAAAAAGAGATTTTGATGAACTTCTGACAAAACCAGAATTCAGTTTAGTATGGAGGACTATTAGTTAATTTATTTTCAAATTACACATCGCTTTCAAATTATTCAATCATGTTTTCGATAAATTTTCGATTTCGATAAATGTCGAACTATTGTAAAACTGACGACAACGTTTTATCCGTAGATTGAGACTAATAGTCCTCCGTACTAAAAATATATACATTTCGAAATTCTCATAATCCCCCCCCCCCTCGAAAAAAAAAAAACTTTTTCGATAATGATTATTATTAATTTTCTTTTCTTTTTCTTTCTAAAAAAAGAAAGAAGCAGAAAGAAAAAAAAAAAGAAACGATTTTGATGAAATTCTGGAAAAAGCAGAATTTAGTTTAGTATGGAGGAGTATTAGCTAATTTATTTTCAAATTACAACATCGCTTTCAAATTATTTAAATATATTTTCGATAAATTTTCGATTTCGATAAATGTCGAACAATTGTAAAACTGGCAACAACGTTTTATCCGTAGGTTGAGACTAATAGTCCTCCGTGCTAAAAATATATACATTTCGACCTTCTCACCCTTCCCCTCTCCAAAAAAAAAAAAAAAAAGACAAATAAATGAAATAAATACATAAATAAATATAATAAAATAAATAACTTTTTCGATACTGTCCGTTTCCATACTGATTTTTATAATTTTCATTTCACTTCTTTTTATTTAAAAAAATAATAAAAAAATAAATAAATAAAAAATAAATAAATAAATAAAAAAATTTTTGATACAGATTATTATTAATTTTCTTTTCTTTTCTGTTTCTTTCTAAAAAAAAGAAAGAAGCATTAAAAAAAAAAAAAAAAAAAAAAAAAGATTTTGATGAAATTCTGACAAAATCAGAATTCAGTTTAGTATGGAGAACTATTAGTTAATTTATTTTCAAATTGCAACATCGCTTTCAAATTATTCAATTATGTTTTCGATAAATTTTCGATTTCGATAAATGTCGAACTATTGTAAAACTAGCGACAACGTTTTATCCGTAGATTGAGACTAATAGTCCTCCGTGCTAAAATATAAACATTTCGACCTTCTGACCCTTTCCCCCTCAAAAAAAAAAAAAAAAAAAAAAAAGCTTTTTCGATACTGATTAAAATTTATTTTCCTTTCATTACTTTTTCTTTCGGGGAAAAAAAAAAAGGATGAAATTCTGGCAAAAGCAGAATTTAGTTTAATGCGGAAGACTATTCGTTTTTTTTTTTTTTTTTTTTTTTTTTTTTTTTAAATTATAACTTTGCTTTCAAATTATTCAATTATGTTTTCGATAAATTTTCGATTTCGATTAATTTCCAACTACCGTAAAAGTGGTATCGTAAAAATACGCAGATTGAAACTAATAGTCATCCGTCCTAAAAAAAAAAAAAAAAAAAAAAAAAAAAAACGGTGAACAACTTATTTAAATGTTGAACTTTCTCTCAAATGTAGAAAACGTGTTTTATGAATGCCCAATACCTCTTTTTTTTTTCTTTTTTCTTTTTCTTTATTACTATTATTATTATTGTTCCGTACCCAATAAAAAGCGCTGTTGCAGCAGCGCCACCAGAGTTGAGTTGTGTGAGATGGGTGGCGACGTGAGTAGTCGTTGATTCGAGTTGTGAAAACAATGTGAAAATAAATTAATATGAGTTCAGTGATACAGTCCTTGAGAAATGTGCTTGTGTGAGTAATTTAAAATTTAAACATCTGGTCAGTGCGACCGGAGCAAAGATACTGAGCGACCTATGGAATTTAAATTTATTCAAAAACAGGAGCTTTTTGATTTCGATTTGAGTTGTTACACGAAGCTGTGAAAAACCCCACGCAAGAGAAAAATGCTAACGAGTAATGAAGTATGTACATGAGTTTTTTTGTTGTTCACTCCCATAAGGTAATTTGTGTTATCTTTTTTTAATTAATAAGATAATTTGTGTTAATTATATTTAATTAAGAGTTTGTTGTGTTCAGATTTGTAATTAAGTTTTGCTCTCAAAATGTTTAAAAGCGCGCGAAAAGCAGATTTGCAGCTTGCTGCAACAGAGTTAGGAGAGGAGATAACAGATAAAATGTCGGTTTTAGATTTCATTAATCTTATAAAGAATACTGAGAAATTCAAAAATGAACCTGAATTTGTGTCTGATCTCATAGAAGGGATAATTAGGGAACGGAAAGTTGAATTACAGACAATCGAGAAAAATAAACAATTAGAATTACAATTAGAACAGGTTAAATTAGAGAGAGCGAAAGCTGAATTAGAATTGTCGCACATACGGACAGTTAAAAACGCTAGCGAAGAGGATTTGGAAAATAAAATTGAGCAATACGATTCTTTGGATTCACTGATAAAAAGTATTCAAACTTTAACAATTACAATTCCAAGTCGTCCAGAAGGGTTGAGTCTTTTTTTTTTTTTTTTTTTTTTTTTTGCTTCTTTGGAAAGATCTTTTATAGCAAAAAACGTATCCGATAAATTTAAAGCGGAAATACTTTTCAATTTGTTAGGTGAGAAAGCTTCGAACATAATTTCGTACATAAGCGATAATGAGTTGAGTAACTATGATAAAGTAAAGAAAATTGTATTCAGAGAATTTGAGCCGACTCCCCAGTCGCGTTTACAGCAATACTGAAAAACTACTAGGCAAGCAAATGAAACACATGTGCAGTTTGCATCACGGTTGAAATCTAGTTTTGATTATTATTTAAAATTAAGAGAAGTGTCGGATTTTGAGAAATTAAAGCAATTAATTGTATCAGATAAATTGTTTCAAACGCTTGACAAAGAAAATGCGGCCCACATCAGTGTCAGACAATCAGGCAGCTGGTTTGTCCCTCTTACATTATTAAAAGAAATTGATCTTTATTATGCTTCGCGAGGAAAATCATTAACGGAGAACTACAATCAAAAATCTTCTTCGAGAAATACGTCTAGGATATATCTAGTTGATAGCAAGAATTTAAAGTGTATATTGTGTTCTGAAAATAATCATCCCTTATATAAATGTAGAAATTATATGGCATTGCCTGTTTCTGAAAGGGTAGAAGTGATTAAGAAAAATAATTATTGTTTTAACTGTCTTGGCAAACATTTAGTAAATAACTGTAAATCACATTTTTTTTTTCTGTGTGTGTGTAAACAAAATGGAAAAGAGATGCGTCATCATTTTTCCTTACATTTTTCGAGAAATAATGAGACATTGCGTAATGAATGTGTAACCGATGCATGTGGCAGGGAATTGACGACTTGATTTTCTGTCGTCATTCGACGTCATGATGAAATTTAACCTATAGGAGTCTTAATTTAGCCCACAAATAAAGGACTATAGCCAATCATAACGCAGCTTTTCCCCACAAACAAAGGGAAAATCCGCCTCGTTCTAGTCGTCCATTTCATTCCCCTCTTCAATCATCGGCACTTTCTCCAAACTCGCTGATATTTCAAACAGCTGTCACCGCGTTAAGTAATCAAAATAATAATTCGGTACTCTCTTCACGGGTAATAAATCAGAAAAAACCGTTTTGCTGAGTACAGTGAATTGTTTATTAAAAGATGAGAGAGGAAATAATTACACAGTTCACGCGATTTTAGATCAAGGAGCAATGAATAATTATATGACTTTGGATTGTGCGAATAGCCTTAATTTAAAAAGAAAGAAAACTAATTTGACAGTTTGTGGTATCGGAGATACATGCACAACGATTAAATATGTTGTTAATGCGTTGATTTCTAATTTTGAAGGAAATTATGAAAAATAATTGGATCTTTTGATTATATCTAAAATTACGGATTTCATGCCGCCAAAAAGGTTAAAGATTATGCCAGAATTAAAATGTATATAACTCGCAGATGAAAACTTTAATTTGCCAGGTCGTATAGATTTACTTTTGGGTGCCGAAATGCTTTATGAATTGTTGCGACCAGGTCAGATTTGTCCTGCTAATAATAATAATATGATTTTCAAAAATAGTGTTTTTGGATACGTGGCTAGCGGAAGCGTTCCCGTTGAAACTCAGGGAGGGTACATTGCGGCTTCATTGAGAATAATGCTGGTCTAAGCGAAACTATGGAGAAATTTTGGGAAATGGAGGATGTGCAGATTGAGGTACCCAAAAATAAAGAAGCAATAATTTGCGAGCAGCACTTTCAGAACAACGTTAAAAGGGATAGTACAGGGAGGTTTAATGTAAAAATGCCGTTAAAGGATGATCCAACGTGTTTAGGGAAATCTAAAGATAGTACCCTTAAAAAATTAAATTTGCTATGGAATCGTTTTTTAAAGGAGCCTGAGTATTTAGCATTATATAGAGAATTTTTACGTGAATACGAAAATTTGGGTCACATGACAGAAATTTCGGAGTGTGAGGAAGTAGAGGGAACATACTATATACGTCATTTAGGAGTCTATCGCCCTGATAAAACTTCTACAACGCTCAGAGTGGTTTTCATTGCCTCCTCACAAACAACGTTAGGGAATTCTCTTAACTCCTTACAATATAACGGTGGGGTCATTCAGAAAGACATATTTAATATAATGACGAGATTTCGTAAACGTATTTATGCGTTCGTGGTTCACATTAAACAGATGTACAGGATTATTTTAATAGACCCGAGTCAAACTAAACTTTTGAGAATACTTTGGAGGGAGGGAGTGAATGAACCAATTAAAACTTATGAGCTCAAAACTGTGACTTATGGTACAGTAAGTGCACTTTATCTCGCTACTAGAGTTCTACTTCAGTTATCTAGAGATGAGAGCCAGAACTATCCTTTAGCGTCCCCAATTTTAGAAAGAGATTTTTAAATAGATGATGTCTTGAGCGGTGCAGACATCCTATGTGGAGCAAAAGAACTGCAATCTCAGTTAACAGAGGCTCTGAATATTGCAGGCATGATATTGCATAAATGGTATAGCAATAGCCCAGAATTAAAAACAGAACCTGACAGTAGTTATAATTTTCAAATGAGACAAAAGCGCTAGGTGTTACGTGGAAACCTACCACTGATATATTTACCTTCCAAATTCATATAGAAAACGTGGTTCCGCCTACGAAAAGATCAGTACTTTCAACAATAGCTCGTGTTTCTGACCCTCTTGGACTCTTGGGTCCCATCATAACAAGAGCAAAAATTTTTTTACAAAAACTGTGGTGCTTGAAGTTAGACTGGAGCGATCCGCTTCCTGGAACGGAGGCGCAACAGTGGAAAAACTTCATCGAGTCATTGCCAGCAATAAACAGTGTTAGTGTTCAGAGATGCATATTAATGAACAATCCAGTGTATATTGAACTTCATGGATTTGCTGACGCTTCCGAGTCTGCTTATGGTTGTGTGATTTATTGCAAATCAAAGCCAGTGGATGGAGCCTTCGAAGTGAACTTGGTTTATAGCAAGTCACGTGTATCACCTCTCAAGCGTACGACAATACCGAGGTTGGAGCTCTGCGCTGCCGTTTTATTCGCAAAATTGCTCACAAAATTGAAGAGTGCCTTACAGTTTAAGACAGCTGACATCTACTTATAGAGTGATTCGATGATAGTCCTTTCCTGGATACAAAAAGAGACGTATTTTCTAAAAACTTTTGTGGCAAACCGAACAGCAACTATACAAGCTCTGACAAAAGTTCAACAGTGACGTCATGTATCTTCTGAGAACAATCCCGCAGATCTTATCTCAAGAGGATCCTGAAAAACTGGTTAAAAATAAAATTTGGTGTGAAGGACCTGCTTTTCTCTCTGACCGAGAGTATCCAAATCGTGAAATTCCTACATCCGTCATAAGAGACGAATTTACGTGTGAACTGAAAAATTCAGAACAAAATGACTTACCTGTACTTACTGTGACTTATAACTCCTCTATTCAAGACTTATTTAATACTAGTAATAATTACATTAAAATATTGCATGTTGTCAGTTATCTTTTCAGATTTGTCTACAACCTCAAGAATACAGGGGAAAGAAGAGTGGAACGTTAACAACAGAGGAGATCAGCAAGGCTGAAATTTTTATCGTAAAAAAAAATTCAAAGGACAGAGTTTACCGAGGAACTAAAGTGTTTAATTCAAGAAAAAAATGTTCCGGATAAAAGTAAGATAAAATCTTTAAATCCATTTATAGACAAAGAGGGATTGCTTAGAGTAAAAAGCAGACTTAAGCATGCTATTGTAAGTTTTAACAGTAAATAACCAATTATTCTGTCGAAGGGTCATAAAATGACCAAACTTATAGAATCCTATCATAGGCGATATTTTCATTTAAGTCCTACTGCTTTGCTATACTATGTTCATCAAAAATTTTGGCCCGTTCAGGGTAAAGCAACGGGTAGAAAAGTCATACAAGATTGTATTAAGTGTTTTAAAGTTAAACCCGTAGGAGTGGAACAGTTAATGGGTGAATTATCGAGAGAGCGCGTGACTCCTGACTTTCCGTTTAACTGTTCAGGTGCAGACTTTGGTGGCCCATTCCTTGTTAAATATAAACATCAAAGAAAGGGAATTTATCATAAAATATACGTGTTTAGTCACAAAAGCCGTTCACCTCGAAATTGTCACTGATTTAACGCCCGATGCCTTCATAGCATGTTTAAAAAGGTTTGTGGCTCGTAGAGGTTTATGTTCAAAATTATTTTCTGATAACGCCACAAATTTTATTGGAGCAAACAAAGAGATATCTAGGTTACAAAATTTAGTTATAAAACCAGACGATGTCCTCGCTGGTTACATGTCAGCTGAGGGAATCGATTAGAATTTTCTTCCCCCGAGCGCACCTAATTTTGGTGACCTCTGGGAAAGCGGAGTTAAAGCGTTTAAATATTATTTTAAAAGAGTTTTAGGCAATTCCAGATTGAGTTATAAAGAATCCCTAACTGTCGTTACACATATAGAAGGAATTCTAAATTCAAGACCGCTTGTACCTCTGTCATCCGATTCTGATGTGTATGATATGTTAACTCCTGCCCATTTCTTAATTGGCAGACCCTAAATGCTGTTATAGAGCCTAATTTAATTGAGGTTAGAGTAAATAGATTGTCTAATTGGAAAAAGCTGAAAAAAAAATAATTAATTTTTTTGGGGAAAAATGGCATATACAGTATCTAAATAATTTACAACAGAGGTCCAAGTGGATAGTAGAAAAAATAATGTGAAAGTCAATGAGTTAGTGCTTCTTAAAGATGAAAACCTACCGCCACAAAAATGGGCATTAGGGAGAATAATTGAACTTTATTTTGGTGAAGATAAAAGGGTCAGGGTGGTAAGGATGAAAACCCAATCGGGTATTTACAAAAGACTCATTTCACAAATATGTATTTTACCTAAAAATGTGTAATTTTATATATTAGTGTCTATAATTTTTTTTAAATGAGTCATTTAATGTTATTTTTGTATTGTGTTTATTTTCTATTTACATTTGATATAACTGTATAATTTACTGGTTGAATGTAAACATTGCAACAGGGAGCGGAATGTTCCGTACCCAATGAAAAGCGCTTTTGCAGCAGCGCCATCTGAGTTGAGTTGTATGAGATGGGTGGCGACGTAAGTAGTCATTTATTCGAGTTGTGAAAAGAATGTGAAAATAAATTAATATGAGTTCAGTGATACAGTCCTTGAGAAATGTGTTTGTGTGAGTAATTTAAAATTTAAACAATTATTAAAGATGTAATTCGATTTGGTCCGTATTTTAATAAACAATACAAAGATGGATGTTCTCAATAAATAAATAAATAAATAAAATAAATAAGTAAAATAAAATAATAATAATAATAATAATACAAATGCTGTATTTCTTATTTGTAATATCATTTCTATGATGCAATTCAATTGTTGCAATTTAATTTGAAAAAAAATCAATATAAAATTATTCATCAGCCTTTCCTTAGCGAATTTTATATAATAATAATTGATAATGATAATAATAAAAATCTTCTTTTCAAAATGAGCCTAAGTATTACTGTTAGATGTACCCAAAATTCGTGTTGTTTTGAATTAGTAAAATGGCACCAGAAATTTTAGTTTAAAAATACTTATATTTTACCAAATACCTTCTTAAAGCTTATTTAAATGTTGTCCAGGAAACTTTCCGTGGTCATTTTCTTTAAATTCAAAAAGCAACAGCATCATTTGGCACACCTAATATTTTTATTTATTTATTTATTTATAAAATGATATTAAAAAATTACCAACTCAAACTCAAACTTAATTATCTTGTTTTATTTTTTATTTAATTTTGCATGCGCCTTTTTCATTTCCTAATTAAAAATTATTAAAAGAAACATTTTCAATACTGTCTGTTTCGAAACTGATTATTATTACTTTTCTTTTTCTTTGAAAAAAAAAAAAAAAAAGATTTTGATGAAATTCTGGCAAAAGCAGAATTTAGTTTAGTAGGAAGGATTATTGTTATTATTATTATTATTTTTTTTAATTATAACATCGCTTTTAAATTTTTCAATTATTTTTTCGATTTCAATAAGTATCCAACTATTGTAAAACTGGTATCGTAAAAATCCGTAGATTGAAACTAATAGTCCTTAGTCAAAAAAAAAGAAAAAAAAAAAAGGAACCGAGGAAATTCATTGAAATGAAAAATGGAGATCGACTGTCGAATGACATTAGAACAATCAAGGTTTATTTTTCTTTAATTTGAGATTTGGTTGGTTGGTTGGGTTTTACGTCGCACTAATGCTGCGCAATGGGCAATTGGCTACGGTCTGGAACTCAACCCTACTGGTGTCTGGAGACATGTCATCGCTGTTTTGATTCCCCACGGAAGGGATGGCTTTCCCGTTTCGGTGACCCCCAGAGGTATAATTTTGATGGGATTATGGAGGACATTGGGGCCACGACAAATTTTACGTGCACCAGCCACCATTAGTGTATACGACGGTCTTTGGCCGGCTCGTGTACCGAACTCGTAGTCTTCCAATTACGAGCCCGGCGCTCTGCTGATTTTATTTGAGGGAGAAAAATGATCGAAAAAATTGACATTAATAATTTTAATGGAAAACTCCTTTGAAATATAGTTTCATGGATAAGCAATCGATTCGACTGGTTGTAAATCTGATGGAAAATTGCTTTTCGCTAGAAGCTCGCTCTCCACCTGAAGAGAAATCATTACGGAATGCAAATGACTTTGATTATTAAAAAACCTCAGACAGAAGCTAATCGTAAGGTAAAGCAACGGAAAACTTCAAGTTATGGAAAATGTCATAAATGTTGCAATATTAAATAATTTTAATAAATTTGAATGAAATTTGGCAAAATATGGATGGTAGTATAGTTGAATCTTCTGGACGATGGAAGTGTATTAACTTAGGCGAGGATTAAAGTTTGATTTTTCATAATATACCTTGCGTTTGGGATAAGATGGACTTAAGATTTTCATCTTACTCGAATTCATTTTTATACAACTACGTAGATGTAAAACAATACATTTGCTGTTAGAAATACTAAAAAATCAGAAGAAAATCGGTAATGAAAACGTTTTCTAAGTTCCCTTGCTAATTTTACATGTACTGCACGCTAATTATACGAATAAGTGTTACGTAATTTCCAATACATTGACTACCTATAATCAATCCTAACCATGTTGTGTAATTCTGTATACGAGTATTTCTGTTTTAATCAGTTTATAATTAGGCATAATAATATACAAAAATAAAGTTAGCGCAAGCTACTTTTAAAGCAAATAATAATAAGAAGAATAAGAATAAGAATAACAATAATAAAATGAAAAAATAGACAACACCGCCCTCCCCATTCCACCCCTGGACTTTCATGTTAACCCTGTTCGAATTTTTACCCTACCCAGTCAAGTGACATTTGTTATACTTAGCCTATTCCAACTTTGAAACCGCAAAGAACCCATACAAGAAATAGGTAATGTTAGGTGGCTACGATTGTGACTTCAAAGGAGTTAACGCAAGTCTGTTGTAGAGAGATCAAAACACATTAAATCTAAGAAAATTATCAAAAGAATTCACCGTTGTATAATCAAGAATAACCGTAAGAATTCACCGTATGTATCGTAAACTTCCCGTGATACAGCTCTTCCCTTCTATCCTGATACAGGATTTTCGATATCTGAGAAAGCAAGTTTAGATAACGATCCAGTGAGCAGTTTTGCATCTGCAGAGACTACTTCTATTTCATTCAAGAAAAAATTTGGCCGAATACCGAAACCTGTAAAACTTTGCCCATTGAATCTCGTTCTGGGTATAATGTTACACGAACTTTTTTTGTGTTTTATTGATCCACCTAATGGAACGCTTTAAAACTAAGAAAATTTTCAAAGTATGCCATCTTATCACAAACATTCCGGGACGCAACTTTTTTCTGCTACTTTGATGCAAGATATCCAATATCCAAGAACAATAGTTTGGACAACGATCTTGAGAACTACTGTGAGAACGTCTGCAGCTTTTTCTATCCTAGGAAGAAAAAATGGGTCGAGTGCCAAACCTTTACATCTTTCTCGATTGAATCAAGTGCTTGGGTTTAAGGTTACAAGTACTTGAATTGTTGTTTATGTATGCAATATGTATCTGCCCATTTTCTCCATAGAGTGAGCAAAACGGCATATAACAGACATTTGCAGTAATCTGTATGTTTGCTGAAAACGTTAGATTCCATGTATGTCATTGGATATAAAGACTTATGTTATCAATTAAACACGTTCACTAGTTTTATTTTATTTTATTTTGTTAAATTTTAAGAAAGGTGTTAACTATGTCCATCTTCTTTTTAAATATCTACAGAAAGCAAACGGTTTCGGATATTTAAAAGAATAGCAAATATAAAAGTGATAGGAATATTAGAAATTGATGTGACAGGGTTTTCTTCACGAAAACTGTTTTTTATTAATATAATTTCCTTATCGTTTCAAGGTAAAAAATAAATACATAGAGTAAAGGGTCAACCATTTTGAAGAAAAAACTGTACAGATGGAGATCAATTTGGAAGACTTGCATTTATATATATATATATATATATGAAAGTTAGCTTCCACTGATAACTCACTATTCAAATGGGGATAACATGACAAAATGTACACGACAGATGTTTTTGTATTAATAAAAATTTACGTGACAGATTTTAATCCCAGGAAAAATTAGTTTTCAGTCGGTATCGTGCTAAAAAAATTTTACATGTAATAGATAGCTTTAAAAAAAGCAAAAAAAAAAAAAACATCAAAGTATATAGGTTTTGTGGATAAAAATCATTTTGATAAGTTGTTAATTTCAAGAAAGTGAGTTTTTGATGGTTATATACTCTTTATGTGAAAATAAAATATTTTCAAAAGCTTGCTGCTTTGACTATTTTGATGAAATTTTTGATCAATCTTCTTCCTGGAATCAACAAAAGCGCTCATAGTTATATGAAAAATTGTACGCATTTAGTATAAAATTTAAAATATTTAATGTGATTTTTTTCTTTTCCAAAAAATAACTTTTAACATTTAAAATTTCATTTTGTAAAGTTGTCGATATTATTCCCATCACAACTTATACCTATCGTAATTTATATATACAGGGTGTTTTAGTACCACATTCGGGAACTTCAAGAACATTGGAGTGCATCCTGACGATTCAAAATTTTATAACAATGCAAGATCACGATTGCTTTCTTGATGCGGTTATGTGTACTGAAATATCAATCACAAAAAGACTTCACGTAAGTGATTATTCCTTTTAATGTTGAGTATAGATGAACAAAATAAGTTCGGGTCAAAAATGGTGTTCGAAATGTCATCCATCGACTTCAATGCACTACTCATTGCTTCTAAGATTCTAAGACGGAAGGTGGCCGCTCATCACTATGCAGCGGTTTTTAGCGATTTTAAACTTTAGAGAGGGGCTCCAATGGCACTGTGGAGATTCAAAAGAGCCCGTGTCTAAAGATTAAACCTCCTCCTTTGTTTATTTCATAAACATTAAAAAAAATTACAGAGGTCTCCAAAGCGGAGCTTTCACACGACAGAGGGCGACAAGGTAAAAGAATTTAAAAGAAGAACGGAGCCTTGCTCCCTCGCATGGAAAGGCTTGTGTTGAAAAATTATATGGACCTCCAAGAGAAAAGTTGGTAACTGCCTTGGAAGATTGAAAAATTAGTTGGTCAAATTGGAAAGATGCATTAAGAAGTTATAGATTCTGGTTAGTTTCTGACGTAGGGGAAGCCGAGCAACGATATTAAAAAGCCAGTCGTTAAGTTTATTTAGGTGGGTTAAGGATACGCCAATCATGAGTTAGTGGGCATGAAATTGAATATAAAAATGAACTACATTCATTGTTAAAACGAATAATCATTTACGTTGAATCATTTATTTCTGATGTATCTGTCTATGCATAGTTGCCAACTAATTAATATTCTGTAGTACTGTTAGTATCTGCGCATTTTTCTACACCACTTAAATTTTAGAATAATTCTCTTGAAATATAATTACGATTAAATCAGTATAAAAATAATCTAAAAAAACACTAGTGTAAAAGAAAAGACGGGTACTAACAATACTACGGAATAATAATTAGGATGTTGGAAGCTATGTCTATACCACCAAGTCAGGAAAGCATTTCCGACTCCGCGTTGCTATATGATTCTGAATCTTCAGGATAAACTCTATCTCTCCTTGAATTTCTAAGACACTCAGTATATATATATATATATTATTATTATATGTTAATGCATTATTAAAATAAGTAATTTTTTGATCTTCAAAAATAATTATTATTTTTTCTCTAGGCACACAGCTTACAAGTCTTCCTTCAGGATACACACTTCGTCTGATGCTTTATTTAGCGTCATTTTACTTATGAAAAAATATCTTTAACTGTCATTGCTATTGTTATTACTTACTTACAGAAAAAAATATTTATTTGTATTTGAATAATAAATATTGAAATAAAACTTCAGAAAATATAATCTTGAAGAGACGAAAAATTCTGGTATAGCTCACGTTAATATTTTTAAAATACATATTTGATTTGAAAACCTCTTTATGCGCGATACAAACATTTTTTCCTTCAGAGTGAATTAATTTGATTCGTTGTTAAAATAATTTCCTCTTTAGTGTTACGTTTATTTTTAAAATTAAAACATTAAATCATGTTATTATTATCATTAATATTGTTAACGAGTTTATAATACGTTTGTGATCTTGCAATTTAAACTGAAGTTAACTTTTTTAAGGGTTAAAAATAATAACATACATTATATTAACTATTTGATTTTATTTAAATTCAGTAGTGACAAAGCTATTGTTGAAAATGTAATAACCCAAGAAAGGAAATGGGTTGTCACATTGAATTCTTGAATAATAGAAATTACCTAGAGAACTGATATCATTTCAGATAATTAAAGTACTGCAATCTTTATGGAAATTCATTAAAGATAAAAGTTATTCTGAATATTGTTAACAATAAACCATTCAAGATTTATTATTTGATGATAGTCAATATCTCACGAAATATATGTGTAACAATTGTAAAATTTAATAATGCTCCAAATATCTGAATTTCATTGCATTTGTAACATTTCATCTCATACTATAATTCTCTGTGTAATTTATTTGTGACTGTCTTTAAATATACCTTAAGAATTTAAACGTTGGTGATATGAAGTTTATTAAAATATATATCACATTTTATTCATTTTAGAAAGATATACAGGGTGGTTATAATTAAACTTTAACTACAAACAGCATCCTACAGCGCAAACGGGTGAACGGAATGCAACGAAATTTGGTATATAGAGTATACACGAGATGCGCTCACGGAATTGTGAAAAACAATTTAGTTCCAAAATATCCATAAGAGGGCGCATGTTTTGGAAAAAAAACATTAAATTTAGCACAATAAACAACCAAAACGGAATACAGGAACAATATTCACAATCCAGAACAAGAATTATGAGTAATAAAATGTAAATATGGGAAAAGCTGTCAGTTCTAGGAAAAAAATGTCGAGATTTGAATGCTTGCGAAAAGGAAGCATTATGCAAAACAGGTAAGAGTATAAAACATTTCAGACGTTGTCACATTTTATGTCGATGTTTCCGGCTGTAATGATGACGGTATTATCTTTGGTTGAACGTGCGTTATTGGTGACGGTGATTTACGAAAACAAGGGGAATGCTTCTGCTGCAGTTCATGAATTTCTTCGTATAAAAACCTAAGGCGTGAACCAATGTCTACTAAAGGTATCCGGGCTATGATTAAGAGATTTCAAGTGACGGAGAAAGTTCAACCTGGAAGAGGCCGTAAACCTGGAAGAGGCCGTAAGACAACTGTTGCCGCACAGTCACAGACATAAGAGTTTGTGGGCAGTAGTGCACGAGCAGTTTCTCGACAGACAGGCTATTCTTACAGCACTGTCTGAAAAGTGCTGAGAAACATAATGACTACTTCCCATACAATATCCACCATACCTAAGAGCTTCTTGATAAGGACAAGCCACAACCTCTCTCATTCGCAGTCAGTTTTCTCAACAGAATGACTGTTGATCTGTCATGGCCTTGGAATATTCTGTGGATCGACGAGGCTCATTTCTACCTCGATGCAACAGTCAACACACATAATTGCCGCATTTGGGCTAAGGAAAATCCGCGGATGCACATTGAATTTCCCCTGCATTTTCCAAAGGTGACTGTCTGGTGTGGATGTATGGCAGCATTCATCCTTGGGCCATTCTTCTTTGAGGAAATAACTGCCCGTAATCCTGTCACATGTTCCGTTACGGGCCCCCGGTACGTATAACATGCTGCAGACGTTTGTTGTCCCACAACTACAGCAAAAGGGGTTCCTTACATCGACCATTTTCATGCAGGATAGTGCGCCCTCACATATCCATGCGTCCGTGAAGGCGCATGGGTATGTGATTAGTTATGTGATTAGTTACAACTGATTAGTTACGATCTGCTGTTGAACACACTGTCCATCGACTTGAAATTTTGCAGGTGAATGAGGGTGGTGTTTTCTACATCGTCCTGGACACGATTAACAACTGCTCCTCTCGTACAATTTCGTACTAATCTGTTCTTGTTTCTGCAAACTGAACTGTTTTGGTTTTCTCAAACAGCGCGCGTACTGTTATTTTTTCCTTACCTTTATTTAATGTGGTTCGATGACAAGGTGATCATAAACTAGCCAATAAATTTTAATATTGCTTCTGTATTCCATTTTGGTTGTTTATTGAGTTAAATTTAATGTATTTTCCAGAAAAGGCGCCCTCTTTTGGACATTTTGGAACTTTTTGTTTTTCGAAATTCCGTGTAGTCTATATAACAAATTTTGTTGCATTCCGTTTACTCGTTTGCGCTGTAGGATGCTGTTTATAGGGGACGTTTAACTATAATCACCCTTTACTTTGTATTTTGAACTTTTGGAAACCAGAAAATTAATTTTGTTTGATTGTATTTTGAATCGTAATTGATCATATTACAAATGACTAAATTGCTTGTTATGCCCATGATGAATCTTTCTTCGATATTGTCCTATTCTAATTACCGCAGTACAAATTATTTAATGAAATTTTTATTACAAATATTATTATTTAATAAAATTATTTTTAATGATAAATGCAGATGATTTTCATCTCATATAAGAAAAACAGTACCTGTTAAAAAAAAAGGCAATTTTGTACTGACATCTTTCGATTTTATTATTATTATTACTAAAAAAAAAATAATAATAATTAAATAACTTTATTTTAAGTTATCACAGGTTTACCCATTAATTTTTAAGGCATTCACAAGTTCTTTAAAATAATACTCATTTTTGAAAATTTCTCATAAATGGAAGAGAGTTGCTCCTACATATACCAAACTTTTTTCCTGGTTCACTATTTCTATTATAACTTTTTTCTTATAATTTCACAATGTTTAGTTAGAAAAAAAAAATATCACTGGGCTAACACGTTCAGCGCCATGTCAGCCATCGGTGGCTGACACTGAACTTTCCGTTTAGGCCACGTCAGCCACCGGTGTCAGGCAGCGTGAAAAGCAGCGTGACATAAAGCTAAAACAAAATTCATAGTTTTAAATAATTACTGACAACTTATTTAAAATTTACTTAATTTTTATTTATTATAGGATTATATCATTAAGGCATTTTAATGGATTTTATTGAAACACGGTAAACATAACACGCTTCTAAGCAGTGCGCGTGGCCTGAATGGAATTTCCTTAAGAATTTGCGTGGCGCTCTATGCGTTAACTAATACAATATTTTGTCCTCTACACCGTTTTTAAGAATTATGAGAAACGTTATGGCAATCTCACGTATTGGACGATAAGAAGCAACAATATATGTGTAGGTGCAGCTACAAATACTTTATATAAATTCACCATAATTTATATAGGTATGCCGATTCTTGAGTTACAGCTGCCAAAATATTATTGCCACACACACATATACACAGGCAAATAGAAATTTTCTAAAAAATGTGAAATTGTCTTTTGGTTTTCTCAAAACGTGTAAATTCATCGACAACCGGTAGTCGAAAATCTTATAAGAATCCAATAATTTCTTCTACTGCATACAGTAGAAAGTAGTAATATTTAAAAATTTTAACAACACACAAAATGATATTAAAATTTAATTTGAAATCAAATGATTCATTGAAATAGAAATAATCTATCAATGATACACGTAATGATTGACTAATTGTTTTAAAATTATTTCATTAGTCCCAAGCGTTATATAAACAACGCAAAATTGTAAAAAAATCTCTGTAAATTTATCGATATTTCTTATCCAGATTATACATAAATTTACAAAAAATCTTAATTAAAAGTAAATATCAGTTTAGAAATTATTTAAAAACCTCATTTTTGTTTTAAAAACCTTATTATTTAAAAACCTCATTAAAAATTCATTTTTGATAGAATGGAGTAGAAGGCTGATTTTTTACCAACTATGGGAAAAATCAGCCTTCTATTCCATTCTATCAAAAATGAATTTTCAAAAGTTGTTAAATAATTTCTAAATTGAAATTTCGTGGTCTACTGGTGTTGTGCCATATTCAAATCTTCCACTTGATATAGCTGCTTTAATGCAGACTGGGTGACCTTGACAACGTACATTAAGTAAGAATTGCGTGCTGGTTATCAGCAAGGGTAGCTCAGTGGTATGAGCATCCGCGCGTTAAGCGGAAGACCCGGGTTCGAATCCCGGATCTGGTATTTTTCTCATATTTGGTGAAAAAATCAGCCTTCTACTCCATTCTATCAAAAATAAAAGTAAATAATCACGATTTTCAATCTTTATTCAGTATTTTTTTTTCTATTTTAAGTATTTAATTTATCAATATATAAATTAAAAATTATCGCTTCTACTTTAAGAAACGCTTTCTAAGTCAGAAATATATTATCACCAATAAACTATCAGAATTAATATTAGCCATTAAAATGTATATCTAATATACATTTCTTAACATCTCCGTTTTTTTTTTCACATATATACATCACCGTTAAGTACCAAAAAATGCTGTTGCATATATATTTTCTAAATTAGACTTGTACAAATACATATTGAGAATATACGCTTTAAAAAAAATGAAAAATAGTTAATTAATTAATTAAGTGACATACTTTTAATACAGAATGTACTAGATACTTAAAAGTTAATCCTGTCAGCGAGTTTTAACTTAATCAGCTTTAAAAAAAAAAAAAAAGCGTGAGTTCTTCATTAAAAAAAGTAAACTGAATAAAATTCCATTTGAAGCTACTCTTCATACATATGTAACCTTTTTGAAATGCATTTATCATAAGCTTATTAAATTAAGTTGACAAATCTTATTTAATGTTTCTGATACTTTTCTCGACAAATATAAATTATTTATTTTATAAATAACGTTATTCAATGTATTAACCTTTTTAAATATATCATATAATAAAGCATATAAGGTTGGAATTCCTTTGACATCAAATGCTTAATGTTTCTGTTAAAATTTCTGATTTTATTTTGTTAAACAAAACTTTAAATAACTATTTACAGTAAAGATTTTGGGATCGAAATTAGAAGCCTTTAATTTTTAAGCTTATTTATTATAGTTTACATAGAAAAGCAAATAGTTGAAATTGTGATATTTTCTAAAATATATAGGATGACAGATTATAAAGATAGATTTCATAATAAATTGTAATTATTTATAATTTTTAGTTTAATAAAATGGCATTGTGCAGTCATCTGTGCCATCTCTCTTGATTTTCTAGCCCCAATGTATATTATTATTATTATTATATTTATTATTATTATTATTATTTTGTGATAAAAAATTTGCAATTACACTCTCAGAAATGGATACTCAAATTTCACGAAATTTTCTTCAATTTTCATGAAACCGTTTCCAGAGAAATACTCCGAGCGAATATTTCGTCAAATTGAGAAAATTACATTCGTCATTTGTTTGAACATACGAATTTCGTCAAAAGTAAAGATACATTTTTTCATCCTAGTTTCGTAATACAGAATAAAATACAAATTATAAAATTATAAAATTACCTGCAAGTTCGTTGCTTTAGACATTACATCCGAATTATATTTAATGAAAATATATATAAAACAGAGCAAACAAATAAAAGTCATTTGGACATTTATTTGGCAGCTTTATGACCTATAGTTACAATGCCCTATGTCTGAATTGATCCATATTTTTACAGAAATTCACAGGAACAAACACACACAAAATTTTGTAGACATGGGACATCACAAACATCCACGCCTGCACCGGGATTCGAAACCGAAACTTGGGAATCCAGAAGGCAGCGACTACCGACCGAAGCACCAAGCCGGCAAATTAAAGTAATTGTAACGCAAAGTCGAAAAAACACAGGAAAAAAACCAATATGGCGGTAATGAAAGCTAGCACATGATATTCTGAGTAAACAGTTTCGTCAAATATTTGAGAGTTCACGTTTCCTCAAAAATCACGTGATCGCTTGACGAAATGTTGTCAAAAACAACGAAATTAAGCCCAAGGATGTCTGAATCGTCAAAATTGAGTATAATATTTCTGAGAGTGTAAACTAGCGAAAAATAACTATACTGAAACAGTGGTATTAGAAAATCGGGAGGTTTGACAGCTACGTGAAAACTTTTTATCTTATCACTAGCAGGCTACACCCGCTTCGCTGGTCGCTATATTTAAATCTTTTTTCAAAAGATCAGTGTTTATTTTTTTATATCACGTTATATAAAAAAAAAAAATATATATATATAAAAAACCTACATTGAAATCTCCCTAAACTTTGCTTCGGGTACCTGCTGCCTACGGCAAGTCTTTTTCCGCCCGCACTGCTTCGGGACCAAGTTACCACTGCCTGTAGAAAGATCTGCTCCGGGTACTTCAATCTGGGTATTTATCGGCGAAAGGTATATTTGTTATTATTTAGGAACTACGGTTTCAAAAATGACTGTATTTCAATATCTCTTAAATATTTTAGTTCCACTATTAAGTAGCAAAATTACATTGTTCGCGTGAAAATATATATATATATATATATTTTTTTTTTTTTTTTTTTTTTTTTTTTTTTTTGTCGAAAACAATGAACAGGAAAACTTTTTTGGCAACAATTAAATTTATAACTAATACTTAAATGGCTAATTTCCGCGCTATTATAAGGGAATTATTTTCATATTTTAATTAATTAAAAAAAAAAAAAAAAAAAAAAATCAGAAATCTAACAAACATAAAAAAGAATACTGAATGCTGTTCTCCAGTGCTTTTTAAAATATTTTGGTTAGTTAAAATATTTCATCTCATGAAAAAATGAAACATCTATATTTTTCTTAAAAATTTACTTATTGGTGACACGTTGATTTTTTTATAGCCATATATCTTCATGAATAAATATTTATTTTATGATTTTTAGGGCTCCAGTGTTTTTTTTTTTTTTTTTTTTTTTTTCACGTAAATTATTATTTTGTGCTTTTTAGTAACTAAAAGAAAGCTTTTAAAAGATCTCATCAGAATTTTTTAGGATACTGTGAAGACAATGAATTTTTTTTTTTTTCAATTGACATCTTAGCTATTAATTATCAATAAAAAAAGTAACACACCCGCCACCAAGAATCGAACCCACGACCATCGCATTAGCAACTTGAAGCTTTAACCAACTGAGCCATTGACCAATATAAGGAATAACTGACATTTTCTTTCAAATGGAAACGCCTTGTTTTTTAAGCGTGACACGGAAACAATGTGAAAAAAATCCAATAAAATAAAAAAATAAATATATATATATATATATATATACAGACACGACATTATTTCATTATTTAAAACATGAAAATCTGACATTGACAGATTTTAATTTAGTGCCAGAGGCCTACTGCTAAACTTGTTGATATCGACAAATTCTTCTTTAGTTAATTCGTGACGATCTAAATTCCATGATAAAGTTTTCATTAAATCAAACCAATGTGTTTCAGCTGCAGATATTGTAACAAATAACGTTGGAAGTCCAAACTGTCTTATAGCCACAAAACAACGTTTTTTCTCTTTTTCCCAATGAGGGGAGGTGTGCCTTGGGGGGGACTCATGTCAAAGGTGTGCCTTGGGGGGGGACTCATGTCAAACTGGTACCTTGGGGGGGACTCATGTCAAAGTTGGGCCTTGGGGGGACTCATGTCAAAGTTGGGCCTGGGGGGGGACTCATGTCAAAGTTGGGCCTTGGGGGGACTCATGTCAAAGGTGTGCCTTGGGGGGGGACTCATGTCAAAGTTGTACCTTGGGGGGGACTCATGTCAAAGTTGGGCCTTGGGGGGACTCATGTCAAAGTTGGGCCTTGGGGGGACTCATGTCAAAGTTGTACCTTGGGGGGGACTCATGTCAAAGTTGGGCCTGGAGGGGACTCATGTCAAAGTTGTACCTTGGGGGGGACTCATGTCAAAGTTGGTCCTTGGGGGGACTCATGTCAAAGTTGGTCCTTGGGGGGACTCATGTCAAAGTTGTACCTTGGGGGGGACTCATGTCAAAGTTGGGCCTGGGGGGGACTCATGTCAAAGTTGTGCCTTGGGGGGACTTCATTCAATAAATCCCCATTCAATAAACCGACTGAAATAGGCCCTTAGCACTATTAAGAGTGTATTATAAAAATTCGACAACGCTGTACCGACTGAAATAGGGGTACCTTGGGGGGGACTTATGTCAAAGTTGGGCCTGGGGGGACTCATGTCAAAGTTGGGCCTGGGGGGGACTCATGTCAAAGTTGTGCGTTGGGGGGACTTCATTGAATAAATCCCCATTCAATAAACCGACTGAAATAGGCCCTTAGCACTAATTAAGAGTGCATTATAAAAATTCGACAACGCTGTACCGACTGAAATAGGGGTACCTTGGGGGGACTCATGTCAAAGTTGGGCCTGGGGGGACTCATGTCAAATTTGTGCCTTGGGGGGACTTCATGTCAAAGTTGTGCCTTGGGGGGACTTCATTCAATAAATCCCCATTCAATAAACCGACTGAAATAGGCCCTTAGCACTATTAAGAGTGTATTATAAAAATTCGACAACGCTGTACCGACAGAAATAGGGGTACCTTGGGGGGAACTCATGTCAAAGTTGGGCCTTGGGGGGACTTCATTCAATAAAACCCCATTCAATAAACCGACTGAAATAGGCCTCTAGCACTAATTAAGAGTGACGTGTATAAATTCGACAACTGTACCGACTGAAATAGGCCTCTAGCACTAAAAAACTTCTAATTAAAAGAAAACTAATCAAAAATTCGAAAAGCAGGCTTCTAGGTGCATCAGAAGAGGAACCTCCATGCAAATTTTTGTAGCTCTGCGATCAGCCGCTTTCCTAAAGTCCTCCGGACATACATACACAATGACACACACACACACACACACACACACACACACAACCATTTTATTTTATTGTACTTATATAACGTTTCTAAAACGTTTTAACTATTAGAAATACAATTGTTGCAATCAAAATATATTTGATTTATCAAAATAAGCGAAGCTGCCAAGTGTTACGAGTTTTGGTTACCAGTATTTCCTCATAGAAAATTTCACATTATTTAGACATAGTAAAGTAATATAAAAGCTTACAGAAAATAATTTTAAGAAATGCCGGTATCTGTAAATCGCAACAATTGGTTGTTATGCATTAGTCCGAAGTGATAATGTGATTTCAATGAGTAAATAATAAATTAAATTAAAAAATAGTGTAAAATATGGTGCCATATTTTGATTCTTCAGATTTACTCCTTAAAATACTTAAGGTATTAGAATTCCATATGTAAGGAATATTTTAATATTCATCAACATGCAGCATTTGAACAAAGTTAGAATAATGTCCCAAAAAAAAAAAAAAAAAAAAAAACTTATGTTCTTGAACCTGGAAACAAAAAACACTTGAATAGTATATTTAGTTAAGCTTAATCTTTTCAGTAAAATTTAAGAAAATAAACCAATTATTATCTTTTTCAATCCAAACATTAATTAAATATTATTATTTTCCATTTTTGAATTGTGAAAAAACATTATTTATCTTGCTTCTTCCAGAGGTGAAAATCGTAGAATATTTTAATGTCTTCGATAATAATCCTGTTTAAAATGTTCAATGAAAATGATTTATTTTCTTATACTCTTTTTATTACTTTCTCTTATCCATATATATGGTAGAGAAAGTACTGTTTTTGGGTCAAATTTTCGAAACTGAATTTTTGTTATATTTGTACGTTTCAAGATAACATCAATCCAGAAGACATGTTTTTAGCGGTTGGTTCGTGTGTCTGTCTGTATCAGCGTATCTCAAGAACAAATAATAGCAGAAAGGCGAAAGCCGGTATGTACTATATAGGGATGCTACACTAAACTTTTCGTTGAGATCAAGCAAACGGTTCGTGTGCAGGGACACCCAAGAGAATTCAAATACATTACGTTTATGGGGGAAACTGCAGTTAAGTAGAGCTCATCATCTATAGGCTGCACTAAAGCAAATGAAATAAATGTATATGTATTTATATGCATAAAATCATGCATTGTGCATATTGTGATACAAAAATCTTTCATAGTTCGTTTACAGGGCTGTCCAAAATATTTGGACTTATTGCGGCAGTACTTGGAAATTGTTGGAATTGTAATTCATTTTGTGTTTTTTTCATGTAAGACTAAATTTAATTACACACGATTGTTTATAGTGCGTATCGTTTATAGACAATATACAGGGCTACCCAAAATTGAGCTAAATTTCCTTTTCTATTGAATGTAATTGATGGAATTCTTTTGATATATTTTACGATGTCGACGAACACTGCTCAGGAAAGAAAATTAGTTTTTCATACCCATGCTGTAAACAAAGTACTTTTTTTTTTTAATTCAGTTTTCATTTCTGTTTTTTTCCATACTATCACGTTTTGATGTTCCCTGAATACTAAAGTCCAACATTTACCGGTTGATCTGTGTCTATTATCAGCATAACGTAAAAGCAAATAATTCTTGACTTTTCTTTTAAAATAAATGTAGGAACTGTATTTGAACGGAGTTTGAGGGGGGGGGACCCTCCCCCACAGAATTTTATGTCAAATGTGTTCCTAAACCTATTCTAGATTATTTTAACAGCACATTGAACGTTATTGTCTTACCTTATTAATCTGAATACGTAATATGCAATCTGCCTTCATAGTATTAAAAAGCAGGGTAAGAGAAAGTCGCGTGAGTGACACCCCGAATCATTTACTTGAAAAATGTTGAAAATAACTTTGAAATTGCAATTGTGGCGTATTTAATTAACTACGGCGTTATTTCGTATAAGCCGTTTTCTTTTTTCGATAATTTTGAAAAATAAGAACTAAAATTTGGAAAATGAAGGCTGTTGTACTATAAATATTCGATACAAAATTAGAATATAAATATTCGATACAAAATTACAAATCATTAATTTGTGGAGGATTTTTAGATTAATTAGTTAAACATATTCATCTTAAATAAACATATTTGAGTAAATTAAAGATTCATTTACGATATAAATTTATTTAGGTGAATATTTTTCTACCAGTTAGGACTGGGTGATGTTCAAAATCTTACATCGCAGTATATAAACAACTTTATATCGCTATTTAACGATATATCAACATAGGAAAATTTATTAACATTTTAGAATTTTTTTTTTGTTTTTGTTTTAATGCATATAACATTATACAGTACGTTTAATTTCAAACTATTTTTTAGAAAATACTTTTACAAAAATGTTTTACTTTGATTTAATATATAAATAATTATATATTTTATAAAATTATTAAAAACTACTTAAATGAGTGACTGTGGGAGGTCAGACCCTTCGCCATTTCAGTGATGCAATCTTTGTCATACAAATTACAAACCAACTCCAAATTTAAAATTACGTAAACGTATTCTCGTAACTCTCCGAGATAAAGCATCGTGGAGGTCAGACCTTCCCCCTTCCAACGGTGCAGTCTTTGTCATAATAACACACAACCAACTCCAAATTTAAAAATTTGTAAAGAGGACCGTAACTTTCCGAGGTACGGCACATTGGAGGTTAAGATCCTCCTCCTTTTCAGCGATGCATTTTTTGTCACATTAACACCTGAGTCTTAATTTAAAATTTCATAAGGATCGGATTATAACCTTCTGCCAGTTCATCGGGAATCAAAATAAATCGATATCCATGTTTGTATCATTCATAGTTGGTTTCGGTAAGATGCGGGAAAATAATGTTACCTCCACAACTAATGATGTATACATGAAAAATCGGTTAAACATAAATCGATTTAGCAATAGCGATGTAAAATGGATATAGGCAAGAATCAGTGTAAGCTTTAATCGATTTAGTGATATAGATGGAATACCGATGTTAGCAAGAATCGACATCAAAGAGGTTAGAAGAACTTCTATCCTCTTTGATCGACATAAGCTTAAATCTATATTTAGCGATATAGATGTGAAATCCATATTAGTAAAAATCGGCGTAAGCTTAAATCGATTTTGCGATATGTTTATTAAATCGATATTTGTCGACGAATCGATATATCGTCCATTCCTACTACCCATCATATAATATTCAACCTTAATATATCCAAAGACAGAAAATATTGTTTGTAGGGATGTTTCATACTATTTCAAATATCAAAAATATTGTCCGATGCCTGTATTTAAAAAATATTATAATGTTAGACGAGTTTGTTACGTCTTAGAAAAATAAATTACGTCTTTCTTTTATGTTATTACTTTATATATATATGTATATATATATATATATGTGTGTGTGTGTGTGTGTGTGTGTGTGTGTATGTGTGTGTGTGTGTGTGTGTATAATTTAATATTAATGACGTCTTAAAATGTTGTGAGTTTTAAGAAATTCTCTTGATTTTACTAATATCACCAAATTAATAAGAAATGTTGTAGTCATATTTAACAAGTATGCTCTTGCAAATGTAAGTACAAATTGAGTGAATTATTTACTTATAATTCAAAATAATAAAAATTATAAATAAACTATACTTTTTTTTTATATCATTATTCTATTACACAGTTTTTTAGTTTACTACAAACAACACAACATTAGGATATAGCGCTTTAAATGAATTAAATAACCTCTGATTACACTTATTAGAAGTCTATTTGGGAATGAGCCAAATAGCTAAAAGGGCAATTAAATGAAGGCAATGCGTCCGATGAGATATTAGTAGCTTTTATATCAGCACGTTCAGGTTTTAAACGTGAAGAATTAAGATTGTGAAGGTTAGTTGTTTGATGTTCGTTGTTCAGATCTCGTTATATACAGGCAACATTCTCGCACATTCAAAACGTTGTGATTGAAAAGTTGTAATAGAAACATTGTAAATTATTGAATAGACATTTAAAATTAACACTTAATTTAGGGAAAGATATTATATAAGCTGATTTTTTAGAAGAATTGTGTGTATGTCGTTTAAAAATTTCTGCCGCATCAAAGGCTTTAAATTATTTAATTTTAGAACTTTGCATACTCATTTGCAGTTATTCGATTTTGATAAATCAGCGGGTTTGTTTCTATATAATTTAAAATTAAAAGTTTCTGAAACTGTTCAAACTAAAAAAGTTTACTTTTTACCAAAAAAAAAAAATAAAATAAAATAAATAAATAAATAAATAATGAAATAATGAAATAATGAAATAAAAAAAACTATAAATCAATAAATCAATAAAAGAAATAATAATAATAATATAATAATAATAATAAATAAAATAAATAAATAAAAAATAAAATAAAAATAAATAAATAAATAAAATAAAGATAAAGAAAGAAAGAAAATTTAAGTAATATATTTTTATAGGGTTATTATGGAAGAAAAATTGGTGGTAGAAAAGCTGAATTTCTTGCGTTTTGTAATAGATTATTTATGTTAGTATTAAGAGAAGAATAAAAATATATTGAAAAAAATAATAATAAATGTAAACGAATAACTTTGAAATATGACACAAAACTGCTATATCTGCATCAAGGGCAATTACAGCCGCAGGGTAATGAAGAATGAATTAATTTCAAGACAGTGATATACATGATTTTATGTAATACTGAAGCTGTATATCTCAGCATATACCTTTATAAAATCAGATTTATTAATCTACTTTAACTTATTTAAAAAAAAAAAAAATTGTCAGTAAAGTTGTAAACATAATCAACTTGCACATTATCAAATCTCTTTCAGTAAATTTTTACATTTAGTCTTGGAATCGTGTTATGATGTACTTTACTTTCATTTGTATGATAAGTATGTTTTCTAGTAATGTATTATTATTGTATGGCAATATATATATATAATACTTATAGAATATCTACCTACTTACAAAAGAGTGAGATATAAAGAGAAAAAGAAAGAACTAAAAATTAATAAGGAAATAAAGAAATAAGTAAAAGTAATAACGACCAGCTTATCTTTTGTTTTAAATCACCAAAATTTTTTTTGGGATAAATGCTTGATTTTATATAATTGAAATAAGTCGATATTAATTATCAATTATAATAAATTATACTCATTACTGATTCATTTTTTTCTTTTCTGATTTCATAAAAATTTCAATCTTTTTAAAGTATGAACCAAAGTTTTGATTAATAATTTAAACTGATTTATAACTGAGTAAAAATTGTTTGATTTTCATTGAAATTTGCAGATATAGATGAAATAGAAAGCACCTTATTTTCTTTTTTTCTCTGAAATATATATTTAACTATAAACTGAAATAATCATGAAGTATAGTTTTAACTTTTGTATATAAAAGAAAAAGCATAATTTAATTAGGTTTAATTTCTCAATATCACAGATTAATATTACCGAAATCAGCGGGCTTTTCTCGTTAATACTTACCACTTATTACAAATATTAATAATACTTCAAGTAAAGACAAGATAATAATAATAATATTAATAAACGATTTAAAAATTAATGATGGATATTAATTATATAAAATCTCAAATTAACAATACTCTTAGAAATGTGAAACTTATTTTTCCCATTATAAGCTAGATTGTTCTTTTTCTTAAACATATTTATATAAATATGTTTATTTTTATACATTTACTTCAGTATGTCTTTGTATTTTATATTATCTTAAAATATTGTGTATATAGTGTTTTAAATAACTGTCTACATGTACGCGCAGGAATACACAAAACAATATTTTTCCTGTTTTCTTGAGAATGTAAAAAAGACATATGATATTAAAAAAAAAAAAAAAAAAAGTTTAACAGAAGGATATAATAAAAAACGTTTACGTTTAAAACCGAGCATTTTATATTCTGAACTGTCATAAATTTTTTTGTAGCATCGGTGAATGGATAACATATCTCCTAAATGTCACAAAAAGATGAATGATCTGGGGGCCGTTTGAGGAACATAAATGCTGTTTTAAGACATTGAAAGAAATAATACTAAACATTTAGGCATTTTTATAAAAAATAGTTAAAAAAAAAAAAAAAAAAAAAATTGTAGTCACAAATATTTTTTTTTATAGTAAATGTGCTCAATAATGTATTGCATCATGTGTCGCATTTATAATTAATCTGTTATTTCAATCTGAATATGTTATGATACAGCATTTATTCGCACTGGACGGCTAACAGAAAGTTTTATATTATGGTAGACCATAGCTGCCAATTGTTCCGATTTTTGGTTACCGATACTGTTTTGTAGACTTTTTATTTTTTAAGTTTTTGTAGCAGTTCTCTAAGATTAAAGACACTGAAAATTTTTATAAAAAATACCATTACAAAAAGAAATTAAACGTTTGATAGTTATGGTAAAGTATTGAGACACTGGCACGCTGATTTAAATATCTAATAAAAATCTTATTAAAAAAAAAAAAAAAAAAAAAAAAATCTTTAGATATCTGATAAAAATATCTGATATGCTATCTTCTTGAAACGATGAAACAAGAAAGATTACTTTTTCAGTTTCGTACGTTTAAAATTTGGTAAATAATAATTTAAATGTAACAAAAATTTAAGTATAACGAAAATTTTCACGAAAGAATTCCTCCCTAAATTTAAACAAACAACAAATAATATTAGGGTTAAGGGGGGTAAGTATAACAAATCTTTGCATTGTTTGACTTTAATCTTATTTTTTCTTAGTTGTTTTTTAATACTTTTGCTTCTGAAAGCTTTAGCATAAACATGAACTAAGAGATTAGAAAAAAAAAAAAAAAAAAGTATCTTACAGTCTGATAATGTGCCATTTCAAGGTAAAAAAAAAAATGATTTTTTTTTTCGAAATGATTACTCGGTTCTATATCATATGAAAAAAATTAGACCTGCACTGTAAAAAAAAAAAAAAAAAAAAAAAAAAATCCCGTAAGATTACGGGAAAAGCCCGGCAGCAGAGATTCCAGACAAAGCCCGTTAAAAGAAACGTTTAGACCGTAAATTAAGTATATAATAACCTTAAATTACGTTACATGCTTCTAAAAAAGACATTTTGCCCGTAAAACCAATGTTTTGTTTTATGGGCTTTGTCTGGAATCTCTGCTGCCGGGCTTTCCCCGTAACCTTACGGGATTTTTTTTTTTTTTTTTTTACAGTGCGGGTGAATCGTAAAAAAAGTAATGCAAACTGTATGCTGTAATCGAACCTACATTTTCTCGCCTGATGAAGAGTAATGCTTAATTGAATTGAAGCGAAACAATAATGGCGTTCTTTTTAATTTTTGATGTTTGTTTAAAAGTTAAAAATGGTTGGTATTTTTAAGTAGAAATGTAATCTGTCGTAGATACTTATGTCCATTATTATATATTATTTCCATTATTACATTTATATTATTTCCATTCATGTCTTCTTCATAAGTCGTCATCATTTGTTAAGCTATATAGCATGCCATCATTCTTTATAGTCATAATTTCCTTTAAAAAACAGCGGGAAGAGGTTCTGCTTTTAACTCTGGTAGACGTCAAGTGCAGAGTTCGATCATGCTTCCTGTTTTCGGCTTAGCCGTTAAGAGTTTCCCATGTTTTCGCCAAAATTAGCCTAAAAACGTGCTTGGAATCCTTTAAAAGACCCCAAGAAGGGCATCCCACATATGCTAATGTACCTCCTGTAGACAACTGCAATTAACCTGCAATACCAACACCCTGATAAAAACTTTAATAATATATCTCTTCCGCAAATTGAAAGAAATTTTATTTTGTTACGTCATATTTTTTTAATAGGTTTCATACGCACTTTTTAATACTTCTAATTATCATATACACCGGGTAATCCAAAAGTCAGAGGAAGAAAAAAGAAGGAAGAAAAAAGAATCATCATTCAAAAAGCACTGACTGTAGTTCAATGCTGTTTTCACTAAAATGTACAAAAAATGTGTTTTTTTTTTTTTTTTTTTTTTTTTTTTTTTTTTTAATCTATGTCAGAAAACATATTTGTTACATTTTTCACCAAAAATTGCGCTGTATTTGCAGACGTTGTATTGGTGTCACGCTGTATTTGCTCTCACATTTTAAAATTATCCGTCTGATAAAATGGCGTTATATTGCAATTACTGAAGCTATTTTTTTTCCTTGAGAAAATTTCCAATATGGAACGTCTGACGGCCATTCTAATGAATGACTGTCATGACATTAAGTATTTATAGTCTTAGTTATGTTGTTGTACTACACCTCTGGAAAAAAGTAAATTTACAATTACAACACCACTTGACGAAAAAAAATTAAACTAATTTACTAATAATTTTTTTGTTATCTAAAAAAAATCCCATGTCTTTCTGTGCATTTTAGGGAAAACTGCACAGTGCTGCAGTGAATACTTTTTGAATAGTAAGATTTTTATTTTTTCTGTGATTTCTGGATCATCAATATATATAGTACGTACATGTCTTTTATACATATCTCAAAATGAAAAATATTGTCAGAAGTTCATTTTTATTATTTACACTCTAGTAAATATTTTACTAATTGTGTTAATGTTTTACTAAATATTGTAATAAATATTTTACTAATTGCACACATGTATTACACACATGTGTACCAGTATTCAACATGCAATGTGCGAAGTATTATACCGGCTTTATTTTTGCAATTTTTCGTCAAAAGAACATACTTTTAATTGAAAAAAAAGTTTTACATGATGTAATTTACGATGATATAATGCGACGTCAAAATACCAATATTTAATTCTGTGAAATTTACAAAATCTAAATTTTCATTTAGTCCTTAGATCCTTATAGTTAGATTTAGTGAACCAATCTTGATACGCTAACATAAAGAGAAAAGAAGGAAAAAAAAAAGGCTCCCCTTAAAATTGACCGAGTAATTTAATTTCAAAATTTGTGATTTTTTACAGATATTTTTGTTTTCCAGTAAGGAATTCGTTAGAAAATAAATTAAAATTAATTGAAGTTAGTACCGGACAATATAGTGAAGTCGGTATTCATCACCATGGAATTTGATGTGACGTCAAGAATCCCTTAACCACTGAAAGAAGTTTGAATCATTTTCATAATTACTTTTTATTTCCCAGGGAAATATTTGTATTCTATGGGGAATTTCACGGAGAAATTTCGTCCAATATCTCCAATTAAATATTTTCCAGACCAACATTAATCCTAAATCTTGTTGAATTTTTCAGAATACAACAAAAGAGTATAATGCCTAAGATTTAAGGAACATAAGACACATATTTAAACATGTTAAATACTCGTACATTTCTCGAGTTAATTTTCTAAATGAAAAATGTAGTGTGTTTACCACTGGAGTGTGTTTACTATTGACGATTATTTTAAGGAGACAGACAAAATCGTAACTAAATTAATAGAAGGTTGAATAACTTTAATTTTTATTGATTTATGTGGTAACTGTAATTAATCATTCATTATAAAAAAAAAAAAAAAATAAATAAATAAAATAAAAAATAAACTTCTGATTTATGCTTTATCTAATAATTTTTCTATTAAATGGATAATTCAAACTGGAATATCGACGTCTCAAATCTTGAAGTTTGTATTTGTAAAGCTATTTAAATATCAATTCAAGTTGGTACTAGGAACTGAATAGTATATCCAAACTAGACGTACTATTCAATTCCTATGACAGTTTTGATATGACTGCCAAAATTGGTTTGACTGTCATAATCATAAAATTTTTATTTTCTCAAGGAAAAATAAACTAATAAAAAGTAAATCGATTTGATGGTTTAGTTTGGATAAGAATTCATATATATATATATATATATATATATATATATATATATATATATATATATATATTTATATATCAGAGATTTCATGAATTGTCACATCCGTCACAAAATTGTAAGAATTTATAAATTTAAATAATAGCATTACTCAGTTCTTGGTTTAGAATGTAACGTAAGAAGCTAATGTATTTCTAATGTAATATAAGTACTAATGCATATAATGGGTCATGTAATCACCGATATCTAAGTCTTATATAGAATAATTTGAACAATTCTAGATTCGTACATCTAATTTGAAATAATTAATTTTAAATTATTCTCAAATTATAGCTGACAATATAATCGTAAATTTAAAGTGTTTAACTTCTGAAATCACATTTCGTTAGGATGTATAATTAAGTATATTAGACAAATATCGTACGTGTTGAAAATTGATTCCTGAATAACGTGAAAACTTTTTCGTAAAAATAAATCTACTACAAATTTTTAGTTAATTATTGTTATATGTCTCGATCTTCCTAATTGTATCATTATGTACTTTTTGATAATTTTTTTGTCTGGTAAAATACATATAAAATGCATATTTAATTATATATACGTATCTTATACTATTATGTGAGCAATATTTGTATATATATATATATATATGTATATTTCACTGTTCTCGAAAACGGTTGCTCGGACAGTCACGTGATTTAACACAAAGGTGCCCATCCGTAGGGTAATTGTGCACATCGAAGTCAGATTTTCGAACTTTTGATTAGTTTTCTTTTAATTAATAAAAAAATGAAAATAAAACTTCCCATTTCTATAATGACGCAGAATGGAGAATCTTAGGAGAGATTTGATTGGTTTATTTGTTTTTCATAGATTTGAGTGTTATTTTACATTGAACTACAGCTACGTTTTGAGGTATTACAAGAGATTTGAATGGTTTATTTGATTTTCATTGATTTGAGTGTATTTTACGTTGAACTAGAGCTACGTTATGAGGAATTACGAGAGATTTAATTGGTTTATTTCTTTTCATTGATTTGAGTGCATTTTACGTTGAACTAGAGCTACGTTATGAGGAATTGCGAGAGATTTGATTGGTTTATTTGATTTTCATCGATTTGAGTGTATTTTACGTTGAACTAGAGCTACGTTTAGATTTTATTTAAAAATATTTAAATTTTTAATATTATGTGACTTTTACAGAGAACAAATTACGATTGGCGCCGCAGGCCCCCCGAAAGCATTTTTTTTTTTTTTTTTGGTAAAAATTTTCATGGGTCTCTGGCCAGCTGGCATACATATTTTACTATATAATGTTTAATGTTAAATATAATTTGTTTAATGTTTAATGTATCATCACGAATAACTCTGCACGGATGTGAGTTAATATCGAATGATGAATAAAATTTCTTTAAGGTAAAGCTGACAGAATTTATACACAATACAACAAAATAATATAATAAAATGCAAATAATACAATTTTGGTAAAGAATTGCAGAATAATTTTGTATTAATTCGTTTTTCATGCTTTCCATTACTATAGTATTGTTATGGTTTGATTTTACTTAAGAGCTGTAATAAAACCAATAGATCTATTTTCCGCAATCCGAGTTGTGATCTTGCATCTTGATAGGAAATATTGTTACTAATAATAACCATAATTAAATTTTTAACAATAATATACAATATTAATTTAAAATTTTTGTAAACAAATATTGCTGTATTAGCAGTGAATATTTTAACATAATGAGTAAAGAATCAGAAAAATAAAAGAACTTTAAAAATAATTTAAAAAAATAATAATAATGAAAGAAAAAAAAATCAATCCAAGATAAAATTACAAAATAACATTAAGCTACTGGATAACATTTTAAACTTAAAAGTAGTCCTTTTAATTTTCAGATTCAAAGTTTTCTTGTTTGATGGCCTAAGCTGTCGTTGTTCACAATGAATACATTTATTGTTGTGAATGGTGCAAATTTCGTGCAACCATCTGCCACACGCAACACATTTAATCCTTTCCAATCACCTGCCGAAGTTGTCTCCTGGTACGGTTCAATTTAGTGAATTTATATTCATTGTCTTCTCGTAAACAGTAAGCTGCGTAATCTCTCCTAGCATGGAAATAAGCGAGAGCATCGCGAAATCACTCCTAAGAAGCAGATGCACAAACTCAGCAATTTCAATAGCAGTTAATGCGCAGTCTTCTATTCAATAATTATTCAATTTTAGAGAGAACTGTGGATGTTTGAGCAATTAGTCTAGGTTAGTAACTTATGAGAAATCGTTTAATTAAAAAAATATTTTGTACTACTGTCATTCTACAGAAATTCCCAGAAAAAGTTTTAAAACTTTAAACACGTATTTTTAAAAACAAGACAAAAAATCATATTTTATCCTAGACACTCGAAACAATTAGCATGAACATTTAAGTAGGAGCGAGTGTGTCGTTGCGAGCAATTTACTCCTGCCTGAACCTTCATATGTGTAATCTTTTCGAGCACACCATCTCTCCTAGTTTGACCTTATAGCGTTAAACTAAAATTTATATATATTTTAAAATTGTTTTTCTTAGTTTGTTTCAAAATGAAATTTTATTCAACTTAAATTTTGTCTATTCATTAAAATAAAGTTATAAAGTTTATATACATACCTCGTTTATACACTATTAAAGTGAATTATTTTTAACATAAACTGTTTCCACAATCCCCATCAAAATGAAGAATAGTTTAGTTGTATAAAGATTAGTTACTGATAGCATGAACTACTGATAACACACTGAACACATTTCTTATCTCCCTTGAGATTCACGTTAACGAGGTTACGAGGCTCGACTGTGTGTATATATATATATATATATATATATATAGAAAAAGAAGAAAAGGAAAAATTAAGGATTTACGTTGAAATTCGCCAGAATTTAAAATAATTTGATTTTTTTTTTATACTTCGTTATAACGAAGCTTATTTTATTCGAAATCTACAAAATTTCATTTCTACAAATTAAAAAAATTTCGAAAGTCTGGTCATTGTTCTTTTTTATCTTTGATTAATAATGTGATTGCAATGATAAAGAGTAAAATAATACATTTTTTTTTTCCTCAAAAATCAAACGAGATAAAATAAAGCAAACTGTTTTCTTTGTTTCCACTCCAATTCAACACATTGTTTTCAATGATTTATGTACTTTATAAATCCTTTAAAATCATTTATATTCGTTATCATGAAAGGCACGCTTGAAAATGGAGAGAAATGTTTAAAAAAGTCTTTGCCTGATCCATCATTGGGCATTAGAAATGTCATTTACAATAGAAAGTAGTATTTTTCTAATGACCTTTGGGTGATACATCAGAAATCTTCAAGAATTCTGAACGTTTAGATACCATGTGTTTTAGATAATTTAAAGTATTTTTGTTGAATTTGTTTGAAACAGATCATGAAAATCTACAGTATAGCGAAGTATAAACAATCAGAATCAGATAAGCAGCATCTCTCTCTCAGTATATATATATAAGGAATGACACTTTTATGCCAATAAGGAAGAAAAATTAATTTAAATATTTAAAATTATCTTTTAAGGCTGGATTAAAAAAAAATGTATTAAAAGAAATTTGTGAAAAAAATAATAAAACTTTTTAAAAAATATTTCCTTAAAATAAAAATTATAATTATAAAAAAATTACGAATTAATTTAAAAACAAAAATAATGTTTAACAGCATTATTATTTTTTAACTGGGATGGATTTTACCTTGTGACATTTTGTCTTGCATTCTTACAGATCTATTTTTTCTTTCCATTTCCGTTTCTGAGATTTGTTATTGATATGGATCATACAAGCATCTATAATTTCCCAATTCAATATTAGAAAGTTTTATCAACAATTAATTATCTTTATTAACTTTAGAATATTCAAAAACTTACAATTTTACTCTTTTTGACCATAGCAAATTATTTTTCAATGAAACAAATTTTAAATAGACGAAAATCTTAGTTTTTTGAAAACTTTTCAATTAATAACTTACTAAAGAAAAAAATGTGTAAAATATTATTTACACATTGTATAAATAGAATTAATATAAACAAATTCGTTATAATATCTTGTTGAGATAGTTTTAAAATTCATTTTAAGTAACATTAACACTTTATCTACTATAATATGAAACAGGCAAAAAAATATTTGAAGCATATTACTTTAGTTATTTAAGAGTAATTTTTAAATATATCTGCAATAAAATTTTTGAATATCACGTCATCATAGCAGGGGAGAGTGGGGTTTAATGGGACACAGGATGAATGGGACAATAGTTAGATTTTTATTTTTTGCAAGCACCGGAAACTTGATATTTTTTCTGATATATGGGTGTATTGAGGTCATTCATCAAGTTTAGTTTCAGAATTGTGCTACCATAAAAAGGAAGATAAAAATTAAAATATCTTTTTCAGCTGCCAAAGTAAGTTTTTACGGATTAAATTAGGTAGTAGTTAAGACGTTAACTACTTGCTTAAAGTTAATATAACTCTTATATGGTGAAAAGGCATAATCTTTTATTGTGTTTATGATATTCAAGAAGAATATTGACAATTGTTCGTTAAGCCTATTTCCTGTTTTGTAGGATCATGTGGTGGTGGGGATGAGTGGGACAGTTTGAATGGGGATGAATAGGACGTTCTCCATGTGCTTGTTTAAAATTAGACACAAAAATTATATTAAAACAAATCTTAAATAGATTTTCAATATTTTTATAACCTGTAGTTCAGTAGTTATAACATGGAATTATAAAAGTAGCATGGACTTAGAGAAAAATAGATTGAAATTAATTGTTGTGATTTTTTTTATAATAATAATAATAATAATAATAATAATAAAGTTAGAATATTCAATGTTACATAATCAATAATTAAAAAAAAATAAATAAACTAATAATAATTTGATTAAAATCACATTTTCAATCTAGCTAATTAAATAAATCCTGGTGATAATTAATGTAATACAGAATAGAATGCTGATTTTTTCCGATCAGTCGGAAACAAAAATTTATCTGGATAATTTGTATTCTGTTATAATGATTTATCTCTTTCTGGTGTCTTATTTATTTATTTATTTTTAGATTAGATCTTATTAGATTAAATTACCAAAGCCTAGAGCACTAGGAACTGTGCGAACCAAATTACTTTTGTCTTTTGACGTTAATTTGAGTCAATGTATCAGTTTATGTTAATTTTAGTAAATTATAGTGTGTAATAAAATCACATAAACCAATTTAACTTTAAAAATGCATTTACTTACCATTTTCTTTTCTTTTCTTTGTTAACTCCAGTCCTGTCCCATTCATCACCATGGGTGGGGATGAAAGGCACAATGCACATGCATGTAAAAAAAAAATATATATATATAAATTATTAATTAAAAATGATAACTTTTTATTAAAGATGTTCATATGTAACTAATTACTGAAGTGTACTTATGAGCAATGTTACAAAATTCTGAATAACGTATGATGAATGTTATCAGTAAAAACATGAAAAATGTCTCATTCATCCCCAATCTCCTCTAATAAATGAGGGTATTGTTAGGTGGTACTTTGGTGTATAAAGGTCAAAAATGATTTTTGAACCATAAAAATGTGTAAAAACGTATTTACTTTACATGTTCCTTATATTTTGTCTAAGAATAGCGGAAGATTTTCGAAGTAATATATGAATTAATAATAAAACACGTGAAGATCTCGAAAAATGCTAAACAGAAATAGCGAAACCACTTTTTTAAATCCTTTCTGGAACAAAAATTGCTACATGTAAATTCTAGTGTCTTATAGTGAGATTAATGCGGCAGGACGGGCGCGGGGTGTTTTGACACCTTATGTCCGGTAATATTTATTTGCTGTCTCTCCCTATAAACAGAAGTGGTCGGGTCCTTTTGTACCTGCCTCTAAAGTCCTCCTACGTGTGGAGAGTATGGAAACGGTAAATTCAGACTCTTTTTCATTCTTAAATGACACTCAGAAATTGAAGCTATATGTAAAAATTGTAAAAAATCTGAAGTTCTGATCCATGTACATAGTAATTATTAACAAGGATTAACAGGGAAAATTAGGAAAAATAATGTTTCAGTATTCTTATCCACAGTAATGTATAATTTTTTATTATAATAAATACTGTAAAGAAAATAATTAAGTGCGCTACAAGGGAAATATTAAGTTTTTCAAACATGGAGGAAAAAGTTGAGTGCTTTTAATTTATTTTCTATTAATTTTTAAAATTAACGATAATTGAACATTTCAGTTATTTATTTTCACGAGAAAGAGTGTAATTATCATGAATTTCATTAACAGATTGAATTCTAAAGATCTTTTTCGTATTTATGTTATTTAATATGTTTGGGGTGCACTGACACCCCATGCCCGTCCTCATGTTACGTTTCACGGCGCCCGTTCTGCCGGGTTAATGTTAGTTATATACAAGCTATTCTCATAAATATCCTTGATATTTCTTCCATAATTTCTTTTATACTCTTTTTAATATGATGTACTTTAAAGTACTGTTGGTCGTTAAAGAATTTAAACAATATTAGCCAAAAATTTTCAGCAATTTGAAATTTCGATTGATTTTCATACATTAATTGATTAATTGATAGAATGATAGATAAGGTCATTTAAAAAAGCATCATTATGAAAATACTGTAACTGTAAAATGCTAGTTAAAAGTAATGGAAAATGCCTGTATTAAAAAGCATTTTAATGAAAACGGATCAAAATCACCAACGCATTCTACAGACTGCGATAGTTTCAACTGCCGAATATCCTGTACAATAAACTAAACGCTTGGTGGATTTTCAAGTTAACCGAAAGGTTAGAATTTAGGAAACAAACAAATCGCTTATCACATTTTCTTTTAACCATAAGGATGTAAGATTATCAACCATACTTTTTGTGCTCGTGCTGGTCTCGGTGACTTAATACATAAGCAGAGGATTCTATGATCACAAGAAATGCGTTTGATCAATAAACTATGAAACAAAAACTTTTGCAAAACATATTTCCAAAATATGAAAATTCAAATGTTTTTTAAAGAAATTTGATCTTGCAAAATTCTATATCAGAAAATGAAACTTTTATTAGAATTTTAAAATAAATTGTTCATTATTTTGTATCTATTACCATTACTAAAGTTCATTCAAGATATTTATTTATAAGATCGTCTTCACATTAAAACTATTAAAGGTTTTGTTATAAAAAACAAAAAAATAATACACAAATAACGAAGAATAAATAAAATAAATAAATATATAAAGTTTGATTTTTTGATGTTACAAATATTTTTCATAACATGTAATCCAGTTAAATATCGTTAAATATATTAGATCAATTATCAGAAAATTTGACTGAGGAATTCGTGTATGAATGGTGAAAAAAAACACGGGGTATCCACGTCCAGTAGATAATGTTTTAAGAAAATCTTACAGATGTTGATAGCTGGTAACAAGATGATAGGCCAACTTCGTGTGCATATAGTCAATACCGTGGGCGTTTTTTTTTTTTTTTTTTTTGACTATTTTGATTTTAATGTATGTTTTTCCCTAGCAAAACTTTAAATCATTTCTAAATATGTATATATACATAGAGATAGAGAGAGATGTAGGATTGGGACTGACGCTGATTGACTACTTGAGACTCCTAGACTTATGGATGTGCCCCCGCGAATATTTATCTAGGTGTCCTAAAAATTATTGGAAAAAAACACATAAGCTCTAAAAAAGTAGCGAGAAATGGTTTCGAATTTAGTATCTTCCCTCTTTTAGCTCTTGAAGCAGAACTCTAGGGTTATTTGTGGGGTACGATATATATAAATTTTGTTTGTTTGTTTGTGTACACATATATGTACTACATATGCACACATGTATTCTTAGAGAAAAACAAATACGTACTGTCTGTACTTATTTATTTAAACAAATTAGACTAAACTCTATAAACTTATACACGTAACATATTTTTACATTTTAAAAATAACTAAAATTATAGCAATTTTTCTATGTACTTCTATTTAGAATTTACAAAGAATAATTAAATTACATTTAAAATCTTCAAAAATTTTAAATATAAATAATAATTTATATTATAATTTTGATTTATTCATTTGACTTTATATTCATAAAAAATACATATTATTACATTATTCAATATATTTTCAATATTAAAACATCTGCACTTTGCTTAAAATTTGCGAGATAAATGAGTAGCGTTTTTTTATATTATTATTTAAGCAAATCAGGCTAAATATCTGAAAAGAAAAAATATCCATAAAACTCAATTTTAAATCTTAAAACAGGTCAAAATTCTGTTTCTTGTTTTATAAATTGATTTTATTATACATTATTTTCAGTTTTTTTTTAAAGTGTGAAGAATAGTTTATATTATAATTTGAATTTATTCATGTGACTGTAAATTCATAATAAATATATTTTTAATACATTACCCAATATGTACCTTATTTAAATATTTGTACGTTGCCTAAGAAATATTGCTCGTTTTTTTACAGCCGTATAAACTTTTTTAGATATGAAAATATAATATTTGCTCAAGTCTTATGCCATCATATTTGAAGGAAAGCCTTTATGGTATGTTTATGGAAAGACGTAGTGTTACTTCGGAACTCATTCTTTTTTCAAATATCAGAAAATATATGGCCACGTTCTGCAAACAAGCAAAAGTAATAACGCCAGGCCAATTTTCTTTTTATAAAACTGAGAATAAAAACAAGTATATTATAGATGTTAATATGCATATCTCAAATTGCAAAACTTGAACTAAGGAACTTATTTAAAAATAATATTAAAACATATCATCTTTTGTATTTTTTGTTAGACATAGAAAGAAAAGTTAAACTTAAAAATGATAATAATATTTACTTTAGTTTTAGAAATAAGTTTAATAAATTAATTAAAAGTTTAGAATCTAAACGCAAGAGATGAATGTAATTTTGTAATTTTGAGTATACCCCTATATTTTTCTTATAAATAGTTTGGTTCAAACAAGATTGAATAAAATATAACATGAACATTAGGATGGAGTGAAAAAAAAAATGAAGTTCTTCTTAACTGAAACGGATACCCATAATAAACAACTGCAGCTTGTCCCTATGAGTATTTCTTAAAAATATTATTGATATTTTTATTATTATTATTTTGGTATCCTCTTCAGACTGCGTAAGAGTCCTAAATATGTAATTAAATGCAGTTTTTTATCTGCATTATTTTTGCACACTATATATTCACAAAGTACAAGGGTAAAATTAATATGCTAAAAATACATTTAAGAAATAAGGCATTTTATCTTCTTTTTATCAAAATTAACACAAAAGTCCAAAAATCTATAAAATAACTTAAGCCTGACAAAAACTGACAAAATTTAAGCCACATTCTCAAGCTTAAAATATCAAATGACCCATTATATATTTATATATATATAATGAATAAATAAATAATAATTTTGCAAAATGCTCATAGAGTCAAACCGCAACTATGTACAGGTACTATTTTCCATAAGATGAGCTTCATGTTTTTTGATCTACGCTAATAAACATAACATTTACAGAAAATGGAAAATTTCGTGATCAGGTATATCCGCATTTTAAATGTAAGAAATACATTTTGAAATTAAAACCATTTATAAGGTTATTTGTTTACACTTATTTAAAATTAAACAATTAACCAAACGAAAATCAATCAATAAATAGACAATAAGACTTCTTCACACACCATAAATTTTAAGCCAGCACAACTGGTTTCGAAAGGACGTAGCCTTCCTTCATCAGGTGCAGAAAAACAAGTGCTACTGCCTTGGAGGCAAAAGCAAGACTGGAAGCAGGGCAAAATCCAGAGGAGGAGGAGCAACACACACAACCAATAGGAAGTATCATGCAGGACCAATCAGAGAGGAACACACATGCACACACAAAAACAGAAGGAGGGAGGGAAGGAATAAACAATTAATTTAATTTAATTTAATTTATTTATTCATTTACATATATATATATATATATATATATATATATATATATATATATATATATATTAATATTATACTAATAAGTAAATTTAATAAAATTTATTAGTATAATTTTTTTTATTTAATTATTTAGAATTATTTAATTATAACTATTATTGTGTTATAAACATAATTAAGGAAATTATTTAATTGAAATAAACAAATTTTTCCAGGCTGTAGACTGCAAAGTGGAATCAGATTTTTCGTTGACAATTTTATCACGATTAAGGAAATAGCTAAATTTTCAAAAAGCTATTTACCTTAATCGTGATAAAATTGTCAATGAAAAATCTGATTCCACTTTGCTGTCTACAGCCTGGAAAAATATGTTTAATTCAATTAAATAATTTCCTTCATTATGTTTATAACACAATAATAGTTATAATTGAATAATTCTGAATAATTAAGTAAAATAATAATAATAATAAATTTTATTAAATTTACTTATTAGTATAATATTAATAAAAAATAAAAAATAGAAAATAAATAAATAAATAAAAATAAATAAATAAAAAATAAATAAATAAATAAAATAAAATAAAATTAATTGTTTATTCCTTCCCTCCCTCCTTTTGTTTTTGTGTGTGCATGTGTGTTCCTCTCTGATTGGTCCTGCATGATACATCCTATTGGTTGTTTGTGTTGCTCCCCCCCCCCTCTGGATTTTGCCCTGCTTCCAGTCTTGCTTTTGCCTCCAAGGCAGTAGCATGTGTTTTTTTGCACCTGATGAAGGAAGGCTACCTCCTTTCGAAACCGGTTGTGCTGGCTTAAAATTTATGGTGTGTGAAGAAGTCTTATTGTCTATTTATCGTTTGTACACCAGTTTTGCATTTAGTTTTGGTGAAAATCAATCAATCTGGAGAAAAAAAAAGTATATGTACTTATTTTGAAAATGAATTATAAAATTTGATAAAAATGTAAGCATCTGGAAATATTTACAGTTTTTGGTTAAAACAATTTAACTAAATTAAACTACACCGAGGACATAATCAATTTTACTTACATTATTACTTTCTCTTACAACATGTACACATGTATGATAGGTAAAGTATTGCATTTGAGCCATTTTTGAAATTGAATTTTCGCTAAATTTAAACGTTTTGAGGTCGTCTGAAACCATAAATAAGGTTTTCAAAGATTGGAGTGTATGTTTCTCTGTATGTCTCTGTGTAATAACAGCCTTATAAAAATTTCAGGAATGCAGCTCAAAATTATAGGGTTGAGATGTACAATAGCTACTCCTTTCCTCGGGAACACGCACACCCGCACAAAAAATAAAACTGTTAAATAAAACTGTTTGTAATACTAAATTAAATTGTTGTTTAATGTACACTAGAAAACTTTTATGTAATCTCATTTTTTAAATTATAATTTTAAGTCCAAGCTCCCCGGAATAAATTTTGAAAACTGATGTCATAGCTATAATAATGCATTAGAATAAAAAAAATAAAAGTTTATATATGGGTTTCATGTGTGAAGTTCAAATGAATAAAATAATGAAAATAAAAAAAGGGGAGGGGGGGGGCTAAATTAACGGAAAAACTTACATCACAAATGGAACAATAACATTAAATAAATAAATAAATAAATAAACTTTTACCCATGTTTTGCTTGATTTTGAAAGATTCGTTCTTTGGTTCAAATGATAAATTAAACATGAAAAAATCTGTTGGTCCATTTGCAGAGGTATTTTATTTTAAAAATCTATTTCAGTATACAATATAAATATATTTGTTACTATCCCATAAAACAAAGCTTTAATAACCTGATAATTTTCGAGAATTTATTCATCCATGAAACAAAACTTAAATAACACAAAGCAATTTCTGTTATGAGAATAAAGTATTTTCTTTGCTATGCGGAAATTATATACTTCAAGGTAGATTAATAACAATAAGTTAAATACGTACAATTTAGATATACCATGAAAAATTAATAATATAAAGAAATAAATAAATGGACACGTGGTGATAAAACTTGAATTAAAGAATTATGGTATCATTTTTAATTTCTTTGATCCGCCTGGACTCTAAAACTTATAAATATTATGATGCAAAGATGTAATTAATAATAATAACGATAATAATAAGTATATATCATATAAAGCAATGTTTAGTAATTTGAACTGGTAAGGAGTAGGAGTGGGCGATGCCACACTTTCAATATCACGATATATTGTCAAGGCGAAATCGCGTTATCACGATGTATCACGATATTCGACTTAAATATTTTTGAATCTCTTTCATAATGCTAATTTAAATGTCAATTCTAGATAGATAAAAAAAGAGCTCTAACTGAATATGACAGGCTCATTATATCATAAAATATATAGAATAAACTAACTTCTCTTATACGTGCAACTTATTATTAATGCAACACCATATCAACATCAATATAGAAAAACAAATAATGGAAATACATTTATGCACAAATTTAATTCATACATTACTGTGTTGTCATGTTGCAGTATTATATCATTTAAACGCATTCAACCGTCTCAGAATTTTACTTAAAAAATGTTTCTAAAATACATAATTAAGGCAATAAACTTTTGCAACATCTTCTTAATAAAAAAGAAAGGCTAAGTTCGCCGAAGATAATGCAGAAACTAATGTCATAGCTACAAGAATTTAGAAAATATTTTTTTTCCTTTTCCCGTGGTTTGGAGGGATAAATAAAATAACTAAAAAATAATGATTCAACAGAAAAAAAAATAATAATAATAATTGCTTACTCCTTTCCTCCCTCCTTTAATTGTTTACAGTAAAAAAAAAATATATATTGTTTACTCTTTTTCTCCCTCCTCATTTTGTGGTGTGTGTGTACGTGTGTGTTCCTTTCTGATTGATACTGCCCTTCATGTTGCTTCCTATTGGTTGTTTGTGTTGCTCCTCCCCCTCTGGATTTTGTCCTACTTTCAGTCTTGCTTTTGCCTCCAAGGCAGTTGCACGTGTTTGCACCTGATGAAGAAAGGCTACGTCCTTTCGAAACCGGTTGTGCTGATTTAAAATTTATGGTGTGTGAAGAAGTTTTAATTTCTTGCTATTTGAAGCAGATTTATGTTTTAAAACGTGTTTTTTAACCCTTCCCCCCACCCCCACCCCGCTCTTAAAGGTAACAAGGAGGAGAGAATTTCGCAAAATAGCTTTATATTATGAGTTAGATACATATAACTGACCCACACATCGAAAATCTCTTTCGTAAGATAATTTACTGCAGAATTACGCATGAATACATGTTATCCCCCGTCTCATAAAAGGCGGTAGGGTGTAATTTCACGAAATCACTTTGTGCTGTGTGTTGAATACGCATAAGCAGTCCACAAATCAAAAATTGCCATTCTAAGATAATTTGGAACAATGTTACGCATGGAGACATGTTTTTTACCCCCCCCCCCCTTAAGTGGGATACCATAGAATTTCAAGTAATCCCTTTGTAGTTTGTGTGTATTGAGTACGCATAACCAATAACATATCAAAAAATCGCTTTTCTGAGATAATTTGGAGCAGAGTTACTCTTTAAAACGTGCTTTTGCCCCACCCCCACAACCCACTCTTAAACGGATGAAAGGTAAAATTTCACAAAATCCCTTTATAATGCGCGTGGGGAACACATAACCAGCCCGCACGTAAGAAATCGCCTAAGATAGTTCGGAGCAGAGTTGCGCATGGAACCATGATTTTGCCCTCCCAAACCCAAGGGGGATAATGAGGAATTTTACAAAATCCCTTTGTTGTGAGCGTCTTGAGTACGCATATCGACCTATAAATCATAGCTATTCTGAGATAATTTGGAGCAGAATTACTCTTAAACGCGTTTCCCCCCTCCCCCCGCCCTTATAGGGGGAGAGGGAAATTTATTCAAATCCCTTTATAATATGTGTTCGTAACACATAAACAACCCACACGCAAAAAATAATTTTACTGAGATAATTTGAAGGAAAGTTATGCTTGGAAATATGTTTTTTGCTCCACCCCCATCCCCAAGGGGAGGGGAGAAAGGACGAAATCTTAAAAAATCACTTTGTAGTATGTATCTTGAGTACGCATAAACAATCGACGTAGGAAAAAAACGCTATCCTGAAATAATTTGGAGCAGAGTTACACTTATAAGCGTGTTTTTGCCCCCCCCCCCGCCCTTAAAGCGGGGAGAAGGAAATTTCATAAAATCATTTTAAAGTGTGTGTTGGGAAGGCATAAACAACCCACACATAAAAATTAATCTTGCTGAGATAATTTGAAGCAAAGTTATGCTTGGAAACGGGTTTATTACCCCCACATTCCCACCCCCAAGTTATGTAGGTAAAACTGCTTAGAAAGATCTCCACGAAGGGTATTTCACTCAGACTTAAGCCAATCGCGTTGTAGTCGGCTTTAAAATCTACAACACAACACAGCGCATCACATAAATTTAGAGGCTATAGTAAACACTGCTATAAGATTGTAAAATATTTTGTCTCATTTTTGTGCATTAGGGGCGTCCTGAAATTTAGTTATGGTGAAATTTTTCATCATGATATAGTTGCAACTGATGAAGTTTCAAAATTTCATACCATCTGGCAAAAGGTTTTCAACAGCATATAATACTTGCTGCAACTCAGATTCCTCTGTTTGACATGATATCATTCCCTGTTAACTTTATCGTTATATTAATGACATATTTTAATTTGATTGACATTTTCCCATGACATGGAATACAAAATTAATTTTCGTGTTATACAAACTTTTGCCATCATTTGTTTTTCAAACAATGTATCCAATATTTCAGTTTAACAATTGGCTGAACAATTGCAACAACTATTTAATGAAAAATAATTGTTTGATAAACAACAATGTTCATATATATATATATATATATATATATAGTTACAACAATGAAAAGCTTCTCTTTTTAACAATTTTCTTCAGTCTTATTACTGACCCTCATCTGAGAATGATGTATCTTTCGTTCTTAGCTGTTTTCTTCGTGAGTTACTTTTTTAAAAAGTTCCTCATGTGGTTTATTTTTAAATTTTTCGAGCATCATCCTATGGATGATGCTCGGGAAATGCATGCGTGTCTAGTGACTTCCATCTTTGCTGGACGTTATTTGTTAATGAATAATGATAGTCAAAAATTTTATAACCCAGCTGTATATAAAGCTCGTATTCGCAAGCATCCAAAGTTGGATATAAAAAAGCTGCCAAAAGTTGATAATATTATTTCACTGCCTGATACTGTTACTGATGAACCTCCGTTCTAAACCGAAGTGGACTCAACTCAGTCTCAGGTAGTGGACACACTCGATGAAAAAGAAACAGTTTCTACTGCACTGTCTGATAATTCTACTGACAAACCTCCGTTTCAAATCGAAGTGGAATCAGTTCTTTCTCAGACAGTGGAAACGGTTATTGAAAATCCACCAGTTTCTGTTTCTCCACAACATCATAGAAAAAGAAATTCCGAAAACTGAGGAGTTTTCTGAAAATATGTTGTTGTTGTTGCATTCGTAGTGTAAAAGAGTAAATTACCTCGGGATGCTTGCTGGCAGTAGGCAAGGGGGCCTGCCTTATCAAAACTCCCCATGAGAAACGATGCATGGCGACCTCCACGTGGTGATTCTCGGGTAACGCTAACAGCCATGCGCTTTTAATTTAAATAAAGTTGTTATTATAAGGTTTCGTTCGCGCGTATATGTGTGTGTGTGTGCGTGTTATGGTTATTGATATAACATATACACAGTTTTTTTCTATAATGAATATCCTCTATTTAAATTACGAATTTCATAAATTTCAATTTTTCGTATATTTATAACATTCTTGAAACTTGATATTATAAATTTTAAAGTAAAATTAAACTCACACATTACATTTTTATATGGAAAAAATATCATTTATTCCAATGAAACTACATCAAAATTTATTTTTTGAGCATGCTTAAGCAGAATAGTTCAGGTCAAAAAAGTCCAAAACTTTAAAATATGTCATATCAACCAAGTTCTATAAAAGCAGTACCTGTAAGAAATAATAAAATTGTATCACAGTTTTATATTAGAGAATATTTTTAATTTAGGATTAATTTTCGAATTTTCTGAAAATTATTAGATTAATTTTCGTTCAATGCCGCCAGTGTAAACAAACAGGAGAGAAGTACCATTTTATCCATTAAAACCTTAACCACGAGAGACTTTAGGGAACCAACCATGAACAATTTAAGAAAATAATTATCTTTAGTCACTCAGTTTCATAACAAAAATGGGAATGATTTGTATTAATGCGATGTTATCTGCAAGGCCGTAGGCAAAGGGTGGGTCCACTCCCCCTACCACCGAAATAAATGATGAATGATTGTTTTCGTGTAGTCTCATGTATAAAGCAAACATTGCTGCCTAAAAAAAGGTTTAAAAAGCACTAACCCACATACAAATAAATTTATAATACTCCTTAATTCAGTTTGAGAGATCTTCCCATTATGTCCTTTTTTTTCTATATTTAAGCTCTAGAGCATCGTAAAATCCATTCTTCCTTAATCTTGCTATATTTATTCGCTTAATTTCATTTACCTAGGTACTATAGCTATAATATATTATCCTACGTCATGAATTCAATCTTTTTACTTTCTTCTGTGCTCAACAGAAGAAAGTATTGGATTCATAAAAAAATTCAACTTCCAGTTTTCGACGGATTTACATGTTTTGAGATACCTAGAACACGACTGACTATTTTTAGAAAATGTCTATCTGTGTGTGAGGAAAATTGTGTTCCAATTGTATCTCAGGAACTATTACACTGCACAGAATTACATGTAAATTTATATGCAGTTGCACCATGACATAGAATAGTAGTGCCTATTGCTTTTTGGTGAAAATCGTCCAACAGGTATCGTTGCCATCCGGATTTTTCTAAGTTCTTAACTTGGTGGTATAGACCAAAATTTTTTATAAACGTAAACAATGAGAATTATTTTTAACGAATCATTATGAAATAAAAAGAATTGTTTATAATAATAATAATCAAGAAGAAAAAAAAATGGACACACAGGAGCAACGCTTTCCACCTAGGAGTAAGTCCTCTCCGAGAGGGCAAATTTTCGATTTGGGCACCTTTTAAAAAATTTAAAAAATTTCTTCAATATCTTTAAAACGAATAATTGAACTATTGATCTGTGATAATTTAAATAAAAGTTATCTTTTTTTTTTTTTTTTTTTTTTAAAGTTTTAATAAAGTTATTTATTTTGAGTGAATTTGTATAGGAAAATATAGAAGAAATATTTGCGTGCAAGGGCCGATTAACAAAAGACATGCGTTGCATGTGACCTGAGTAGCAGAAGGCCATAAAACTGGCCCTGAAAATACCATTTTGCCTTTTATGCCTAAAGATTGGAAAAAAAATGTGTGATATAAAGCAATTTCTACCATATTAGTCCTATAAACAGGTATATATGTGCTGATTTTGCTGACTGGTGCACAGAGCGAGAGGGAGAAGGGCCCACGAAAACATGTGTTCCCCGTGGCCTAACAGGAAGTTAATCAGGGCCCGTTTGTTTATGCGTATGTGCTTTTCTTTATGTGCGCGTGAATACATTATTATATAATTCTCTTTCGGTTACCTCCCTCTGCAATTTCTTCTCCGTGAAGCAATTTGGAGCCGAGTTAAGTTTATAAAGGTATTTTTGCCTTCTGCCCCACCCCCCGTGGGATAACGAGGGGTTATTTTGCAAAATCCCGTCTTAGTGGGCGTCAGGGTCCTAATACCAACATGCTCACAAATATTTGCCAATTTTATCTCCCATAGAATCGCCACGGCTATGTTGAATCAGTGATCAGTGAATCAGTGAGTTTATACTCTTTTATATATAAAGATTATACTATAGAATATTAAGATTTCTAAAATAAAGGCACTTCCTGCCTGCCGTCTCTGAAATTAGATTCACAGTAGAAAACAATCACTATCCTATCCTAAGTAAAGAAATTGCTTTGGTTCGTTTAACGAAATAAACATTTAAAAATAAATAACACAAAATTTTCGCTATATTGGTCAGATATAATAAAATATTTGAAAGAAATTAAATAATTGTTAAAATATTAAAAACAAATTCAGTATAAATTCATGAAATGCTTTTAAAAAAATTATTTAAATCAAAACAGTAAAAAAAAAAAAAACAGAATATTAAAACATTTTTATCTTTTTAAACAAATATGGATGTAAATAAATGAATAAATGACGAAATTATTCAACTATTCAGTTATTTCTTAATAAAATTAATTACACGAACTATTATTTATTGTATATATAGGTAATAATAGATTTGTATTAATATTGTAATGGCGACAATGAATATTGATATCGCAACAGCGAATAAAGAGATCAGAAGACTATCACGCAGTGTCTTAGTCATATCAGTGTCTGATATCACGCATGCGTTATTGCTCAGCTGATAATCGATTCCCAATAAAGCAAGATCATGATCATAAAAGGTGATAACAAATACTCGGATCGTATCCGTGAGTAGCTATTTCAAACGAAACCTATGTCTAATGTCACGCATGTGTTGTGCGTGTACCATCCACTCTCCTTCCTATCAACGATTACCGGCTACCACGGGATTTAAAGTTGGGCTTACGGAAACTGATATGGTCGCTCGCAGTACATTCACAACTGAGTTCCTGATAACACTGCTCGGCATTAAAATTTCCTCTGACACCATTTCAGCATATTCTTATGTAAAATGACCTCCTGAATCCGAATATGACCACCATTTTGCCCAATCACCCACCGTTTTCTACATACACCTCCACCTCATTTTTTTCAGTGTTTGCTAATTTTATACCTTTCAGTATGATTTGGAGAGGAACGATGATTATTTTAACCATTAAATGTATTCTGACCTGAGGAGCTACAGAGGTGGAAAGTTCTAAAACATGAACATTTTTAGTAAGGAGGAAATTTGAAGGAATTTGTGCCCAGAAAACAAAAGGAAATCAATAAAAACAAGTTTCTGTTTTTTTTTTTTTTTTTTTTTTTTTTTTAATCGCAATACGAGGGTTGCTATTTATATTTCTGGCCTAATAATGAAAAAAACAAATATGTAGGATCGAAATTGGTTTTATTGTTTTTCAAAATATTCTCCATGATGATCAATACACGTTTGCATACGTTTGAACCAATTTTCAAAGCACTTTTTCCAGTCCGATTGCGGTAACTCCAAAACATGCGTTTTGAATGCATCAACCGCTTCTTCGGGGGTCGAAAATCGTTGTCCACGTAATTTATTTTTGATGTGTGGGAATAAGAAGAAGTCATTGGGTGCCAAATCAGGGCTGTACGGCGGATGACCCATCAGTTCGATCTTTCGCTCAGTCAGAAATGCATTTGTTTGAGTCGATGTGTGAGAGCTCGCATTGTTATGATGAAGAATGATTCGCCTGTTCTTCTGCTTTTTTCGAATTTCTCCGATGACTTCTGGCAAACAAATGGTCGTGTACCATTCAGAATTGACCGTCCTGCGTTGCTCTAACGCCACTGTTGCCACATGACCGTTAATGTCGAAGAAACAGGCAATCATTTGTTTCGATGTGCTTCTTCCTCGAACAACTTTTGTTGGTTTTGCCTCGCCTTGGAAGACCCATACAGTTGATTGCTGTTTTGTTTCCGGCTCATATGCATAGATCCATGATTCGTCACCTGTGTAGATGTCATACACAGCCTTTGATGTACCTTGAACGTATTTTTCCAACATTTCCTTGCACCAATCGACACGAGCCTTTTTTTGAGCGTTTGTCAGATTATGCGGGATCCAACGCGAACAAATTTTTTTTTACGCTCAAATGTTCATGCAATATTTTATTGATGCTAGTCATACTAATGTCCAAAGACGCCTCAATCTCACGGTATGTCACATGACGATCTTGCTTTATCAGTTCACGCACAGCATCGATCTTTTCTGGCACAACAACGGATTTTGGACGACCTGCACGGGATTCGTCCTGGATCGAACATCGACCACGATGAAATTCGTTATACCAATTTTTTACAGTGCTGTAGGATGGCGCTTTATCGCTGTATAAAGAATTAAGTTCATCGAAGCACTCTTGTCTTGACAATCCACGTCGAAAGTTATGAAAAATAATCGCACGAAAATTTTCACGATTCAATTCCATTTTTTGAAAGAGAAGAACTTTTCAATTTACTGTCAACAACACAAATAAAGCTATAATGGTAAATCATCTGCTGAATTTACGTTTAAAAATATCAAACTTTCGATTAAAATCGTCTGCGGGCGCCTAGCAACACTTACTGTTGCCAAGGCCAGAAATATAAATAGCAACCCTCGTATTTCACTTATATTTTACATATTACAGCTTCCAGCTTTTTTCAAAAATTTTGGTGAGTGGAGTAAAGTCTCAAAGCCCTCGCAAGAAAGTTTGACTGACTCACTGTACGACGTTTGCTTTCAATAACTCTCACATTAAATGTTTTGGGCAGTAAAACATGAACAGTAAAATCTCCTGCTTTGACACGTGTTAAAGGTCATTGTTCTTATCATTGTAGTCGTCAGTTGTTATCTAACGTTAGTACACGTTTTGCGATAAGATAGTGAACTTTATGGTGTTCTCGACGGTGATGATCTTTAACACGTGTCAAATGAGGATATTTTACTTGTTCATGTTTTACTCCCCAAAACATTTAACGTTTGAGTTAATGAAAGCAAACGTCGTACTGTAAATCAGTCAAACTTTCTTGCGAGGGCTTCGAGATTTTACTCCACTCAACAACATTTTGAAAAAAAAAAAAAATTCACTGTATAATTTTTATTATTTGGGGTATTTTGGCAAGAAAATGGCAAACTGAAAGCTGGAATATGTAAAAAATAAGTGAAATATTAAAAAATAATAAAAAATAAAAGAAAAAGAGAAACTGATTGTTTTTATTGATTTTCTTTTTTTTTTTCTTGGCAAAAATCCCCTCAAATTTCCTCCTTACTGCAAATGTTCGTGGTTTAGAACTTTCGGCCTCTTTAGCTCCTAAGATCAGAAGACATTTAACGGTTAAAATAATCACCGTTCCTCTCCAAATCAAACTGATGGATATAAAATTACCAGTCAGAAGTTCGTCGGATATTGCTGAAAGATGTAGTCATTTTTTCGTGTAAAACGCCCCTGTGGCCATGGGCCGCAGGCAGCGGCCTGTAAGAAGTTTTATTCGTTCTTATGTATCCTAATGTTCTGTTTACTGCACGCGATGTATATAGTTATTGTGATTGTGCTTTATTATAATTAAAAATATTAAATAACGGAATACCAGAGTTCGTTCTTTCAATGTTCTAAGGTGTCATTCCGTTACAACTGGCGCCCAACGAAAAATTAAAGATACTCGTAAAATTTTTATATCTAAGTTGAATGCCTCTGATGGCGCACATAGGACATTTCCGTGAACTAACTGGTATCATCATTTCCGGAGGTTTGGTTTGGATGCATATTTTTTGTGGAGAATGTCATGTTGTATTCTGAAAGAAAAGAATGCTTGCTGCTGTCCTAAAATTGCAGTTAAAAGACCGCGAATCTCAGCTTCATTTCGTGTGTCACAAAGAAAAGTGCAATTTTCTTTTTACGGAAAGTCATGACAACGTGAATCATCGTTTATGCAAGTCGTTAGTGTAATATATGTCAGTCTTACAGATTCAACGTGTCTTCTATAATGGTGTTCTACAGTAACCCTACTGACTTCTATTTCTTATGAAGTTTTAAAGAAATACGCCATGATACAAGAATCTTAAAATTGTGGGTTTTGTTTCCCTTTTTCATGAAAAGAAAAAAATAAAACCAAAAACATCACGTTCTGCAAATTATTTATTCAAATTATTATCGTGGAAAATGAATTTCTGTTTTACTTGTAAAAAGAATATACAATAAGCGACTGTTTTTTTTTTCTACAAATAATATCGCATACGATAAGAAAAAGAGATAGTAGTTCTCTTTATTGCATCATTTATGCAAGTTTAGTTCTATTTCCCCCCGCACTTTCCCCATCCCATTTCCGCTATTAATGATATATTTATAATTTATGTCTCTTCATAACATAAATAAATTGAATCTATTTCAACTGGCCAGTCAAAAAGGTAATTAAATTTTTTTTTCTTTCTTTGCTGAATATATTAAAGAGAAAATGTTTTATTCTTTATTGAAATACGGATTTCCGTGTGGTTTTTTTTAGAAAATTATTTGTGCAGAAAATAAATGTGTTTCAGCTGTATTTTTTTTTTTTTATATGAATGGTTTTATTAAATATATCTGAGCTCAGAAATATAAAGTATTCATATCAATAATATATTTTAATTATCATTCTAAATTTTTATTTTTAAATATAGAATTGAATTTTCTTCATATAGGGAATTTTATTGGTGTTTTCTTAGGGAAAAAGCAAATACAGAATTTGTTATTCTCAAGATATATACTTTATTTTAGGTACCCACAGTTACGAAACTAGTCTTTAAATAATTATACTTCTGTTCTTTAACGAATGCTATTTTATTTTGGTTTCGAAGTGTTTTGTTTTCTTTATTAGTTATTCGACCAAGTTTGAATGTGTAATTTATTTTTTAGAGGTTGCCACGCACTTCCGGAATATGTTTATACTCATTTAGATGCATCTTTTTTTTTTTTTTTTTTTTTTTTTTTTTTTAAGAGTTGTTCTGAAAATAACAATGAAACATTTAATACGAAATTTTTTAAATTTATATTACATATATATTTTAAATAATATTTTAGTATATTTTGTGTATTTACGAAAAAGAATTTTCAGAGGAAATATTTCCCGCCATAATGATATATCAACAATATTTTAATTATTATTCTTAATTTTCTTGGTATTTTGAAAGTTGATTTTAATTATATTTCATTGTAAAGGAAAGATGGACAATTTAACGGTATTATTAACAGAAATTGCGTATTTGTTCTTAAACTATACAATAATAGTATGAGTAGTATTTTTTAATAAATGGGTTCATTTTGTATTTATTCTCGGTCGACGTGAATAATTTTCATAATTTTATAATAAAAATAAATCGAAATTAGAAAAAAAAAAAAAAAAAAAAAAAAATGGGGAAATTTTTTTTACTTAGTCAGAGAGAAAAACGGCTTTCGTATCTAGGGTAAAAAGATTGATTTATATAATTTAGCATTAGAACACGGAGTTCAAGTTAAAGCCGAAAATAAATTATATATTTCAGAAATGGAGCCGCAATGGTCCAGTTTTTTTTTTTTTTTTTTTTTGAAAGAATCGCAATGATTCTGATGTATTATGGAGCCGCAATGGTCCAAAGTTTTTTTAAAAGAATCGCAATGATTCTGGTGTATTATGGAGCCGCGATGGTCCAGAGTTTCTTTTTTTTTTTTTTTTTTTTTTTTTTTGAAAGAATCGCAATGATTCTGAGGTGGAATGGAGCCGCATTGGTCCAGGTAGTTTTCAGGGAATCGTCTTGCATTCCGCCGTATCGGAATCCCAATCGATGTCCCAACCTGGTTCAGAGTTGTTCAAATGAATAGCCATATTTCTAGAATAAATTAACTTGATTTATAGAATTAACTAAATGCATTAGAAATAATCATCTAAATACAAGTTTGACGGTCTTCTTAATTGAATCTTCCGACTAGGGGGAGAATGTAGTACCTTTCAAATAGTAAACCCTGAGTAAATTAAATTTAGGTATCTGTTGTGCATCGACCCTCACATTCATGTTAAAATGTTATAGTTACAAAAGTTCAATCTCCTGTGGTATCCGCGGAAAGCTTTAAGTCCAGTTCCCGCCTCGAGACGTAGGCTCGGGAACAGAGGGGGAGAATGTAGCGCTAAATTCAAACTCTTACGAATATACTAAATAGCCTATCAATACTGAGCCATCTTCCCTGTCATTTAAAATAATATAGGCGGCGCTGTCACCATTCTTGGCAAAATATCTAATGATATTTTGCCGATCCATAAAGTGAAGTGAAATCATTTTGTTTTCAGAAGTCAGTCAGAAGTTCGCCGGATCTTGCTGAAAGATGTAGTCGTTTTTTCGTGTAAGACGCCCCTGTGGCCATGGGCCGCAGGCAACGGCCTGTAAGAAGTTTTATTCGTTCTTATGTATCCTAATGTTCTGTTTACTGCACGCGATGTATATAGTTATTGTGATTGTGCTTTATTATAATTAAAAATATTAAATAACGGAATGCCAGAGTTCGTTCTTTCAATGTTCTAAGGTGTCATTCCGTTACAACACGAATTACAGTGATTGCTATACTTGATGGTTTTTGACACAAATACTCAAATTTTATTCTAGGCGACTCTAATTTTGAGTATTTCAACAAGAAATTCCCCATAATTAGTTCGGTCAAAGGCGTAAGAGTCTGTTATTTTATAATATATGGGAATTCTCCTATTTTTATTCAGAGCATTTCGTCAAAAAATAAAATATGGTAATACGGACATTTTTAAGCAAACTGATTTTTTTTTTTTTTTTTTTTTTTTTTTTTAATTATTATTATCATTTTTATAGCTTAGAGAGCAATCCCACACACACAATATATATATATATATATATAATATAGACTACACTGACCAAGATTAAAAATACCATCAACAGTACCTAAACTACCAGAACCAGTCTGTAATTCTCACAAGATTTTGATGCTCTGAAACTTCATTTAATTGTATTGTTGACTCACCACCAAGAGTGTTATTTCTTTTAGTTCCCCATCATACTATAGGTATGGGGAACTTAGGTAATCGTGAAAATTTTCGACCTCGGTTTTTTGACTTTTTTAAACGTTTTCAGGTGCGAGGAATCCGAAAATGACAAAATTTGTATGGTGCCTGTCTGTAGGGTGTCTATTAGTGTGTCAGTGTGTCAGTGTGTCAGTCCGTTAGTGTGTCACTGTGTTAGTCCGTTAGTTTGTTAGTCTGTTAACACGATATCTCACGAACAAATTATTGCACACTGTAAACGTGAACGTCTTAAATTCAGTTAAAAAAGTGTCTTAAACGTATGGTCATTTTTTAAGCGAAAAAAAAATGTCTTACTTTTTAAGACACTTTTTTCCAACTGAATTTAAGGCATTAAAATGTCTTAAAACACCGCCATGTTTTTTAGGCATAGAAATACCGCCATGTTAGGCTTAAAAACACCGCTATTTTTAAGGCTTTTTAATAAATAAATAAATAAATAAAGGTGGCCTGCGATTATTTTTTTCTGTTAAAAATAAAATTTAGAATTCTCTAGAGCATTAAAAAAAAAAAAAAAAAAAAAAAAAAAAAAACATAAAAAAAAAAAATACTTTTCACCGAGCACTGGAATCGAACTCACATCAGTCCAGAGCCTGATTACGACCTGCTGGGGCCCAAGGCCCAGGATGATTTTGGTGCCCCCCCCTCCCCGAACAAGTTAAAGTTAGTTATTATTTTATTTAATTTGTGCACTAAGTTTGATTGCTGGCAACAAAGTTAAGGCGTCACCATCATAAGAAATTAATTTTCACTTCTTTTGGAAAGAGACATCAAATCATTATTGTTGGTTTAAATGGGTCCGCAGAGTGAAAAGCAGAGTCTTTTGAACAATCACAACATTTAATAATATAGAAAAGAAGAATAAACATAAGCTGGCATTCCTTGCCGCACGCTTAGCAAAGCTTTCTCGTACAGACTCTTATAAACCTCTCTTTCTCAGAGAAGCGAAGATGCGCTGTTGATTACGTAATACAGTTACGTCACATCTGACGTCATGACAGGTGTGAGCTAGTTAACAGATGATATGAGGAAACATGCATTGAAATCCTTCAATTATTATTATTATTGTAGGAGGGGATATTTTTCTTCTATGACTGTTGGAAATCACTTCCATAAAGTTATTTTTTTACATTATTTAATACTTTATAATGCTGTTTTCTTTTTTAATCCTAATCTATCTCATTCATAACCATACAAAGTCAGCGGGTATGTAACACATGACCAAATACTATAGAAAATGCAAAGATATTTTCCACTGGTATGCTACAAAGTTCTTTAATTTATATTATATAACTGTAAATCTGTCAGTGAAACTTTCTCTGGATTTTTAGATCCGCCGTAAAAAATTATATCCATTCAACAGATCTCCACGAGAACTGGTGCATTTCATAATCTAGCTAATGCTGTATTTTTTAATTTAATTGGATAATTGGTCAAAAGGCATTTAAAAAAATCCCTCTTTTCAACCAAAGAATATTATCGTTAGCTAACTTTCAATTAATTTTTTTAAGGAAATCTTTGCCAAAAATAGCACTTTAAATTTAAAAACTGTTTTGGTGCCCCTAGATAAAGGTGCCCTAGGCCGAGGCCTAGTCGGCCTGTGCGATAATCAGGCCCTGCATCAGTCGCGGAATATGAAACCAAGCATCGGAAGTCGTAGTTAATGCCATGTACCTTGCCAATCAAGCCATCATTTAACACACAAAAGGTCCTTTTTATAATTATATGTAAGTCAGTATTAGCAAAACGCAGGTAATTACTTGTTATAATTCGTATTTATTGTTATAAAACTATTAATAATATACTATCTAACAGTTAATATGCATTATTATGTTAAATTTTGTATCTAGAGGTTTAAATTTTTTTAAAAATGCATATAAAATATGTGAAAAACTATCCTTATTTCGCCCTCAATATTTTTGGATAACGATATCCTCCTTTAAACTCTTTTTTAAAAGAAAACAAATTATGAACATGAATACCTGAAAATTCGTTGTTTTACGCTTAAGAACAAGTAAATATGTGGAAGAAAACAGATTTTTTTAATCGAAATTAATAAATAAAATATAATAAATAAAAAACAGTGATGCACAAATTATTCAAGATTCGCTTTCTTAGCTGTAAGTTCCTAGATTTCATATTAATACTTTTTCTTTAAATACCAAATATTAGCTTTAATTACATAGTTTTTTTTTTTTTTTTTTTTTTACCGAATAATTTTTGCGTTATAATATATTGCTTTATGAGTTATAATAAACATAATTTCATGCAAAAATACACATATCTAGAGTAATATTCATTAATTCATTAAAAATTTAATTTCATAAATTAATATTATTTAAATTGCTTACGCTTTACAATTTAATATGTATTATATTTATTGAATGAGGAAAGAAATTTATAGTATGTTGCTTATTTTAAATATGTTACTTAAAGTAGATTTCATATAAGAAAAAATGCCAAGAAATGCAAGTGTCTGAATTTCCAAAATGGACGAAAATTTAGACGCATTTGGTGTCTGAAATTTCTCATAGTTATGCATTTTAGATATTTTTTGTGTCTGAATTGGTTTTTTAGACACATTTCTGTCTTAAATTAAGATATCTATAATGTCTTAGGTGTATATTAAGGCATTTACGTATCTTAAATGATTTTTCAGTTGTTTTTATGTCTTAAATTAAGACACCTTTATTTGCAGTGCTGAGAGGTCAGATCAGTTTTAAAATATTACTTTCGATACTGGCAAGAACCCTCTTCTTTTGCAACATTCGAATTAAAAAACTTCGTAAGTTATGAGAAATTTACGATTTTCTTAACATCGGAGAATAGGACAAAAATTCACTTAAACGTGCATTAAATGGAAACAATTTACTGTAAAAATGTCTGACCAGTTTTAAAATATCAGGTTTGATGCCGGAATGAACGTTAGTAACTATAAATGTGCTATTTTGAAAATTTCGCAAGTTATTGGAAATTTACGAATTTCTTAACATGGCAGTATAGGGCAAAATTTCACATAAGCGTCAATTTTGAGAGATATTTTCATCGTAAAGATGTCAGATTACTTTTGAAATATTATTTAGAACACTGGCATGAATATTAATGACTATGAATTTTCCAATATAAAAATTTCGTAAGTTATTGGAAAATTACGAATTTCTTAACATAGCATCATAGAGCCAAATTTCACATAAACGTCAATCTTGAGGGATATTTTCATCGTAAAGATGTCAAACCACTTTCGAAATATTATATAGGATACTGGCATGAATATCATAGACTGTGATTTTTCCAATTTAAAAAATTCGTAAGTTATTTGGAATTTACGATTTACTTAACATGTCAGAATAAGGCAAAATTGAGCATAAATTTCCATTTTGAGGATCATAAATACATTAGACAACTTCAAAATTACATTTATGATATTTGTTTGAACATGATTGAATACAAATATACAAATAAAACTAAACAACGGAATTGACCCTGATAAAATAAATTAATAGATTAGAATAAGATATATATATCGAAGTGAACGGTGGATAGCCTATTAGGCGGGCATTTCATTCTGTCACTATATCAAGCTTTGGTCAAATTCATTTCTTTTAACATGATTATAATATGTCTCGCACTAGAAATTTATGAGAACATAAATATGATGGGGAACTGAGCAGAGTCCACCTATGCCAACTAGTTTTAATATATTTTTCAAAAATAATATTTAGGATTCGAAGAGAAATGCTTAACTTACTTGCATATTGTTCTATAATTTAAAAAGAAAAAAGAAATCAAATTTAACTTCATCTTTATATGCAGGTTATTTTGCGACACATAATATTAGCATTATTTTAAACATTGGCTATTGCCCAACATGTATTTCCATCCTATTAGAAAAAAATATCTCCTCTAAAGAAACTTTGTCAGATTTCACTTTATCTTTTTACAGATTGACATTTGTATTTACATAAATGCTTTAAACGAAAATGTATATTTTAATATACATTTTAATCAGTTATAATCATTTAATATATATATATATATATATATATACATCATTCTTTTATATTAGACTAATTAATCACTTGACTTGTTATGTATATATATATATATATATATATATATATATATATATATATGTTTTAGGTTCTCGAAAATGGTTCTAAAGATTTTGATGAAAGTTTAGGTTTAGAGATTTTATGGGGTGAAAACACATTAAGATTTATCCTCATCTTCAGTAAAATTCGCGTTCACTGGTAACTTTCTACTCGCCATTTTTTAACGTCTGGCAAAAATTGGGTTTACTTTGAAAAAGTCCTAATGATTTTGATAAAAATTTGGGGTTATGTTTTTTTTTTTTTTTTGGGGGGGGGGGGGGTAGTTAACGACTGAACATATTCTCATTTTCAGGATAATTCGCGTTCGATGTTAATCCTTTATTCACGAGTTGCAACATACAGCAGGAAGTGGCTTTACTTGGAAATTAATATAACGATTTTAATGAAAATTTAGGGTTAAATGTTTTTGATATCACAAATCCATATGACTTATTCTATTCTTCACGAAAATTAGCGTTCACTGTTAAATATTTTCCATTCATTGCAAAATATAGCAGAAACTACCGTCATTTTACCGCAAAAACATTTCGTCATTTACCCCAAAACGTTGAACACGTAGTTCTGACCGCTTATTAATTTATAAAAGGTGTAATCTTTTATAGGTTTGGCGGGAACCACTGTGCTTTTAAAAATTATCCGAATTATTTTTTTATCCCTGTTTAAACTAAGGTTTACATAACTGACTAAACAAGGAACAAGTCAAAATCCTTCATACTTAGCAGACGAAGTGAAAATGATTATGAATCCAAACTATTCTAAGAAATTTCGTAAAAAATAAATAAATAAATAACATACGTGTCATTACTGATGTACCTTCTATATGAGTGATCGACATTCACATACGACTCTTGTGCAAAAGATAACCTAATGACAATATGTCCAAAGCGGCATCTAATCTAAAATTATCCTGTGTATGACCGTCCGATTTCTGCATGTGGATATTAGAAATTCATATCATAACGCAAATAAACATTTCAATGAATTTTTATTTGTGCTTTTATTTAAAATATTTTAAACGTTCATCGATAATTTCTTTACGTCGAATCTTTTTTTTTTTTTTTTTCTTCACAGATGTTATGTTCAGATGAAAGATAAAAATATTTTTCTGTGATGCAAACGGTTAATTTCTTGAAAAAAATACTTCTATTTAGAAAACAGAAAAAAAATATATCAACGTAATAAGTTTTATTAGTTTTATCACACATATTGTGCTACTAATTCTTTGTTTCTATCAAAGAAGATTAGATGTGATTATTATTGTGTCCCTAAGTGCAAGTAAGTGCACAAGAAATCATTATCTGCTCTTATTTTCTTGGAAAAGTTTTCTTCATTTCATAAGTGGAACATTTATTTAGTCAGCAGTAATCAAGAACATAAATAAATATTAGTGAGATTACAAATAAATTGCTCAAATTTAAATTTAAACCAATTACTTTCACTGAAGGATTAGTTACACTTTCTATCGCCTTAAATATTTAAATTTTATCAAAATAAAGGGAAAAGGAACTTTGAGCATAAAAAATAAATCAAAACAAAAAATAATGACATGGATTACAAAAGCATCGTATCAAAGATTGTTCAGTTGAAAAATATATTTACTGCGTAAATAAATAATAATAATAATAAAATAATTTTATTAATTTTTCTTCGTGCATGTATTACTACTAATTCCAAGAAGGAGGCTTCGCTACCCCTCCCCCCCCCCCCCCGACTCGCATCGCTCATTAAACCTACGTGGCTATACCCACCAATAAATAAATGAAAAGCGAAAAGTGGTGGCAGTAGCTTATATATATACATATATATATATACAGAGAGAGAGATATATAATCCACTAATTCCTCGAAAGTGATATGAAAATTCAAGCATTTATTTTTTAAAACAAGTCAAACTAACCAATTTTTATCTTAAATGATGAATCAACATGCAGATTCAGTCGATACTCTACTCTTTCTGTTTTACAACTTCCCCTAGCGTAGCAACGTTCGCACTCTACTCCATCCCTCCCATCCTCTATGTGCGCAATCTCTCCTACAGCGTGATCTCTCGTAGCTTTACCTTGGGGCTAAATGAGAAGCAAAAGTCTCTAAAAAATGAATAGTGTGGAAACAAAGGCGGGTACTTACTATTTTATGGAATATTAATTAGAATGTTGGCGAGTATGTATAATATACATATTTAAAATCTTTCACAGTGTAAGAGTTTAAAAATTAGAAGAAAATATTGTGACATGTATTACAAACATACCGAAGACTGATGCAAAACAATTTCATTATGCAAAATAATAATAATAATAATAATAATAATAATTTAATTAGTTTTTATTGTACATGTTTGCCTAATTATTTTCCGTTAGTATAAAATTGATGACACGGGATTAATATTGCATTATTGAGTATAAGTAAAATGTAAAATATCGTTATATGCTTCTATTTTTCTGAATATATATATATATATATATATATATATTTCATTTCACAAATGGAACATTTATACATTTATTTAGTCTATAGAAAATAATAATGATGAAATTATGATACATTTCTTAATTTGAAATTTAAATTTTTGATCAATTAATCAAATTCTGGAAGAGTTTTGCTAATTATCTGAAATATTTAAACCTTTTCACAGTGTCAGCATGAAATAGAAAATAATCTTATGCATTAAAATAAATAAGTAAGTAAATAAATTCAAAAATATAATAGTGAATCGCGATAGGAATTAAAAAAAAGAAAGATAGGAACTGTTTATTTGGAGTCAGTTTGACGTCACATTGACTGTACTTTGTAGAAAGTGATATCATACATAGTATTTCTATTTATAAGCATTTTTCTGACTTTCTTTTTTTAAGTGAAATGTCGGAAATCATATTAGATGTTTTAACTTGAAATACATTTAAATAATGATGCGACGTTTTTTGAAACATTACGGTCAATAAAATGATCGTCGAATTCGACGGGTTCCAGCTAGTCGTACCTTATCTTCATTTTCTCCGTTGTCATGTGAATCCGCTCCCGAGCAATGTTGTGTACGTTCAAAATCGTGCCTGCAGATGTTGGATGTACTCCTCGGGCGATGAGGGTGCATCGGGTGGACAACCAAACAGGAGATCACATGGGAGACGAAGTTCACGTCCAAAGAGCATCTGGGCTGGTGTATAGCCGGTGGTTTCATGGACAGCACTTCGATAAGCCAGCAAGAAAAATGGCAACTTCAAGTCCCAATCTTGCTGTTTCCTTGATACTAGAAGAGAGAGGTTATTTAGGATGGTACGGTTGAACCTCTCGACCATGCCGTCTGACTGGGGATGTAAGGGTGTTGTCTGGGTTTTGTCTATGCCGAGTAGTTGACACATTCCTTTGAGAACAGCAGAGGTAAAGTTCGTAACTTGGTCGGTATGAAGTTGTAGGGGCGTGCCATATCATGACACCCATTGCTGCAGTAGGACCTCCGTATCTGTGCATGCCTCTTGATCGAGAATAGGATATGCCTCAGGCCATTTGGTGAAATAGTCCATCACGACGAGGATGTATTTTTTTCCACGGGAGGTCCGTGGCAAAGGACCCAAGATGTCGAGTGCAAACAGTTCAAATGGTGTTCCCACGTTAAACCGTTGCAGTCTTCCTCGACTTCGTTTCTGTGGGCCTTTACGTGCCGCACAAGCATCACAGGATTTACACCATTTCCCCACGTCCTCCCTTGTCTTGCACCAGTAGAAGCGTTCCCGAACTTTCTACAAAGTTTTCATTAACCCAAAATGGCCTCCTGTAGAGCCACTATGCAGTTGTTCTAAAACATTTGGAATTTTTGATCTTGGTAATACAATCTGCCATCTGAAGCTTTTCCCATCATCATATTCCCACTTTCTGTATAATACGCCGTTTCTGATATGAAGAGAGTCCCAAAGTGCCCAATAACTTTTCGTAATGGGACTAAATCTGGAAATGTCCTGCCAGGTAGGTCTGCTGCTGGTCGTCTCCTTCAGCTGTAATATTGGCTTCATGTCAGGGTCTTCCAACTGGGCTTGTCTACGTTCTTCGTCACTCCATTGATCGGGATCTTGTTCTGATGGTGTTGAGATAGTAACTTGGCAGGCAACCGGATTTATCGGCAGGTATTTCTGTTCGGCTCTAGAGCAGTACTTGCAGCTTTCCGAGCAGGGCAAACGGGACAAGGCATCTGCATTACCGTGTAGAGTAGAGTCCCTTTACGATGACGTATCTCGAAGTCATATTCCTGGAGGCGTTGTATCCACCTGGCAATCTGCCCTTCCGGGTTCTTGAACTGGAGCAACCACGTTAAAGTTGCATGTTCAGTTCGGAGCAGGAATCTTCGGCCATAGAGGTAATGATGGAAATGTTCTATGGCTTTTACGATGGCGAGTAGCTCTTTCCTGGTGGTACAGTAATTTCGCTCTGGTTTAGACAGGCATTTACTCCAATAGGCAATGACACGTTGTTGACCATCAACTTCCTGCGACAGAACAACACCGACACTTTCATTGCTGGCATCTGTATCAAAAATGAACTGTCTGTCGGGCTGCGGATACGTCAAGATAGGCAATGATGTTAAGGCCTTTTTAAGTCGTTTGAACGCTTTTTCACATTCATCTGTCCACAGGAACTTCTGTTTGGCTTCCGTCAGCTTGTGGAGTGGTCTGGCAATATTTGAGATCCCTTGACAAACTTCCTGTAGTAAGTGCATAACCCCAGGAAACATCGTAGTTGGTGTACATTTTCAGGGCGACTCCAGTTCTCGACTGCAGAGTTCTTCTCCGGATCAGTTCTCACACCTTCGGCAGAGATGATATGGCCCAGGTAGCTCACTTCACGACGGAACAAGTTACACTTGCTAGGATTCAATTTGAGGTTAGCGATTCTGAGTTTCTCCAGCACCTTTCGGATGTTTCGTAGATGGTCTTCAAAGGTACGCCCACAATGATAAAATCATCCAAATACACCTGTCAGGCTTCATAGGAAAGTCCTTTTACCACTGTCTCCATCAGGCGTTCGAAGGTGGCAGGTGCATTACATAATCCGAATGGCATAACTTTAAATTGCCACAGACCTTTTCCCGTGGTGAATGCAGTCTTCTCAGGATCATCAGGCTGTAATTCTACTTGCCAGTAACCGCTCTTCAGATCCAAAGTCGAGAACCATTCATTGCCAGAACGTGTGTCTAATGTGTCGTCAGTTCTGGGAAGAGGGTAACTGTCTTTCTTCGTGATGTCATTTAAACGACGATAATCCACGCAAAATCTTGTTGAACCATCCTTTTTTCGCACCAGTACTATAGGAGAGGCCCAAGGACTCGTTGATGGCTCGATGACATCATAGTGCTGCATTTCACTCAGAAGTTCAGTGACCTCTTCCTGTTTAGCAAATTGAAGTCTTCTTGGATGTTGTTTGATTGGAGGATGATTTCCTGTATCAATTCTGTGCTGGGTGATGTTCGTTTTTCCGAAGTCTTCAGGTGTTCGAGAAAAAAGGTCTTTAAACTCTTGGAATAGTTTCTCCACAGCACACATCTGTTCACTTCCTAATTCTGCATTCTTCAGTAGCTCCTTTGTTAATTGCCCAGAAGACTTGGATTCGGTTGATTGCGTTGGGCAGTTTATGCATGTTACAGGAGTGCAGGCTGCTAATACCTCATCCTTCTTCACTGTTCGGAACTTATCGCTGATGTTTGCGACTCTCACAGGAATAGTACTGTTTGAGAGATCAACTAGAGATGAAGCTACCAGAACTCCTCTTGTGCTATTGTCAGTATTCGGGTATTCAATCAGTCCATAGCGGAAGTATTGCTTTGTAGGAGGTGTTCCTGAAACTATTGTCTCTGTGTGTGGAGGGATAGAAGTTTCAGACTTGGCTGTTATCTGGCAAATTGGCTGAATGTCTTGATTTTCAGTGATGAACACAGCGATGTCTTCCGAACTCGAATGCAGTTCATTATTCTTGCAGTCCAATTTAAAGTTAAATTTTCTCAAAAAAATCAATTCCAATGGTTTGAGTATCTCTTATGCCATATGCAACATATGCCATATGATGGTAACTGACATTCCCAAAAGTGATGGCCAAGTTCATTTTTCCATATATTTTGATTTCGTCTCCGGTCACAGTCTGGAGTTTAACGCAGGGCGGCGTCCAAATGATCTTCTCTTTTAGTTCTTGAGCCAAATTCGTTCTAATGATGGCTACGTTGGCTCCCGTGTCCAGAATCATTCGGCAGGTGGTGGTGTTAACTTGGCCATAGACGTAAAGTCCATTATCGCCGCCACTCATCGATGAAACATGAAATACTGCAAACTCGGGCTCTTTAACTTCAGGCAACCTCCGCCCCGCGAGATGGCCTTCTCCTAGTTTCCCTGCTGTGATGGTGAAGCCGGGGGATTTACTTTAGTTGGTCGTACAGGGCAGTTCCTCTTTGCATGACCATCCCCTCCAGAGCCCCAGCACTTTATCTTCCGATCCTTTATTTCCTTATTATTTTCCAGGCTGCGTAATCTCTTTAAGATCTCTGCGAGACTTCTCTTCATTTCATTTTCATCAGCAGGCGTATCATTTAACGAGACTGCTCTTATGGTATGGCGGTCTTCACGGGAGGCTTGTTGGGCTGCCTCTATCCTAAGTGCATAGCCTAAAGCTGATTCTACGTCTCTGATGATGGAGAGTATCAGCGCTTTTTGAATTTCTGCATCACGAACAGCATCGATAAAGTACTGAAGAGCTAAGTCGTTTCGAGTGTCATCATGACAGTCTGAGAATGCTAGGTGTGACAGTCTCTGAGTGTCCGCTGCCAGCTCTTGCAAATTTTCGCCCGTTTTCTGGTAACGAGACTTTAGCTGGAGGCGACTATAGTCCTTAGAACACTTCTCTCCGAGCCGTAGCTCCAGTGCTCTATTCAGGGCCTCGAAGTCGTTCCTTTCTTCTTTAGAAACATTTCTTAGTATCTCGGCTGCATCTCCCCGTAATGCTGCTGCTAAGTGGACTGACTTGGCAGTAGAGGCCCAGCCGTTAGCTTCAGCTACGATGGAAAACTGCGTCTTATATACATGCCAGGAGGAACTGCCTTCGTAGGTAGATAGCTTAATAATTTCCTGATTCTGGATTCAACTCTCTTTCTTTTCAGTTTCCTGGGGCATGGATTATAACTTTTCTTCCACTTTTCTCTCCAGATCTTCTTCATTTCTCTTCTGTTTACCTTCTATCTCTGAAAACCTTCCTTTCAGTTCCTGTTTCTTTAACTTTCTCCTCGACACTCCGTTCTATCCTCGTAACACTCTCTTCAACCTTCATAACATTTTCTTCTATCTTCATATCTATCTCTTCAAAACTTTCTTCTATTTTCAAAACTTTCTCCTAAAAAAATTCTTCTATCTTTATAACTTTCTCTCCAAAATTTTCTTCTATCTTTATAACTTTCTCTTCAAAATTTTCTTCTATCTTTATAACTTTCTCTTCTATTCCATCCATTCTATTTTCCATCGCCGTTAATTTACCCTCGATTGATTCTTTCACCGTTGAATGCTCTCTCTTCATCTCATCTTGATTAGATTTAATTTCTTCGGTCAAATTGGCTTCCATCTTTTCCTGAACTGCTTTCATTTCCATTTGTCCTGTTTCTATTTTCTCTATCAATCTGGTTTCCATCTTTTCCTGTCCGGCTTTCATTACATTGATCTCTTCAGTCAAGCCGTCTTTCAATTCTTTTTGTCCGGTTTCTATTTTCTCTATCAATCTAGATCTTAACTCATTCATATGGGCAGTAAGACCTTCCAGAAGCTTCTTCATTTCTTGCTCCATAGCTCTAGATATCACCATTCACAGACAATCCCACTTCTGACACCAGAAATGTTGCGTACTTGGGGGTTCGTGAGTGAAAATGAAAGGCAAAACTTCCAAAAATCTCGTAACTTATTCACAGAAAGTTCTAGAAAAATACACGTCTATAAACCATGTATCAGCTTCAATTCAACCAGTAAACACAGCCTTAACAACAGCTGTCAATAGCAAATCCACAGTACAAACTGCACAGCAATAACACATAAAGCAAGTCTCTTTCAAAGAGGCTCAAAACAATGCAAGCATTAGCGAAGCTCGCGTAGAAATGAACTGAACTAACCTTGGCGAAGAAAACAGCCTTTATATACCCCTGTAGAAAAGTGTGGAAAGTTCCAGAAATTTTCGTATCTCATCAGACAATGAGATTAGAGCTTCCATATTTGGTATATCCCTAATAAGGATTTTCTCGCCAAGGTCGCGAAAAAAATCGCCAAGGTGGGAAAAAGTCGCCAAATTTTGCGCCAATCCATTACCTGCCTTATTGGGACTTTTTAATGCGTTTTTAAGGGAAAATAAGGCTATTTCAACGCTAAAACGACCAGAAGTGCACAAAATTAGCACTTTATCAACTTACTAAGCCTCTTTGAAAGAATTTAGACAAAAACAAACACAATTATTTACAATTTTGTAACATTACTTTTAGGACTTACTATGTGATATTACAAAAAGTAAATTTTCGTAATTATTTATATTTAAAGTTAAAAAAGTTGATTTTTAAGAAAAATGAAAGGATTTATTATGTGTTATTTATTTATTATTAAGATTTATTATGTAATCTAACTGTGATATAAAAATAAAATGCAGGATATTTATGGTAATTGTGATATTTAAAAAATTTTTTGAGTGATTTGATATGTTTAGATAAATTGTTTTTGGTGATATTTAATTTACTGAATATTTAATTTACTGAATATATTACTGTCAAAACAAAAATTAATTTCTTAGGATACGAAATAACTAATGGACTATTTACCCCTGATAATCCAAACGTTGAAGTAATAAAAAATTTGAAACAGCCAAAAAATGTCAAGGAATTACAGAGAGTTTTGGAATCAGTTAACGTTTATGCTAGAATTATTCCAGAATATGCCAAAACAAGAACTCCTTTAAACAATTTATTAAAGAAAAATGTCCCCTATGTTTGGGACCAGAAATGTGAAAAATCATCCAAAAACTAAAAAATGCTCTTATAAGTAAACCTATTTTAAGACTTTATGATCCCAGAAGTCCCTGTCATTTATTTGTTTACGCCTCGACTCATGCTGTGGGATGTGTTGTTAAACAGACAGATGTGAATGGCACTTTACACCCATGTGGCATATCGTTCAAGAAATTTACGAGATTATGAAAAAAAAAATATGCAATTACGGATTCAGAATGTTTGGCAATTATTGATGCCTTAGATAAATTTTATCATTATTTGCACGGTCAAAAATTTGTCATACATACGGATAATGCCGCTCCCACTTGGTTAAAATATGTTAAAAATGTAAGAGGAATATTATTCCGCTGGTCCCTTAAACTTAGTATGATTGACTATCAAATTAAATATAAAAAATGATCAACAAATATTGAAGCTGATATGCTATCTAGATTGCCTGTTTTGGAAAATGTGTCACACTATGTACACCTCCTTGACTTAACTGAAATTAAAGAAAACCAGAAAAAAGAAAACATAGGTATTAACAGTAAGAAAATTCCAGAAATTCAAGATGAAATTTAATTAAAAAGAAAGGTTTGTATAAGATAATAGTCCCTATGTCATTAAGATTACCCCTTCTAGAGAAAACCCACACTCAATTTGGACATCCAGGTATTTATAAAATGATAAATTTAATTACACCACAGTATTATTGGCCTAATATTAATAAAGATATTGAAAATTTTGTAAAACATTGCCATACCTGTCAAATAAATAAAAAATGTAGACATAAACGGTTTTGTTTATTACAGCAAGTACCGCCAACAGATAAACCTTTTGAATGTTTGTCTTTGGACACTCTTCGTGGGTTTAACTACTATAATTCTACAAAAAAATATTTGCATTTGGTTGTGAACCATACAATCCGTTATGTGTGGGGATTTCCATCAAAAAGCGTTACCACTGAAACTTATACAAACTTTTTAAAACAAATATTTGAAATTCAAGTACCTAAAAAAATGTTAACAGATAGAAATGCAGCATTCATGTCATCCCGTTTCAAAAAATTCCTTCGAAATTATGATGTAAAACATTTGTTAACAAGTAGCCATCATCTCGAATGCAATGGGAAAATTGAGTGCCTCAATCAGACTATTGTTACGCGTTTAAAGTGTAAGTATAATTCTTCTTCAAACAGAATTCCCTGGATTAAATTACTTGATGAAGTTTTAAATCAATGTAACTTAACACCTCATTCTGTAACACAGTTTCCACCTAGCTATTTATTATTAGGAGAATTACCATATGATCAATTATTTGTAAACAATAGTTACTATCCTTCAATTGATGAAGCTAGAAAAATAGCAAAAGAAAAAACAATACAATATCATAATAAAAACAAAGTCCGATATGATGTTCGATTTCTCCCTGTTAAATTTAAAGTTAGTGATGAAATTATTTATAAAGAATTCCAATATCCCAATACACGTAAGTTAAGTTCACCTTATTCAGGCCCTTATACAATCTTACAACAAATATCTGAAGTTAATTTTGAAATTGACAAACCCAGTCCCCATTTTAAGAGAAATTCAGAAATTGTTCATTCATCTAAGTTAAGATACTATAATAATCCTCAAAAGTTCAAATTAAGTCATGAATAAATTTGGTTAGGGATCAACTCCATGCTCCCTTTTTTTTTTTATTCTCGCGATCTCCTGATCTTCACCACTGTAAAGTGATCGGAGAGCACGGGAAAAATGATTTGTTTTTGCCCTCTGTAGAAATTCGCCAGTTTCCATCTTTATCCCAACTCATCTTTTTGGAAAGGCTTGACTTCTCACAATTTCAAAGGTCAAGTTACCCACAAAACAATTTTTTTTTTTTTTGGTTTTCCAATGGCTAACCAAACTCTATGTTGATGCCAATGTAGTATTTTAAAACAAATATCTACTAAGAGAAAGTGATTAAGTTAGTTTTGTATAAATAGTTTGAAAAAAAAAAAAAAAATGCCTAGTAGTACTGATATTCTTCGTATTAGTAGTATTATTAGAGTTGGTTAAATACTATAGTGGCTATAAAATAGTTTTATGTGTCTGTTAAATGTTATATTTATGAAAAAACTACTTGTGTTAGTAGGTAAATAAAGAATCTAGAAATTGTTAAAAATATACTATGATATAACTGTTTTAAATATACTTTATGTTTTGTTAAGAGATCTTTATATTATTAAAAAGATACACAAAGAAAAACGTCATTATGCATAATTTACAGTTCTTTGTAGCATTCAAATATGCATTTTTTTTTTTTTTTTAAATTGACATACATTTTGTGAAAAGAAAAAGAAATGCCATTTATTTACAATGTGCTGTTAGAGTTACAGTGATATAATTATTATTATGGTCACAAGATAGTTTATATGTTATATATGGACTGAATAAACAAGAAAATATAGACTGTAAACAAGAAAATAAGACTTTTAACAATAATTATTTATTTTCAAAATCAATGTTATTATTCAAAGACATTCAAAAACTTTTAATGACCAAAAGGAACTTTATGTTTTCAAAGACTTTTCTTAACACAAACTAGTTTGTAAGAAAGAAAGTAATCTTGTTAAATATGTTAAGCCGGCAAACATGTTGTGTTATAAATTTTTTCGTACATTATGTTATACGTTTTCATACATTATATTAAACTTTTCTTATGTTTGTAAACAAGTGTTGTAAACACAATTATATGTATCAAGCTGAGCACGTTGAACAGTCCAACATACAAGTAAATAAATTAAAAAATAAAGATAAAAATATTTTTTTTTATAAATAAAGGGAAAGACCATAAGTCCTACTTAAAAATGCTGACCTAGACAAAAGTGTTTCCTGAATATCTTCTGTCTCTGGGGGACTTCCCACATACTTGCAGGGAAGTATGGGGAGCGTCGGTTTGGAGGGGGGGATATGAAAGGATTAAAATAATTCAGATTCTAAAATTATTATTAGAAGTTAATATTAAGTGATATCTTAATAGTATTATCTAAGAATAAATCTTAATTTTAAGAACAACTTTGTGAGAATTCTATTTTAGAGCCCCAGTAAAGTTAGTTTTTCAGCAAAACACGTCGTAGTGCGGGAATCGGAGTTAGAATAAGTTTCGTAATCAAAATTATGCATTAGTCGAAATAAGCGGCAAAGCATTGCGAAATACTAAATCCTAGATGTCCGGGACAACCAATGAGAAAATGTGGGCGAGATTTTAGCTTACTTAATTATCCAATAAGAATTCATATTAGGAGTTTGGCCTCGCCCCAAAATATCCATATTTAAGCGGTAGCACACGAAAATCGGCGCCTTTTCCATGGAAGCTTTTGTTTAATTATTCCACGTCAATAAAAATTTAATTTAACGGCCCCAGGAAGAGAATTGGTAGCGGTTCCGCCGTTTACGAGACGTTTTCGACCCGACTCCTCTACGGATGTGCATGTCAGCGTACTCAGACGGATTGACTGTTAATTTTTACAAATTCCAAAATATCCGCAATCCATTTGTAAATAACAAAAACCTCTATGCACCAGTTTTGAACGATCTATCTCTATTTTTATTTTTTGCCCCAACACTCGCCCCCCCTTCCCAATAATTTTAAAAATTCGAAAATATCCGCAATCGATTTGTAAGTATCGAAAACCTTTATGTACCAATTTTGAATGATCTAACTCTATTTTTTTTTTGCCCCTCCGCCCCCCCGTCCCTGCTAATAACATTACACTTTCGAAAATATCCCCATTCTACTTGCAGGCCTCTAAAACTAATCTGTACCAATTTTGAACGGCCTAACTGCATTTCTATTTGTTTTTGCCCATAGCTCCCCCTAACCGCCCCTCCTAATAATTTTACAAATTCAAAAATATCCGCATTCGATTTTTAGTATTGAAAACCATTTGTGTACCAATTTTGAACGATCTAACAATTTTTATTTTTTGCCCCCCCCCCCCCCATCCCCACCCCCCTTCTCGCCTCTTAATAACTTTACACTTTCGAAAATATCACCATACGACTTCCAGGCCTTTAAAACCTATCTGTACCAATTTTGAATACCCTAACTGTATTTCTATTTGTTTTTGCCCATAGCCCCCCCCTTACCGCTCCACCCTCTTACCGCACCTCCTAATAATTTTACAAATTCGAAAATATCCGCAATGGATTTGTAAGTATCGAAAACCTCTATATACAAAATTTGAACGATCTAACTCTATTTTTATTTTTTTGCCCCCCCCCCCTCCCCCCCCTCTCCCCTCCCCCTTCTCCCCCTCCTAATAACTTTACACTTTCGAAAATATCCCCATTTGACTTGCAGGCTATTGAAACCTATCTGTACCAATTTTGAAAGGCCTAACTCTATTTCTAATTGTTTTTGACCCTGCTGCCCCACCTGGGAGCTGAATTTTTAAAATTCCAGAAATTGGTTTTTAGATATTTGTATTAGCTATATTTTATAGCAAAAATTTCACGTATATCTGTTTTTTTTTTTTTTTTTTTTTTTTGAGATATATAGGATTATGCGAAATCGCGTTTTACGCCTGTGAAATCCCGTTTTGCCCCCCCCCCCCTTGAGGACCGAATTTCGAAAATGCCAGAAATTGGTTTTTAGATATTTATATTAGGTACATTTTAAAGCAAAAATTTTACGGATATCTGTATTTTTGTTTGAGATATGAAGGGTTTTTTGAATTCACGTTTTGCCCCCTTCTCCCCCCCCCCTTGGGGGTGAATTTTTAAAATTTTTTTTTTCCTAAACCATCCCTGACCTATAAGGGAAAAAACAAAAAAAGAATGTTCGAAATTGGTCAAGCCGTTTACGATTTTATAAAGGACATACAGACAAACATTCATTTATATATATATATATATAGATATATTTTTATATGTCACGTAAAAAATTAAATAAATTGAATGTTATTAATAATTTTTATCGCTCATAACTTGCTACTTATCTTCCGTTACTGCCAAAAAGTAATATATATGATTATTATAGTGTCCCGAGTAAACAAGGATGTAATAAATTATTACACACACTTATTTTCTAGTATACGATAGAGTTTTTACCATTTCATGAGTGCAACATTTATTTAGTCTAGCAATCAATTAAGTATATCAAGAAGTATTAATTAAATTACGAGAAAAAAATGTAATTTAAAGATTTTGTAAAATTAATAAGAGTTAGACCTACTGCTATTTTTGTTTTATCTTAAAAAGTTAAACCTTTTCATAAAGCAGAAAATATATTTAAGCATTAAAAAAAAAAAAAAAAAAAAAAATGTATTGTGACGGGTGTTTAAGAAATATATAGAATTTTTCGGTTAGTAAGGCAAATAAATAAATAAATAAATTGAATCTTATTAGTTTTAATCGCCTACATTTTGCTACTTATTCTACAATTTTATATAAGTGAACTAGATGTGATTATCATTGTGTCCTTAAGTGCAAAGAAGTACAGGTTGATTCAAAATTAGTGTAACCAACTTTAAAAGCCTGTAACTATTTTTGGAAAATTTTAATCACTTTACCACCAGTTTTATTTTAAAAGTGAGACGTTTAAATTACCAATCCAGCTTTTTTTATTAGTGGGAGTAAATTATGGCTCAGAAATTAGATCCTCAAATCTGAAACGAAATTTTAAAACTTTTGAAGGAAGATTTCTGCGATTCTGTTCTAAATAACACATTTAAAATTCAAAAAAGGCATTTTTCGAATGGATTACTATCTGAACTTCGAAAATAAATAAAATTTGGCTGACAATCAAAAGCTCCAGAAAAAAATGTGGACGAAAGGAAGTCTTTGGTGAAAAAGAAATAAAAGAAGCTGAAAAGACTTATCGCTGTAGAAAATCCTTTGCCTCAAAGAACTTTAGCAATGAAAGTACAGGTATCGCACACGACAATCTGTCGTCAGATAAAGAAAATTGGCTGTAAAAAAGTGAATAAAGCAGTCTGTCATCAAATGTTTGCAAAGACTATAGAAAAACGAAGAAAACATTCTTGGCCTCTGTATTTACCGTTACGCAAAGGTAGATACAAAACATAGATAACTTAGGATAAAGCAATGTTTAATATGCCATCCAATACTGGAAAAAAGTAGATACAATATATTTCACGTGAAAAGCGTTGCAAAGACGCAGCTGTTTTGCAAAAGGCAAGTTGACCATCATGTGTTATGGCATGGATGGGGATGTCATCTCAAGGCGTAACAAAACTATATTTTATAGAACCAAAGGCTAAAATTGATGTTAAATACTATCAGAATGCAGTTTTGAAGCACATGATCAAAGAAAGTAAACGAATTTACCCTCAAGGAAACTTTGTTTTTCACCAAAATTCTCCACCAAGCCACACTGCAAAATCAGCTATAAAAAGGCTGAAAGATATATATATATAAAAAAAAAGAATATTCCCCCTGAGAAATGGCTACCATCAACCCCTGACTGTGCTGCTTACGATTATGTTTTATGAGTATACTTAAAAAAAAAAAAAAACCAATTAAACAAACGTAAAGTAAGAACACTTCAAGGGCTTGAAAAAGCAATCAAAGAGGAAATTCAAAATAATGGTCCAAAAATCTCTTTTGGCTTGGTTTAAACGTTTAAGTAAAGTGTACTATGCTAAAAGAAACCACATTAAAAATTTCATGTAAATAACTTAATTCAATAAATATTTCTGCTGCTTTGAAATTGGTCACACTAATTTTGAATTAACCTGTATATAAGAAATCATATTCTTTTGTTTTCAAGGAAACAAAAGCATTTAATCATTTAAAAAATGCAACATTTATAAAGTCTTCAGTTAATAAGAACATAAGTAAGTACTAATGGGATCAAAAAGAAATTATTTAACCAATTTTTTAGCATGGTTGCTCAGAAGCAACATGTGTTTTCATTGGCTCAAAAGGAAATGCATTACTCAAACTATCTGTTATTTAGCATCTTTGCTGTAGTTAAAAATCAAGTTATAAAGCAGCCAGCAATCATTGGATTAATTTAATCGCTTGTTGATAGGTAGTAATGCATGGGCAGACCTTAGAGATAATATTTACCATGTGCAAATGTGAAATAGTTGTTTTGATGTTCAAATTTTTGGCAATTCAATTATATATATATATATATGACTTGAAAAAAAAAATCTTAAATATATAAAATCTTTTATAGTCAAAATAAAAATCACTACCAATTTGAGCATTAAGATATTAATAATAATGTCTAATCCGACGGTATCAGAAAAATCGCCTCTTTTTATTTGGTACCTTATTTGTAACGAATTGTTTGATTAGATTTTCTAAAATTAAATAAAATATGAAAATAGACATAGCTTTAAAATATATATTTAAATTTTTAATTGCTGTCATTTTTTTTTCAGCTTAAAATAAAATATGCTTTCACGTGGGGAAATATACATATAATATTAAATTTGCTCATGCATATGAATACATGACATCTATAAAATAACAATAATAATTTTAAATTTTAAAGGTAACGAAGGGATAAATAAAGTGCGAAAATTTCGCAAGGGCTTGCTAGCAAATGAATTATTTGAAGTGAGAAATAAATAAAATGAAATTATCATTTTTTAACGCGCGCCTTAGTCGCCCTACAACTAACTAGTATATATATATATATATATATATATATATAGCGTATGTAACTGTAATTATAAAATATAAATGCAAAACATAATAAAATAATTAGCTTACAAAAGATCCATTATTAAGACTCATTTCGTTCAAAAAATTTAAAAAATAGAGCCATGATTAATAAATTACAGGTGAATTAAAATACTAATATAATGACAAATTAAACCCACTCATGCCAATGATGAATCATTAAAATCAACTAAATATAAAAAAGGAGGGAGGGATTTATCTTTTAGATACTTTTAATATTTACGAAGATCGTAATGCATTTAAAAAGAAGTGGAATATAACAAATTAAAGTGCAATATACTCAAAATTTGAAGGACTTCACATCAGAAAATTTAGAATCCTTTGTAGAGCTGAATATCGCAGGATTTCAAAACTGTATATATACATAATAGCAGGAGACTTGGCGTTGGAATATTAAAACCTGACTAAACTACTACGTCAGAAGCGCCAAAGAAACATATTTGAGATGCATACAGCTGTTTCGGTAGCCTTAAGCGTACCAGGATTACGGGAAAGGTGGAGTGTGTGGCCAATAGGAATTTAGGAATGTTAGCTGTGTAAAAAGTAAAGAAAATGTGGAGTGAATGTAAAATTTCCAACAATCAGACAAATAGGGAACAGCGAAATCATAATTTACAAGGTTTTTTAAATTTTTATAAATATGAAAAGCTTCAAGGAAATCGAGTTCATGAATGGATTTAGGTCTGCAAATTATTTTAGCTGAATTAAATTTAAAATTATGATTTTCCTCCCAGCAATGTTTAGAAATAAGCCGATTTATTGGTTTCTTGTTTGCGGACGTAATTTATATGAATTAGCTTGTTTACACAGTTAACATTCCTAATTTCCTATTAGCCACACTCCCCACCTTTCCCGTAATCCTATTGGTTGAACTAAATTCGGTCCCTCTCTTATATATACGAGCACTTCTCTATATTCAAAATTCTTTTTTGCACTGAAGACAGTAAGCTTAAGCCTACCGAAACAGCTGTATGCACGTCAAATATTTTTCTTTGGTGCATCTGACGTATTAGTTTATTAGGGTTGTATATATACATGTGTATATACATATATATATATAATCCTTTTGATAGTAAAAGAGAATAATGAGAATAGTCAGTCAATTAATTCACCAAAGAAACACACCGGCCAATATATATATATATATATATATATATATATATATATATATATACATATATATATATATATATATATATATATATATATATATATATATATATATATATACACACATAATTTTTTTTTTTTTTTTTTTTTTCAGTTTTGATTGCTCATATTGGGCTATTAATTCTCTGTGTCTTTAAAATAACATTCGAGAGTTTTTTATTGCATCACTAAGTGCAAGTAAATATGTTGAAAAATCTTTATATATTTATTCATTTTGTAGATAGCTAAATATTTTCCTTCAATTTTAGAGAAACGATATTTATTACTCCCCTTATGTATTCTACAAATTAAATTACGACGATGCCACTTAATGTAAGGAATTTTTGATGAGTTGCTGAAACCTAAGAATGACGGTATCTTTTCAATCTCCTTAATTATTTAAAGTCTTTCACAGTTTCAAAATAAAGCAAAAGGGCAATTTTATTCATAAAAAAGTATTCAATTTTCAACATATTTTGACAAGGATTAGGTTCAAAAGTATCAAAGATTCTTCGATTTTTATTATGTAAAGAAAAGAAAAATGAAAGGATTTTCCCTTTCTTGTTAGGTTGAAGAAACCACTGGAAATTTGATAAAAATAATAGTAAAAGTATAACAGAGAGTTCATAATGTTACATCTTTTTTTTTTTTTTTTTTTTCCTCTGTTCGGAAAGATGAATCATCTGTTTTATTAAGCTAAATATTTATATTCTTTTAAAAAAGACTTCAAAATGTTTATAAATTTTTTCTGTACTGTACACTTCATTTATTATTTTTTTAAATATTTACTTATAATAATAATAATAAGGGAACTTTTGGCATATGAATGCGTCCATGTTCAAATATTTACTTTTAATTAGAGAGTTACTTGTAAGAAAACAAAGAAATTTTGTCTGAATTGTAACATAATGCTATATGATTTTCAATCAAATAAAATGCTGAATACTTGAGAAAAGAAAACAGAGAAGAAGTAAAAATAATTATTTAAAAGCTTAAAAAATTTCTTTAAAGAATATTTTTAATTTCTTAATTTTTTTTTCTGTTAATGAAAATTACAAATTAGCTATTATGCAGCTCTTCAACATACTTCAATTTACGAATAATAATTTTTCTTTGATTCAATCGAAAAAAAAAAAACATCTGAATGATTACTAGAGGCCAATACGAGTGTCAAGCCTTCGCCAGCGTGCCAACGTTGGAGTAGGTAATTCTAATTTTATGGAGAGCTGCAGTTTTTATTTTTTATTTTTTAACCATGATATATTTTACGATACTTATTTTTTACTCGTCTGAGATCTTATAACTTTTGTAATTGCCCTACATTTCTTGATAAAAATTTTAAGGAATGCTTTATTTATTCGAATTTGGAAAAATATGAAAACTATTATATATTCAATAATGTGTTTTTAAAAAATGTGTTTTATATTATGTCAAATATAATATAAAAATGTTTTAAGTACTGTAGAGTTTATATTGGAAAATATTAATTATTGCTAATATTATTAATATTATTTTATTCCAGAAACGTTTTCATCATCTTTCTTTGACATTCTAGAAATTTAATGTCAATTAATAGTTTTTCTATAGCTTTCTAGTGAATGTAGTTTTTAGTTTCTTACATATTCACACATTTACATAGGTATCGGTAACAATTCTTTTCTTTGAAGAAAAAATATAGGTAATAATCATTTAAATAAATATCAATTATTATTTTCTTTTCTTTCTATTACCAAAGAACTATTCTCGTAAATCGATTTATTACCTTCTTCTCCTTGAATAGAGAAAGATTACTGAGATGATATAAAAGAAAATACGCAGTAAAAAAAAAAGGGAAGATATATAAAAGAACATTTCCTATTGTTAAGAAATCCTCTTCTGAACAGGTACATATAGAAATTTTTCTCTTGATCTATTCAATGCAATAAATATATTTTAAGTCTACACTTGTTGTGGGAATAAGTTAAAACATAGATTTTTTTTTTTTTTTTTTTTTTTTTTTAAGAAACTTAAAAAAAAAAAAAAAAGAAAGAAAAAGAGAGTATTGAGTTCTGTGTAAAAATATTTTTTAAATGGTAGTTCTATCCAAGGAATTTTGAGCATTTTTCAATTGATAGTATCTTATTTAAATATGCATATTTAACCGTCCAATTATTATGTTTTAATGTCTGATGAATTTATTTAATTTTGAGAGATACATAATATATTTTTAATTTGTATTAATATCCCTTCGAGCGGCTAATACGAATTTTTCGGTCTAGTAGGCATTTGTTTTTTTTCTTAATGCACTTGTAATTAAAGAGCATAGTTGGCAACCTAATCCGGAAGATTATTTGTACCTGCCCCATTTCCCATATCAGTCTTTTTCAGAATATTTTTATACTTAATTCATCGTAAATACATTTGAGGAGAATTTCTCTAAAAAATTAAGTGGTGTGTAAAAAGGGGCAGCATTAATAATCCCTCGGATTAGGTTGGTAACTCTGGAAGTGCATAGTATCAGATTCTTTTCCTGTTCTTTAAATATGGAGGCTACATATTATATTCAGGATATTTACTGTTAAATGCCTAATAATATTTTTAATTTTAAGCTACAATATTAACATACAGATATAAAATTAGTATCATTAAAAAGAATACAATACAGGCTTTCAAATGATACATCACATGTACGAGGGTTGTAAATTAAATAGTGGCAACTTAACCTTGAAACTCGCAGAAGGGCAGGCATGCGCAAATAGGATATGGTAGTGGTGAGGTGGCACTGTTGTCGATGTGTAGAGTGCAAAAAACAGTCGATCTGCTAAGAAGGTTAGTTGTTGTGTGGCGTTAAAGTGAGGAGTTTCGTTTCCATCGCTCTAAAGCATGTTTTCAAAAGGTGATCAGCGGTCGTGGCTTAAAATCGAAGTTGCCCGTGGCAAAAATGCAACAGAATGCTATCGAGGATTAGTGGAAGCCTGTGGCACAAATGCTTTACCGTATAGGACAGTAGCACGATGGGGTAGCACGAATACTTCGATTTTAAGCCATGACCGCTGATCACCTTTTGAAAACATGCTTTAGAGCGATGGAAACGAAACTCCTCACTTTAACGCCACACAACAACTACCCTTCTTAGCAGATCGACTGTTTTTTGCACTCTACACATCGACAACAGCGCCACCTCACCGCTCCCATATCCTATTTGCGCATGCCCGCCCTTCTGCGAGTTTCAAGGTTAAGTTGCCACTATTTTATTTACAACCCTCGTATATATTTAAAAAAAAATATATTAAGGTCAAACGTATTGATTTCAACATGGGACGGCCATGGGATACTGAGTTATAAATTAATATGCAACCCTTCATCAGTATTTTATACTAACATAACGTAAGTTTTACCCATATTTTGTTCCCTAATTAACTTAGAGTTATAAAATTTGTATCATCAGAAAGCTCATAATACTGGCTGTAAAATTATCTATCACATGTATATATATATTTTTTAATTATCATTTTAAGGTCAAACATTTTGCCCGTTGACTTTCAATATCTCAAAAAGTACACATTTAATTTTCTTTTAAAAATATAATTATTTAATATATAAAAATATAATTATTTAATATATAATTATTTAATTTTACATGTTATTCTTACATTTATTACCTATAATTATTGTAAGTTTAAACATGGGACGGCCTTAAAATACTGATAGATGGTTGCATTTTAATTTATAACTCAGCATCCCATGGCCGTTCCATGTTGAAATTTACAATAATTATAGATAATAAACGAAAAATTACATATATTAAAAAAAAATAAATAAATAAATATGTACTTTTTGAGATATTGAAGGTCAAATGTAAAAATGTTTGACCTGAAAATGAAAAAAATTAAAAATACATACATGTGATAGATAATTTAAAAGCCTGTGTTATAAGCTGTCTAATGATACCAGTCTTATATCTCTAAGTTAATTACGGAACAAAATATGGGTAAAACTTATGTTATGTTAGTATGAAAATACGGATTTAGAGTTGCGTATTAATTTATAATTCAGCATCCCAAGGCCGTCCCGTTTTGAAATTGCAATAAATATAGATAATAAATGTAAAAACAACATATAATTTTAAAAGAATATTAAGTATGTACTATTGAAGATATTGAAGGTCTAATGTCAAAATATTATACCTTAAAATGAATTTTTTTTTTTAAATATATACTTGTGACATATTATTTGAAAGCCTGTATTATGAGCTTTCTACACTGTAAAAAATAGGTTCTTAAAAATAAGTATATATTGTCTCAAAATAGCTCTGAAACAATATATACTTAAATTTGAAAACCCATGTACTCATTTTTCTGTACATTGACATGCCAAACATGGGTATATTGGGATTCTTATTAGTGAACCCCATTTTTGGGCATGTCAATATACTCAAAAATGAGTACATGGGTTTTCAAATTTAAGTATATATTGTTTCAGAGCTATTTTGAAATAATATATTCTTATTTTTAAGAACCTATTTTTTTACAGTGCAATGATACCAATCTTATATCTCTATGTTAATGACAAAACAAAATATGGGTATATTTGTAGTCGACGAATTTTTAAAATTTGCATTTTTTACCCATTTTTGCAGCCTTGAATATAAAAAACTAAAAGAGGTAGCGAATTATTCATTGGTATACATTCATTTCGCTATAGAACAAATAAATCAGCCCAGTTCTATAAAAATCTGAGGAGGGCAGGTTTTTAACTGTGTTGATCTGATATATTATGTACCCATAAGTATTAGCAGATTCATTAAAATCCTTATGTTGCATTCTACAATTATTGGATTTAATATATTGTTATATTTATAAAAGTTTGAATTTATTCCTATTATTTCACAACTAAACATCTTAAATTTCAAATTTTTAGAAGCTTCTTTTTTTTTTTTTTTTTTTTTTTTCAAAAAAAGCCTAATAAATATATCAAGTGTTATGATTATCATATAGAATTTATTAAAATTTAAATTCTTTTTCACTACTTCGTGTTTTAAATTTTCAGACGATATTACCTCAATCCAGAACAGACAAGGCAAAGAGATCGTATCTCAGAGTCCGATGGATCATTTCGGTATTTTCAACTGCGGGTTATGCACTGCTCCGGATTATACGATATATACAGGGTGCATAGGAAAGTCCCTTTAACCTGAAAATACTTGCGAACGGAGAGTGCTACAGCCACGCAAGTGAGGTAACGGTATAGTAAAGTGACTATGCCCGACCTAATGCAAACGACAGCAGCGCCCCTAGTGGCAAAATTTTGAAGTTAGCCATTGCAAATCGAAAACGAAAAGAGATAGAGCAAAATTTCCAATTAGAAAGTTTTAGAGCATCAATTAATTAGTACGAAACGATATTTGGTTCACACGGACAAGATAAAATGGCGCCTGTATACCCAAAAATGTCCGTAATCTATGCGCGACTGTTCTACTCTACATATTCGCATTTCAGAAATGTAGCAGTGTGAAAATGCAGTTTGTGACTTTGTACTGTACTGTTTTGTCTGAAAACTTTAATTTCCAATGCATTTAAATGTTAGTTTAAAAGGTGTTGGCGCTCGCTTGATACAAACAACATAATCTCATAGCATAAAATTATTGATGGCAGACGATAATTTTATTCCTAATGTGCGAGCGCTTTCATTTTAAAAATTTTATTTTCTGTGTTGTGGCAATTTCAATCGTTGCCCAATGACGGGTAGAAAATATGTGTTCTTTTTTGAAAGTGACGAAACAAATGAAATTTTGAATGATCCTAAATGAATGAGGTCCTACAAAAGATACATTTCTTAAAAATAAACGTTTGGATTTAGAATTTTGGAGCTGTGTGAGAATGTCAAGCTTCACTAACTTTCAATATTGCGAGATGGTGCTTATTTATGGCGAATGTCAACGAAACGCAACGCATGCTGCACGGGAGTATGCCGTTCGTTTTCCAGGTTGGCCACATACAAGTGCAGTTACCATCGCAAATGTATAGCGACGGCTCATGGAGACAGGAAGCACTAAAAGTCGTCCGCATTCTGGCAGACCAGTGAGTGCAGGTATGCGTATACCACCAGAGAGTATTTTGGCAGATGCACTAGCCCATCCACACAGCAGTACAAGAGAAATCAGCATGACTTATGGCTTAACACGGGCCCGAGTATAACAAATACTGCATAGTCAACATGCACATCCCTATCATGTCACTCTGCAGCAAGAACTGTTGCCACGGGATAATGAGCGTCGATTTGATTGGTGCAACTGGGCATTAAATAATGTTGAAGATAAATCAGATTTTTTGTCCAACATTGTTTGGTCGGACGAGGCACTGTTTCAGCGTACCGGAGTACTAAACCGACATAATGCCCACTACTGGGCGCTGGAAAATCCTCGTGGGGACTATCCACAAAACACCAAGTGCGCTGGTCCATTAATATGTGGGGCGGTATCTGGAAGGATCGCTTACTGGGACCTGTGTTGTACGAAGGCACATTAAACGGACAGAGGTACCTCCAACTATTACAGGATATCATACCCGACTTTTTGGATGATATTCCCCTGTCCGCATTACGGGACATGTGGTTCCAACATTACGGTGCTCGCACACCAGCAAGCTGGAGTGCGAAGCTTTCTAAAATATTGCTTTGGACAACAAATTATTGGGTATGGTAGTAGTATTGAATGGCCTCCACGATCGCCGGACCTGACTCCGATGGATTTCTTCCTGTGGGGTTACATAAAAGATCAGGTTTATGCAACTCCGCATACAAGTCTGCTGGATCTACGTGATCGTAATACAGATGCTTTCAATAGTGTAACACCTTCCATGCAGAGAAATGTAACTGCAGAATTACTCACACGAATACAAACGTGTATTGTGAGCAATGGCGAACTTTTCGAACATTCTCAACATTAACTTTTTATCACTATGAGACTTAGAGTTTAGTTTACCTATTTTGTTTTTGTGTGTGATGTTATCAAAATATATTGATGTAAGTACATAGTATTTATTCATTAAATTGTGCATATTTCTTCTTTCCTCTGGCTATTCCTTTCAAATATTTACACAAAATGGAGTGCATCGATTTTGGATATTTTTGGGGTATACAGGCGCCAATTTATCTTATCCGTGTAAACCAAATAACGTTTCGTACTAATTAATTGATGCTCTAAAACTTTCTAATTGGAAATTTTGCTCTATCTCTTTTCGTTTTCGATTTGCAATGGCTAACTTCCAAATTTCGCCACTAGGGTCGCTGCTGTCGTTTGCATTAGGTCGGGCATAGTCGCTTTACTATATCATTACCTCACTTGCGTGGCTGTAGTACTCTCCGTTCGCAAGTATTTTCAGGTTAAAGGGACTTTCCTGTAAATAGCCTGAAATTGTGAAATTTCCATCGTGATGAATTATAATTAATTTTTAAATAAGTATTTCTGTATATATATCAGTACAAAAAACCCTTAACGGCTTAAAAGTTTGTGACGCCGCTACTTTGTGGCTATAAGAATTTGAAATATGAGTCTTAAAAATAATGATATTAAATTTTAAGTGACGCTTTGCAATTAGTTAAAATATACATAGATTTTCTTATTTGATCATTCACTTTTATCTTTTATTTATATTTATAATGCAAACGTAATATTTTTAACTTCAAGATCAGACAGATATTTAAAATACACTCACTGATGCTTTTTCATTCGCATTTCAAATTCAAAATAACAGTTTTAAAAGGAATGATATAAAAATTCCAGTGGCGCCTCGGTGTTATTTTAAAAGATTTGTTTTTAGATTCCATTAAAATTACTTTTGTTTTGTTAATAAAGTATATTTACACATTTAAACAGTGCTTTTAATTTTCAAATATACTGTCAAATAATTATACTTTCACTGAGTTAGCATTATAAAGTAAAATTATTTATTTCAATAAATTGATTTATCTTTTGCATCACGCTATCCAAAACATAGTATCATAGTGTCCAACTAAGTGAAAATTTGCTCAAAGAGGTAGTGTGACGTAAAGAAAACATTTAACAAATTTTACTTGCAGTTTTGGATAGCGTGACGCAAAGGATAAATCAATTTATTGAAATAAATAATTTTACTTTATAATGCTAACTCAGTGAAAGTATAATTATTTGACAGTATATTTGAAAATTAAAAGCACTGTTTAAATGTGTAAATATACTTTATTAACAAAACAAAAGTAATTTTAATGGAATCTAAAAACAAATCTTTTAAAATAACACCGAGGCGCCACTGGAATTTTTATATCATTCCTTTTAAAACTGTTATTTTGAATTTGAAATGCGAATGAAAAAGCATCAGTGAGTGTATTTTAAATATCTGTCTGATCTTGAAGTTAAAAATATTACGTTTGCATTATAAATATAAATAAAAGATAAAAGTGAATGATCAAATAAGAAAATCTATGTATATTTTAACTAATTGCAAAGCGTCACTTAAAATTTAATATCATTATTTTTAAGACTCATATTTCAAATTCTTATAGCCACAAAGTAGCGGCGTCACAAACTTTTAAGCCGTTAAGGGTTTTTTGTACTGATATCATTACTTTTTAGTGGTTATTGATCAAAAAATTAAAACAAGTCCTTCTGGCTCCTAGGAAGGGTAAACTAATTTATCTTTTCGTATGAAGTTGTCACCATTTTTTTTCAAAATGGCAGCTACAATTTATTAATGGACTTAGTGGATTTATAAATGAAGGCTATTTATATATGGAGTTTTAAGCAAATCGGTTCATAAAACCTTTCTAATGTAAATTTGAAATTTTCAGTGTGTTGGCACAGGGAAACAAGAGGGTGGATTAAGTTGGCAAATAAACATATCAAATACATTTCTGAGATAAATCCACACTACAAATTTAGTGTGAATTAATTCAGTATTTCAAACGTTATCATACTCACAAATTTTCAACTAGCCTGCCACTTGGAAACAAAATGGAGAAGCTTCGCACTAGAAAAATTTATTGACTGGGATTCTCAAACTCTTAAAAAAAAAAAAAAAAAAAAAAAAAAAAAAAAGTAAGTGAAAATTTTTAAATTTAAGTTAGAATTACGTAATTTACATTTTGCAAGTTTCTTTTTAGAGAATTACAAATTAAACAATTAAAAAAATATATCAAGTAAATAATAAAAATGGAATTTTATATATTTTCTTTCCCCTTTTGAGGCTAAGTATACTGCTCCAATATTCACAATTTAAATTTTCATCAAAAGTGCAGGTAAAAATTACTTCCTATATATTTTCATATAAAACGTTTGGGGGGAAAAATAGACAAAATATAAATTAAGCTTTACATTTCTATAATTTTAAAAATAAGATAAAATCACCTGGAGAAAAATTTTATGGAAAATATAAGTTAAGTTTAAAAAAAAATGAAATTTCTGCGTAAAAGTACTATTTCATAAATATATTTACAACTGCAATAAACAAAAAAACGCTCCTTTAATTTTAAATAATTATTTCTACATGTTTCGAAGCTATTAAAAGTTTTTTTTCTTTCTTTTTTTTTTTTTTTTTTTTTTTTTTAAGAAAAATAAATTAAATTTAGTGGCGCCATCTAGTAGTTTTTTTTAAAATCATATACATACAGATTTAACTTTTTTTTTTTCATTAAAAAAAAAAAAAAAAAAAAAAAAAAAAAAAAAAACTTGTTTAGAAACAGGTAGAAATAGTTATTTAAAATTAAAGGAGGATTTTTTGTTTACTGTAATTGTAAATTATGAAATAGAATTTTTCATGCACAAGTTAATTAATTAAAAAAAGAAAAGAAAGAATAATTTTTTTAAAATAAATTATTATGGGTTTCAAAGTAAAGATGTTATTCATTTATTTTGACATGTTTTTTAATAATTGCTATTTGACACATTTTTCATGAATTTTACCGAAATTCATGAAAAATGAATTTTATTAAAACACTGTTTAAACACTGTTTATTAAAACACTGTTTTTTCTAATAAACAGTGCAAACATTGTTTCATCCTCTAGTCATTGCTTTGAATAATAATAATAAAAAAAATTGATTATGTTAATATTTAAAATTTGTATCATTTTAAAGTCTGAAAAATAAATAAATGAATAAACACTAACTGTATTTTCAAAAGAGATTTTTAATTTTTAAAAAGAAATATATATATATATGTATTTACGAAAGAGTATGTTTTAAATAAAAACGATAGATGGCGCCAAAACTGTATTTACTGTTTTTTTCCATTCCCGTAGCGTAAGGATACATGAATAGGAATCGCAAATCATTGAGTTATTATAAAATCGATTTTCATGAATGATTAAAAAAATTTTCGCTTTAAAAAATTGTAAATTCATCATTATTATGATAAAATGGAATATCTAAAATTATAAAATACTTCCTTATTTAAAATATTATCTAAATATTTCTTTGACTAAATATGAAATTTTGAAATCAAAACTATTTTTTTCATAACAGAAGAGAAAATATATTTAAGTGAATTTGACTTAGTATATATACAATAAATATTTTAAACATGTAATAAAGTACTTTTGCGTTAAAAAAAAATTCTAAATAATTCATTGGCTGCATTCAAGTCGGTCAACAAACCAACCCACATACCTTACAAGTAAGAACCGAATAACAGCGTTTTCACCCGAAGAAACATATGTAATTGGCGGAGTAATATAGTTCCATATTTAAAGCGATTTATATAAAAAACAAGAGTTTTCCTGGAAAAAACAAAAACGTTACTAGATTCATGAAGATCCCATTAACAACATATATTAATTATATGAAAATCCTTCGAGCCGTTTTAGAGATATTTTTCAGAATTTCAGTCCATTACTCCAATCGTTTTCCCATTTTGGCTTTAAATTGAGATTCAGATCTCAAAACATATTGCATGTAGAAATGTAAAATTTTCAGGATAGATTAAGACCGAAGATAAAAGATTATTTTAAAAATATCAGAACAAAATATGGTATATTTGCTGAGATATTAAGTGTCTGCTTTTACAAATCTCTTTGATGTCGAACTAGGCGTATATATGAGTTCGCAGCTTTCCGTCCGTTTGTCCTTCCGCTTGCGTCACTCGAAAAACTGCCGTTTTTCATGATATATATATATATATATATAACCTTGAAACCAGTACCACTGTACATAAACAGTTTATTTTTCATTTGGTCATTATTATCATTTTATTTTAAACATGTTGTTTCTTCTTTAAAATAAAATAAAAATAAAAATAAACAATTCTAGGAGTATGTTATGCTATTCTTTAATGTTTATACCCAAATTATGAAACCTGGTGCTAGGGGGATACATACTATTTATCTATTTGTATATCTATGTATAGATGGATAGTTATATGGAAGAGGCTAGACATACTTAAATATATTTCCGAAAATCTATCACTTTGCATACATCATAAATTAATTAAACAAGACATACTTCATTGTAAATTGTTCGAAAACTCGTATATGTGTCAAACGTTTTGATGTGTTGGAGTGAAATAATATTCAAATATTTTTCGAATGAACATTAAAATTCTTTCTTAGTATTGGATTTTAGAAATGACTGTCATTCAAACGATGATGTATTGAAGTAATTTTCAATAATTTTCTTAAAGATATATTGTTATAATATAATGCTAATTTACATGCAATTTTGTTAATGAAATTGATTTTAGTGGCTTTTTTTTTTTTTTTTTTTTTTTTGGAAATCGAGTTTATGAAACTAAAATGGTTCTTTGTGAGTACGTCGATAAGGAATATAAATCTCTTGCATTTGAAAGATTAGTTTATTCAAGATTTTATAGAATATATATATATACATACATAAACATATTATATGTTTCCTACTTTATAGTCTTTTAAAACATGCATGGAAATATCTTTAAAAACTGTGTGTTTTATTGTATTCGCATATTGAGCATATTTTCTTCCTAACAGTAAGTATGTTAAAAGATTTAATGAATGTGAAATACTTGTATTTACTTGTATTTAGAGGTAAAATTCGAATTCTGTCAGTGAAAACATGGAAGTTTAAAAATGGATATAAATTAGCTATTATTTTCTTCACTTCATTTCAAAAGTAAAAAAAAAAAAAAAAGAATGGATCTGCATTTAAATTTTTATTAGAATGCCTTTTATGCCGAACATTAAAGACGATTACTAAATACGTAGAAGGGGACTGAATTTATGAAGTTGAAGATTTATTGAAAACACTAAACATTTGAAATTAGTGAAGAACTGGAAGCATAAAAAAACACAGATTGATTTTTAATTATTCCAACCTCAGTCACTTTTTAAATCTTCTATGTATTTATCTTACTTTTGGCATAGTTTTATTGGAGTATAATTCCTTACTTGGTTTTCTTGCCACTTAGCCATGCAATCTTCGTAACTTTTTGTTACATACTGCTTCCTGTGTCATTCTATGCTATGCGGCAATTAACAAGAGTCGATTCAGGTTGAAATTTTTCGGACCCATTTTTCCGAAAAATAAGAAAAAATATTTTTGTGAAAAAAAAAAAAAAAAAAAAATTTAAAACCTTCTACTTTAACAGTCATTCTATCAGTGGCGAAGCCTCCATGGAAGCGTTGGAAACGGTCCTTCCCCTATTTAAGATTTAAAAAATATAATCAAGTAACGTCGCCGCGTATAAAGACTGAATTGATTCTTCCTCTGCTTTTAGAAGCGCGTCGCTTCGGCGCTTCCACAGTTTTCTGAACCACGCTTCGCTTCTGCATTCTATATATATAAATACAATGTTCTATATCATGTTGATAGAGTCTTGTTGAACCAAAGATAGATATTAAATAAAAATTATGAGAAGAAAAAAAAAATAACAAAAATAAAGATTTATATATGTATAAAGATTATTTTCACAAAACCAAATTTTGTAAAGATGTTCATTTAATAAATTTGAATTTTGTGAAAGGGCTTTTTTTATGGATTTAAATTTTGTGAAAAAGTCCATTTCATAGATTTGAATTTTATGGAGGACCCTTTTAATGGATTTAAATTTTGTTAAAGGGAGCAAAAGGGCTCCAATTTTTGCATGGATCGATCCCTGGCCAAAGATTTGAAAACACATGCACATCAAGAAATAGAAAAACCTTACACTAATGAAAAGAAATAGAAAATAAATAAAAGATAAATTCATCTCATTTTATACTTTTTTTTTTTCATTTAGGTTATTATTTAGATTGCCCGCATTTCTACCACAAATGCATTCTTTTAACACTGCCGTTCTGTTCGGTTCTATGACCCAAAGGATGTTTTATTACCTATGAAAATTACAATATAGAAATATATTCTTAACATCTTGTGTCATTGTTAGTTAGGAATATATGTTATTTTTCTGAAAATGTTTTTATTTTATTTATGTATCTTTTATATAAAAATTAAAATATTACTAATGTATTGTACAGATAACAGAAAATGAATATCAGTATTAAGAGTGAATTTCCGACTTGATCATTTGTAGTTTTATGTGTATTCCCTCTCTTTCTCTGTCATGTTTCTTCTATCTGTCTCTTTATGTCTTGAAGAACCTGCTGTGTGTTTCTCTCAGCTAGTATGTCCCTGATTGGTAATATAGGTAAAATTTGTGGAATCAATTCCCTGGTATTATTAAGAAAAGCGACTTCGATCATTGTCAATCACGGGATAGATATTTGTATCCGGTGCATTTCAAATGGGGTTAAGAGATTTCAGCTTATTATTATAAATGATTTTTGTGAACTAATTCATAAAAAAAATTAAATTTCATAACATAAGAAAAATACACGAACGAAGAGAGAAAAAGAGACAGAAAACGAGAAATTTGAATGATTTTAAATTCAAATCTCTTTTATAGAAAACGTTATTTTAGATTTTTCGTCTTTATTCTTATTTAAAATATACTTTCATTTATATGTTTTAAGAATAAAATTTTTATATTAAGTATTTTGAATAATGATAAATTTTATTTTTAATTATTTTTATATAACTATATAAATTTTTATTAAAAATGTTATACACTATCTACCAATAAGTATTTAGACACTTTCGAATTTAGACGTTTTGTGAAATGTCTGAAACAATTCTTTAAGAATAATCTTGAAATTTTGAGAATATGAAGAACCTCATATATTTCAGCGAAAGTTTTGTACTGAAGAAGAAAAGGGGACTAGAAAAAAAAAAAAAAAGATAAATAAAATGTTTTGGATCACCCTGTAAAAAGTAACGCTTGAAATGCTTTTGGCTGTAGTATAAGATTATGAGAATTCTTCTTATTATCTGTGTAAGATTTTATGAAGCTACCGCATATATTCATGAAGATATAACGGTTAATTTAAAAAACTGTAAAACAAATTGCCACCGTTTTAATTATAACATGTAGGGTATTAAACCCAGTGCAAAGCAAATTTTAGGAAACTTGGCATACTACATTAGACATAGCATACAGCAATCAGAATGCAAAAATGTTAAATATCTTGTGAGCATTTTTGCTAAATATTTTTTAACTACGCATGTGCAAGTTTTTTAAAAATTTCATTTCATAATTTAATAGCAGAAAGTTTTGAGCTACTTATAGGAAAACCCCAAACAAATATCGTGTAAATTCAAGAATTTATAAGAGAATATTAGTTCCTCTCACAAACGGAATGTGGTTAGCGTCCCTGACTTCGACACGGTTAGGCCTGAGTTCGAATCCCGGATAACGCATGGATGTGTCGTCCCTGTTAGGGGTAGCGATGACCGCTCATTGGGTGCTCCTTTACAAATGGTCATCATTTCGGCCGCGCCATTGGAAAAGAAAAAAAAATCTTCTCAAAATAAAAGCTAAACTATACGGGTTTTTACTCAAATTTTAATCTTTATTCAAACAACGTCCAATGGTAATGCAGTGCTCGCTGACTGTAAATAGATATCGATAAGCCCCTTAGAAATTTTGGCTATTGAATTAAGCAAATGGAATTTTTTAAAAGTTTGTGCATGCGTAGTTAAAAATTATTTAGTGCAAACGCTTGTATTTCATAAAAACATTTATTTTTTTTCCATTCTGATTGCTGCATGCTGTGCCTAATGTAGTGCACCAAGTTTCTTAAAAATGGCTTTTCACTGGATCTAATTTCTTACATGTTATAACAAAAAAGTGGTAATTTTTTTTTTCAATTTTTTTAAGAAACAATTATATCGCCAAAAATATATGTGGTAACCTTATAAAATTTTATACAAATAATAAAACGAACTCTCATAATTACATGCTAAAGCGAAAACGCATTCCAAGCGTTACTTTTTACAGGGTGATCCAAAATATTTTTATTTTTGTTTAATTTTTTACTAGGCTTCTTTTCTTCTTCAGGACAATACTCTTGCTGAAGTATATGAGATATATTGTATTGTTCACACTTCCAAAGTTTCAAGATAATTCCTCAAAAAGTTTTCTAGATATTTTACAAAACGCCTAAATTCGAATGTCTCCAAATACTTTTTGGTAGATGGTATATAATTTTTACATCAAACTCCATACTAGTATATATTTTCATTTTTTAAATTCATCAAAATGGATTACAAAAGAAAAGCTTGTGGTATAAACTACTTTATAAATGTAAAATTTGTGTATATTTAGGACAGAAAAAAAAATCATGTCTATTTTTGCCTATATGCCTATTCTTGCGTAAAAAGCATTACTATATTGGATATAAAAATTTTTGTATAATACAAAATACTTTGGTATTTTTTGATTTATTTAGGAATTTATGGATAACAGATGTAATGAAAAATGTTCCATTCATTGTTATTCATTCGAAAAATCTTTTCAATTTCGTAAATGCATATCAAGATACATTTCTTTGGAAGAAAATATTTCAATTTAAAATAATAAAGTGTGAAATAAAAAATATTAAAGGATGAGTAATTTTAAATTAAACGTTTGCGGAATTAAATAAAAAAAAAATAAAATCAATAGCTATAACAAAGGAATTCTAAAATGCATTTTAAATGGAAAAATCTAGTGAATGATATTCAAGAGTGATTTAATATACTTCACTAATGCGAGAAATATATGAAGTAAAGTGAAAAGCTATTGAAAAGTATTAATGAAATATCATAAATAAGCAATATTAGTTTCTCTTATACATATTGCAATTTTTCAATTTTTGTTTATGAATTCATCCGTCTTTTATATTTACTCATAACCTTATTCGAATACAGATTTTATCATTCACTTAGAAAACTCTCTTAATATAAGAAAGGTTTTAAAATTTTAAACATCCCTTGTTTCTAATACATATATATATGTATATATATATATATATATATATATATATATTAATTACTTATTAATAACAGTGTATTTGTATAAAAAAGGCGCCAAAGGCAGCACTAAAAATTAAACAAAAATATATAATATAAAAAAATTTGTATAATAAAATTATACAAAATTATATCTATATCTATATCTATATATATATATATATATATATATATATATATATATATATATTTCTAAAATCTTATTATATAATTAAATAAATATCATATAAATATATGTTTTCTACATGTAACTAAAGTAATATATTCGTTTTGAGTAAAAAAATTTTCTGATACATACGTAATTTAATTCTCAAAAGACATATGGGATATTTAGACAATCGATTTTTTTTTTTTTTTTTAATTGTGTGTGTTATTTCTCTTTCCTGATTTTAAAGCTACAAAAAATATCCTGCTCAAGTATTGTCATGTGTTCAAATTTAAATTATATTAGTTAAGAAAAGTAACGATAAAGCGTGAAGTTAAAACAATGCATCATTCATGGTAGATAATTAAGGCTTCCCAACATAACGGATTATTATTAAACTAGAATGGAGAAATAACGAGTGGATGTTTAATAGAATTCTGTTTTAGAAAAAGGAGATAGAAAGGGAAAGACCAAGAGAAGGAGAGAATTAGTAATAATAATAATAAAACATTCATTATTAAAAGTTTTTTTTTTTTTTTTTTCTGGAGAAAGAAATAGCAATTAAGAGCTAAATTAAAAGACTTTTTTTTTTTTTTTTTTTTTTTTTCATTTCTTTACATTTTTCTATTATTTATCATAAAATTTGAATATTTATCTTGAATTAGTTAAAAAACTGTTAGCATAAAAATAAATTAATATCTAAATAAAGATAGATTTCCTTGTCTATATCTGATAATCATTACATTTAATTAGTTTATTTTTATTTCTATTTTTTCATTCGTTAGGTAATATTGTCGTCATTATCGATAATCATTTTAATGTAAAATGAATTCCATGTAATGATAATGGAAAAGAATATTTCTTTAAAAGTAATAATAATAAAAAAAAAATCCTAAAGTTATAGATCTTGGAAAAAGAAGAAGAAGAAGAAGAAGAAAAATATATAATAATAATAAAAATATAGATATAGATATCTTCAGTGGTTATAATTATGGTGCTAAAATTAGTGTTTAAATTATAATATAATTTATATTATAATTTCTCCATTATACTAAAGTATGGGGAATTTAGGTAATTATAAGCATATTTCTTTTTTTTTTTTTTTTTTTTTTTCGTTTATAGGCCTGAGAAATCCGAAAATCCAAAAATTGTTATTCTGTCCGTGGTTAGTTTGTAGGTATGTTTGTTCCTTAATTAGGTTTTTAGTCTGAGTACACGATATCTCAAGAATAAAAAAATCATAAAGAGTTCGAAGAAGCTTTAAAATGTCATTTATGATACAGAGAAGAACCGTATTGGTTTGTAACATTCTAATTTCAAAATTTCGTAGTTATTCGAAATTTATTATTATTTTCTGATTGAGAGAATGGGGTAAAGTTGCGCTTGAATTAAAATTAGTAGATGCATTTAACATTCATTTTCTTTTTAATTAAGTAAATTTCCTTATAGTTTTATTTTATTTTCTTACATATTAAAAATGGAAGAAATTCAGTCAGAGTGTTAAATATGTATACTTTTTATTAGAGAATAAATTAATCATAAATGTTAATTTATCTTTATTTTTGTAATTTTTTTTATTTTTTTTAAATTATTTTTTTAACTATGCGTATCATGAATTATGTGTTATTAGCGAATAGCTTTCTTTGTTTTCCCATTATAGTATGTTGAAACTTTATATTTTATATTTATTTGTATATATATATATATATACATAATTCTTAAAATTGCGTAATTTGCTCAATTTCAATTTACAAACGGTTTAAATGGATATCTTTCGGACATTCAATGCTATTTACGAAGTTAAATACGATACTCAATCAATTAAACATGCTTACATGTTAACATCAAGCAAACGCAATTAAAAAATATTTACGTGAACTTTCCCTTGCGTACATAATATTTCATTAGCATGTTGTGGCTGGAATTTCCACTCGATGTTTATAACGAAGCTAAATAGCACTGAACAACAGGTGCAAAAAAATCTCCAGTGCCAAAGGAACCTTGAACATCTCACGAGATTTACGGGGTCAGCAAATAGGTTACGAGCGTGAGATATTCCATACTGCACAAAGAATCCGGTTAGGTAAAAACGTATCAGAAGCGAAGGTCATTGTCGTTTCAGATTTTGATGAAATAATTTAAGTAGAATTAAAATATGATTTAAGTTATAACGGAAAATATACTTTTATTATTCCATTAATTATTGAGTTAGAATGTTATTGATTGTACTAATTTATAGATTATACGAATATAGCGTTGGTATCATAAATTAAAAATAAAAATAAAAATGTAATATCTAGAGTAATCTAGTTATTTTGCGTATATTAAAAAAAAAAATAGATAAATAAATAAAATAATTTCAAACGCTGTTAAAGCAAATAAAATTCAAATCGTTACGAAGATATAATTTTAATAAAAGTAATTTTTAGTTTAATAAAAGTAAGTAAGACGCTATGAAATAAGGAAGTATTAAAGATATATTAATTAATGACTACAAAAATAACAAGAATAATAAAATACGTTACAATAAATATTTTTTTGCAAAGAACACATGTTACAATGAAAACTTTATATGTATGGTACATCTAAAATATTGCATGAATTATAGGCTTTGTTTAAACAAAAAGAAATGATTAACTGAGAAATCGCGAATTTTTAAAGAGATATTAACTAATAACTATAAAATTAATATGAAGGAATGCAAATTACGTCTAAACTATTGAACTTGTCTCATAAAAAATTTTTAAGAAACTTTTTAATTGCAATAAAATTGAGACAATTACTATATACAATAAAAACATTTAAAATATTATATAAACAAAATAAAATTATACGTTTCGAGCCCTTTCAGGCTTCTCATCAGTAATAACATCAGAAAGCAAACGTTTAAACAAAAGGACAGATTTCTTCTACAAAAGTTTCTAAGTCTGGAAAACCAGCCTTCCAGGAAGATTCTAGCACGTCAATTTAAACAATTAAATACAATTATTTTAACATTAGCTACCTGATTTTGATAACGGAAAGTGTTTAGTAACTTTTGAGTGATATGCGATCTTACTTATTTTTTAAATGGCACTAAATAAAAACATAATGTGACTAACTCCACTATTACAATAACTATATCCCATAATACAGGACAGTATTAATTTATGAGTAATGCATATTCTTGCCTTTTTCGTAACTCAGATGTGTCCTATAACATGTGTTATTATACCTAATTAAATTTAATTCTTCTTTTTCCCTTTCCAAGAGTTGCAACAGTAATTAAATTTCCTTATATGGGAAATTTTTTCATAATTGTTGAATGAATGATGCATGATTTTCCATTTTTCCTTTTACTATAATGCAGATTTCCTTTATACATGCATGAATATACATAACTCACATATACAGGTTTATGAAATCGTACTTTATTTTACACTGTTTTAGATGTTTCTAACGTTTTTCATACGTGAAATTCAGAAATGCTGTTTTTTTTTTCTCCTATTACGTAAGAATTTTTCTCAAAGTGAAAATGAAGATGTAAAGAAATCACATAAAGATTGTAACAGAATTGAAATTTTTTATGTATAAAATACATTAATATAGCTTATTATTTACACATTATCTTTCAAAAGTCCCTATTACCCCCACTAAAAATTATCTTGAGATAATCTTAAAAATTTTCGACTTTCTACAGAAATATTAAAAATATCTGAATAAATTTTTCAGATTTAGATTTATCACCAAAATAACCAGAGATTTTTTTACGACGTTTTATAGGCATTATAAAGATTTTGTTTTATCATTAAAATAACTTCAGATTTTTTGAAGTTTTAACACGAACACTTTTATTATTTTAGGTTATGAGCAAAAAGTTGAGATTAAATCTGAAAAATATTTGTAGAACTTTTTTGGGCATTTTGAATCATAAACAGCTTTTAGTACGTACGTGTTTGTGCATGGTGTGTGGTGCGTGTGTGAATTATGATAATGCATTTCTTTGCTTTTATTAAAATTTAAATAAATATAAAACATCGACCATATGTTTTGCTTCCTGCGATGGAATTCATTCAAGTTTAGTGAATTACAACTCAACTCGAAGATGTGACCAGGTAAAAATAAGAAATGTTTGTTTACTAACAGCCAGCGTGCTGGGTGAGCTAAAATGGCGATTAGCGTAGTAGCTCGTTTGCATTTTTTTTTTTTTTTTTTTTTTTTTTTTAAATATTTTGTGTTTCCTGTGTATGCCAATTATAGCAGTTTTCATTTATGACCAATATATATATATATATAAAGGAAATGAGTCTATCACATTTCAAAATCATTTATGTTGGTATATTTTAAAGAAAACAATTGGTAGTGTTTAAAAAGAGTGTAAAAACTTATGTCAGTTATTCTTTATAAAAATCACCTTATGATGCGGATTTATACATGTAAAAATATTTTACATGTTATTTTAATTCCGTATTTCAAACTTTGGATGATACCTATAAGAAATAATACGCGTTTTAAAAAATCAAATAAACAACAACCTTTCCATATTAAAGTTAGAAGTAAGTGTTAAATGTTTTCATAAAATTTAGTAAATTTCATTTGAAATTCCTATGAAGACCCCTGTACTAGTGTATAGTGCATTGTAATTGTACAAAACAGCCATGAATTATACTTTAAATAAATCTATTATGAATATTCTTGCTATATATTTACAAAAAATTTGCTCAACATTTAAAATTTCCAAACATAAAATTTGTAAAGTGTTTGTTTACATTTTTTTTTTTTTTAAATAAACTGAAAATTCGTGAATAAAACTGATTTTTAAACCTTGAAAGTACAGTTATGTAGTATTTATTTCAAAATTGAGCATTAAAATTAACGAACGATTTCTCATTAATAATTTCTCATAATGTTAACGAACGATTTCTCATTAAGAGCTAAAAATGAGTATTTGAAAACTACCGAATATTGGCGATGAAAACAAAGTATTATTTTTTAAAATTTCCAAAATTTATGTTTGAAAATTTTTGAATGTTGAGCAAATTTTTGTAAATATACGGTAAAAAATGTTTATAATAGGCTTACTTCATGATTGTTTTGCATTATTCAGATGAAATATGCAATAGAAAAGGGATTTTCATGGAAATATTAAAAAATACTTTGTTTTTATCGCCTATATTCGCTCCATTCCAGAAATTGATTTGAACAATTAGTAAGAAATCTTCTAGTAAAAAATAGATTTTGTTACTCATTTTTAAAATAAGTAACATATAAAAGTTGTATAAACTATTAAAATTCAGTATTATTGATGAATTTTCAGTTTTTGAGAAAAAAAGTAAACAGATATTTTACGATATTTATGTTTTGCATAATTTTGAATGTTGAGCAAATTTCTTGCAAAAATATATGAACAATATTCATAATTAGGTTTCATTGAAGTATGAATCATGATTGTTTTACCTTATTAAGGTGAAATATGCAATAATATAGGTATTTCCTTGGAAATTCCTAAAATACAACACTTGATTTTCATCGCAACATTCGGTAGTTTGCAAATAGTGATTTTTAATAATTAGTAAGAAATACTTTTGATAAAGATGAATTCTAATGCTCAATTTTGAAATAAATAGTACATAACTGTATTTTCAAGGTCTAAAATTTAGTTTTATTCATTAATTTACAGTATATTTTCCAAAAATGTAAACAAGCACTTTCAAAATTTTATGTTTGTAAAATTTTGCAATGTTGAGCAAATTATTTGCTAACATATGGTAAAAATGTTCATATAGGCATATTTAAAGTGTAATTCATGATTATTTTGCCTTGTCAGATGAAATATAGGTATATATACAGGTATTTTCATGGAAATTTTAAAAATAACACTTTATTTTCATAGCCTATATTCGCTTCCTCCCTTAAAATTAATTTAAGTCATTAATAAGAAATCTTTTAGTTAAAAATGGATTTTGTTATACACTTTTGAAATAAATAACATGTACAAATTTTATAAACAATTGAAATTCAGTTTTATTGCTGAATTTTCACTTTTTTGTGAAAAAAAAGTTAACACATATTTTACGATTTTTATGTTTTGCACAATTTTGAATATGGAGCAAATTTCTTGTAAAAATATATTAAGAATATTCATAACAAGCTTAATTGAAGTATAAATCATGATTCTTTTGCCTCATTAAGATTACGTATGCAATAAAAAAGTAATTTTCATGGAAATTTTTAAAAATGACACTTCGATTTCATCGGCAATATTGTCGAACCTCGTTAATGTGAATCTCAACGGTGGTAACAGATCTGTTCATGTTATCAGTTGTTAATACTATAAGTAATTCGAAAACTAATCTTCCTGTTGACAGAGATTGTGGAAAGAGTTCACGTTAAGCATGTTCACGTTAACGAGGTTCGACTGTATTCGGTAGCTTGCAAAAATGAATTTGAGCCATTAGTGAGAATTATTTTTGTTAAAAATAGATTTTGTTACTTATTTTTGAAATAATTAACATATAAAAGTTGTATAAACTACTGAAATTCAGTATTATTGATGAATTTTCAGTTTTTTGTGAAAAAAAGTAAACAGATATTTTACGATATTTATGTTTTCCATAATTTCGAATGTTGAGCAAATTTCTTGCAAAAATATATTAAAAATATTCATAACAAGCTTAATTGAAGTATAAATCATGATTCTTTTGCCACATTAAGATTACGTATGCAATAATAAAGTAATTTTCATGGAAATTTTTAAAAATGACACTTCGATTTCATCGCCAATATTGTCGAACCTCGTTAACGTGAATCTCAACGGTGGTAACAGATCTGTTCGTGTTATCAGTGGTTAATACTATAAGTAATTCGAAAACTAATCTTCCTGTTGACAGGGATTGTGGAAAGAGTTCACGTTAAAAGTAATTCACGTTAAGCGTGTTCACGTTAACGAGGTTCGACTGTATTCGGTAGCTTGCAAAAATGAATTTGAGCCATTAGTGAGAATTATTTTTGTTAAAAATAGATTTTGTTACTTATTTTTGAAATAATTAACATATAAAATTTGTATAAACTACTGAAATTCAGTATTATTGATGAATTTTCCGTTTTTTGTGAAAAAAAGTAAACGGATATTTTACGATATTTATGTTTTGCATAATTTTGAATGTTGAGCAAATTTTTTGCAAAAATATATTAAAAATATTCATAACAAGCTTAATTGAAGTATAAATCATGATTCTTTTTCCTCATTAAGATTACGTATGCAATAATAAAGTAATTTTCACGGAAATTTTTTAAAATGACACTTCGATTTCATCGCCAATATTGTCGAACCTCGTTAACGTGAATCTCAACGGTGGTAACATATCTGTTCATGTTATCAGTGGTTAATACTATAAGTAATTCGAAAACTAATCTTTCTGTTGACAGGGATTGTGGAAAGAGTTCACGTTAACGAGGTTCGACTGTATTCGGTAGCATGCAAAAATGAATTTGAGCCATTAGTGAGAATTATTTTTGTTAAAAATAGATTTTGTTACTTATTTTTGAAATAATTAACATATAAAAGTTGTATAAACTATTGAAATTCAGTATTATTGATGAATTTTCAGTTTTTTGTGAAAAAAAGTAAACAGATATTTTACGATATTTATGTTTCGCATAATTTTGAATGTCGAGCAAATTTCTTGCAAAAATATATTAAAAATATTCATAAAAAGCTTAATTGAAGTATAAATCATGATTCATTTGCCTCATTAAGATTACGTATGCAATAATAAAGTAATTTTCATGGAAATTTTTAAAAATGACACTTCGATTTCATCGCCAATATTGTCGAACCTCATTAACGTGAATCTCAACGGTGGTAACATATCTGTTCATGTTATCAGTGGTTAATACTATAAGTAATTCGAAAACTAATCTTCCTGTTGACAGGGATTGTGGAAAGAGTTCACGTTAAAAGTAATTCACGTTAAGCGTGTTCACGTTAACGAGGTTCGACTGTATTCGGTAGCTTGCAAAAATGAATTTGAGCCATTAGTGAGAATAATTTTTGTTAAAAATAGATCTTGTTACTTATTTTTGAAATAATTAATATATAAAAGTTGTATAAACTACTGAAATTCAGTATTATTGATGAATTTTCAGTTTTTTGTGAAAAAAAAGTAAACAGATATTTTAGGATATTTATGTTTTGCATAATTTTGAATGTTGAGCAAATTTCTTGCAAAAATATATTAAAAATATTCATAATTAGGTTTAATTGAAGTATGAGGTGAAATATGCAATAATATAGGTTTGGAAATTTCTGAAATATAACACTTGGTTTTCCACGCCAACATTCGGTAGTTTGCAAATATTGATTTTTAACCATTAGTGAGAAATATTTTTGATAAAGATGGAGTCTAATGCTCAATTTTGAAATAAATAGTACAGAACTGTGTTTTCAAGGTCTAAAATTTAGTTTTATTCATGAATTTTTAGTATATTTTCAAAAAATGTAAACAAACACTTTCAAAATTTTATGTTTGTAAAAATTTGTAATGTTGAGCAAATTATTTGTTAACATATGGTAAAAATGTTCATATAGGCATATTTGAAGTGTAATTCATGATTATTTTGCCTCATTCAGATGAATTATAGAATAATACAGGGATTTTCAAGGAAATTTAAAAAATAACACTTCATTTTCATCGCCTATATTCGCTCCCTCCCAGAAATTAATTTAAGCCATTAGTAAGAAATCTTTTAGTTAAAAATGGATTTTGTTATTCACTTTTGAAATACATGTACAAATTTTATAAACAATTCAAATTCAGTTTTATTGCAAATGTGAAAAGCAATGCCCTTTTAGCGCTTTGCAAAAATGAGCAATTATTGGTAAGTTTTATTTTAAATATACTGTAAAAAGTTTAAAATGTGTTTACTTTAGGTGAATATAATGTTCCTTTTGTGCATTGAAGTATAAATATGCAGAATAAGGGGCTTTTGAGGGAAATTTTTGAGAAATTATTTTTCGGATTTCGCCGTACAATGTCACCCGGAAGTGAAAACTCATATAATCTCATATTCAAAAATTTATATATTTAAAAGCTTTTTTTTTTTTTTTTTTTTTTTTTTGCTCCATTTTAAAGAAAATAAAGATAAAAGTATAAAGTAAATATAAATTGCATTTTGAGTACGATTTTTTTTTTTTTTTTTTTTTTTTGTGAAACAAATGTGAAAAACAATTTCCTTTTAGCGCTTCACAAAAATGAGCAATTATTGGTAAGTTTTATTGTAAATATACTGTAAAAAGTTTAAAATGTGTTTACTTTAGGTGAATATAATGTTCCTTTTGTGCATTGAAGTATATGTATGCAGAATAAGGGGCTTTTGAAAGAAATTTTTGAGAAATTAGTTTTCGGATTTCGCCGTACAATGTCGCCCGGAAGTGAAAACTCATGTAATCTCATATTCAAAGATTTATACATTTAAAAGCTTTTTTTTTTTTGGCTCCATTTTAAAGAAAATAATAGATAAAAGTATAAAGTAAATATGAATTGCATTTTGAGTACGATTTTTTTGTTTTTTTTGTGAAACAAATGTGAAAAACAATTCCCGTTTAGCGCTTTGCGAAAATGAGCAATTATTGGAAAGTTTTATTTTAAATATACTGTAAAAAGTTTAAAATGTGTTTACTTTAGGTGAATATAATGTTTCTTTTGTGCATTGAAGTATAAATATGCAGAATAAGGGGCTTTTGAGGGAAATTTTTAACAAAATAAGTTTCACATTTCGAGGTACGATGTCGATCGAACGCAAAAACTTTTATGAGCTGATATTCAAAAATTTATACATTTAAAAACTTTTTTTTTAATCCATTTTAAAGAAAATAATAGATAAAAGTATAAAGTAAATATAAATTTCATTTTGAGTATGATTTTTTTGTTCTTTGTGAAACAAATGTGAAAAACAATATCCTTTTAGCGCTTCGCAAAAATGAGCAATTATTAGTAAGTTTTATTGTAAATATACTGTAAAAAGTTTAAAATGTGTTTACTTTAGGTGAATATAATGTTCCTTTTGTGCATTGAAGTATAAGTATGCAGAATAAGGGGTTTTTGAGGGAAATTTTTGAGAAATTAGTTTTCGGATTTCGCCGTACAATGTCGCCCTAACGTAAAATCTCATATTAAAAAATTTATATATTTGAAAGCTTTTTTTTTTGCTTCATTTTAAAGAATGTAATAGATAAAAGGATAGAGTAGTTACAGATTGCATTTTCAGTATGATTTTTTTTTCATTTTTGTTTTTTGTGAAACAAATGTGAAAAAAAATTTCCTTTTAGCGCTTCGCAAAAATTAGCAGTTATCGGTAAGTTTTATTGTAAATATACAGTAAAAGTTTTGAAAATGTTTTCACTTCAGATGAATTTCATGTTCCTTTTGTGCATTGAAATATAAATAAGCAAAATGTGGTGCTTTTTATAAAAATGTTTAACAAATTAGGTTTCACATTTCGAGATACTGTGTCGATCAAAAGCCAAAAACTGATATGAGCTCATATTCAAAAATCGATACATTTAAAAACTTTTTTTTTTTTTTTTTGCTTCATTTTAAAGAAAATAGCAGATAGCATTATTAAATAGATATAAATTGGAGTTTGATTAGTATATATACTTATATATTTTTAATTAGCAGTTTCTTTTTTTTTTTTTTTTTTTTTTTTTTTTTTTTTGTAAATATACAGTAAACCACTTTCACGGCATGTTTTGTTTAAGTAAATTACATGTTTCTTTTCTGCTCATACATGTATAAATATGCATAATAAGGTGATTTTTATAAAGATCAAAATAAAAGCATTGGCATAAGTTTTTAAACAGATACACACACGTACAAAATAGTCTGAATTTTGTAGAACATGTCTCATAGTAACATTAAAATAGGGATTAAAACTCATTTAGAATGATGAATGTCAATTGTTTGTGATACTTTTTATTAATTAATTTCAAAAATTTCATAATTTTATTTTTATTACAAAGCTATTTCTTTTTTTTTTGTTGTTGCTTAAGCATTTTTAATGTAGTTATATAACTAAATTTTTGCTAATAACTATTAATGTTTTTTAAAAATTTTTTCCTTTTTTGTTATGAGTGTAAATAAAATCAGATTTTCTAAGATTTTTTTTTTTTTTTCCAATTTTAAATCTAGCCTAAAAATATATAAATAAAACAAGTTAAATTTTGAATGTATAACTTATTTAACGGCTTTTTAAACGTTTTAATTATCTGATAACTTTTAATTAACTTTACAATTTATATTCTATCTTTTATTGTATAAACAGATCTGAATTATTCGTCTGTTATTTTTCACAATGGAAAATTTCAAAAAAAGAAAAATTTCATGACAACTAAATTATATTTTATTCTGAATATCGAGCACCGTTTTGAAAAAGATTTTTTTAACTAATATATAAGCGGATAGAATGTTAAATAAAAAATAAATTAACTAAAATTTGTATTTTATTATTTATATTTATATTTCTTGTAATTATTTACCATGTATGGGAAAAATTGCAGATTTTCTGTAGATTTTACTAAAACCTCTTAAAAATATCTTTAAAAATATAATCTGCAGAATATCTTAAGTTATTTGGCCCACTTTAAGCCTATATATTTTGAAAAAAATCTTAAGATTATATTCTGTAAATTTTCTTCAGAAATATGAAGAAAATCTGCAGAATATTTAGGCTTAAGAAGTGGGCCAAATAACTTGAGATGTTCTGTAGATTTTTTTTAAAGATTAATTTAAGATTATTTTTAGTGGGGACATTTTATCGAAGCCCCATTTAGTGTTTTTACTCTTAAGCACGGCTTGAGGGGCACACTCTATGCAGGATCCAACATTAAACTACTAACTTGTTAACATTCCATCAACCGTATACCCCCTTTCTAATTTTTTTTTTTTTTTTTTAGGTATTTTAAAGAAATCTCTCCTATTACGTAAGGATTTTTTCCAAAGTGAAAATGAAGATGTGAAGAAATCACATAAAGGTTATAACAGAATTGAAATTTTTTATGCATAAAATACATTAAAATAGGCTATTGTTTACTTATTGTCTTTTAAAAGCCCCTGTTACATTTTATCAGAGCCCCATTTAGTGTTTCTACTCTTAAGCATGGCTTGAGGGGCACACTCTATGCAGGATCCAGCAAAAAACTACTAACCCGTTAACATTCCATTGACCTAATACCTCCTTTCCATTTTTTTTTTTTTTTTTAAAGATATTTTTAAGAAATCTCTCCTATCATGTAAGGATTTTCCCGAAAGTAAAAATGAAGATGTGAAGAAATCGCACAAAGGTTATAACAGAATTGAAACTTTTTATGTATAAAATACATCATAATTGGCTATTATTTACATATTATCTTTTAAAAGCTCCAGTTTCATTTTATGGAAGCCCCCATTTAGTGTTTTCACTCTTAAACACGGTTTAAGGGGCACACTCTATACAGGATCCAACAGTAAACTATTGACCTGTTAACATTCCATCGACCCAAACACCTCCTTTCGATTTTTTAAAGATATTTTTAAGAATTCGCTCTTAGTGTTCTTCACTCATACCAACTAGATTTTCTGGGAAGTACATAATATGAAAGTGTATAAAGTAGATCTTTAACCTAATTTCAATCAAAAAATTCCATTTTTTCTAAAATCTGTACGTGATGGATTTTTTTTTTTCAATATTTCCCCTTAATCAGCATACAGAAATACATCAAAAACACATCATCTAGAAGAAAAAAAAATTCATTGCAAGCATGTGTAATAAATTAAATTCTTCAGTTTCAGCTTCTTAGAGTTGCAACTGTAACTATGTACCTTAATTTGAACAAGAGGTTCATAATTTATCAGTGATGCTTTTTTTTTTTTTTTTTTTTTTTTTTTTTTTTTCTTTAACCGCCATTCGCCCCATTTTTTGGTAACAACGTTTTATCCATCGATTGAAAAAAAGAGCCGTTCGGATTATTATCTTTTTTATTTATTTTTAAAAAAAAGTTATTGTCGCTAACGTCTTTTTTTTTTTTTTTTTTTTTTTTGGTCTGCCACCGCATTTCCTTACGGAGGGCTGTCATGAGAGGCATCAATGTGTGACGAAAAATCCAGGAAAGACATTTCAGTTAGTTAGAAACTTCTATCATCTTAATTAACGAAGTTAATAATTAAAAACATCAGGTTTACATTCTATTTGCCATCTTACAAAATCTTTCTGAAACCGTTGTTCTTTTATTGTTATAAGGTTATTTTCCACACAAAAATTAAAATGTGATCTATGGAGTAAAAAAAAAATAAAAAATAATAATGATATAAGTAATATAAATAAATAAATAAATAAATGTCAACGTTATTACTTACAAACTTTGAATAAACACCATAAAATGCAATAAATCGCAACAATTGTTTCGTGTCGAAAAAACACACGACCCTTCATCAGGCGAATAAAGTAAGCACGAGTGCTGCAGTCAAACCGTGCGTTGCCGCTTTGACTGCAGCAGTCGTGCTTACTTTATCCGCCTGATGAAGGGTCGTGTGTTTTTTCGACCCGATGCAATTGTTGCGAGTTTATTGCATTTTATGGTGTTTATTCAAAGTTTGTAAGTAATTTTTTTTTTTTTTACAACGCCAGTTTTGTGGTGCTTTTTTATTAAATGTCAATGTTGCTATTGGTAATAAAGATTTTTTTCCGTTTGCAAATAAATAATAAAATGCGTTATCTTAGATATTTTGAAAAAAATAAATAAATAAATAAATAAATAAATAATAATTTAGGATTGTAATTTGTCGTCTGCAGATACCTTTTTTTCTTTCTGCTCCTAGAATATTAATTTTCATACTGGCAATTTCTTATATTGTTTATATATATATATATATATTTATTTATTTTTTTTTCCGATGTTCTATTTTTTTCTTTTTTGTTTTGCTTTCAAGAGTATTTATCATTTATGTTTAATAACATATTTTAAAATACTCCGGATATATTTTGGCATAAAAATATATTTTAGATTCAAATTTAAACTCATTTATAAATGATAGTATCTTCTAATTTAACGCTGATAACTTTTTAACGTTACAGATTTAGATGATTCTATGATACATTTCATATTTCTAATTATGGCAAGGTAAAAATTCATCACCTAAAACTCTCATAAAGAATCGAGTAGATTTTATTCTTCATTATTTTAAGAAATACGGGAGGCAGCTAAATTGTTCGAGTGCTAGCGAAAATTCCTATATTAAAAAAAAAAGTACCCTTAGCACTGTTTTGTTAAATAAATCCCTGCTCTTAGACTGACTAAGAACATGTTCCGACAAGGATTTAATTAGCAAAACAGTATTAAGTGTATTTTTTTTTATATAGAAATTTTTGCTAGCGGACGAATAATTTTGTTGCTGACTGTAGGTAGGAGAGAATTAAAAATTGAAGCTGTAGGAGATTTTTTCAAATTAAAAGAATAATAATAATCATTTTTTTTTCTTTTCGAATATTTTTGAATGAGCATAATTATTATGTAGTTGTACATTAAAAATATATAGAGAGTATTATGTATTGCCAAAAAAAAAAAAAAAAAAAAAAAAAAAAAAAATCAATAGTAAAAAGTATATTAGGCAATAGAAAAAATAGGCACTTTTTTTTCAACCAATTATATATATATATATATATATATAGATATAGATATAATCTTCGCCAAATAGTGACAAAAATTATAAATCTGGCCAAGATGGTTATACACTAAAGCTGCAAAATGATCTAGATATTAGGAATATTTTTCTAATCTGAAAACAATTACTGATTTTTACCATAATATTTCGTAAAAAAAAAAAAAAAAAAAAAAAAAAAAATGTATTAAATATGTATTTCAATTTAACATTGAATATGAGAATTTCATGTAAAATTTTTCTGCTTTTGCCTTGTGTTATGCACTATTGATATTCCTATTTAGTGAAAGGCAAAGCAAGGAATAGGCGGGCATAGCGCCGCAGTGGTTAATAAGTGAAGTGAGTCGGGAGAAGGGAAAACATTCCTCGGGGGTTGGTGAGCGGAGCTAGCCGGCACAGAGCTCCCTAATAATAATCAAATAAAATGATATATAATTTTTCAAAAATAACTAATAATATCAAAATAAACATTAAAACTAATTATAAATAATTGTTAAAACTTAAATAACTTGGAAGAAGTTCCGTACGTTTAACGTTGAGGTTTTTGAATTTGTCGAAAAAACCATCTTTATCTCCAGATATATAAAAGAAAAATGAAATTTATTTCTTCATAAATACGTTAAGAAAGACTAACTGTAGTATCTGAAAACATATTTGACTGAATAATGTTCACTATTAATTTGTTTTATTGACTTTACTAACTGACATGATAGTTAGATTCTATTTCTAGCCTATTTCATGTCTTTTAAATTGATATCAATTAAAAAATACTTTATGACTATTATTATAACCGATTTGTATTCATCTTATTTATTAAATATTTTGCTTTTTTCCAATTTTTGTGGTATTTTTAACCCGAAAAATTAATGATTTTCTTACAAAATGAGAATAGAAAATTTTGGCGATATTTAACATAGTACTTGGCGATAGATTCTTCTTCAATAATTTGACGTGTTGATAGTTAGAGAAAGCTAAAAGCTTTATAAATGTGCTAATTTGTGTGTATTATGTAATTATTTACAGGAGTATGTTTTAACGAATATGTGAAGTGTTACTTAATTATTATGGTATCTGACAAAGTACAAATTGTTTAAACAGGTTTCTATAATCAATAAAATTGAGAATAATTATTTACAATTTTGAAAATAAGAAATAAATATTTAAATCACTTATTCTGTTTTTCTGAAAATGTTAAGTTTTGAAAATGCTGAAATTTGTGAATATTATCATTCAAATATTTCACGGAAACTGCTTACGTTTAACTGTTTGTTAAAATTTTTATTTAGTAGGGGGAAATATTAAGTTGAAACAAGTGCTTCACTAGAATAGTGTTGATAACATATGAATATAGTTTAACAAAAATAGGGTTTAAAATTTAAGAAAATATTTATTAAAAAAAATGTTATTATTATTATTATTATTATTATTACTGTTATTTGTTAAAAAAATAAATAAAAACAAATAAATAATTTAAATAAAATAAATTCAGTTTACAAAACGTCAAATCTACACAGTTAATTTTTCTAGATAGAATATATATGACAGTCATTAAAATGCCTTAATATTTGTAATTAAGAGCTTTCATTTAATAAATTCCTGCTTTAAGATTCTTTTTGATCAAACTATTGCCCAATGGATATTTAGGAATACCTTCTGTAATATAAGCACACACTTAAAGAGAGAGAGAGTTGATAGCCAAGTTTCTCGCAGAATATTAGCAGCAGCTTCAACAATGTACTACTAGTGGTACCTAAGACTCCTATAATACGAGCTGACTCACAGCTGATCATTGTTAGCCCAGCGGAAATATAGCTTGGCGACGTTTAGTTGCAGACGTATTACTCAGCATCTTTATCGCCTAAAATGGCGAGTTTGACTAAACAGAAGAGCGAATTATTGTTTGTACTTGATCAGTTTGGCGGTAATATTTGGCGAAATTTTCTTATAACCCTTGTAAAAAGTAGCCATCACTGTTGCTGTTAAATTAGTTAATTTTAAATATTTATACACGTTGAAAAGTAGTGTAGGTTGTAAAATACAACATTTAAATAATCAAACAGCAATAAAAACAAATAATTGATACACAAAATGCAAGAAAACACATCATAATTACACTTCATATTTGTGATTAAAAGCTAAGCGTACAATTTTCTTTTGGAAAATTAATAGCCCATTTCTTTCGCCTTTCTTCATCTGTAGGAAATCTAAACGTTCTAAAAGCAGTTCTGGTATGATTTGAGCAATTTTCGGCTGCAAAACCTCAATTTTATGTGATTTGATAACACTTAGAATTCGGACCGCGTGGGCAACAATCGCTGAGTGGGAAACGAAATGCCTGATGAGCCAGCCTGTATTGAGGGAGCTCTAGTAGTACCTATTCGTAAGTGACGTTGGTATCCGATAGCTAGCGGCCCCGTGTGCATGCACCGATATACTTCTGTATCGGCTTGAAACGGACGCAAAGTCAACAGACCTTTGCCCCCCTACTCAAGACAATTGGCTTTCATCCCATCACCAATATTACCATCTATAATGATAAATGGAAAGGTTTGTCTGTCTCTCTGCCTGTTCTTTTATACGTTCAGCCCCTATTGAACGCAGAAGTACAAGAATTGACATACGGATGCTCTGGAGCCTTTCCGAGGTCCTCCTCGAAACAGAATTTAAAAATTTTAATTAATTTTGGAGATATTAATTAAAACGTTGACCCATGTCGATCGAAAAATGACCAAAATTCCTTATTGCTTAAAAAGAGGCATTCTATCAGCAGACGATTTTAACGGCTGTCTCGAACGGAAACAAAACATGTGGAAGTCATCAATATCACATGATCTTGAACTGGGGTTAAAAAATGCAAACTTCAATGTGCTTCAAATTTTCTTTTTCGCACACAACACTTAATATACAACCTATTCAGCACAAAACCAACCTGCAGTTAAAATTTCATCAATTTTCTTTAATAAACAAAGCAGTTACATTTTAACTGCAAATTAAATTTTATTCTAACACGTAATCTATCTTTCAATAGACGATAGGAGTTTCCATAGCAACAAAATACATTTGAAGGAACTACAAAATACTTTTTCTATTTCTTTTTACTTCCATTACCCGACTACCGTGGTATATATAGGTTTTGGGGACCTAAAAAATATTTATTTTTCTTTTTACTTCCATTAACCGACTACCGCAGATAATGGAATTAGAGATTTCACATGATTTACATGTTTTAGAATGTCCTGATTAGATTTTCTTTTGTATCTCAGCTACTAATTAAAATAATTTCATAAGTAACACATTATTTGAAAGCTTTGTTGATTTTACACCTTTTGAGGTGTCCTGAATCAGTTTTCTTTTGTATCTCAGCTACTAATTAAAATAATTTCATAAGTAATACATCATTAGAAAGCTTTTTTGATTTGGAATCGAACAGTGGAATACAGAAATTTTTACCGCCAGATGGCGCTGTGTTATTTTCAAATTTCAATATTTCAATTTCTAATTATGATTAAATTATTTTTAATACATCATTCGAAAGATATTTTAAAGTTCTTTTAAATTATCGAAAGTTTTTACCAGATTTACACGTTTTGAGGTCTCCTGAATCAGTTTTCTTTTATATATAAGTTATTAAATAAAAAAATTTCATAAGTAATACATCATTTGAAAGCTTTGTTGAGTTGGTGCACATTTTAAAGTACTTTTACATTATCGAAAATGGAATTCGAGATTTCACCCGATTTACACGTTTTGAGGTTTCCTGATTAGGTTTTCTTTTGTATCTCAGCTACTAATTAAAATAATTTCATAAGTAATACATCATTAGAAAGCTTTTTTTGATTTGGAATCAAACAGTGGAATACAGAAATTTGTACCGCCAGATGGCGCTGCAATGTTAAAAAATTTCAATATTTCGAATTCTAAATATGATTAAATTATATTTAATGCATCTTTTGAAAGATTTTTTAAATTATCGAAAGTTTTCACCAGATTTACACGTTTTGAGGTGCCCTGAATAAGTTTTCTTTTGTATCTCAGCTACTAATTAAAATAATTTCATAAGTAATACATCATTAGAAAGCTTTTTTGATGTGGAATAGAACAGTGGAATACAGAAATTTTTACCGCCAGATGGCGCTGTAATATTTTAAAATTTCAATATTTCAATTTCTAATTATGATTAAATTATTTTTAAGGATTAAATTATTTTTATTATCATTCGAAAGATATTTTAAAGTTCTTTTAAATTATCGAAAATTTTCACCAGATTTACACGTTTTCAGGTAATTTGAATCAGTTTTTTTTTTTTTTTTTTTGGTATCTCAGTTATTAATTAAAAAAAGTTCTTAAGTAATACATCATTTGAAAGCTTATTTTAGTTGATACACATTTTAAAGTACTTTTACATTATCGAAAATGGAATTCGAGATTTCATCCGATTTACACGTTTTGAGGTGTCCTGATTAGGTTTTCTTCTTTATCTCATCTACTAATTAAAATAATTTCATGAGTACTACATCATTTGAAATCTTTGTTGATCTGGAATGGAACAATAGATTACAGAAATTTCTACCGCCAGATGGCACTGTAATATTTTTAAATTTCAATATTTAAAATTCTAATTATGATTAAATTATTTCTAATACATCATTCGAAAGATATTTTAAAGTTATTTTATATTATCGAAAGTGGAATTCGAGATTTCACCTGATTTCCAATTTTAAGGTGTCCTGATCAGTTTTTCTTTTGCATCTCAGCAAATTGAGTAAGACCGTTCAAAATTGGTATATGTAAGTCAATTAGGAGGGGCTGGAAGGGTGGGGAAGGAATGGGCTCGCAGCGCGCATGTGTTTGGGACCCGGTGCGAGATTTTACCCGATGATAAAAGATTTTTTTTTTTAATTTTATTTTCTTAATAATAAATGTTTGAGTTGAGAAGGAATATGCGTGTACAGCGCACGTATATCCTCAAACGTGCGCGCGCAGCGCGCATGGGTCTGCGCTGCCGAAGGCAGTGGGGTCCCGGTGTGAATTTTTACCCGATTCTAAATGATATATTTTTTAATTCCTATTCTTAAGAATGAAAGTTTATGAGTAATAAAATGGAATTTTGAGAAGTCATAAGGATGGTGAAGGAATAAGTGCGCACAGCGCACGGGTCTACGCTGCCGAAGGCAGTGCGGTCCCGGTGCGACATTTTTCCCGATCAGAATTTTTATTTTTCTCTTTTTTAAAATGATAAAAATTAATGCAATTTTGAGAATTAATTAATTATTGTGATTCATTTAAAAATAGTGTCCAGCGAAGCGGACGTAGCCTGCTATTCTTGTAATATGATATTGTTTGCGCTATGTGATATTTGGGATAGTTGTGTCACTCTCAAATAATATTGAGTTTATTTGAAATAATGGTCATAAATAAATATTTTCTACTTGTTTTTGAATATGCAAAAACTTAAACATCGAAAACAAACTACTTATATATATATATATATATATATATATATATATATATATATATATATATAGATAGATATCTATTAACAGGAATTTTATAAATATATAAGTTCAACAGATTAGAAAAACTAATAGGAGAATTACAAACCAATGCGCAAAATTGCAGCGAAAGGAAATGCAAAACTTAGATGTAGGAATTTATAAATGTAGAAATATATAAACAAATGAATGAAATAAAACCCGAAAATATACTGAGATCTTCATCAGCGAGGCCCCTCAGTGTAGGGGTGAATGAGAAGTTTCTGAAAGGACAGTAGCTATAAGCTAATAACTATCCTTAGCCCCCAACTTCTCACCAAACAGAAAACCACCAATAACTGAAGAGAAATCTAACAAAAATATAATGCATAAAACTACAAAAATATTTTATAAATTTTTCAAATTTTAGAATTTACAAAATTACATCAATTCATTAAAATATATATATATATATTACACAAAAGAAATACTGAAGGTAAAATCGAAAGAATAAAATGAAATAAAAATACAACCTTTCATTTGAAACACAAACAATCTTCAGCCGACGGGGCTACTCGTCGGTTCTTAAATATCGCCCTTGAATGTGGAAGTAGAACAAACCGAGATAGGAAAACTCTGGAAACTCACAGTTAAAAATTGGGACGGGTAACAGTTAATTTGCAAGGTACTTTTTAAGTCTTCAAGAGCATATCTTAGATCTTCTTCATTATTGCAAATTGTATGAATTCTTTTAAGCTGTGCGAACATAATATTTTTTAAAACTTTTTTACTGATATTTGAAAACCAATTAGTAAGACTATTAACTTTAAAATTAAAATATTTTCTTTTATCATATAATCCAAGGAGCCATTTATCTTCTTTTCTCTTTTTATTTAAATCTAGGAAAGAAATTTTATCATTATCTGTACGGTTTAAAATTAATTCTTTAGGATATATATTTTTAGAAATATTTTCGAAACAGTTACAGTTGAAAACAATTAAATCATCAATAAATCTGAAGAAAGTAATATTTATAAATTTTTTCTCGAAAAAATATAAAAATAAATTTGCGAAAGCACTCGAAAAACTTGTGCCCATTGGGATCCCCCTCCTCTGTAAAAAGTAATCTTTCCCGTTAAACAAGACGTTTTCAAAAATACAAAACCTGATAAGATTAATCCAGTAATTTTTATCACAATTTAAATAGCTGCCAAATTCATCATAAATGTTTTCAAAAACTTCAATAACCAGGTTATGCGGAATACTGCCAAACAAATTTTCAAAATCATATGTATTTACGGAAGTAATGCTTTCTGAATTAATCTTAAAATATTCTAAAACTTTCTGGTTATTGTTTATAATGTTACAATCTTTAGCAGAATTTATTACCTTTAAAACTGAATTTAAATATTTAAACAAGATTTTACCGGCTTTATCATTATAGCTATTAGTACCACAGGTGACAAAACGAAATTTAACTGGATTTTTATGAAATTTTACTGTAACGAATAGATATGGAAAATTAAAACAATTTCTACTTAAATTTAGTTTTTTATCAAAGGCCAAGATACGTTTTGTTAGATTTCTCTTCAGTTATTGGTGGTTTTCTGTTTGGTGAGAAGTTAGGGGCTAAGGATAGTTATTAGCTTATAGCTACTGTCCTTTCAGAAACTTCTCATTCACCCCTACACTGAGGGGCCTCCCTGATGAAGATCTCAGTGTATTTTCGGGTTTTATTTCATTCATTTGTTTATATATTTCTACATTTATAAATTCCTATATATATATATATATATATATATATATATATATATGTATATATATATATATACACTGAGTGTATATATATATATACACCGAAAATACACTGAGATCTTCATCATAACTTCTCCTATTGGTTTTTCTAATCTGTTGAACTTATATATTTATAAAATTCCTGTTAATAGATATCTATATATATATATATATTATTCGTAAAAATCTTAAAGAGTTCATTGACTTATTTTTCTTTCACATTATTGGTAAAATAAAAACTTATGTGCGTTCATGAACTTTAAATAAAAAGGGAAAAAAAAAATATCACGAATAAATTCTACGCTTACAAATATTTTTAAAGAAAAAAATTGTCTTTGAAGTTTTAAAATAAGCCTATGGAATAGAATTTTGTCTAGTACATATGTTTATTCATCTGAATAAAATACATACGTCATATCTTTGTATATTGCATTTTTGAATAACAAGAGAAGGATTCCAGAATATATTTTATGTAATATTTCACATATTTAGAGTTAAATTTGTTATTCTATACAAACAGCATGTAAGAATTATATTGTTTGTCCATGTTTTCAATTACATTTATGTCCAATAAATACGTATGATACTAATATATAAGATTCGGAAAAATAACATAAATCAAAAGTGAGAAAGTTGTTTTAAAATATAAAAATAAAATAAATTTCTTGAGTCCTGAATAATAAATTCCATGGATCAAAACACATATTAAAAATATGTATATCTCAGAAATAAATCTGTTGTTCAAAGTTGTATTTATGTTAACAAAACTACGCGAAATATACATTAAAAATGCTCTACAGTACATAACTTCCCTAGTATTGCATTTTGCAAAAATAATTTCTTTTAAAAATCAAAACAAACATATTCTATATATTGCAGAAAGATAATTTTTTTCTTTAGATTTTACCTATACAGAAAACTTCCCGATTAAAAAGTATTTCGAACACTCTAAATCTTACATTAAAAAAATCACGATATTTCGTGCCCTTTCAATATTCTGTTTCTTTGCACATACTTAGGAAGTAAAAGAGATTGATGCGAAAAGGGATAGTGGGATGGGAAATCACGTTCGTGGGGGTGGTTGAAAGCGATGAAATTTGTTGAGCGATATTGCATGTAAGGGTTGAGCGCAAAATAAATTCTTATTCGATCGTTTGAAAGAATTTATGTTGCTAAAGAGATTTAAAATATTTATTTCAAACTCGCTTTATATCGTGGGTTTCAATTTTTACTTTTTGGTAAATATATGTTCTAATACACAAAAAATTTAAGTCGAACATTACTGTATTAGTATTAAAAGTCTTAAATAAGTTTAAGGAAAAAGTTTAATTATAATACAATAATTTAATTATTACTTTTTTTTTTTCGAATTCATAAATGTTAAATAAAAATACAACGTCGTCATTTTTTAACTCTTTTCAACAAGATAAAAATATGTTTGCAACTTTGGTTCGTTTGTCTATCTGTTTGACTATCAGTCAGTCCATATGCGCTCTTATTTCCGTAAATATTTGCGCAATACAGTGAAATTGATGCAAGTTATTAGGATTTATTATAGAATGCTTCAAATTAAAAATGAAGTAACTGACACGACTCCTTTGTGCACTAAGACTCATAAGATAATTCGTAATTTGATTACATTAGGGATTATGGGAGATATATCTTTAAAACCTGTAAACAAATGATTGGTTCACAAGGCTGTATAAAATAATCAGTTAATGAGATACAAGTACTTAAAGGGTGTTCGGAAAATGATGCTTAGAATAGAGAAAAGAGTCTCTATATTTAGTGTGAAAAATCAATGAGTATGAAAAATCATGATACGATGCTTATAAAAATGTTGAAATCTTGTACTAAATGTGGGAGATGGATGCATTAATAAACGTAAATTAATCCTAAGAAGTGTGTTTTCATCGACCATTTGCCGGGCATGTTACAATGGTGGTAGGAAAGACAAGAATGTAATTATTTGAAAATTAAAGTGTAAGGCTACATTGGACCTTTATAATATATAGTAACTGAAAACAAAATATCCATTCTAAAAATAGAATAAAATAAAAATACCGGTGACGTTGCTGTTTTTCAATTTATAGCGTCTTTTAAGCTTTCTTAGATTATACCGTAAAAACTATTCTATTACAAACATAAAATTCGGCAGTTTTGTACAGAAATGCACGATAAACACGATGAAATAAACCATTTAAATGTCAAAGCATCATTATAAATGATATTTAATGTTGAAGTGGGGGCAAAATACAAAATATTTCAACTAAAAAGCTCGACAGAATCATAAACGTATTCATGACATTGTTATCATATTTTGCTAAAATAAACATCAGTTGATTTAGTTATGCAGTGTGTAAATATTTTTTTGATTTGAATTTTTTATTTCAATTATCGGTCTGCTGTATGAAATGGAAGTAATCTTTTGATGATCACCAAAAGTAATAAAGATAAAACTACAGAACTTCAGAATTGACAGTTCTAAAGTACACATAATTTTTCCAACTTTTTCTTTTTAAATTTTTAAACCGGAAGTAGGTATGTAAATCCGTTTCACAAAAGTGTTTCTCATGATTTTCTTCAAAGTTGCTATTTATAAATCATTTTAGATGTACATTAGTATGCATTAGTTTGTTAGTTCAGGAGAACTGATAGACGTCTTGTATAAATAGGTCAAGTTTAGGTTTCACAAATGCATTCCTTCAAAAATGACTGCAGGCCGCTGTTGCCCGGTCATTAGAGCATCCAACTCGTAATTGGAGGATTGCGAGTTCAGGAGAACTGATAGACGTCTTGTATAAATAGGTCAAGTTTAGGTTTCACAAATGCATGCCTTCAAAAATGACTGCGGGCCGCAGTTGCCCGGTCATTAGAGCGCCCGACTCGTAATTGGAGGATTGCGAGTTCAGGAGAACTGACAGACGTCTCGTATAAATAGGTCAAGTTTAGGTTTCACAAATGCATTCCTTCAAAAATGACTGCGGGCCGCAGTTGCCCGGTCATTAGAGCGCCCGACTCGTAATTGGAGGATTGCGAGTTCAGGAGAACTGATAGACGTCTTGTATAAGTAGGTCAAATTTAGGTTTCACAAATGCATTCCTTCAAAAATGACTGCGGGCCGCAGTTGCCCGGTCATTAGAGCGCCCGACTCGTAATTGGAGGATTGCGAGTTCAGGAGAACTGATAGACGTCTTGTATAACTAGGTCAAGTTTAGGTTTCACAAATGCATTCCTTCAAAAATGACTGCAGGCCGCTGTTGCCCGGTCATTAGAGCATCTAACTCGTAATTGGAGGATTGCGAGTTCAGGAGAACTGATAGACGTCTTGTATAAATAGGTCAAGTTTAGGTTTCACAAATGCATTCCTTCAAAAATGACTGCAGGCCGCAGTTGCCCGGTCATTAGAGCATCTAACTCGTAATTGGAGGATTGCGAGTTCAGGAGAACTGATAGACGTCTTGTATAAATAGGTCAAGTTTAGGTTTCACAAATGCATTCCTTCAAAAATGACTGCGGGCCGCAGTTGCCCGGTCATTAGAGCGCCTGACTCGTAATTGGAGGATTGCGAGTTAAGGAGAACTGATAGACGTCTTGTATAAATAGGTCAAGTTTAGGTTTCACAAATGCATTCCTTCAAAAATGACTGCGGGCCGCAGTTGCCCGGTCATTAGAGCGCCCGACTCGTAATTGGAGGATTGCGAGTTCAGGAGAACTGATAGACGTCTTGTATAACTAGGTCAAGTTTAGGTTTCACAAATGCATTCCTTCAAAAATGACTGCAGGCCGCTGTTGCCCGGTCATTAGAGCATCTAACTCGTAATTGGAGGATTGCGAGTTCAGGAGAACTGATAGACGTCTTGTATAAATAGGTCAAGTTTAGGTTTCACAAATGTATTCCTTCAAAAATGACTGCAGGCCGCAGTTGCCCGGTCATTAGAGCATCTAACTCGTAATTGGAGGATTGCGAGTTCAGGAGAACTGATAGACGTCTTGTATAAATAGGTCAAGTTTAGGTTTCACAAATGCATTCCTTCAAAAATGACTGCGGGCCGCAGTTGCCCGGTCATTAGAGCGCCCGACTCGTAATTGGAGGATTGCGAGTTAAGGAGAACTGATAGACGTCTTGTATAAATAGGTCAAGTTTAGGTTTCACAAATTCATTCCTTCAAAAATGACTGTGGGCCGCAGTTGCCCGGTCATTAGAGCGCCCGACTCGTAATTGGAGGATTGCGAGTTCAGGAGAACTGATAGACGTCTTGTATAAATAGGTCAAGTTTAGGTTTCACAAATGCATTCCTTCAAAAATGACTGCAGGCCGCTGTTGCCCGGTCATTAGAGCATCTAACTCGTAATTGGAGGATTGCGAGTTCAGGAGAACTGACAGACGTCTTGTATAAATAGGTCAAGTTTAGGTTTCACAAATGCATTCCTTCAAAAATGACTGCGGGCCGCAGTTGCCCGGTCATTAGAGCGCCCGACTCGTAATTGGAGGATTGCGAGTTCAGGAGAACTGACAGACGTCTTGTATAAATAGGTCAAGTTTAGGTTTCACAAATGCATTCCTTCAAAAATGACTGCGGGCCGCAGTTGCCCGGTCATTAGAGCGCCCGACTCGTAATTGGAGGATTGCGAGTTCAGGAGAACTGACAGACGTCTTGTATAAATAGGTCAAGTTTAGGTTTCACAAATGCATTCCTTCAAAAATGACTGCGGGCCGCAGTTGCCCGGTCATTAGAGCGCCCGACTCGTAATTGGAGGATTGCGAGTTCAGGAGAACTGATAGACGTCTTGTATAAATAAGTCAAATTTAGGTTTCACAAATGCATTCCTTCAAAAATGACTGCGTTCCGCAGTTGCCCGGTCGTTAGAGCGCCCGACTCGTAATTGGAGGATTGCGAGTTAAGGAGAACTGATAGACGTCTTGTATAAATAGGTCAAGTTTAGGTTTCACAAATGCATTCCTTCAAAAATGACTGCGGGCCGCAGTTGCCCGGTCATTAGAGCGCCCGACTCGTATTTGGAGGATTGCGAGTTCAGGAGAATTGATAGACGTCTTGTATAAATAGGTCAAGTTTAGGTTTCACAAATGCATTCCTTCAAAAATGACTGCAGGCCGCAGTTGCCCGGTCATTAGAGCGCCCGACTCGTAATTGGAGGATTGCGAGTTCAGGAGAACTGATAGACGTCTTGTATAAATAGGTCAAGTTTAGGTTTCACAAATGCATTCCTTCAAAAATGACTGCAGGCCGCAGTTGCCCGGTCATTAGAGCATCTAACTCGTAATTGGAGGATTGCGAGTTCAGGAGAACTGATAGACGTCTTGTATAAATAGGTCAAGTTTAGGTTTCAAAAATGACTGCGGGCCGCAGTTGCCCGGTCATTAGAGCGCCCGACTCGTAATTGGAGGATTGCGAGTTAAGGAGAACTGATAGACGTCTTGTATAAATAGGTCAAGTTTAGGTTTCACAAATGCATTCCTTCAAAAATGACTGCGGGCCGCAGTTGCCCGGTCATTAGAGCGCCCGACTCGTAATTGGAGGATTGCGAGTTCAGGAGAACTGATAGACGTCTTGTATAAATAGGTCAAGTTTAGGTTTCACAAATGCATTCCTTCAAAAATGACTGCAGGCCGCTGTTGCCCGGTCATTAGAGCATCTAACTCGTAATTGGAGGATTGCGAGTTCAGGAGAACTGATAGACGTCTTGTATAAATAGGTCAAGTTTAGGTTTCACAAATGCATTCCTTCAAAAATGACTGCAGGCCGCAGTTGCCCGGTCATTAGAGCGCCCGACTCGTAATTGGAGGATTGCGAGTTCAGGAGAACTGACAGACGTCTTGTATAAATAGGTCAAGTTTAGGTTTCACAAATGCATTCCTTCAAAAATGACTGCGGGCCGCAGTTGCCCGGTCATTAGAGCGCCCGACTCGTAATTGGAGGATTGCGAGTTCAGGAGAACTGATAGACGTCTTGTATAAATAAGTCAAATTTAGGTTTCACAAATGCATTCCTTCAAAAATGACTGCGTTCTGCAGTTGCCCGGTCGTTAGAGCGCCCGACTCGTAATTGGAGGATTGCGAGTTAAGGAGAACTGATAGACGTCTTGTATAAATAGGTCAAGTTTAGGTTTCACAAATGCATTCCTTCAAAAATGACTGCGGGCCGCAGTTGCCCGGTCATTAGAGCGCCCGACTCGTATTTGGAGGATTGCGAGTTCAGGAGAATTGATAGACGTCTTGTATAAATAGGTCAAGTTTAGGTTTCACAAATGCATTCCTTCAAAAATGACTGCGGGCCTGCAGTTGCCCGGTCATTAGAGCGCCCGACTCGTAATTGGAGGATTGCGAGTTCAGGAGAACTGATAGACGTCTTGTATAAATAGGTCAAGTTTAGGTTTCACAAATGCATTCCTTCAAAAATGACTGCAGGCCGCTGTTGCCCGGTCATTAGAGCATCTAACTCGTAATTGGAGGATTGCGAGTTCAGGAGAACTGATAGACGTCTTGTATAAATAGGTCAAGTTTAGGTTTCACAAATGCATTCCTTCAAAAATGACTGCAGGCCGCAGTTGCCCGGTCATTAGAGCGCCCGACTCGTAATTGGAGGATTGCGAGTTCAGGAGAACTGACAGACGTCTTGTATAAATAGGTCAAGTTTAGGTTTCACAAATGCATTCCTTCAAAAATGACTGAGAGCCGCAGTTGCCCGGTCATTAGAGCGCCCGACTCGTAATTGGAGGATTGCGAGTTCAGGAGAACTGATAGACGTCTTGTATAAATAGGTCAAATTTAGGTTTCACAAATGCATTCCTTTAAAAATGACTGCGTTCCGCAGTTGCCCGGTCGTTAGAGCGCCCGACTCGTAATTGGAGGATTGCGAGTTAAGGAGAACTGATAGACGTCTTGTATAAATAGGTCAAGTTTAGGTTTCACAAATGCATTCCTTCAAAAATGACTGCGGGCCGCAGTTGCCCGGTCATTAGAGCGCCCGACTCGTATTTGGAGGATTGCGAGTTCAGGAGAATTGATAGACGTCTTGTATAAATAGGTCAAGTTTAGGTTTCACAAATGCATTCCTTCAAAAATGACTGCGGGCCGCAGTTGCCCGGTCATTAGAGCGCCCGACTCGTAATTGGAGGATAACGAGTTCAGGAGAACTGATAGACGTCTTGTATAAATAGGTCAAGTTTAGGTTTCACAAATGCATTCCTTCAAAAATGACTGCGGGCCGCAGTTGCCCGCTTATTAGAGCGCCCGACTCGTAATTGGAGGATTGCGAGTTCAGGAGAACTGATAGACGTCTTGTATAAATAGGTCAAGTTTAGGTTTCACAAATGCATTCCTTCAAAAATGACTGCGAGCTGCAGTTGCCCGATCATTAGAGCGCCCAACTCGTAATTGGAGGATTGCGAGTTTGATACTCGAGCCGGCCGAAGACTGTTGTATACACTAATGGTAGCTGGTGCGCATAAAATCCGTCGTGGTCGCAATGTCCAGGATGTTCCTATCGAAATTATATCTCTGGGGTTCACCGAAACGGGGAGACCACCCCTTCGTGGAGTACCAAAATTGTCATGGCATGCCTGTAGATCATTCTTAGGGGACCGTCACCAACTACCTATAGTGCAGTACTAGTGCGACGACAAACTCAACCAACCAACCAAAAACGACTCAACGGATTTTCTTGAAATTTGCCCTATTAATTCCCTTTTAATATCAATTTTTATGCAGTTGTTAACTTCTGATGAGTTGAGGAGTTTCCCAAGTTTGGTGAAAATCGACAGTGGGATCGAATGTCAGTGTCAGTATTTCAAAAACCGCACTAACGATTTTCTTCCAATTTGGAACATAAACCCGTTTTTAAATGTCTTTTATCATGTATATAATTGATTATTACAAGAAAATTGACATACATACAGATTAGGTACGTCAGTTATAGGTCTCGGAAATGGGTGTTTCAAAAAAAAAAAAAAAAAAAAAAAAAAAAAAAAAGAGTTCGAGCTTCTTTTTTTTTTTTTTTTTTTTTTTTTTTGTTTCTTTTTTAACTCGATATGTTGATTCTCTACTATATGACGTTTGTATTAGTTTGCTTCTACAGGGTAATTGTTATTGATGTCTAATTTGTTAAACCAATTTTCTACTTTCCGACCACACTATTCCCCAAAACAGCATATAATATATGGAGTAGTGGGTAATGGAAATCGGTTGGTCGTTACATACCAGATTTTCTTATATATACCAGTTTTACGTGATAGCTTGAGTTTTTCCCAACAGGTTCTAACTCCAATCGATGTCAATAAAAATAAAATGTGTACAATTTTTATTTATTTATTTATTTATTTTAACGTTAAAATATTTTTTTTTTATATATAAATGCAAAATAATTAAAAAATAAATAAAATAAATTGAAAAGTTATATGTGTATTATTAAAACTTTCTGATAAATTTTACGTCATTATGGCTTTAAAATTAAAATTATAATTTAATTAGTAATCAAATATTAATTTCAATTATTAAAAGAGTCTTATACGTTTTTGTCTTGCTTTTATTTTTCTACAATCTAATGTGAATGCATATTTAGTTTATTTTAAATTGACTTTTTTTCTAACCATTATAATAAAACTGAAACAATTAAATGCTATTTGCATTTAATTTATGGCTGTATATCACGGTGTTTGGCCATGGTTTAGGTTTACTAAAAATAATTGCCAGCCAAAATACATTCTTTATTATTATTATTATTATTCATTTAAACATAGATACCATCGTAGCGATCAAAGCCTGCTAGATAAGCTGTCGCAGGGATTGTTGAGCGAAGCAAATGGGAGGGAGAGACTTCTAGTCTTTTAGAAAAAACGTCAATCATAAGATATCATTTTCCATAATTGGAAAGATTTGCGTAAATAGCACTAATGGCTCGTATACATTGACTCAAAAAAAAAAAAAAATAAAAAAAAAAATAAATACTGGTGCATTACGGTATGAGACAAGAATTCTTTAAACCATATATATTTTTATTGCGCAAATTACAATGATGCATCAGTTAAACACACATTAGCATGCATCAGTTAAACACACAAAGCATGAATTCCGTACAATATCATATGACTGACATTAATAAGTTGTTTGATGTCTCTCTGAAAATTATTCAGGAGCATTACTGAAAAATAATATAGATTTATTTTTATGTTCAAATCTTTAACAAAAATATTATTTACATGAATAAAAGTTAATTATTACGCTGCAGGTATAATTCTCTGATGTACGCCTATATAATACAAAAAATTATATCCGCAATGGGATATCACTATAATGATGGTTTCTTTAAATAAATTACACTTTTTAACTATTTAAAGGATTTTTACTATCATCCAGGTACTAAATAATATTATATATATATATATATATATATATATATTCTTCTTTATTTAACAAAATCAATCAGTCAATAATTACTTCCTTATACAAAGTATAAGGAAGTATAGTAATCCCGATTTGCGAAATGGATTTTGCATTTCACATTGCTCGAAAACGAATGATCGCTTAATGTTGCCACATCCTTAATGTTGCCACAAAATTTGAAACTTTCAGAAAAGTTCAGAACACGTTGACAATGCATTTCTTAAAATATTTTTAGCCAAATGTTTCTAATACCTGCTGCCTTCAGCAGCGTTTATGTGATTCAACATAAAATTTCTTTACCTAACTTCTCGACTAGCTAGACATTTGAAACTTTCAGACTAGATCAGAACACGGTGAAAATGCATTTTTTTAATACTTTTAGCCAACTGTTTAGGGTCCCTGCTGTCTTCCACAGCGTTACCAGTACAAATCTTGCAATCGATTTTTAACTAACATCCCGACTAGCTAGACATTTAAAACTTCCGGAAAAACTCAGAACACGGTGACAATGCATTTTTTAAATATTTTTAGCCAATTGTTTCAGGTCACGGCTGCCTTCGACAGCGTTTATATGGTTCAACAGAAAATTTATTTAACTAACTTCCCGACTAGCTAGACATTTGAAACTTTCAGAATAGTTCAGAACACGGTGAAAATGCATTTTTTTAATGCTTTTATCCAATTTTTTCGGATCCCTGCTGCCTTCGTCAGCGTTACCAGTACAAATCTTGCATCAGTTTTTAACTAACTTTCAGAAAAGCTCAGAACACGGTGATAATTCATTTTTAGGACTGAGGGCCTATTAGTCTCAGACAGCTCTTTTTGCGTTGTCATTTTCGATAGTTGGACATTTGTCGAAATCATTTTTCGATAGTTGGACATTTATCGAGATCTAAAATTTATCGAAAATATAATTGAACAATTTGAAAGCGATGTTATAATTGGGAAGGAAAAAAAAAAACTAATAGTCCTCCCTCCTAAACTAAATTCTGCTTTTGCCAGAATTTACACAAAATCTTTTCAAAATGACATTGACATGAGTCCCCCCAAGGCACAACTATGACATGAGTCCCCCCCCAAGGCCCAACTTTGACATGAGTCCCCCCCAGGCCCAACTTTGACATGAGTCCCCCCAAGGCACAACTTTGACATGAGTCCCCCCCAATGCACAACTTTGACATGAGTCCCCTCCCCAAGGCACAACTTTGACATGAGTCCCCCCCCCCAAGGCACAACTTTGACATGAGTCCCCCCCAGGCCCAACTTTGACATGAGTCCCCCCAAGGCCCAACTTTGACATGAGTCCCCCCAAGGCACAACTTTGACATGAGTCCCCCCCAATGCACAACTTTGACATGAGTCCCCTCCCCAAGGCACAACTTTGACATGAGTCCCCCCCCAAGGCACAACTTTGACATGAGTCCCCCCAAGGCCCAACTTTGACATGAGTCCCCCCCAGGCCCAACTTTGACATGAGTCCCCCCAAGGCACAATTTTATTTTTATTTATTTATTTTTTTACGTATGCATGCATTTTTTTAAAAATATTTTTAGCCAACTGTTTCGGGTCCAGTGACAATGCTTTTTAACATTATGTCTATTTCTAAAAGTGTATAAGGAATTCATGTGGTGCCCACATCAGATTTTTAAATAAATATAAATGTAATTATATTTAATGGAATGCTAAATTATGTCTATGACAGAATTTTTTTTTTTTTTTTTTTTTATTATTATTTATTCATTCATTTATTTATTTATTTATTTATTTTTTTTTTTGAGTTCTGAAATGATAAAGTTTGGTTCAAATCTATTGAAATCTATTCATGAACTTAATTAAAATTACATAATTTATTTCATTCTCTTTTTATGAAACCTTCATCCAACAAAATCATTATTTTATATTTAAAACAGAGAATTATTCAGTAATATTAAAAAGAAAAAAAAGCAGTATTTTCTAATACAAAACATATATGGGCGTCTTCATTTTACACATTAAAACATTTGTAATATTTTTTTAACCATTTTTGAAAATTGAAAAACTTTTTGAAATTTTTTAATGTGTCAGTGTTTATTTTCTTTCTCTTACTATATCTTTGTCTTTTTTAAATAATTGTCACTTAAAATAATAATGAGAAGAATAATGTGTATTTACCCCCATTGTTATTGTTAGTATGTTGAGAGACATTGAAATTTATGCCACAAAATATTTTTATATTTAATGCCAATAACAATGCGTTCAGTTTCTATTTCAAATTGTTGTGTTGAAAAAAAAATATATCTGAGTTTTTACTAAAATAAATGTGCAATACGAATGGCGTTGTCACAAAACTTAGAAATTTCAGAAGTATTTTGCTTTTAAAAGGTCGTTAACTCCTTTGACGGAAGAAATGACTTTTTCCCAGTTTCCCAGTTTAGAAAAGCATTTAAACATGCACCACCAAAAGGAAACATCTGTAAAATATCCGACATAAACACAGAGATTTAAGGAATATATATATGTCTTCTATAAAAACATTTTCAGAAAAAAGTTTGACAGAACAAAATAATCAAGCTCATTCATGAAGGAAAGAAAAAAAGAATAAAATAAAAAAAACGGGTATCTAATTTTATTTTTTTTTGAATGCATATACTTTTTACTATTGAAATTTTTAATTATTTTTTAGGGCAGTATCATATAGTACTTTATATATATTTCTAATGTATAGCTAGTTAATAATTTTGCACCTTCGAAAAAATATATAAAAAGAAAAAAAGTTTATTATTATTATTTCATTTATTTATTCTGCGAATCTTTATTTTTCAATAGATTTGAAACAAACTTAATCATTACAGGACTTAAAAAAATAAAATAATTAATTAATAAAAATTCTGTCATAGACATAATTTAGTTTAGTAAAGAAAACTATTAATTACACTTTGTAAAATTTTTATTTTTAATTTTTAATTTTTAATATTTAATTTTAGTAGTATTTAAGTATTATTATTATTATTATTATTATTATTATTATTTTAATAATTTTTTGACCGTAAAATTGGGCCATGCATTATTTTTTAAATGACTGAAAGGAATTGAAATGAAGTGTTGTCACCTAAATGTCATGCGTTAGTTATATATATTTCTAATGTATAGCTAGTTAATAATTTTGCACCTTCGAAAAAATATATAAAAAGAAAAAAAGTTTATTATTATTATTTCATTTATTTATTCTGCGAATCTTTATTTTTCAATAGATTTGAAACAAACTTAATCATTACAGGACTTAAAAAAATAAAATAATTAATTAATAAAAATTCTGTCATAGACATAATTTAGTTTAGTAAAGAAAACTATTAATTACACTTTGTAAAATTTTTATTTTTAATTTTTAATTTTTAATATTTAATTTTAGTAGTATTTAAGTATTATTATTATTATTATTATTATTATTATTATTTTAATAATTTTTTGACCGTAAAATTGGGCCATGCATTATTTTTTAAATGACTGAAAGGAATTGAAATGAAGTGTTGTCACCTAAATGTCATGCGTTAGTAATTAAAAAAAAAAAAAAAACAGATTGAACACCAGATTGAAACTAAGAGTCCTCCGTCGTAAAAAAAAAAAAAAAAAAAAAAAAAAGAAAGAAAGAAAGAAAAACCCTTGCCGGTATACGAAATGTTTATTTGAATTGATTTGAAATAAACACTTAATTTTTAGAATAAAAATTTTTTAGATAAAACATTTTTTTTTTTTTCGCACTTCATTTATGTGTGATTCTTTATCATTTATTTATGTATTAAGCCAACAAAAAGTAAAGTCATCTTTCTTGTCAGATTTTTGACGAAAATGTATCTACACACTTTTATTTTATTAGTATTAAAAATTGAAAACATAATTATTTAAAAGTAACTGAATGTTTATAAAAAAAAAAAAAAAAAAAAATCAAAGTAAATTGCTTGTTAAATTATCTTTGAAGGTATGATAGATCTAATTATGGTTAATTCTGAAACTTGTAAGTATAATTTACAGGTAACACTTCCAAAATGTAGATTTTTTAGATCAGTTCATTAATTCTTAATTCGACATATAATGCTTAACTTAAAAATAATATATATATATATATATCAATTTGTATCGCAGCATTTTTGTGTCAGTCTTACCTATAAGTTAAAATCAGTTCTATTTTTGTTGTGTTGGTATTGTTTTGTATCTATTAATTGCTAAATTTTAAGGTTAAATTTTATTTCGATATCTATCATATATATATATATATATATATATATATATATATATCAGATAATTTGGTTAAAATGGCCCATGGCCCATTGTACCTCAGCTCCTGCTGATCCATTTTATCCCATGTGGAACTCTGACAACAAATGTTTAAAAAAAATAACAAATACTTTTTTAAAATATTTTAATGCGATTAAATATATTAATAGACGATCTTAGCTCTTTATTGTGCTAAATAGCCTGTTCCAGATCATTATTCCTGAAAGACGAAAATAAAATTTTTTTTTTAACTAAAAATATTTAGTTTTGGCTACCGCAAACAAAGTTTCACGAATAAAATGGCTAAATTGTCAGTTAGGCATGAAGCTGCTAGTCAAATTTCACTATTGCAGTGCTGTTATTTATGTGCCAAAATACGAAGCATTGAAATAATTAAATAAAATAAACAGTAGGGTTGGTCCATTGTACTCCGGTCTCCCCTATGTACACATGTACGTAGTATGTGGGGAATGTATATGTCATGTATGTATGTGGGGAAATTTCTTGCTATCATATCTCTGAAACTAATAAAGATAGAACGACGAAATTTCAGAAATGAGACAAATATGTTGTACAAATCAATTTTCCAAATTTTGGTGAAAATTGGAAAATCTAAAATGGGACATCGGAAACCAGAAGTTTGACTGTAAGTCTGTACCTCAAAAACGGCTCTAGCGATTTTTTTTTTAAGTTGCTATATAAACACTCTATTAGACGTCCTTTCGAAGGATAGTGTTGGTTAGTTCAGGAAAATTGATAGGCATCTTGTATAAATATCTCACTTTCAGGTCTCGCAAATGCATTCTGTTAAAAACACGGCTGTACGGATTATTGCAAATTGGACATATTAATTCCCTTTTAAATATCCTTTTGTATGTAATTACAGTTTTCCGGTTATTAATTAAGTAGACAAAGTTTTGGTAAAAAATGACATCTCAAAAACAGCTCTAACGATTTTCTTGAAAATTGTTACATAAATCCATTTTAGATATCCTTTCTCATGTATTATGTGGTTATTGCAGGAAAATTAACAATCATCCTGCTTAGGTAGGTCAGTTTTAGATATCGGAAATTGATGTTTAAAAAAATAACTCTACATTTGTTTGTCTTATTTTTTTAACTCGCTATGTAAGCTTAGTTTTATATGTCTTTTCACGTTTATTAAGTTTCTCGTTCCGGATATATTTTAGGTTTCTATTTCGTCTGGTAAATTTTATGTCTTCCGATCACATTATCTTATCTGATCATATCTCCAAAAGAAAAAAAAATGCATATAATGCGAGTACTATTGAGCAATTTGAGTTGTGTCGTTGCTCACACCAGATTTTTTTTTTTTTTTTTTTTTTTTTTAATTAAAAATTACTATAGTTTTTTTTTTTTTTAAGCCTTGCGTGCAGGATTATGTGTAAATTATATATCACATGAACCTAAAAAAAAATTATGAACATGGTAAAATACCTTATAATTAAACTGACGAAAAATAATTTGGCTAGATACCTCTATTCTTTTGAAAACAATTATTAGATTTATCATTAAAAAATTATCACGATTTTTGACTCAGTTGCGTTTATAATTACAAATACTTTATTACTAGAAGTTTATACATTTTAATACTTTAATACTGGTTTTCTTTACGGACACTACATTTATGCTTTAACTAGATTTTCGAGGGCCACGTATTTTTGAACGGAGAAAATATCATCAAAATTTATTCATTATTTTTTATTATAAAAGTTTAAAAAATGATTACATTTAATACTTGCTATTTTTAACAGGTATAAAAAAAAAATGTTTATCTCTCTAGAAAATCTTTTATCATAATTGTACATTTCAAATTATCTTTTCTTTTCTTTCGATATAAGCCAGGATTATATGTAAATGAGTTATCACATCAACCTATAAGTATTTATGGACATGATAAAATACCCTATAATTAAAATAGCGAAAAATAATTTTACAAGATAGTTCTATTATTTTGAAAACAATTATTAGAATTATCATGAAGTATTATTACGATTTTTGGCGCAATGTTGTTCATAATTACAAACACTTTAATACTAAAATTTTGTTATTTCGTCATTTCATATGTTTATGTGTCACGTAAAATTTATTAAAACTTATTATAATTCTGGCTAACTATCACAGAAATATTGTGCGAGTAAGTTTATGTATCAGCAAAACATTCAGTCTGAGTTTTTTATTAAAAAGAATTAAATGAAAATTTTTGAATTATTTTATTAACTATAATACAGAAATAAAATCTCTTTTAACACCTGTAAGACTAACAAGTTCTGAAAGTAAATGGCTTTTGAGTAAATAAAGTTATGGTAACTTTTTTTTTTTTTATTATTTTTCTCTTTTGAATAAAGGTCGGAGTTATTTTAAGAAGAGAGAAATTTTACTAAAATAGCTTTCGAAACGAGATCCTCTACCAACTAAGCCACCTAGTGAGAATGTGATGTGTCTTCATCGCGCTAATCATGTGTGAAAATGGATTTGTTATCCCCAGGACGAATGAATAGTGGGCGGAGGGAAGCTATGTCAAAAACTTTTGAATTCTTCAAACGCACTGATAAATTTGGCATGTTTCTCCACAGATTTAATAAAGTCTATTGTTTGAGTTTATAAGCAGGTTTTTAAAATATTGAATATAAATTAGCTACATGCAGCTCTTTAAAATGGGCAAAAGTGAGTCGCCATTAGATGCATATGAGAAATCAAGTTTGTTTGTGTATATAATTTAATGGTCATCAAACTAGAGTCGCTACCTTTACTAACCACGGAATAAGTTATAGTGCTGGTGTAAAATGACGAAAAAATAAAAACATTTTCTTTATCAAAAAAGATGTTTTTTTTTTTTTTTTTTTTTTGAGAAATTAGTTACAATTTTTTGTATGCCTTAAAAATTTGTAAATTAGCATTTTTGATGAATATTTTGAAATCCGTGAACAACTTCAAATAAAAAAAAAAAAATAAATAAAAAATAAATACTCATATACATAACAATCAAACATAAAATATGCAAATATGCAAATATTGTCACAGAAATTATCTAATAAATACACGACGTAAATATTTTCGTAAATCCAATTTCTTCACAAAAATTATGAAAAAAAATATATATATATATATATACCAACTCAAAGACATATAGGTAAAACAATCAAAATCTAAAAAGGGTCCGATACAATCGAAAGTGCATTCTATGATATTCACTGACTTCATTAAAAAATTACAGTATTTTTAGGGAAAATACATAATAAAAACAACAAAAAAAAGTTAATAGCTCTGTATAGTATCTTATAAATAAGTGTAAACTTAACTTTTTCGATAACCTATTCATATCGAAACTTCGTTTTCGTACCGGCCATTCTTACCTGTATATTACATTTGATTTGTGTATAGTACTGACAAGAAAGTAATTTTTTTAAGTGTTTGAAAGAATATGATTTTTTGAATACTTTCCGAATATCATATTTCAGGCATTCTCAGATTCATGGAAGAGGAGGTAGCTACATTAAGTGATTTTATTATTATTATTATTAATATTTTATTTATTTATTTATTTTGGCATCAAAAGGAAAAACAAGTTAACTAATTTTCAAAATTAAAGTGGATTTTTTTGGAAGCTCGTTTCAAGCAATCATCTGACTGAATAACAGAAAGATATTAAAAAAGTACCCAATTTTCCCTTTAAAATTATTTAAAAGGAAAAAAAAAAAAAACACTGGATGCAACTTTCTCTTCCTGCATGAATCTTCAAAAATCACATTCTTTCACAAAATCAAAACACATCTCTTCCTCTCTAATATAATTTACCAATGCAGCATGATATGCACACACAAGTAGCCAGCGAGGAAAAGAAATCCTGATACGATTAGGTTACCAAAAATGTGTCAATACCATCAATCGATATATAATACCATCACGAATCGATATATTTCATAATAGGTGATCTATACTAAAGCTTAACCAAATGCAGTTTAGCACTTTCTTATCTAAACCCCCACAATTTATATACCACATTTAAATACATTGTACTACACAAATTGTAATAAAATTGACATTTATTATTCATATGAGAAAATTTCTTTTCTATACAATATGATATGGTGAGCGGTTACATTTACAGACTCATACAAAAATATTCAGATACATTAAGGACTATATATGGAAATAGCTGGAATTGCGTTTGCGTTAAAGTAGTTTTAGCAAATTTCAACGATGAGTTTAAGAGTGATTATGAATTCAGTTAGTGCATCTATCTGAATTTCTGTTCTTCTGTCTATTGTATGTTCACGTAAACAAAGTGAATTGAAATTGAAACAGTGCAATGAGTACGTACAGTTGGAAAGTGTTAATGTTCTATGTGAACTGCAAGTTTTTTTTTTTTTTTTTTTTTTTACTATACAGTTGAACCTCGTTAACGTGAACACTGTTAACGTGAATTACTTTTAACATGAACTGTTTTCACAATCCCTGGCGAAATGAAGATTAGTTATATGAAGATAAGTTACTGATAGCATGAACTATTGATAACATGAACAAATTTTTTATCCCCCTTGAGATTCACATTAACGAGGTTCAATTGTATATATTTTTTACAACAGGCACATTATATTTTCTAAAATAATTCACTTTCAGTAAGACACACTTTGTTCATTTTAGCGTCGTTTAAAAAATATAGCGATTCAAATAATTTATGTAAAAATGCGTGTTATCTGTATTTTTGAAAGAAAATATTACAGTTATAATAATTACAATACAAAAAAAAAATTAAAATAAATAAATAAAATAAAATAAATAAATAAAAAGCAATCAAGTTATATAACACATATTAAAATTCATTTTTTAAATACAAATATTTTTAAAAGACCATTCTTTTAAACTTAGGTAACAAATTAAAAGCACAATATTTCGATGGTCGCATTACCTAAGTTAAACTAGCTAAAAGCTGAATAGTGAAAGATTAATTGAAATTAAGAATACTGCATTACATATACTTAAAAGAAGAAAACGTTAATTTTAAAGACGATTAGGGGGAAAAAAATCCACAGTTCGCTTCGATCTATTAAATTTCATAGAAAAAAATTGCATAACTGATAATACTAGAGCAAAAAATTTGAAAATTAGAAAAAAAGAATATCACATTAAGAATCGTTTTTCATGGCTTAAGTAGCACCCTTGATGTTAAAACAACTTACTTTATCGAACTTAATTACATGTTCATTAAGTAGGGAGATAAAGCATTAGTTTAGCATTTTCTAGAAGAAGCTTAATATTAAAAGATTAGGAGTAATTTTCTAAAATTAAATTATTTATCTGCATGCACGCATTTGCGGGTCTTATTATTATTATTATTATTATTATTATTATTATTATTATTATTATTATTTATTTATTTATTTATTTATTTATTTATTTATTTATTTTTTACTTTCCGAACACTATAGTGAGGAAAGTATTGTAATCATGTCAAAAATTTGATTTCGAGATTTTGATGTTTCTATACGTTTCGAGGTCCAACGAGTCCGTTTTCACTATTTTTACGATGATGTATGTATGTGTGTGTGTATGTATGTGTGTATGTATGTGTGTATGTATATGTGTATGTCTGTGAGTGAACACGCTAGCGTCTAAACGCTTTGTTCGAATAAGCTGAAAGTTGGTACGTATATTGTAAGTCACCATAGTACGAACCCTATAGATTTTGGTGAATCTAGCACTTATAGTTTTTTTACAGGGACACAAAGAAAAATTCTTTATCATTATGGCCAAGGGACCAAAATCTTAAAAGTGCGATAGCATCTAAACGCCTTATTCAGTTGAGAAAAAACTTTATACACATATTATAGGTCACCGATACTCAATCTGTATAGATTTTGGAGAATCTAGTACTTATAGTTTTTTTACAGGGACAGAAAGAAAAATTCTTTGCCAAATTTTTAAAAGTGTGATAGCGTCTAAACGCCTTATTAATCTCAGCAAAGAATTTGTACACATGTTATAGGTCACATTTGAACCAACTGTATAGATTTTGGTGAATCTAGCACTTACAGTTTTTTTACAGGGACACAAAGAAAAATTCTTTATCTTTATGGCCTGTGAGACCAGCGATAGCATCTAAACGCCTTATTCAATTGAGCTGAAAATTTGTATGAATATTATAAATCACTGTTGCACTAACTGTAAGCATTTTGGTGAATCTAGCATTTACAGATTTTTACAGGGACACAACGAAAAATTCTTTATCATTATGATCTAAGGGCTCAAAGTTCAGTAGCGTTAAATAAAACCTCGTGTGATATATGGAGAAAAATACTCAAACACTCTGTTATGGTTTTCTCTTTTTTGTTTGTTTAGCAACTCCTCTTTCTTTATTTTATCTACAAAACTGTTAGTTACTCAATGTTCGGAAAGTCGAGTGGAGTCACTCCAGATTTTTTTTTTTTTTTTGTGGGGGGGGGGGGGGGGAGGAGGAGTTAGAATTTTATTTACAAATGCTGTATTTATTTTATAGAGTATTTTGGACATTCTTCTTTGTGTTCAATTTACTTACCTTTTCCATCGGAATGGTAGAAATTTTTTTAGGTAATAAAATGTTTCTATTCTTGTTATTAATATTATAAAGAGCTTGATATTGTATTTTATGCATGGTTCAAAACTTGGAGTTACAGTTATTTACAACTTCTACTGCGTATATTAAATACAGCTTGAAAATTGGTGTATTCATTTTAAAGAAAATGAGTGAAAGAAAGAAAAGAAATAATTAAAAAAGAAATATTATTATTACGTCAAGAATAACAAAAAAAAAAAAAAAAAAATCACAAAATAACAAAATTTAATCACTTTAAAAAAAAAGGGCAATTAAAATAAATTAGATAATATTTAATCTATATAAGTAAAGAGGAGCATCTGTGTGAGTGTGCGTCTCTTTGCTGCACACCGACGCACACAGTGCAGTCAGTGGTCTGCGCTTTGCGCTCAGATCATTGATTGCAGAGTTCCAACATTTAAAAGAGAGATAGCTTAGCTAGGACTCGGCACCTCTGCGAGCATGAGCCTAATCACGATTTTTTTTAAATTTCGAACTGGAATTATTATTATTATTATTATTATGCTACGTATATCTTTGTGTGCACCTTGAAGTGACAAAACTTGACAGAGGGACCACTTGGTCTCTGCAGGTATGATTATATAATATATTTAATTCTATTCATTAACTTTTTGTTACCCGTCTGATTATGCGCGCTCAGGTGCTCAAGGTATTTATAGCAGATCACAAGACTTCGCACCGGGCTTTCCGGACTTAAAGAAGGTGCACTTCAGCTCGAGTTTTTGATTTTCGAATTTGATTATTTTTCAATTACTTTGTTTCAGTTTTATCCATTGATTTTTCCATTACTCTTCTGTCTATGTGCATTCTGGCTACTGATCTCAGAACTTCCAAACTACACATAGGACTAGTTTAGACCTAGCAGGGATGCACCTAATATCTTTTTGATTTTGGAATTTGATTAATTTTTTTTTCGATTTTATCCACTGATTTTTTCTGTTACCTGTCTGCCTGTGTACACTCTGGCGATCAAGAGACACTGATTGCTAAGATACAAAACTTTGTAGAGGTAGCTTGAATTCTACAGAAATGCAACCTATTGCGATTTTTTTTTTTTCGAATTTGAATTGGAATTTGAATGTGAATTTTTATTTATTTTTTTCTATTTTTTCTTCTTATTTTATCTGTCCGTCTGTGTGCACTCTATTGGTCAGGATATTCGTCGCAGAACTATAAAACATTGCAAAAGAGTATCTCGGACTTCGCCAGGATGCAACTCATCAATATTGTTTCTATTATCGAATTGGGAATTTTTAAAATAATTCTTACCTATCTTATTTATCTATTTTTCTATTATCAGCCTGTCTGTGGGCATTGTGACCTACGGCCACTGCAAAACAGTGTTGGAAAATTTAACAGAGGATTACGTTGACCCTATGGGGTGTACTTACATAAAGATTTTACAATTTTTTTATACTAAATTTTTACAATTATTCTTTTGTATATTTTATATAGTGATTTTTCTGTCCTCTGTCTGTTTTCGGGCGCTTTGAGCACACACTACTGATTGCAAAGCTACAAAATTTGGTAGAGATGTATCTTGAACATGTAGAGATGTACATCATTGATATATATGTATATACATTAATTTTATATAAGATTTTTTTTTTTTTTACTTGAAAATTAAATTTTATTTTAACAAAAGTATTATTAAATTTTATTTTAACAACATCATTTATTATAAGATAACGATATATATATATATATATATATATATATAAGTTTTTATATTAATGACACTTCAGATGTTGTAAAATATATTAAAATAATTCTTATCGTTTGTTCAGTAATAAACAGTAATAACTTAGTCTCAAGCAAAGATATAAACTAAAACATACAAGCTTTCTTTTATATATCTTAATATATTTTTTATATTTTAGAGCAAAATAAAATGCATATGATTAATTACATGAACCACCCTTTGAACGTAAAGTAAATGTCTTAACTCAAATAAAATAAGTTAATATCCACTTATAATTCTTTCAATTAATATTTCATATATTTGTAAAAATGAATTTGAAAAATGTAAAAAATATCCATGCATAATATTTAAGATTTTGTTCAACTTTATATTTATACATTGGTTTAAATGTAAAAAGGGTGTTGTTTTTAATATAACTGATAAGTTAATATTGTATATTTATTTGATTGCCAATTTCACCTGTAATTGAAAAGAAAATTAACATAGTTTTATTATAGTAATAGAATGGTAACCAATCCATGAGCTAATAGATAAGTCCTAATATGTGCCTATATTACCATTCATTTGGGTAGTCCCTCATGAGTGTTTCATTCACTTACTGTAATTTTCAGAAACACACATCTCAGTGTGTTAGATGATATTTGAGTCATTAAAGCATTCTGCATAACTATGATTAAATAAAATGCTTTTGATGTACTTTGATGTATCTTTTCAATTATGTGAGATAATATTATGCTAAATTACTGAACGTGCAATTCATTTAACTGATATAACTATGATTTTTGTTAATTATATTTATTTTAGAAGGTTGAGATAATATATCTATATTGTTATTTTAATTTTTCAATAACACGAATTAAAAACCGAATCTGATATAAACGGGTGGAAGGGGAGAAGGACGTAATTTGTAAACCACTATACGTGTATATGAATATATGAGTAAAAAAGATAAAAATGTGCGCAGAAAGCAAAGAATAACTTAAAAAAAAACAAAAAAAATTGCAGAATCAGATCTTTTGAAGAAACGGGAAAATCGACTGACATCTGTTTTTTCTTTTCCATTTTTCTTTTCTATTTTCTTTTCTTTTCTTTCTTTCTTTCTTTTTTTTTTTTTTTTTTTTTTTTTGCCACATATATATGCAGTTCCTTTTTTTAAGGGTATTTCGTTAAGAAGGATACGAAATGTAGTTAAGTCAAAAGCATAATCAATTGTGTTTATTAAGTGGGTATATTTCTATGTGAAGATTTTTTTTTTTAATCTGCGAAAGTTATAACCCACGAAAGTCATTTTGATCATTATAATAATAAAACATCATTAATTATTATATATTTTTAAATTGTACAAAACAGCAATGTGAAAATACAAATCGTTTTATAAATAATTACATTTCTTATTCAAATAATAATCATAATACCCTTTTAAGTTATATATTTACCAATTTCAGTAAACTATTTAAATAGTCTGATGTGATATTCATAGAATTTTCTCTTACCTTATGTTTCATTGCTATAAAGACATATATCAGGTTAGGGGTAAGATGACAAATACTGTATATGAATCCTCTTTTATTTGATTATATATATACATATATATATATATATATATATATATATATATTTATTTATTTAAATATTACGACAGCTTTCATTTGAAATATAGTCAGAGGGAAGCTACCGCCTTCCTCGAACCCCTTCTCCGTTTAATTACAATACTCGCACCATATAATTATAAAAATAATAAAAAATCTAAGCTTTTATTAAAATAAAAGTTCATTCCAAATTATTAAGACAACTTTCAGCTGCAAAATGACTGAAACATACGAATCTTGTTAAGTCTTTCAAATGACAATATAAGCTTCAATATGTCAAATTTGAATTTACTGTAATTATTATTTGTAATATAGTCTGTTGACAGCAGACATAAATCAACTTCTGAAAATTTGATTTCTGCATTCACAGGATCTCGAAACATTACATTATACAATTTCAAAAAATAGTTCGTTTAATGTATGGGTATGGGTATGGGTATGGGGAATAACTTTTCATTCCTTTATTTTAATTGATTATTATTATTATTTTTTTTTTTCCATTGCAGTTTTCTTCGACTTAATAAATGAAACAAAGCACTTTCATAAATTATATCCAATAGGAAAGAATGTTTTCGCTATATTTTGTGCATCTTTATATAATATATATGTATATAGCACTAGGCGAGACGTATGTATATATGTATGTATATGTATATGTATATGTATATGTATATATGTATATAGCTATGTATATAGCACTTTGTGTACTTAAATAAAGTCCTACTTTCAAAACGCATAGTTTCATATCACGCGATTCTAATATATATCTAATATATTCAAATATATTCAAATAATATATATATATTCAATGCATTTCTAATATATTCAAATTACTATAATTAGTCATGCAAACGAATGATGAATAATTTCAATACCACAATCTACACAAACCACGCTTTTATGCCTAATAAAAAATACATGCTCATTTTTTTTGTTTTTATTTGGGCAATTCTCTAAAAGGTATTTTGCCTATAGATGTAATGTATTTAAATTATCTTGAATATCTCTGTACTGGAATCATTTGCTTGATCTCAATGGATACTTTACTGTAGCATTACTGTTTGCTAGAAATTTAGTGTACTGATTTTGAACCTCCTACTACTATTTGTTCTTGAGATATGCGGATAACAGACACGCAGACCGACCGTAAACAACATGATTTTTGGGTTTAGATTACCCCAAAACGTGCAAATATTATACAAAAGTTTATTTCAAAAATTTTACTCTTAAAAAAACTCCCTCTCTCTTACATGGATAAGAGAAAGTAAAAATTAGCGAAGGTTAAACCTCAATTTCTTTTCTGTTAAATGTATATTTTATCATATAAATGATTTTAAAGAATAAAGAACTTCTTCTTTTTCTTTTTAAATATGTTAGCTTGTTGAATATGCTTCAGTTTTTTTTCTGCTAACTCATTCGATACGTAGACAAAATCTTTGCCAATGAGGAGAAATCGAACTGTTCTTTTTTTTTATCATTCTAAATTCTCCCTCTCCTTGTATTCTTCAGTTTTCTTCAAGATATTACCCTCTGCAGATAAAATTTGATTTTCTCTGAGATTTATTCTTCAAATGTGAATGCTCTTTGAATGTTTTAAATAAATTTCGAGATATATTCTCCAGTTTAATGTATTTTTGATTCAAAAATAATATTTCCATAATATTTCAAAATCACTTTTCGAATCGCAAACTGTTTTTGGATAATAACATTCTATTGATTTTTGTTAAATCATAAATGTGAAAAGCAGACGCTCTGACAGCAAAGATGCTATATCTCTTTTTGAATTAATTTCGGGTTAAAAACCTATCAAATATTATGGATATTTTTGAAAAACTAAAGTAAAGTTTGGTGCATTAAAAAGAAAATAAAGTAATTCATAAGTAAGTAAAAATTTTAGGCTATACAATTATATATACTATCTTACGCTAATTATTTATTTTTTCACAGTAATGTTTAAATAAAAAAATTATAAAATGTAGCATACCATAATTCAACATTGAGACGAAAAGTTGTTTTCTTTTATGACAACTAGGGGGCTCTGACCCCTGCTCGCTTCGCTCACCAACCCCCGAGGGAGGCTTCGCCTCCCCCCAACTCACTTTACTTATTAACACATGCAGAGCTCTGTCCCCCTATTCGCAGTTTTCTTTCACCGAAAAGGAATATTAATAGCGCATATTACAAGAAAAAAGCAGGAAATTATTATTGAAATCCTCATATTCAATGTCAAATTGAAATATATAACATTTATATATTTTTTTAATAAAAAGAAATTCATAATATCTAGACCATTTTCCATTACAGCTTTAGTATATGACCCTTTTTATTTGTGTTTTACAACCTTAGATCCGGACCGAGGTACCCCTTCGTAATTGGAAGATTGCGGGTTCGGTTCTCGAGCCGGCCAAAAACCGTCGTGTACACTTATGCTGGCTGGTGCACGTAAAATATGTCGTGGCAGCAATATCCTCCATGTTCCCATCAAAATTATACCTCTGGGGGCCACTGAAGCGGGGGACCATCCCCTTCGTGTAGGACCAAAATTGTGGTGGCATGTCTCAGGAACATCTGTAGGGGTGGGTCCCAGACCGTTGCCAATTATCCATAACGCAGTAATAGTGCGACGTATAACACAACCTACCTAATTATCTACCTACCTACAACCATGGCTCATATTTTAATTTCCCCTTTAAAAAAATCAATTTTCTAGAAGTAGAGAAAAAATGTTGTTATTTATTTTCTTTCTTTTTTATATCTATGGTTTCGGGCCGCGGCACACTTGTCTGTAATGCGCCGAGCACGTAATTGGAAGATTGCCGATTCGATACTTGAGCCTGCCAAAGACCGTCGTGTACACTAATCGTGGCTGGTGCACATAAAATCTTTCGTGACCGCAAAGTTCTCCATGTTCCCACCCACACTATATCTCTGGGGATCACCAAAGCCCCAGGGGGAGGGGGGGGGGGGTTCCCTTCCGATAATGATCAAAATTGTGATGGCATGTGACCGGAACATCTCTAGGGGTGCTTCCCAGACCGTCGCCAATTACCCATAGCGCAGTACTGGTGCGATGTTAAATCGAGCCTACCTACCTACCTACGTACAACCATGGATCATATTTTAATTTTTCCGTGTAAAATGACTTCATGACAGAAGAACAACGTCCCTGGGAGAAACTTTCTTCAAAATGGCAAATATAGTACCTTCATAAACTTGCCGTTTTTAGTTAATAACTTCTTTAAATAAAACTATAGAAATTTCTAAGCAGCTGAAATGTCTTCCTTGGAGTATTCGGAACTCATTGATACCTCTCATGACGCGAATGACCCTGCCCTCCGCTAGACGATGCTGTCGCAGACAAAAAAAAAAAAAAAAAAAAAAAAATTGACGCCAGTGACAGTAACTTTTTTTTAATATATAGAGCTATACAAATTGTCATAGATTTAGATTATTAAAACTTTTACACAAAAATATAACATAAAATAAGTTATTGACTTATACGCTTATCATATAACAATGCTTAATAAATGCTTAATATTGCTAAACATAATATATATATATATTGTTTTCCTATTTCCCCTCCGTTCATGTAACATCTCGGGATCATAGTAGTATATATATGATTGTTTCCTTAGTCGTAGTATGTTGAAATGTATTATTAATTTTTTTCCTTTTCTTTACGATTCTGGTTTCATTGTTAGTAAAGATGTTACATTCCTTAGCCACAGTTAATGTTAAAACATTTTTTACTTTCTCTAACCTATTTATATATATGATAGAGAGAATATCGTTTTCGGGTCAATCTTTTGAAATTGATTTCTACAATAAAACATTTTGAGGTCTCTTGAATCCGAAAATCATGTTTTGCGGTTGGTCTGTGTGTGTGTTTGTTATCACCATATCTCAAGAACAGATAGTAGCAGGAAGTCCAATTTCAGCATTCTAAATTTTTATAACTAGCAGGCTTTACCCGCTTCGCTGGTCACTAAATTTAAAGAAAACTCTTTTCTATATAGCTTTATAAAAATAAATAAAACAAAATACTGAAATTGCTCAAAAGCTTGCTTTAGATCTCTGCTGCCTTCGGCAGCGACTTGGTCATCCGCTAAAACTCGGGCGCCTGTCACTATTACCTGTGACATTGGTTTACCAATCGGATTCCATTTAGGTGCTTGTTAGATAACAGTTTCGAAAAAGATAGTATCGAAAATTTGAAGTATCCCTTTTATATTTCAATCCCAGTTACACATGAACAACACTATACGTGGTGCACATAATATTTGCTTTTACTTTATTTCCTGTGTTTATTTTGTTTATCCGATCAACCGTAAAATGACAGCAATTTGACGCCTTGTATTACAATATGCTATGACCGGCTACGTTCGTCGCATGAGACAATTTTTGTGGTTATATATAATTCAGGTTTGTAAACCTGATCATAGTACAGCCTTAATACAGTTAGTTCTCTTTGGTGACTTTTGAATTTTTGTCACCATTTTAGACTTAATCTCTTGTAACACTAAGACTTAATCCCTTGTAACAATATGCTATGAGCGCTATTTCTGCCGTGTTTTAGACAACTAATCTTTTTATGGTTATATATATTTCCCATTAAACATATTTTTATTTTTATTTATTTATTTAAATATTAATTTGAATTCATAAAATATTTCTGTTTGGCAGCGTGCAAGTGCAGTCACACACAGAGTCTCATTTATTTGTATGATAAATTAGTATAGCGATTAGTATATATATATATAAAAAAGGATGAGGTAAACATTATCGTGCTGCATAACTTTATCATGTTCCTCCATTAGAGGCTTTTGAATTTTTGTCGCTGTATTAGAGATGGATTTTTTTTTTTTTTTTTTAATGAAAAGGGGAAGACTATTTTGCTAATAATTTTATCAGACACCTTTTTGTTTATATATACGAATCCTTCATATTCTGTTTATATTTTTATAATGGTTTTTAGGTTTAAAATAGTGCTTGTTGAAACAATTTCCTATCTTTAAAACTGCCTTTTTTCTATAAACTTTCTGTAAAAAAAAATCATTTATGTCACTACTATTTAGGTTTATTATTTTTTTTTTCTTTTTGTAATACTTTATAATTTTTATTTAAAATATTAATTTAAAATATATTTAAAATATTTTTTAAATATATTTTAAAATATTTATTTAAAATATATTTAAATTATCTATTTAAAAAAACTTTTAAAACCCAAATTCTTAATATATCGTATCACATAAATCTTTTCAAAGTGAGAATAAAATTTAATAATAATAAAAAAAAAATTGACTTTTTTGTTTATTAACCAAAATTGATGAAATTTGAACTGCAAGTTGGTCTTGTGTTGTGCAGGCTGTACATTATATGTTTGTGTTCGTGAGAAAAAAAAAAAATAAATAAATAAAACTGCATTTTTTATTCCCATTTCAAAAACATGTGACTTAATGAGAAGCAGATTTTTTTTTTTTTTTTTTCTCCCCAAACGGTTTCCATACAATCTTCTGCTGTTGCATCCCAGAATTCATACTTTAGTTAATTTTAAATAATATAATTGTCCGATCGATGAGCTGTTTAATCCGTCGGATTAAAAAAACTGCCTATTTCATTTGGTACCTTATTTGCAACGATACGACTGGTATTTTTAATTTATTTTCTAATTTTTCTAATTTATTTTCCTCATTTTAAGTACATGTACTTTTTTTTAATTCTGTCAAACAAAAAAAGAAATAATCTGGTGTGTCACTCACACGACTTTCTCTTACCTGAAATTTAATACTATAAATACAGGTTGCATATTAAAAAGGTAAGATAACGAGTACTGTTATGTAAACCTGTATTAAACAATTCATATTAGGCTTCTGAGGAGTTTTATATGATAATTAGTTCTGTGTGAGGGGGGCGGTAGCCCCCTCAACCCCCCGTTTCATTATTGCACCTACATTTATATAGAATTTAATTCTGTTATTAAAAAATAATTCTGTTTTTAAAAAATAATTTGTTAAAATTATTATGAAAAAAAAATTATCTTTTATGATAATGCTGACGATTTCCATATTAGAGAAGTAGTATAACACCAAATATCCAAAAAAAAAGTCCATTTTATTCTCAATATTAAAAAAAAAAAAAAAAAAAAAAAAAAAAAAAAAAAAATGCGATTTTTTTTTTTTTTTTTTTGTTTTTTTTTGTTTTTTTTTCGTTAAAAGTAAAAAAAATCGATAACTTTGCTTTAAATTATCGCAGATCGATGGTTCAACCATTCGTTTTAAAGGTATTGGCGAGCTCTTTTGAAAGATACCCATCATGAAAATTTACTCCCCTCGAGGGGGGACTTCCCCCCAGGGGGGGAGGTGAGGCTCCTACTTACACAATTTTTTTTTCCCAGTTAAGTATCTCTATCACAAAAAAACATATATTCGTTTCATCTGGTTTAGTGCAGTCTATAGACGTTAAACTCTACTTTCCTGCAATTTCCTCCATAGACGTAATGTATTAGAATTCTCTTGATTGTCCCTGTACACGAACCATTTGCTTGATCTTAAAGAAAATCTTACTGCAGCATCCCTATATGATACACATTTAGAATACCAAGTTTGAACTTTCTGCCCTAATTTGTTTTTGAGATATGCGGATAACAGACAGACACACAGTCACACACACAGACACACACACACAGTCTCGTATTAGGTGGAAAGCGAGGACTGTATGTATTGCCTATCAAACCGAGGACTTCTCAAAAAATATTAATACAAATAAAAAATTAGTGTCGAATGTAATATTTTGAAATAAAATTTCAAAATATCCTATTACTTTTTAATGCACCTGCAAACGAGGACTTGTTATACACACTGTGTGTAATCCGAATGTCATTACATACAATCAACCGAGGACTTTGTATACGGACAGTCAATCGAGGACTTAGTAAAACGACAATCAACCGAGGACTTTGAAAGCATACAGTCAACCGTGGACTTGAACACACACACAGTCAACCGAGGACTTAGTAAAAGGACAATCAACCGAGGACTTTGCAAACATACAGTCAACCGAGGACTTGAACACACACAAAATTTCAACCGAGGACTTTACATGCTGCCCCCCCCCCCGAGGTGGAGGAATCGTTTGCAGATACTTTCGAAAAAATAAAATTATTTAGGGGGGGGGGGGGGCAGAGGGCCAAATAAAAAAATAGAGATAAAACTTTGAAAATTGGCAATAATATATGTATATACATATATATATATTTTTTTTTTGGGGGGGGGAGGGCGTGAAGATTAGTTTGCCAATACTTTCGAAAGTCTAAAGTTATTAGGTTTAGGGGGAGATAAGGGGAGGATTTTTTAAGATTAGGTTACAGTCTTTATTTATTTATTTATTTATTTATTTATTTTTTTTTAAGGGTAAAAGTGTTTTAAAGGGTAAAGATTTTATTGTGGTTACTTTGAAAAGTGTAAAATTATTAGGGGACAGATAAGGGGGGAGGGAATTTTTTTAGAGAGATGCAGCTTTAAAAAATTGTATTTGTAAGTTTTCAGAGGTTAGGAGTCGATTGCGAATAATTTCGAAAGTACAAAATTATTAGGGGAGCAGAAGAGGTGGAGTAAATTTTTAAAAATAGAGATACAGGCTTTGAAATTTCGTATCATCGAGTTTTGTGTATAACAAATAGATTGTGAATCTTTGGAAAGTGTAAATTTAGAAGGGGGGCAGATGGGGTTGAGGGATCAAAAATTTTAAAGTAGAGATAAAATCTTGAAAATTTATATTATTATGTTTTTGTGGGTAACAGATAGATTGCGGATACTTTGGAAAGTGTAAAATTATTGGGAAGGCAGATGGAGAGCAAATATTTTTTTATGGGGATGCAGCTTTAAAAATTTGTATTTTTGGGTTTTGAAAAGTTAGGAGTCGTTTGTAGATAATTTCGAAAGTGCAAAATTATTAGGGGGGCAGATGAAGAAGGGACAGGTGGAGGAGACCAATTTTTTAAAATTAGGGATACAACTTTGAAACTTTGTATCATCGAGTTTTTGGAATGTTTCAGAAAATATCAATACAAATAAAAAATTAGTATCGAATGTATTCAATCTATTAGTAAATGTTTTTAATACACCTGCAAACGAGGACTTGTTATACACACTGTGTAATCCGAATGTCGTTACATACAATCAACCGAGGACTTTGTATACGGACAGTCAACCGAGGACTTAGTAAAAGGACAATCAACCAAGGACTTTGCAAACATACAGTCAACAGTCAACCGAGGACTTGAACACACACACAGTCAACCGAGGACTTTGCAAACATACAGTCAACCGAGGACTTTAACACACACACAGTCAACCGAGGACTTTAACACACACACAGTCAACCGAGGACTTTGCAAACATACAGTCAACCGAGGACTTGAGCACACACACAGTCAACCGAGGACTTTAAATGCACGGGATGGGGGGAAGGGGAGTTGGAATCATTTGCAGATACTTTCGAAAAAGTAAAATTATTTAGGGGAGGGGCAGAGGGCAAAATAAGAAATAGAGATAAAGGTTTCAAAATTGGCATTAAGATGTTTTTGGGGATGAGTAATAGTTTGCCGATACTTTCGAAAAAGTAAAGTTATTAGGCTTAGGGGGAGGTAAGGGGAGGATTTTTTAAGACTAGCTTACAGTCTTTATTTATTTATTTTATTTTATTTTATTTTATTTTATTTTATTTTTTTTTAGGTTTTAAAGGGTAAAGATTTTATTGTGGATACTTTGGAAAGTGTAAAATTATTAGGGTAAATTGTATTTATAAGTTTTGGGGTCTTAGGAGTCGATTGCGGATGACTTCCGCGCAAATTTAAAAAAATAGAGATACTCACTTGGTATCATCGAGTGTTTGGGGATAACAAATATATTGCGAATACTTTGGAAAGTGTAAAGTTATAAGAGGGCAGATGAGGGGGAGGAGTTTTAACATAGAGATAAAGCCATGAAAGTTGTTATTAGGATTTTAGGGTAACAAATACATTGCGGATACTTTGGAACGTTTAAAATTATTAGGGGGCAAATGGTGGGGGGGGGAGACTTTTTTAAATAGAGTTGAAGCTTTAAAAATTGGTAATAATAGTTTTTGGGAGTTTAGGAGTCGATTGCGGATAATTTCGAAAGAGCAAAATTATTACAGGGACAGATTAGATGGAGGAGACAAATTTTTAAAAAGAGAGATACAGTCTTGAAACATGATATCGTCAGGTTTTTCAGGGTAATAAATAAATTGTGAATACTATGGAAAGTGTAAAATTATAAGGGGACAGATTGGGGGAGGGGGGGGGCAAAAATTTTACATAGAGATAAAAGTCTTGAAAATTGTTATTATTAGGTTTTGGGGGGTAAGAGAAAGATTGCGAATAGTACTTTCTAAAGTGTAAAGTAATTAGGAGGAGGGGGAGCAGATGGAGGGCAAAATGTTTTAATGGAAATTCAGATTTTTAAATTAGCACTTTTAGGTTCTGGGATGGTAGGAGTCGATTGTCGAAAGCTCAAAATTATTAGGGGACAAGTATTTTTTTTTTTTTTATTGTATATATATATATATATAAAGGTCATTACTTTTTTTCTTTATTCTAACAGATAGCGCTCATTCCTCTAAAACTTGTTCTTTTGAATCCATGAAACACTTCTTTTTTTACATGATACTTTTTAATTGCGAATTTACATAACTCAAATTAATCTCTGTAATAAAATAAAGTTTAATTTTAGTTTTAAATTTAACTTTTAACTTTCAGGTTTATTAGTTAAAAATTAGAAGAAACTATATAAGCTAAAATTTAAACTAAAGAAAAGTTTAAAAAAAGAAAAAAAAAAAGCATAAAGCATTTTAACAAATTTTTTATTTTTATTTAGATTGCAATGGGAGGCGGAAAAAATCGCACCGGAAAAAATCGCACGGAAGAAATCGCACCGGAAAAAATCGCACTTGGAAAAAATCGCACTTGGAAAATATCGCACCGGAAAAAATCACACAGGAAAAAATCGCACTCGGAAACAATCGCACTCGGAAAAAATTGCACTGGAAAAAATTGCACAGAAAATAAAACTATATCACAGAACTTATTTCTAAATAGCTGTGTAACATATATATACATATAAAGCAGTGTTGGGCATAATTGATTAAAAAGTAATTGAATTACAATTCAATTACAATTAAATTATAATTATTTTACTGTCAATCGATTATTAAGTAACTGATTACAAATAAATTGGATAAGTAAGTCAAGTTATTGAATAAGTAATTCAATTTATTTGTAATCAAGTGCTTTTTAATTGATTGACAGTAAAATAATTGTAATTTAATTGTAATTCAATTGTAATTCAATTACTTTTTAATCAATTATGCCCAACACTGATATAAAGAGAGAGGGTATTTTATGAAGCAGTTATTTTGTTTCTTTTATTTGAGGTCTGCAATCTTGCAAATTCTCATTTTGTCTGTGCGCAGTAAAAATGGCTGCAGTTAGAATAGTAATCGGGAGGAGGGGGGGGGAGAAATGATACCAGAAAGAATGGCTACGGTAAAAATAGAATTTAGTTAAAATGTAAACGGTAAAAATGGCAACCGGAAAGTATGGCAACAAGAAAAAATGGCAACGATAAATATATAAAAAAAAGGGTAACAAAATAAAGTAAAACGAAAAAGGATAATTTGAGAATTCTTACTAGCGAATTTTATGCTAAAATATCTCAAGAGTAAAATATATTTCACCTTTGGTACTGATAACATTTTTCGCCGTCAGATATAAATGTGTATATATATATATATTTTTTTTTTTTTTTCCCCAAGGGGCTTTGAATATTAGAATCATTCATTTTCCAAAATTTTTCAGTCTTAAAGAAGGAATTTTAGCCTTTATTAATATATTTATTCACGTGTTCAATATTTGTGTGATTTTATATCAATGTTAGTTATTTAAAAAAAAAAAAAAAAAAGAATAAATTAAAATAAGTAAATAAAAATTAAAAAATTAATGGTTAAATAAAAAAAAAATAAATAAATAAAGAGTTGAGGATGGGAGGAGATTGGATGCTAATTTTATTTTTTGAGCATGGATAAACAGAAATCCTTCTTTGTGTAGACAATGAGGGAATTAGGAAGGAAATGTTTTTCCTAGAAGCGTTCTCCAGTTTTTTCTTTCATCAGGTAATGTCATTGAGTTACCCTCTCCTATTCCAACCCAGGACTATAGAATACAAGGGCTAGGTCATCCCTTTGAAGATGTGCTTGCCGCCTTGTGACTGACTTTTTCCCCAACCGGATATCTTGTGACGTCACTAGAAACACGCTTCCCGAAAGCGAAATGTTTTGGACACTGGGCAGTTGTTTTGTTCTTTGTCTCATTGTGGAAAAACCATGAAGACAGAGAGAAAACACACACTTATTGAATTTATCATGCTTCGATTCTCAACTGTTTTATTTTACAATTTATGTTTTTAAATGCCTAATGTTTTTAAATGCTACCTTGTGCAGTTGCTACGTTTAGTAATACGCATCGTAACACAAAAGAGAAAACGTATGATTCTTCATATATTTCCACAAAAGAATGAAAATTTATGTAAAGAATGGATGCGAATATGCCAGAAGAAGGATTCAGTAAATATTAAAAAAAAAAAAAAAAAAAAAAAAAATGCAAGTGTCTGTAATGACCATTTTTCACAAAAGGATTATATTGACCTGGTAGCATTTTGAACACACAGGCATTAACACATACACACAATAGGAAACCTTAAACTTAATTTCGGCCAATTTTTTATAAATTTTATTTACATTATTTATTGTAAGTAAATAATTTTACTTAAAATTTCAATTTCTCGTACTTTATGTCATAGTAAGAATTTACGATATTTGTTACGAAAATATTTAAATTCCTCTGATTCCTCCAATCGTACAGTAGGTAACAAAAGTGTACGAACGCTAGCAAAAATTCACATTTAAAAAAAGTCCACTTCATACGGTTTTGTTAAATAAATCCTTGTCGAATCCTCTTCTTAGTCAGTCTAAGAACATGATTCGATAAGGATTTATTTAACAGAACCGTATGAGGTGTACTTTTTTATACATAGGAATTTTTGCTAGCGTTCGGACACTTTTGTTAACGACTGTACATTTGATAAAATTTCATATTAATTTTACGTAAATTAAAATATCCTTTTTCATTCAATTAAACAAACATTTAATGAAAATAAAATAAAAATTATAGTAGAAGGCACCTGTGACTGTCCATATAATTTTTAAAAAATATATATCATAGCCACGGAAGTAATTAAAGTAAAAAAAGGTTTAAAATTAACGTAGTAACTGTTGCTAAGAAACACAACTTCATATTTTGATGATGAGAATCAGTTTCTTTTAAACATTTTTGCATAAAAGAAAATTTTATATTTTTGCATAAATTTTGCATTAAAGGAAAAAAAAAATACACTATCGGGTGTTGATGTTTATGTTAAGGCCTATTGTCTGCACTAGGGGCCTGAGCCCAAGGAAGGAGATGCCCTAGATGGAAGCCTTACAAAGGGGTTCTAGCACGTAATTTTTCGAGTTTCGGAGAAAACCACGAAAAACTCTGAATGGCTAAGTCGACGAGTGCAATCTGGGATTGAACACAGTACTTCCCGTCTTGCAGCTTCGAGGGCAGAATTTCTCAGCCACTAGTGGGAGGCTATAATTTTAGAAACAACAGGACAATTTTTTTCAGACAGACAAAAAGGTGGATTTTTTTTTTTTTTTTTTTTAAAGACCTCCTTGAATAAAGCTGAATGTCGGGCAAGGCAATATCTGGTATTAAACAAGATAAAATAATATAAATAAAGCTTTCTTGTCTAAAACTAAATTGTATTTAGCACAGACTCTTTTTCTTTTTTCGTTTCTTTTCTTTTTTTAATGGAAAAAAAAAATGATAAATAATAACAAAAAATAAATAAATAAAATCGTTGGGAAAGTTATTATTTGTAGCAACTACTGTTGCAATCTAAAAAGTCAGTTGTTATACTTAATTTACAAAATAAATAAAATTAAAAATAAATAAAAAAGTTACTTCTGTTTTTTTTTTTTTTTTTTAACTTAAAATCCTTTATTAATTGTTATGTATGTATGTACTTTTTTTATGTTTATACAATAGGTCTAAAAAATGTGTTTTCCCATGGCATATCTATTCATTTTCCCGAAATTTGATCGGACTGGTCCATTTATTTATATGAATGCCGTAAAATTATGCCACTTTTACCGAAATTTTGATTTAATGAATGATGATTGTAAATTTATTAAACCATAAATGATTACACCAGATTTCACATTTTCAAAAATCTTATGTTAATTATGCTGGTGTTAAAACTTTACTTAAAAAAAAAAAAATTATAATTATAGAAAGTAACCTAACGCATAATTGCTTCATTTGAATTTCAGTAGCATTCATCTCCATGAATTTTCTATTTAAAATAACCAAATAAGCCTGGGCAAAAAAAAAAAAAAAAAAAAAAAAAAAAATCAAAATTATTTTAAAATAATACCTGCATTTTCATTATATATTTGAAATTCATGTTTTATTTAAAAAAATTTTTTTGCTTTTTGATGCATATGGTATTTTTTAATCTTGAAATGCATAAAAAAGCCAACATTTCATACAAATCTAATTTCAACTTCTGTCTATAAAACATTTAAAATATGCTTGCTTTTCAGTACCGCATCGTTTTAGCAAAATTTTATTAAAATTTGTTCCCGTTAGTGATATTTTGATAATCAAAAAATATTTTTTCTTTTGCATTTAATGATTTCAATATTAACTATGAAAAACCATGGCTTGCTAATATTTTTAACAGCGCTCCCTATTCCAACCAATTTGATTCAATCAATAAAATAAAAAATATATTTAAAAGGAATTAAATACATGAAAACAAATAAATTTTAATCGGATTAGTCCTTTCTACTATATACTACCATTCCCCCCCCCCCGATAAATAATGTAAATTAAAAGGGGGGGGGGGAGGAAGGAAAAGATTTTTCTTTTAAAGAGATTAAAAAAGAAAATATTTATATATATATATATATAAAACGAAAAATAAAAAGTTGTTATACTATAAAAATTATAGATAAACATAACTGTTATAAGTTTTTTAATTTAATATACTTAACTTTTTCTGTTACATTATCATTTTATTTTCAATAAATATAATAAATTAAAAAGATAAAAAAAAATTTCGCTTTCAAATGAATGTATTAATTAAAAAATAAATAGCGTAATAGCAATTGCTAAGGTACTCAGACGATTACAATGGTAAAATAAATTTATGAAAAATGAAACGTTGAAGCCAATATTTAAAATTGAAAATTAATAATAATAATAATAATTAAAAAATTCAAATTCGAAAAAAGGTGGATGAGGTGCACACTTACAGGTTCCCAAGTATCGATATGCAAGTTTTGTAGCTGTGCAGTTGGCAGTGTGAGCAGTAGAGAGCAGACAGTCACGCACACACATACACTTCTCTTTATTTATATAAATAATTTTTTATATGTTTTTTTTTTTTTTTTTTTTTTTTTAACTTATAAATATTATACCAATTTCACCACCTAACTAAAATTTTAATTTACCAGCAGCCAAATTATTATTATAACCGAATAAATATTGTACAATAATGAAACCAGAATCATTCAAAGAAAATTTTCAAAATAAAATTCATGGTAGACGACACAGTTTTCATACATCCACAGGCAGTACAGTTTTAGTAAAGGACCCCCATGACGCCTTTTAACTTTTTATCGCCAGGAGTGCAATGCCATTTTATTTACTTTGGCGTAATTTTGTGTTAAAAAAAAAAAAAAAAAAAAAAAAAAAAAATCCTAATTTGATTATACGTTTTATGATTGCGTCAATTTATGATGATGATTTATATTCTGTATATATCTTTAAAATAAGAAACAATGCAAAGATTCTGAAGAAATAACTTTTAAAAATACATTTTACATAAAATAATGTCATCATACAAATGTCGTCATGTTTTCTTATTAGAACATTGAGCTGAATCCGCGTGCTTAAATATTGTTAATTTTTAAATATTTTTTATCCTCGCGTATTTTATTAATTTCACCGCTATCGTATCGTTTCGACAAAAATTAATTGAAATTGGTCCACGTTAGAGAAATATTATATAGATTATTATTATTATGTGCTGTTTTGTGTAATTATTGTGCACTGCTATTTTTCTCCTTATCTAAAATAAACGCTAATTTTATGCATTATTAAAATTAATTTCTTTTGAAGCTTCATAACTTTATAATTTTTACATGTATAGGTGAAAAATTAATCAGTGGAAAAGAAGTAAATCGCATACAAATTTTTTTTTTTTAACTTTATAAATTTTAAATTGAAAGAGGAAAAAAAAAAAAGAAGAAGAAGAAAAGGAACAAGATTTATTTATTGACATTTTATAATGAATAAATTCGTCTGTTTTTATATGAATCATATGTGTTGTTATTTTCATTTTAACATTTTAATTATTTCATAATTAATAACTGAGTAGTTGGCATTATTTTTTTAACAGAAAAAAGAGAAATCTAAAAGCTTCCTGACTTTGAATTCAAATCTTCTTCACATATGGTGTTAGAAAGGTTTGCGAAAAAACTCCCCTAAGGCCCTAAGTAATAAATTGTGCTTGTTGACAGTTGTTAAGCTGAAACGGATGCCTCGATAATTAGAGCTAATGGTTTTCTAGCACATATGAAAGAAGAGGAGCGCCATTTTCTCTCGGAATCCCGAACAAGAAATATCTTTTTACAGATCTTAACAGATGTCCAGCCTATACTTATTTGCCTGCGTCTTTGCAGAGATAAGAATTCTAAAGTTTGTCCCAGTACCTTTTTCGATTATATAAAATCCATCTACATTCTTTACATTACAGGTGGTAAGAAGCTGAGTACTTACTTCTTCATTCAACTCGTCACATGAATGTTCGAATGCATATCAAAAGTCGGAATTTAAAAAATGAAGAGAAATAAAGTATAAGAATAGCACGAATAATTTCTTTAGTATGATAAGGTATGCCTTTTTCAAAAGATAGTCATGGACGATATTTGAATGAGAAGAGGAATAAGCAAAATTTAATAAACAATGTTGATTCTTACAAGAGCAGAATTATACAAATGAAATTTCATGTAAATATATACATATATATATACATGCACTCTTAATTATTATTTATTTCATAAAATAAAAATTAAGAATACGCATAATATTATTAATTAAAACATTACATAGATTGAATAATTTTATTTTTTAAATAGTAGTATTTAATGAATTATTACGCATTTATTGAAAATAACAAATAAATTTTATAATAAAACATCGACAGAAAAATTAGAATAATCACAATTTGGCTGCATATCTTTAGTATCATTTACCTTTGCTTAACTTAGATAGGAATACAAATATAATCCTTACTGATTCTATAACATACACAGGAGTTAGGGATTAATTACAAAATATATTTAATAATCATATCAAGTTCAATTTGTCTGTGAGCATTAAATGTAGCATAATGAATTAAATTAAGTTTATATATGTAAATACATATAATTAGGATGAAAATAAAAAGAAAAATATTTTTTTAATGAAATTTAAAATAATTAAAAATTGAACAACAAATAAATAAGGACTGAAGTAAAAAGTTCGTTAATTTTAGAAAACTGCAAAATAATTTATAACAAATTTTTACATCGTATATCCATGCATCTTTATATTAAATTGAATAGAAAAAAATTTCGACTATACTTGTACAAAATGGATATAAAAACTTAAAACAGAATAAATGAACGGCTTAAAACAATTATTTACTGTGTGTTCATGTAAATATACAACTATATAATGCCCCATGCCGATACTTCTCTTTATATCAAGCTTGTTGTTTTCTGATATTTACTGTTTTAAATTAATTTATAAATAAAAATAATTTCTCTCTCTCGCTGAAGGAAAAAAAAAAAGTGCATTGTCGTTACCACAAAACTTTCTTCTATATTTTCCCATAAAAATTGGCCCAGAGCAAATTATTTATTAAAATTCCATGATGAATGGGGTCCATTTTCATCTCAGAGAAGTATAACATGAAATGTTCAGTAGGAATCAACTATGTGCCGATATCAGAATTTTTTTTTTTTTTTTTTTTTTTTTTTTTACTGAACAAAATCAATAAAGGATCATTTTAAGTTTCAATATTATTATATATATATATATATTATTCCAGTATTTGTTCGTTCCTAAGGGCCCAAAGATTCACAATTTTGCATTTTTGGCCAAAATTACCCCATTTTCAGAGACTTGACCTACTTTTTTTTATGTGAGCGCAAAGGAGCAATGCTTTCTTATCGAAATATATTATGAAGTATACTATGATGTAAATTATATATAAAGATAAAAGTGTTGCTCCAATTCGTTCATGTAAAAAGAAAAAAAAAAAAGATAAAATTTGAAAGAAAAACACAACACTAATTACAGCATATACATTGCGTAAGCTACCACTTCACAGTGGTTTAAAAGAGATGAAACTGATGAAATCAAATTTATTAAATCAAATTCCGTTTAAAACTCACTTTCTTAAACTTTTTTTTTTTTTTTTTTTTTTTTTTTTTTAAATATTTAAGTGTTTTATCAGTTGATAGTGTGATTTTAATAAATTGTACTTCTTCCTCCCATTGTTTAATGGTGTTTTCCAATGCCTGCGGCTTATTCTGTCGAGGTATCTACATGATAGATCAGATATTTCTGCCTAAAGGTTGTATGAGTGAGTAATGGCCAATGATTGTCGGCCGAGATAGCTCAGTTGGTAGAGCGTTGACCTTATAAATCAAAGATCCGTGGTTCGACTCCCGGTCCAGGCATTATTTTCACTCAGTTGGAAAAATGAATTAAAAAAATATGATTTTCTTCCCAATCAGTTGATTGTGTGATTTTAATAAATTGTATTTATTCCTCTCATTGTTTAATGGTGTTTTCCATTACCTGCAGCTTATTCTGTCGAGCTATCCATATGATAGACCAGCTGTTTCTTCCTAAAGGTTGTCTGAGTGAGTAGTGCCCATCGGTTGTCGGCTGGATAGCTCAGTTGGTAGATCATTGACCTTGTAAGTCAAAAATCCGTGGTTCGACTACCGGTCCAGGCATTATTTTCACTCAGTTGGAAAAATGAATTAAAAAAATATGATTTTCTTCCCAATCAGTTGATTGTGTGATTTTAATAAATTGTATTTATTCCTCTCATTGTTTAATGGTGTTTTCCATTACCTGCAGCTTATTCTGTCGAGCTATTCATATGATAGACCAGCTGTTTCTGCCTAAAGGTTGTCTGAGTGAGTAGTGCCCATCGGTTGTCGGCTGGATAGCTCAGTTGGTAGAGCGTTGACCTTGTAAGTCAAAGATCCGTGGTTCGACTACCGGTCCAGGCATTATTTTCACTCAGTTGGAAAAATGAATTAAAAAAATATGATTTTCTTCCCAATCAGTTGATTGTGTGATTTTAATAAATTGTATTTATTCCTCTCATTGTTTAATGGTGTTTTTCATTACCTGCAGCTTATTCTGTCGAGCTATCCATATGATAGACCAGCTGTTTCTGCCTAAAGGTTGTCTGAGTGAGTAGTGCCCATCGGTTGTCGGCTGGATAGCTCAGTTGGTAGGGCGTTGACCTTGTAAGTCAAAGATCCGTGGTTCGACTACCGGTCCAGGCAATATTTTCACTCAGTTGGAAAAATGAATTAAAAAAATATGATTTTCTTCCCAATCAGTTGATTGTGTGATTTTAATAAATTGTATTTATTCCTCTCATTGTTTAATGGTGTTTTCCATTACCTGCAGCTTATTCTGACGAGCTATTCATATGATAGACCAGCTGTTTCTGCCTAAAGGTTGTCTGAGTGAGTAGTGCCCATCGGTTGTCGGGTGGATAGCTCAGTTGGTAGAGCGTTGACCTTGTAAGTCAAAGATCCGAGGTTCGACTACCGGTCCAGGCATTATTTTCACCCAGTTGGAAAAATGAATTAAAAAAATATGATTTTCTTCCCAATCAGTTAATTGTGTGATTTTAATAAATTGAGACAGTATTAATCGTAGCACAACTCCACAGACCACGAAATTTCAATTTAGAAATTTTTTGTTCAAAAATCCATCAACCGTGAATATTTATTTAAAATTGGTTGGAGTGTAAAGGTTGTTTAAATTTTTCGTAAACCATTTTTGTGAAAAATGCGAGAGCCGGGAATCGAACCCGGGCCCTTCCGCTTAACGCGCGAATTCTCTTCCACGGAGCCACTGTTAACCAACCTAGCATTTCTCACATAACAACCGTTAGCAAGATCACCGTCTCTGCAAAAGCAGGTGTAACAGGTAAGACAATTAGTCGTTGTACAACTCCATAGACCACGAAATTTCAATTCAGAAATTTTTTGTTCACGAATTTATCAACCGTGAACATTAATTTAAAATAGCTTGTTGTGTAAACGTTGCTTAAATTTTCATAAATCAACTATGTGAAAAAATGCCTAGTCAGTCAGTGTGTCTCAGTGAAAGAGCATCCGCGCGTTAAGCAGAAGGGCCCGGGTTCGATTCCCGGCTCTGGCATTTTTCTCATAGTTGGTTTATGAAAAATTTAATCAACCTTTACACTCCTACCTATTTTAAAACTCCAACCACTTTTCACAATAGCTGCTTGTAAAAGGTATGTTTTCAAAATTATTTAAGGGGTTCTAAGGGGGAGAGAAAAGAAGAATGATGTTATGATATGAAAAACATTATTTCGTTTTTCTCTGCACCTTTATCGCTAAATATTTTCGAAGCATACGTGTATTTTGCAAGTAGCAATTGTAAAAAATGCGAAAAAAAGGCACTTTTCTTAATTTCTACTTGTAAAACACATGTCATGCTAAACATCAACAACAGCGTTAGTTTTTTATTTCTACATGGGCGAAGGAAGGAGGCAAAATGGACATATTAAAGAAGAATTTCTTTTTTGAATCACTTTCATACAGATTTACATTGAATTTTTGGGTACAAACTTAGGAAAAGAAAGAGACTGATACTTTTTATAAAACATTACAGTAAGAATTACGTAAGCAATATTTCTGAAAAGTTTCATTAGATCGACAACAGGGTAGTAAAAATATATATTCTTTCTATGTGTCCCCTAGCCCTCACCAGATAGTGTAACCCTCTCTGCAATTTTTGATAAACAATAAGAGATATTTATATACAATTTAATATAAATATAAAGCATAGTGATATTAAAATAATCATTTTCCCTCATCATCTTCCCCCTTCTAGGTATATGTAATACTCTTTGAAATTTTTCATTAAAAGTAGGTGATAGTTGCTGAAATTTTAGTTAAAATTGGCAACATTGAGATATTTTTGCAATCATTCCCCCTTCCCCCCCCAGCCCTTCAAGATATATATGACAATCAATGTAAATTTTCCTAAACATTCAACGATATTTATAAAAAAAAATTATTAAAACGCAAAATAAAGGGATATTAACCCATTTTCGGCCAAGAACAGAAATTTTGTAAAATGTGGTATTATTTTCATTGAAATATGTTTAAATCACATTCATTAAGACACAAAAAATATTTCATGCATGAAAAAAGTTATTTTATTTAAGAAATAAAATGGTGCATATTAAATGAAATAAATTGAAATAAAAAATAAATTTAAACAAAATTTTAAGTTTTTTCCATGGCATTTGTTTTATTCTTATTTTATTTACGGAACTTACAAATTTAATTCATTATAAAAACATACATGATTAATCTTAAATCGAATAATTATAGATTTTCAAAATGCTGAATTTGTCAATAATCGTTTAAAGTTAGAAAACTAGCGTATATTGAAAATTTCTCAACAGAAAGTGTTTAATCCAATTCAATTACTAATATTTTGTAGATGTTTTCAGAACCTTTAAAAATAACAATAAAATAAAATTTATACGTGACAGTGATAACAGAAAAATATTTATTGAAGTGGTGCGTTTACGCATCTATGGCAGAAATTGGATTAAACATTCATTTTCTCTCCTTCAGTACTCCTGCCCCCCCCCCCCTCCCCAAGAAATATTTAACCCCATTATAAATTTTCATGAACCGTAAGTGATATTTGCTGAAAATGACCATGAAAAATTGGTTATAAGTGTTGTTTAAAAGGATTCTTTCCTTTTTTATCCCCCCCCCCACACACACACATTTTTCCCCTTTTTCTAGAATATATAACTTTCACTATTATTTTAGTAAAAAGTATGTGATAAGCCTTGCAAAATTTCGTATAAATAGGTAGCATGATGATATAAAAAACACATTTTTTAACTTCCCCATTACCAACTACCCCACTCCCAAAATATATGTAACACTCACTGTTTTTTTTTTTTTTTTTTTTTTTTTAAATCGATATTAAGGTAGTTTAAAAAAGAATATATTTTATTTCCATCTGAACCCCCCTTACCTCCCACAAATGTATAATACATTCACTGTGATCTTCATTAAAAGTAAGTGATAGTTATAGAATCTCCTTATATTATTAAGATTTGTGCGCATCTGTTTATGTGTGTCTCTGTGAAAAACGCGTTGTAATGGGTTTGTCTCCGGCTCTAATGATCGCAGCGTCATGATACGGATCCCGGAAAAAAGGGCACCGGAAAAAAGGGCACGGAAAAAGGGCACCGGAAAAAAGGGCACCCGGAAAAAAGGGCACTGGAAAAAAGGGCACCGGAAAAAAGGGCACCCGGAAAAAAGGGCACCGGAAAAAAGGGCACTTTTTCAATTCGCAAATCGCAAAATAATAAATATCAAATAATGATATATAAAAATGACTTTCAAATTACACATTTAGAAATTTCAATTGATTTGGTACAACCTTAATATAGTACATACCTCGGGGAAGATGGGGGGAGGGGGAGGGGCGCAGGAGCAGATCGAAAAAAAACAACAATTGTTTTTACATAAACTCTTACCGATTTTAATGAAACTTTGTATAATCACGTACAATTTGTGAAAAAATTATTGTAAGTGTCAGGCAAACTTTGGGGGAGGGGGGTGCAGAGGAAAATACTAAAATTATCTTTTATATCACAGTTTTACCTACTTTAATGATATATTCTATAACTATCACTAACATTTTATGAAGATCACAGTGAGTGTATTATATACCTGGGGGGGAGCAAGGGGGGCAGATAAAAATAAAATATATTCTTCTTTAAATTACTTTATTATTGATTAAATTTTTTTTTGTACAATCACGTATAATTTATTAAAAATTTACAGTAAGTATCAGACATACTTTGTGTGTGTGTGTGTGTGGGGGGTAAACAAGGGGGGGGAGAGGAAAATAAAGTGATTCTTTATATCATCATTTTAGCAATTTTAATGATATATTCTATAACTACCACTTAATTTTCATGAAGATTACAATGAGTGCATTATATACCTGGGGGGGGGCAATGGGGAACCGATGGAAATAAAATATATTCTTCTTTAAACTACACTATTATCGATTTAAACAAAAACTTTGTATAGTAGAATACAATTTGTGAAAAAAAAACACAGTAAGGTCAGACATACTTGGGGGGGGGGTTAAAGAGAGGGGGGGACAGAGGAAAATAAAATATTTTTTTATATCACCATTTTACCGATTTTAATGACATATTCTATAACTATCACTTGCTGGTATCACTAAAATGGTAATATAAAAATTCAATTTATTTTCCTCTGCCCCCTCCTAACCGCCCCCCCCTCCAAGTATGTTTGACACATATTGTAATTTTTTCATAAAATATGTGTAATCATACAAATTTTTTTTTAATCGATAATAGGATAGTTTAAAGAAGAATATATTTTATTTTCATCTGCTCCCCCTTGCCCCCCCTCCCAGATATATAATACACTCACTATTATCTTCATAAAAGTTAAGTGATAGTTATAAAATGTATCATTAATTCGGTAAAATGGTGATATAAAAAAATCATTTTGTTTTCCCGTCCCCCCCCCCCAAAAAAAAAAAAAAATGTCTGACACTTACTGTAATTTTTTCACAAATTATACGTGATTATACGGTTTTTTGAATCGATAAAAGGGTAGTTTAAAGAAGAATGAAATCTATTTCCATATCCCCCCTTGCCCTCCCCCCCCCCAGTATATAATGCACTCATTGTGATCTTCATAAAAAGTAAGTGATAATTATAGAATATATCATTAAATCGGTAAAACGGTGCTATAAAAGATAATTTTATTTTCCTCTGCCCCCCCCCTCTTTAACCCCCCCCCCCCAAGTTTGCCTGCCACTTACTGTCATTTTTTTCACAAATTGTACGAGATTATATAAAGTTTCATTAAAGTCTGTAAGAGTTTTTGTAAAAACAATTATTTTCTTTCGATCTGCTCCTGCCCCCCTCCCCCCTCTTCCCCGAGATATATACTAAATGAATGTTGTACCAAATCAATTGAAATTTCTAAAAATGTAGTTTGAAAGTCATTTTTTAAATTCATTATTTGATGTTTATTATTTTGCGATTTGCGAATTGGAAAAGTGCCCTTTTTTCCGGTGCCCTTTTTTCCGGGTGCCCTTTTTTCCAGTGCCCTTTTTTCCGGTGCCCTTTTTTCCGGGTGCCCTTTTTTCCGGTGCCCTTTCTTCCGTGCCCTTTTTTCCGGTGCCCTTTTTTCCGGGATCCTCATGATACCGGTGCCATTAGACGCAGAAATTCTTCATCTCGACGTATTCACTAATTGTTAATTGATGCGACCCCCTGATGCGAGTTTTTATCGGATCAGAAATGATTTTTTTTTTCTTTTCTTAAGACTAAAAGTTACTGTTAGTGATTCATTAATTATAGTAATTCATTTAAAAATACTGACCCGCTAGCGGGCGAAGCTCGCTAGTATATCATTAAAATCTGTAAAATAGTGACATAAAAAAAATAATTTTTATTTTACTCTGCCTCCCACTCCCCCAAAAGTACGTCTGACACTTGCTGTAATTTTTTCACAAATTGTATGTGATTATACAAAGTTTCATAAAAATCGGTAAGAAGGTGATATAAAAACAATTATTTTCTTTCGATCTTGTTCTAGCTCCCCACCCCTTTCCCCAGGTATATACTAAATTAAATGTTGTACCAAATCAATTTAAATCCCTAAAAATGTAATTTGAAAGTCCTTCTGTAAATGCATTATTTGATATTTATTGTTTTACAATATGCGGATTGTAAAAGTGCCCTTTTTCCGGTGCCCTTTTTTCCAGTGCCCTTTCTTTCGGTGTCCTTTTTCCGGGATACAGGGAAAAGAGCGTCTGTGTTAACTTGTAACAAAAGAATATAAAATGGTAAATTGTTGCATTTTCGGCTAAAAAATACTTTATTCTTGATAAATCAAATGGCTTTAACAGTTATTGGTACGATATGAGAAAAATGAAAAACAGAGCTGAGGTCTTTTAAAAGCAGATATGGATCAGACATTTTAAAGGCAAATATACGATGATCTGGAGAGAGTAGTTTTACGTAAAAGGTAGGATTAATTTAGTACGTTTTGCAGATTACTATAAACACCAAGAGAATACCCACAAATTTGGAATTTGGAATTCTAATGACTTTTGTTAGATTTTAGAGAGAGAAGGGGTAATATTGTTTCAACATGACCGAAACTTTTGTTCTACATCTAAACCAGTAAAAAATGGTTTCAAGAAATAAGTTTCCGCATTTTTACCTTTACCTTGACCTAAAAAGATGACGAACTTATATATATATATATATATATATAAGAAGAAAAAGAACAGAAGTCCCCTTACAACTGTGAACTGAAAATAATAATAAAAATAATACTATTAATAATAAAGGAAAAATAAATAAAGACCTTATTTTCGATTTTTTTCAGATCAAAAAATAAAATAAAAATTAAATTAAATAAATAAATAAAAATAAAATAAATAAATAAAATTATAAAATTATAAAATTAAATAAATAAATAAAACTTTATGAATGTCTTCTAATAATGTAATTGAAATTAATACAAAATGTAATAAAGAAGCACCACAAAACTGGCGTTGTAAAAATTATTACTTACAAACTTTGAATAAACACCATAAAATGCAATAAACTCGCAACAATTGTTTCGGGTCGAAAAAACACACGACCCTTCATCAGGCGAATAAAGTAAGCACGAGTGCTGCAGTCAAAGCTATTGCATTTTATGGTGTTTATTCAAAGTTTGTAAGTAATAATACAAAATGTATTTAACTCAATAATAGTTATTATCAGTATCCAGTTAAAGTAGAAAAACTGATGGTCTGAAAATTATGAGAACCAATGGAGTAATGCGTTACTTCAAGTATGCAAAAATATGCTTCAGGTTTAGTGCAGTGTTGTGCCCGAATGCGTTCTTTTGAACGCGTTCATGAGTTTAGCTCAAAATTTTTGAGTTTTGAGTTGAACTTCGCTCGTTTTTTAAATTATAAACTTGAGTTGAGCAAAGTTCGTTTTTTCTTTTTTTTTTTTTTCGCGAATTTGAGCGAAAAAAAATATTTCAAGCTCAAACTCATAATAACTCAATTTTTTGTGAAATTTTTTTTTTTCGATCTTAGTAATTACATAACGTGGCCGGAATAGGAGACGTTTGCCCTTCCTCCCCCTCCAAGCATTTTAAACATTAAATTTATAAAAAAATTCTATTGAATATAGATATTTTTGTTTCCAGTTCTGATTTCCTTATCATTTACGATTCTTTTTTTTTTTTTTTTTTTTTTTCGTTAAATAAATAGTATGTATGCTTCCTACAAAATAAGGAATTGGTATTTTAATTTGCTAATTCCAATTTGTGCAACCTGTTTGAAGTATTTACGTAACATAACGTGTTTAATGTTTACATTGCACAGTAAAATAAATAAATTTTCGTTAGAAAGCCCATGCTTAAATCTTGTAGCCTTTCAAAATATAAAACTTTCCGAAAAAGTTTCCCTGAGATCCTGCTCTCAAATCTGTTAGACGCGAAGTGCGGGGTTCGATTCCAAATTGTGCCTATCCTCTTAGCCATTCGGAACTTTTCTCCTAAACTTGCTTAAATACAGGCTAAGCTCCTTTGAAAGGCTTCCCCGGAAGCTATTGCACTCCACCAAGGCCTTCATTGTCAATCGTCCTCCAACTTAAGGCACACAATGGAGCACGCACACACTTAAAAATATAACTTAAATATGTATTTTGTTTTACGAGTCTGTCCCCTTAGTAACAGATTTAGACGAAAGCGCACTTTCAATATAATTTTATTTAACATTAAATGCTGACTTATATATATGTAACGAAAATTCAGAGTTTAAATAATGGCATGGCTATTATTCGTAACTAATTAGAGCTTTAAATATATATATATATTTACATAGTATTTATCTACATCTATACTTATTTAAATGGAAAACTTTTGTCTTAAATGAACAAACAATAAATTTGTAGTGATTGTGGTGTGTGTGTGCCCCAACCAAAATTAGTTGTTGGCTCTCTTCTGTTTTTCCTTTTTATTACTAATCATGAAAAATTAGTCTTGTATTATCCTTTGGTTTTTATTTTATTTTCTTCTTTATTTATTTATTTATTTATTTTATTTTTTTTTTTTTTTAATGTGATTTTTATGATGTTTCTTTCTTTCTTTCTTTTTTTTTTTTTAAGTTGTAAACTTCTTGTAGTATTGCATCTTTAAATGTACCTAAAAGTTAATTTCAAGTACACTGAAGAATGTAAATAAGATGAAGATAACTTTAAAAATTATGGTTAAAATTATCCCCCGCAAAACGGCGGATAAATTTAACATATATTACTGATTCATAGCAGTTGGAAATAATTGATTAGATATTACTGTTAGTAACAAAAATAAAAAACGAATTGTCTTCTACCCGAAATATCATTCAAGATTTATTTTCATATATTTTCTTTTTATGAACACAGAATGATAGATATCAGAACTGTGTAAATTTGTTTTTTTGCTCTCGTGTAACTTTTAATGATTCTACTTCTAGATATGAGATTTTCCAAGAAAATTACTCTGTATGTTTCCTGGACATTAGACAAGCTCTTTTGCCCAGCTATATTTCCCGGGGGCCACACAACACAACACAATATCAGTTCTATTTGTTCTCTCGCGCGGCCCTGATATTCTCCATTTTTCTTTCAAAAAAGGCGGGAATTCGGTCATTCTCTATGGTCCTACCTGCAGCATGGGAGGTAGTGAGTGACTTGTTATGTTGTTATTCTAAACCTTGACTCCAGCAGTGACAGTAACAAAGACATACAATCATTTAGTTTAGTATTAATTGTTTTTAAAACTGAAAGCTACGAGAGAGAGAAATGTTAAAGCAGAAACAGTTTTATTTTACTTTTTAGAAGAGCATTTAAAATTTTAAGTTTACAATTTATAAGTGCAGTTAATGATAATATGACAAATTAATAAAATTTAAAATTAATTGAACATTACAATATTTTTACAGATTATTACAATTTATTTTAATGAATAATTATTATATATGAATTCATATATTTTTTAATTACAGTATTTATCTAAATGTAATTAACTATACGATATAAATGAACATGAAAGGTAATTTTTATACAAAATCTTACCTAACCCTGCACTTTTCAATGTGCAATCTTTTAATTACAATTTATACTTCTTTTAAAGTGCAATAATTACCTCACCATTTCAAAAATATTGCTTTCATTTGAATTTTTCAAGTGACCATATATACTATTCAAGTCTAAATATTTTTAATTTTGAGACGCAACTTTTAATTTCTAATATTTTAAAAGCAGATTTGCTACATTTGAGAGACAAAAATAATATGTTAAAGTTTTTTGCTGACAGATTAATTAAAATTTTATCCCTGTACTTCTAAACGATGTGATATTGAAGACAAAGTTTCAATTAAATGGTGTTGTTAAAGATGTATGTAAAGGTAAAATTTTAGAAAAATTTCTTTTCCACTTTTTCCTATATTACAAGAAAAAACGAATTGAATTAGAAAAAAGTTTCAGCAACCATATTTTTATTAAATTTAGACATATTTGGAACATGCAAAACACAATTTTACTTTTTCTAAGAAAGCTTCGTCTTTCTGTGTATGGTAAAAATAAAATGGTCTCTTTAATTAGAAATAATTTACTAATTTCACGGAAGTTCTTGTAGAGCTGAAACATAAATATTAAATGATATTGATTAGATTTTGATGCATATCACTTGATAGACAACGCTTATGTGCCATGTTTTTTTTTTTTTTTTTTTTTTTTTTTACCTATTATTTTTGCGGTTTTCTTTTGGTACTTAAAAAATAAAAGCACACGAAATTTGATATACACAGAATGTTATAATAAAGAAATGAATATTAATATTTTTGAAGTAGATCTTCTCATAGGTGAGCTGCCGAAGCGTTTTACTAATAGATTTCTTTGACTACTTTATATTAAATTTTAAGAGATGGAATTGTAAAAACTTCAGATGAGATTTAATGGTGTTGCTATTATATATATATATATATATATATATATATATATATATATATATATATATATGACAAAAGAAGTAATGCAGTTTTGTAAATAAAATATGAATTTATAACATCGATTTGTTGACTTAACGTTGCACTGTATCTGAGCATTTGGATATGCATAGCTAGCTACTCAAGGTCAAGAAAAGGGTTGCATATTTTGAATCGCCCCAGCCGCTTCGCTTCAAACATATGCTATGCCACTGGCTCTTGATAACGGAATTTGTCTCCTGGTCAATTCTTTTCAATCAGTTTTTGAAGAGTAAAAACTAGAAAACAAATAAGAAGTTTGACATTGTAAAACTATTCTCAAAATTGAGGTGTCCTCTATTCGGAGGTGTCCACTATATAAAGTTTTGCTGTAATTTTCTTAATTTATCAAATTAAATTAACAAAAATCTTTCTGTTAATTAAGAAACATTTAACAAAAATATAAGTTATTTAAGAAAGTGTTCGTAGAGAGGGGGAAAATCTTTAGAAAAAATGTATAAAAATTGACATAAAAATGATTCTTTAAAGAATTTCGTTGTTTTTGAAAAGGAATTTTAATCGAGCAGATTTTTTTTTTTTTTTTTTTTCTTTTTTCAAATATGAATTTAAGCTCAAACTTAAACTAACTCCTTCTTTAGACATTGAACTTCACTTTAAATTAGTTCTTTTTTTTTTTTTTTTCCCCGTGAGTTTACACAACACTGCACTGGTTATCTCACGTATCAAGCTTTGTACAGTTTTATGCCCCAGAAATTGAGGTATAGCCTTCCATTTTTCTGGAAAGTTTGCTGTATAATAGGTTACTTTTTGGTTGATATGAATCCAAACTAAATCCGCATAATGTCTCATAATAGCCGTCTCATATATCAGCATCTGTTTAATTATACGTAATGTAACCTTAGATATAACCGTCCCTTAAATTACAGAAATCACTCGATAGCAGCGACATCAGTTACACGGATGAGACCGAAAGTTTATAAGCATTAATTTAAGTTGAAGTTTATTTACATATAAATTTATATGCAATTCTCTGCAGTAGTTCCTGATATATAGCCATCTCAAAAAATGCATAAATTGCTATAAAACAGCGAAACCTATTAAACTATTGGAACAAAATATTGATAAAAACTAATGTCAAGATGCAATTACATATTATATGCAATTCTGAGCAGCAGTTAACGAAAAATGGCTTTTCCTCAAATTGTAAAAATCGCTCTAAAGCAGTGCCACCTATTGAGCGATGGACACCAAAAGTCGCTAGGCACTAATTTAGATCGAAGTGCATATACTAATAAATTTATATTCAATTTTGTTCAGTTAGTTCTTGAGATACAGTTACCACGATTTTTTTTTTTTATCTCAGGAGGTCATTTTACATAAGAATATGCTGAAATGGTGTCAGAGGCAATTTTCATGCCGAGCAGTGTAATTTCTGATGTTTTCAAAGTAGCGTGTTTATAGTTAATGGTGTTTATCCCCGCATCGAAACTGATATTTAAAAGCTGTACTTACATCTTTTCTATAAAAATACTTGTTTTCATGCATGTTTAAGTGAAATTTAGCCCTATTTTCCCATGTTAAGAAAATCGTAAATTTCGAATAAATTCAGAAGTTTTTTAATTAGGATGTTGCAAAGGAATAGGGTTCTGACCATTGTCATAAATAATATTTTAAAACTGGTCTGACCTTTCTGCGATCATTTGTTCCTGAGATATCGTGTACACAGTCTAACATACTAACACACTATACCGAACTAACAAACTAACAGACATCCTACAGACGGACACCATACACATTTTGATATTTTCGAATTCCTCATATCTGAAAATGTGTTTAAAAAAAAGGGGGGGGGTCAAAAAATTTCACGATTAACCAAGTTTCACATACTATGGGGAACTTAAAAATAATGAAAGCAATATTTTATTATACATAAAGGGGGAATCGATTAAAGTTTGAAATGAATTAATTCTGGTTCTTTAAACAAGTAGTCGGCTGATTGATTGCATTTTTAATTAGTTTTGACATTTTATATGATTTTATTTGAAGAATAAATGAATTTCTCTATATGTTTTATTATTATTGCTACTTAGTTCAATTTAAAGACATATATATAAATACTATATTGAATGAATATTCAGCTTGTAGGTAGTTCCCGTTATATTATTATGAAACTTGTGAAAATTTTTGCGTGTAGAAAGTAGATAAGCAGGTTCTAGTCGAGAATTGCACTTTATTTAATGAATATTAAGTTCGTAGACAGAGCCCGTAAATTTATTGCATGAACTTGTCGACGTTTTTGCATGTAGAAATGTAATTTTTAAAGGCATAATGAGGCTCTAGTCAACGAATTCACTTTAATGAATACTCAGTCCATAGATAGAGTCCGTGATGATATTGTTGAAAAAGCTGTCGATATTTTTGCATGTAGAATGTAATACTTAAAGATATTAAGCCGGTTCTAGTCCATAAATGCACTTTATTTAACAAATATTCAGTAAACACTTGAATAAAGTTCTTTTTTATGGCACAAACTCAATTATCATTGGTTATTCTCAAGATAGTGCAATGAAATAGTTTTTTCTTTTTCTTTTTTTTTTTTTTTTTTTTTTTTTTTTACTACAGACTTAAAGTAAATATTGTTAAATAAATACTCTACAGCGTCGACATTTTCTAATCCAACCAAAAACTTCGAAGTCTAAATAGAATTTGAATTCATGGAGATTATTTTCAGTGGTTTATTTAATGAAAATTTGAAACTGCTTGCTCTTAGGAATGCTTCCTATAATATCAAATATAAATGATTTATTTATTTATTTTAATGCGGAGCTTCAATCCTACACATATTGTAAAGTAAAGAATGAAAGTATAAGTAAAAAGCTATAACGTTCTGAATATTGAAATTTTGCTTCACTCGATCTCTCAGAATTTTATAAAATATTTATGTGTTCTGATATCAATACACTTTTAATGAAATCATCCGTTGCTTTACCCCCCCCCCTTTCCACACACACACATAATAAACATATATCTGCAAAAACATGGCTACCAGTATAGTGCATTGCATCTTCCTTAAAGTTTTATTAAAGATACTACAAATAGCATAAAAATACCAAACACAGATTTTTTTTTTTTTTTTTTTTTATTCCGTACTCCCCCCCCCCCTCCCCAACCCTCCGAATTAAAGAAAAATCCCACAGGAAAAAAAAAAAAAAAAAAAAAAACGCACGGAAATAATCGTACAGGAAAAAAATCGCATTATATATATTGCGTACACTGCACACACGCCTCTTCCCCTAGGAACAAAATGTATCTCAAGATTTATATGGGCCTTAGGTAATGAATTTTAATTCTGTTTTACCTTACAAACGAAAAACAGAGAGGTATAGGGTAGGTGACTAATCCTTATTTCTCGTGAAACGGAAAGGGTGATATGTTTGATAATTTAACAATTTCTTAAGGATGAAGTTTAACAGAATGGCAAATGTTAGAAATACCAATGGGAGATATGCAACCCTTTGGGCTATAAGAAACACAAGACTCAATTGCAGATTATGAATCTTAGAACGTTATGAGGTAAAAAAATACGCACTCTACAAAATGCTTCTAACATAGAATATCGGCTCGGTAAAAATGGCCAAAAAATTTAGAGAATTAATAACTTTTCATAACAGGCAGTATTCGAGAGATGTACGGCAAACAAAAAAAAAAAAGAGATTGGGGGGGGGGGGTTGTAACGATAAAAATAACATTGTTAAAAAGTGCGATGTTAAAATTGTAGCATACTATCATAGAGTAAAAGCCTCAACGTTAATTATGACATTACAGTCACAATTTTAAACAATATCAAAAGTAAACCATAAAAAAAAAAAAAAAAAAAAAAAAAAAGCGAAAATTAATGACAAACTTTGTAACCTGGCTTTCTTGTATAATATTTCTCATACCCTACATTTTAATTCAAAGAAAGAATGCATTCGTCCCATTTTGAAACCCATATATAATGTTTAGAAATTATATAAAGACATGATAGTTTATTAATATTTATCCTAATTCAAATGTGCATATCAAAATCCGATATCCACTTCCAGGAAATTCCAACCATAATCCGTAATATATCCGAATTCAATAGTGTGGCTTGTAAACAGTTGGTGGATACTATTCATACCATGTTCTGTAAAAAGACATGCTTTTGTGCATAAAAATATTATCATTTTGTTTCTGTTTTTAGTATTATTTAAAGATGTCCAAACGTAATAGTTCGGTCCTTAGCCATATGTGTGTGATAAGTACAAAACTTTGAATAAACACTGTAAAATGTAAGAACACGCAACAGATATTTAGGGCTGAAAGAAAACATGATCTTTCGTCAGGCGGACAAAGTAGGCACGAGTGCTGCAAATAAAACGTTGCCGCTTTGTTTTCAGAATTAAATATTTAGATTTAGAGTCCTAGAGTTAGGAAATTTTGCATACATGTGCATTAAAATATATCAATATTAAATATATTAAAATTTATCGAAAACTATTAAAACTCAAACTACTAAAACTCGAAATTTTAATTTGAAAAAAATAATTAAATGCTCCATGTGAATGAGTTTTTAATTTTTTCACTTGATTTCACATTGCTTTAGTTTATCAATGTATTCTAATGATTTTTGCGCATTAATAGGTTTGATTGATAAGTTAATTGTTTAAATATATTTGTAAGTCCAAATTCTGAAATTTCTAGTTATTAAAACCTAGTTATTATTATTTATTATTATTATTATTCCTGTCACAGTTTATTCATAATTGTTAGAAATTATCTCCTATATTAATCTCTCCCAAACAACGTATTTTCAAAATTTTTTGTTTTTGTAAGGCTTCACTTCCATATGTAGAAATATAATAGAAATATAATGATGAATAAAAATAATTTTTATTTTTAGTTAAATAGGATAGACAGTTAAATGCAGATCATATATCATCGTTCAAAATTGAATTTTATATTGTCAGCTTTCATTTTCTGCAAATTAGAGTACATCTTAATGGAAAATTATAAAATTTTATTGCTATTATTATTTATTGCACGGATATTTTTTTTTTTTAGTAGCAATGGCAATAGAGGCTCTAGCATAATGCGTAAAGGCCCGACACTCAGGTCGACCATGCTATTTTTGTCAGAGTCAAAAGCTTACAAATACGTACAAAAAAAAAGAAAGCATAGGCGCCGCCTTTTGATTTTCACTACGGGGACGAAATTTATTACATACAACCGACTGAATTCTAAGGGGGGGGGAGAAGAAAAAATACATAAAAAAAATTATTAAATATAATATCACATTACTAGAAATCAATTAATTAATAAGGATAGTGAAATTGTTAATTATATAGTCATTAATTAATTTTTTTCTTTTACAACTGCTTTAATAGTTTGAAAGAAAATCACTAATTTAAAAAAATCAGGTGAATATAATTAAACTTTAGCAGCATCTTTTCAACGTTTTTTTTTTTTTTTTTTTTTTTTTTAATCTTTCTTTGTTATTAATAAACACAGTAATTTTTACAGAAAAAACAGGAATTCCCCAAGAATTTTTTTTTTCAAGAATTTAAAATTTTTTTCTACAGTTTTCTACATTTTGTTCCTAAATTTTTGTTGTAACCATAAGAATGTGCGTTATAAATTCAAGGACACTGAGAAAAAAATATACCGCCTTTTTCTAGAATGGATAAGTGGCCATTTTCTAAATCCCTAAACTGGAAATATAGATTTCTGAACTATGCGCATAAGGCACACCAATAAACTGAATAGACGAAATGATCGAGAATTTGTAGTTTACACATTTCTAAATGATGAAATAATATTCTGAATCTTTTGTATTGCGAGAAATTCTCGCTTGATTTTTCAGAATTGGGTCATAAACCAAGATTATAGTTGTTGAAACCCGCCTCTTGTAGTCTCATTTATTTGCAGAGATTTTTAAATAACTTTGCGCTCGGTAATATAGGCAAACGCTCTAGAATACTGATAGAGGTTTCTAGAACTCGCTTTCCAAGGGGACTAGAATTTGTAAGGATGATACGGAACTATTTTTTCTACAACCACAATTTAGATTCTAGATGTAAGTTACAGAATTTTTTCTCAGTGGATGAAAACGGACTTAAATTTACTAAACCTATAACGATCAAATAAATTTTAAATTAAAATTTTTTTCTCATTTATACTGGAAATGTCAAAGCACTTTGTTAGTGAGAAAAATGTTAAATCGATATCTTCACTCATTTTTGTTTTTCTTCTGAAAGATCCCAGGGACAAATGCATACTAGAGCAGTAAAATGCACTGATATGTTGTTCAAAAATAAAATGAATAAAATCTTTGCGATCACCATAAAGTTTCAAGAAGTCGTAACAATCATTTCGAATCGAAATAATTGTACAAGACCATTTATCAAACGAAAAGGTATAAAAGCAAGGCAGAGTGCAAGCAGAAACGCATTACAAAGACAGACAGAGAGAGAGAGAGAGAGAGAGAGAGAGAGAGAAAACATACCGACAATATACTTGTATTTACTGATAAATAGATAAATGGACGAATTTCATAAATAAAAATATTAAAAATGTGAAAACCAGCAATAGTTATTTCGGGTCGAAATAATTTAGTATGATCTTTCACCAGCAGATTAAAAGTTAGACATTAGCAAAGCTTCTGCTTTCTTTGATGTTTTAAGAACGTTGAATAAGAATCAAGCCTAATTATTTCGATTCGAAACAATCATTGTTTGGTTTTGGAATTCATGATATTTGCGTACAAAATTTTCTTCATTGTTTTAATGTAATGTTATTTCTAAAATTTACTCTTTGAAGTCTGAGTAATTAAAAAGAATATTTATATTATATTATTTGTTTAAATAAATATTTCTATTACACGAATAAAACTTGTCTAATAAATAAAAGCAAATGAATACTCAGATAAAAGCAAGTCTTGCTTTTGCCTCCAAGGCAGTAGCACGTGTTTTTTAAACCCAATGAAGAAAGGCGACGTCCTTTCGAAACCGGTTGTACCGGTAAATTATTTGATTAATATATTAAAATTAGAGAAGAAAATGTTTATTTATCAATATTGTGAATTGTGATGTGTATTTAATAAGAATATTCAACCTGTATAAATGCCAAAGTTGTAACATTTCTTTTACAATTTTTTTCTTAGATTAGCATAGTCTGTACTTAAGCTACGGATTTTATTGAAAAATAAAAAACTGTGTTACATAAATTATCTAGTAAATATTTTCTAAAGCTAAAGTTTGCATTATGGTTAATTTAGAATGTTGCTTATCAAAAATGAAATACTCATATATTTTATTCTAGAATTTAGAAATATATATACTTATTAATACATTTTCTTTTTTGATTCAACTAGATTTACATCTGTGTTTACATTTTCGCGGCGAATTGGCAATTATTGATAATAAATTCAGTTAAAATGTGTGAATAACTTTAGTATAAATGCCGTAAATAAAAATTAGCACATTTGTATTATTATTATTTATTTAATTTTCAGTGTATGTACAATTCAATATCTTCGAAATTGAACTCAGTTTTATTTAGATAAATTAAAATAGATATTTTTTTGGTTTGTTACCAATATTTTATTTCATTTGTAACTTGGTTAACTGCAGTGCGGATTTTTTTTTTTTTTTTTTTTGTCGCTTAGAGTATTTATTAATGTTATAGATTGGTAACCTAAGACGTCTTGTAGAAATGTGTCGTATGCACTTGTCCGTTAAAATTATATTAATTATGAGATCTGGTCCTCTAAAACAACGGTTTTTTACCTATTAAATATAATTTTTAACAACTTGTTCCTTTTCGACGGCCCCACCAGTGGTCAATCGGTTCTGTGCTCACACACAAGAAGTGCGGGGTTCGATTGGAGGTCTCGCTCTTAGACCTGTTCGGAGTTTTCCGTGTTTTTCCGAATCTTGTGTATATGCGGGCTAACACCCCTTTGAAAGACCTTCCATGGAGGCTATTCCATCTATAGGCCTATAGTCCATAGTGTAGTCAATTGACCTTAATCCTTACTGCTAACGGTCAACGTCGTGCAAGATTGAATTTACTGTTGTGACAGTAATAAACAAGGATTTAAAAGAAATAGACAGACTAATACAAATATAAATACATTTAAATTAAATAGAAATATAAAAATAAGTCTGTATTTTTAACATCATTTTTAGCTTGTTTCCTTTTAAATATTAGTACTTTTCTCCTCAGTAAACGATTAAAAAAATCATTGAACATGAATTCTTTTGTGCTATGGATAACAAATGCCATCCTATCTTTTCTCTATAGAGACAGGGACTGACCTTGACAAGGGGTTCACTTAATCGCGTTTGTTTAGCTTTACTGGCACATATAGATGTTTCGGAAGTAAAAAATCAAGTTTACACAGGACAACTGACCATCTTTGCGGTTGCGGAAACAGGCGCCCTTTTGTTAATTAATCCCCATCCAGTTTTCGTTTATTCCCCCATTCACTCCGGGGAAAAGGGTAGGCTAAAGCTAAAAAATACACCAGTTTTCTGAGAAAAATATATCAATATTAATTTGTAATTGATTATAATGACGTTATTTTTAATTCAAGTATACTTTAATTTCATTTTTTTCCGTGCTTCTAATAGAAATTTTTTATTAATAATTATGTTGTACTTTATTGTTATTATACTTTTTTTTCGCGCTATATGCGTCAACTATAAAACTCACATATAATGAAGAGATGTGCAGCTATGTGCAGCACTCTATGTGCAGCTCAAAAGAAAAAGAATTAGAAAAAGCACCCCACTGTTAAAAATATCAACAGAAAACTCTATGTAATCTAGTCTTACGTAAAACTACAGAGAAAAATTAACGGAGACGCTAAAAAACGTATTAATATTAATATTAGCTATTAATATTAGCTATTAATATTAGCTATTAAAATGATTAATTAAAATGATTAATTAATATTAGCTATTAAAATGAATGTGTAAACATTTTAATAGCTAATATTAATTTAATTAATTATTGGTGAAAATATATTTCGGACTTGGAATGCTTTTTCTAAAGTAGAAACAGTCATTTTTAATTTTAATTAAAAAATTAAATATTAAAATTACGTAAAAATACAGACTAATGATTGAGAATCTCGATTATTCACTTTAACTAAGAATTACTATAAATTTATAGTAACTCTGGATAAATATTTACGTTAAATTTACAGAAATTTTTAACAGTGTGTTCGAAACATAAAAGCTGCTAAAATGGCATAATTTGGTGAGTGGGGGAGTGAGGGACCGATTACGTGTGCATTTGATAATGTAAAATTATTAAATAAGGAGATCTAGAAAAGAATTTAAAAATTTTTAATTGCCCTTTGCAAAGCTCTAAAATAATAAATATTGAAATTTTTTGTTCTTTTCGTTTTGTAAATTATTAAATTTAATCTAACTAAAGCAAGAACGAAAAATCATACGGTACCCATTGACTATTAACATTTTTAAATGTACGTCCTTGTTGTATCATATAATTTTCAATGTTCTTTATCTACGCTATCGCCCAATGCGCTTTTTTCCGGAGGTCTTTTTTCCGGGATCCGATAAACAATTAAATAATATTTTTAAACAACACTTATTATCGATTTTTTTATTGACATTTCGTGCAAATATTACTTACTATTAATGAAAAATTATAGTACGGTTACGTATGTCGGGGGGGGGGGGGCAGCACAGAAGGAAAGAAAATAAATGTTTATTCCACTATATTTTGCATTTTAATAAAATTTATTATACATATCACTGAATAGTTAGGAAAATTTACGCTGATATCTTGGGGGCAAAAAAAAAATAAAAATAAAATAAAATAAAACTGTGATTGGGAAAAATGTCGCACCGGGTCCCACTGCCTTCGGCAGCGTAGCCCCGTGCGCGATGCGCACGCGCGAATGCATATATATGAGCGCCCTAATAATTTTACAAATTCGAAAATATCCGCAATCGATTTGTAAGTATCAAAAGCCTCTATGCACCAGTTTTGAACGATCTATCTCTATTTTTATTTTTTTGCCCCTCCGCTCCCTCCCCCCTTCCCGCCCCTCCCAATAATTTTAAAAATTCAAAAATATTTGTAGGTATCGATTTGTAGGTATCGAAAACCTCGATGTACCAATTTTGAATGATCTAACTCTTTTTTTTTTTTTGCCCCTCTGCCCCCCCCCCCTTCCCGGCCCTTCTAATAACTTTACACTCGAAAATATCCCCATTCGATTTGCAGGCCTTTTGAATGGCCTAACTGTATTTCTATTTGTTTTTGCCCATAGCCCCCCCCCCCTTAACGCCCCTCCTAATAATTTTACAAATTCGAAAACATCCGCAATCGATTTGTAAGTATCGAGAACCTCTATATACCAATTTTGAACGATCTAACTGTATTTTTATTTTTTTGTCCCCCTCTCTCTCCTCCCCCCTTCTCGCCCCTCCTAATAACTTTACACTTTCGAAAATATCCCCATTCGACTTGAAGGCCTTTAAAACCTGTCTGTACCAATTTTGAACGGCCTAACTGTATTTCTATTTGTTTTTGCCCCATAGCGAATTTTGTAAAATTGCTTGCGGCGTTGTCTTTCTCGGGTCGTAAACCTTAACCGTGCCAAATTTGGTCCCGCTCGGTGAAACGGCCTAGGATTCTATAGCGGACAGACAGACAGACAGACACACAGACTCTGCTCTTATATATATATATAGACAATACCTATTGTAATATAATATAGGACCGTGTAATTTGATGCAAAAGAAAAGAAGGAATATTACGATAGTATTATAAGGGGAAATAATAGAGCTTTCGTTAATGAAAAGAAACTTTTTATTTTGAGAAGAGCAAAAACCTCAAAATGTTATAAGACGTTTTTAAATGCTATCCTCATATCATTGAGTAAAGAATTGTAGGTTTTCTGTATTTGGTAAGCATTTCAGCAAAATAGCACATATATATATATATATATTATATACCATTATTATTATTACTTTAAAACGAAAAATATATATATATATATATATATATATATATATATATATATATATATATATATATATATATATATATATATATATATATATATATATATATATTGTTTTAAGATTCTGAATACGTAATAGCTACAAAAGTTAATTTTAATATTAAGTATTACGCCTAAATTATTTTTTGCAATCAATAGTCGCTATTTACCAATAGCGCAGTACAAATGCAACATGCAACACAACCAACCTACCAGCAATCAATAATTATATTTGTTCTTGTGTGATATCAATTAAACCAAGGCAAAATATTGAAAAAAAAATAAAGGTATTAAAATAACAGAAAACGCAGATAGTTTATTACTTTAAACTAAACTTTCTTGGAATAGTGAGAAAATGTTGCCTTTTATAATAACAATAGACGGAAAAAATGATAAGCGGTAAAAATGGTAACAGGTGTAATAATAAGATATTTAGCATGTCTGAAACGTACTTAATATTTAAAACAATCGTAACAATTTGTTCTCAAACATAAATGAACTTTTGACTGACAGAGAAAAAGAATTCATGTTAACATTCACAGTTAAATTATCGCTTTTCTTATTCGATTTTCAAGAAATGCGAAAGTCTTTAAAAGCATGTATTTTCCATACAAGTAAAACAATATGAAAAAAATAATATTTATTTTAAAATAAATTATTTTAGAAGGCAAAACTTTCATATATAAGACACCCGTAAGTCTGTATGTACCGAACGCAAGAGTTGGTTTTTCTTATGACTATTCAGCCAGTATATTTTTAATTTGTCCTTTTATTATTTTTCTCATTGCATTTTTTTTACTTTTTATCTTGGTTCACTTCATTTACACACTATATATATCATAATAATTAAAAGAAAATAAAAGAGGAATGAAGTTGCGTTAAGTTTATTATGAATTAATTTAACATAGCTTAATTAATAAAATTATTTGCTTTAATTATTATTATTCAAGGAGCTGTTATTATTAGTATAGTATTCATAGGATATTCAATTAAGCATATTAATTCTTTTTGGTTATTTTGGCTTTCGATTGCATTTATATGTATATATAAATATGTATATATAAATTCACACAAGAATCATTATATCCCTTTATATTAATTACCAGCAGGCTACGCTCGCTTTGCTGGTGACTATTTTTAAATGAATTTTAAAAATAATTGAATCTGTATTTATTTTTTATATCACATTATAAATAAAACTTTAAAAACTTAACATTGAAGTTGCTCTAATCCTCGTTTCAGAGCATCTTCTTTCCCCTCAGCACTACTTCAAGTTCAGGTTGTCACGGCTTACAGAAAGGTCTTTCCCTTCCCGAGCACTTCAACCTGGGTATCGATGACAGGTGGATCTGCTATTATTTTAGAACTACAATTTTCAAGATGACTGTATCTCATCATCTATTAAATATTTTAGATTAAAATCATGTATTTTATAGCCCTCGTTCCTTATGCCATATTAACGTATTATTCCGAACAGTATAATAAATCAGTAAAATATCATCACTTCGGTTACACTTCGGTCCCTACAGCCCTTTGCCGCCCGCACTACATCGGATTCAAGTTCCCACTACTTAAAGAAAGATTTTTCCAGGGCACTTGAATTTGTGTATTTATCGATGACAGGTGGGTCTACTATTATTTAAGAACTAAGATTTTAAAGATGACTGTATCTCAGCATCTATTAAACATTTTAGTTCTGAAGCATGTATTTTATAAATCTCGCGCTTTACACTGTATTATCAAATGATTCCTACAGAATAATAAATAAAAGTTTACATTAAAAAAAGGAATTAAATAATGATAATAATAAAAAAAAGATTAGTTTAATCTTTTCTGCTATGTTCTATCATTTTTTTCAATAAGTACTATAGATAATAACAATAATAATAATAATAACAATAATAAATCCCTTTCAAAGGAATTAAAAAATTAAAAAATAAAAAGTTGTTATACTATAAAAATTACATATTATGCATAACCATAACTGTTTTAAATGAGTTTTTTTATTTAAAGTTTAATATACTTATTTTTTCTACCGCATTACTATTTGATTTTAATAAATATAATAAAATAAAATAAAAAAAGAATTTGGTTGCCAAATAATTAATCAAATAAATAAAAATTAAACATCGTAATAGCAGTTGCTAAGAGGCGCAGACGTTTGAAATTAATTTTTTTTTTTTTAATATAAAAATAAAACAGAGAAACCAACGTTTTAAGTTAAAAAATTAATTAATTAATTAATTAATTATTAAGATTAAAATTTGAAAAAAATCTCAATAAGGTGCACACCAGTAGGGTCGCACCTACCAATCTGCCAAGTTTTATTGTTCTGGGATCAATAGTGTGAGCACCAGAGTACAGACACACAGATATACCAACACGCATATTCAGAGAGATACATACACAGATATTTCTCTAGCTGCAGCTAAATTGCATTGCACACGCAAAGTAAATAAAATTCTTTAAAAAAGGACAATATTTATTTTAAAATTGCAAATAAAAGCAAAAAAAAAAAAGTTCAAACACCTAAAAAAAGAAAGACATTAATTTGTTAAATGTGATGTAACTTTATTGTAAATACACATAAAAAAAAGATACTGTGGCCATCACAAAACCATTTTCTAAACCGGAAAAAAAAAAAAAAAAAAAAAAAAAAAAATCTTTTTTGCGATAAATTTTTACCGTATTCAGTTTGATGTAAGTTTAATAACATGCAAAATCTGAGAAAGCAAGTAAAACCAGCGTCACCTGTCGATTGAGACACACAAATTGAATCTATATATATTTATATTAGGGTGGTCGTTAAAAATTAACATTTAAATTTATGTATGAGGCACCCACTTATTTTGTTCTATGCATAAAATAACGACTTCCACAAAAATTTCAAAATTTTAAAACAAGTTTTAAGGGAGGCTAAAATTGACAAATTTGACATATTTTGTAATTTCATTATAAATTATTCTATTTTAATTACATTAAAATAAAGACAATATACATTAAAATATTCAATTTAAAATGTTAAAATACACGTAATAAAAATTTTAACGTTTCGAGCCTTATTTTAGACTCTTCATCAGTAAAATGCATCAAAAGTAAACACTGAGAAGAGCAATAGATTTCCTTAACGAAAGTACAGCGTATTCAGCAGGGCTTGTGCATGCCTCATTAAGCAGTGAAAAATTCTGTTTCATATACCAGTCTTCCTGGAAAATTCTTGAATGATAATTTGGACAGTTAGATATACCAACGATTATTTTAGCATTGTTAAAAACATGTAGATAATCGGTTTCTATAGCATACTGCACTATTTTAGGATGAATATCGCGGTTTTTGAAATTTATTTATGTTCGAGAATTCGAGTATGAAGGGCACGACCAGTTTCATCAATATAAACAGAACTGCAATATTTACAAGTAATATTATAAATAACCCCTGTAAGTGAAAAGGGGGGGGGGGATAACAGATTTAAAATTAGAAAGGAAATTAAGAATCATAAATTGAGGTTTATAGAATGTAGCTATAAATTCAGAATTTTTTCTATAGTATGGAATAGTAACGAAAGATTTAGATGATTTGGAGGAATTAATATCATAATTACCAATGTTAAGTCTTATTTATTCAATTTTCTTTTAAGCCAGTGAAGGGGATAATTATTACGTGTAATTCCGTGAACCCCTCTTCGCATAAGTCTGCTGTTTTTCATACTTTACTTTCCCGTGCTAAATCATATTGCTGTACTAAAGATCTTTTCCAGTTAGAATTAAAAAGAATTTTTTTGGACTTAAAACGCGATAGTTATTCTTCTCGCTGGCTTAAAAGAAAGGTAAATGAATACGATTTTAACATTGATAATAACGATATCAATTCCTCCAAATTACCTACATCTTTCATTACTATTCCGTACTATTGAAAAATCTTTGAATATATAGCTACAGTTTTACGCACTGTTAATATATCTGCATCATATAAACCTCAATTTCTGATTCGTAATTTCTTTTCTAATTTTAAAACTTTTATACCCCCACCTTTTCCCGTACAGGAGTTATTTATAATATCCCTTGTAAATATTGCAGCTCTATATTAGTGAAAGTGGCCGTTCCCTTCATACTTGAATTCTCGAACGTAAAATAAATTTCAAAAACCGCGATATTCATTCTAAAATAGTGCAGCATGCCATGGAAACCGACTATCTACTTGATTTTAATAATACTAAAGTAATCATATCTAACTGTACAAATTATCACTCAAGAATTTTCAGAAACAGCATTTTTCACCGCTTAAGGGGGTGCATCACGGATCGTCAAGGTCATCCAAAGCCTGTGTTATTCTATGGCGAAATTTGTTTATAGAATTACACATTACCTAATGAATTTTTTTTAATTCTGTTTCCACAATCAGAAAATTCACAACCATACACTGAAGACCCGTGAAACAAAAACTGTTATATTTAATTTTTAACCCTTTATTTTTAAGATGTAAAATGCGAAAAATACACTTGTGTTGCTTTACTAGCCTCTAACTTATCAACAAATTGCAATATCTGAAATCTGTATAGCGTGTCGCTTTCTCAAGAAAACCAAGCTTTTTATTAATGTTTTTATGAATTGTTTTATTTAAATCTCTATCAATGAGAATATAAGAAACTTTAATTTTTAAATTGAAAAACCTCAATTTCAGCAGATTTCTCCGCCTCCCATCGGAAACGCCCCGCGAAACTTACGGGAAGTCATTAAGATTGATTGATGATATCGTTCATGTCGAAAGGGGAAGGGGGATACTGGTGTCGTTAAAACATACTTTCTGGGTCCACACAGAATTTTTCTTTTTCAGAGTCCAAATGCATTAAAGAAAAAAAAAAAGAGAGAGAGAGAGAGAGAGAGAGAGAGAGAGAGCTCTTTGCTTAAAAATCTAAAAATTTTTTTTGTATATATTACAAAAAAAAAAAAATGTTTGTGTCTCCGACTACCTCTTTACGAAATCTGAACGCAAAAAGATGCGAAATAACTCAAGGACTCAGAATTGAGCATTTAAATAAAATTATTTCAATTAATTAAAAGACATTAAATAAAATCCCTGTAATAGTTTTAGAATTATTAAATATTTAATTAAAAATATAAAAATAAATAAATAAATAATAATAATAAATAAATAAATGAACTTATGAGTTTATTAATTAATTTAAATAATTTATTTTGTCCTTGGCATAAATTCATTTACACGCGAAAAATAAAAATAAAATAATAATAATAGTAATGATAATAGTAATGATAATACATACAAACATATATATACAGCGGCAACGAACGCCTGCAGAATTTCAAAGTGTTCGCTGACGATGACGCGAGTTCCATGATTTTTACTCACCCAAAAAGTGCTCAGTGCGCCTAAAGAAGTTTTCACTTCAAAAAGCTTGAAGCTGCTATGAAATCTCACATCAACAGATAGGAGCTTTCATAACCCGTACTTTTGATTTTTTTTTTTTTTTTTGTCGATGTTTTGGCGTATTATATTATTATTCATTTATTTTATTTAATATGTTTTTGTTTTTTAATCATGACTTAGATACGTTGGAAATAGATAATTTATATGACTATTGTTTTTATTTCACTAATTTTACGCCATTTAAAAATTTATTTATATTTTCAATACTCACATAGACTAAAATGTCTGCCCCGAAAATAAAGTGGGTTATGACTGACGAACAGTTTGCAAGATAACGAATGTTTTATAAATAATAGTAATAATAACAATAAAAATAATGTATTCATTAAAAAAAGAAGAAAAAAGTTAGTTTTCTTTATAGAATATGTTTCAAATGATCATTAATGAAGTAAAAGATAAGCTGTTTCGAGCAGTTTAGAAAAAATTACGTGATGATTGTTTTCGTTTTATTAATTTTTTGCGATATTATGTGATTTATTTATAATGATTATGCGTGACTAGCCGAATTCGTCAAGAAGATCTTATACTAAAGCTGTTCCTTAAAAAAAAAAAAAAAAAAAAAAAAAAAAAGAAAAAGTAAATTCGGTTAATTTAAACTAAACCATGAAATAAATTCTTAATTTACTTTTCTTATTATTTATTTCTAATTATGGATAAAGGTTTGTTTTCTATTTTCTCAATATAATGTTGCAAAGGTAATGGTATTTGTTTTCTGTCAAATTAACCTTTTTGTTTTTTGAAGGCCATGGGTAAAATTTTACTGTATTTATTTCGATGTTTTATTGCAGCTATAATGTTAGTTATCAGCGGAACCGCTGAAAAAATATGGCTATTATTATAGAGAACGTTTTTATTTTGTTCCTAGAGTGTACATAGTTTTCAGTTTTCGGTTCTTGTTTATTTTAATTTCCTGAGTTTAAATACTACCCTTTGACATCTTTGTTTTGCAAATGCAAATACGTTCATTGTTATTGATTTTTTAATTAGAAAAATGTGATAATTTATTTGATTAAATAAGAAAATGAATGCAACAAATTTAATGCAGAAAATTTAATTTGGCTTTTAATTTCCAATTTATTTTTATTTATTTATTTATTTATTTTTCGGTTTTTATAGTACCTTGTCATGCCCTTATTTTACATCATATATTTATTTGTGTGTGTGTATTTATGTATATATAGTATATGTAAATAATGAAAGAAATACAACTGAAAGCAAGGAAACGATAAATTCATTTGTCAAATACCAATATAAAATATGTTACAGCATCGAAAAATGTATCTGAAAACTCATTTGATGTTAAACTTAAAAATTATCCACGGGAGATAACACAGGCCGACATGTAAAATTTTGATTTTATAATTTTGGCCGATATTTATGTTTTTTGGTTTTCTGAAACCGAAAGTGAAGCCAGTTTGTCTCTATCACGTATAGATTTTTGTCAAAACAGGGTACAATTTCTTCCATTACTCTTCCACCAATATAATTATATAATAAGTTTTATAGTATTTCTCCATGATTAATTAATCATAGAGGCCTATTGTTGAAATTGTGAAGCCCTAGTGCGACTTAAAACCATATCAACCAACCAACAAACCGATTGTTATGTTGGTATATATAAGAAATCGTGTCGGTAAACACCCTGTATTGACAAAAATCAATACGTGATAGAGAAAAATGGGCTGCATTTTCGGTTTCAGCATATCAAAAAACATAAAGGTCAGCTGAAATCATCAAATCAAATTTTGTAAACTTCATTTTTGTATGCCTGTGTAATTAAACATATTATCTGATTGAATAATAGACAAATGAGAGAAGGCACATAGAAATCAGAAATAATAATTGATTAACCAATCAAATTAAAAATTACTAAATTTGTCTGATATTTTGTAATGTTGTTTTTGTCAATCAATCGAACCAAACACTTCTCATAGCTTAGAGAGTAAAATCTTTTGGTTAGTGGTAGGGTTGCTATTCAAGAAAATGTGTTAATTAAATTAGTAATTCAATGAAAATCGAATAAGCGAATTTTTTCTTTGTATATTTATACTGTGCTTCGAATGGGATATTCGCAGTATGCTGTTATGTCGTATGTATAAATCGTTGTCACAAAAGTTGCGCCAAATGGGTGCAAGTTTATGCGGATCCCGGAAAAAGGGGCACCTGGGGAAAAAAAGGGCACTTTTTCGACTCGCAAATTAAGAAAAGTGCCCTTTTTTCCGGATCGCGGAAAAAAAGATACCGGAAGAAAGGGCACTTTTCTTAATTGCTTCTTGTAAAATACTTCTAAATACGAACAATAGCAAAAAATTTTTGTTTTTACAAGGGGAAGGGGGGGGGGAGAAGAGACAGATTAAACAAAAAAAATTCTGTTTCAGAACCCATGCATCATTCATAATTTATAAAACATTTTCCCCATTACTATGACATTTATATATATTGTTAAAAAAAAAAAGAGTCAGATTTTTATATAAAAGGAAGTTACTAAAATAAATTAAAAATATGCATAGATAAAGAAAGATTTTCCAGCATTTTTGTGCTAAAAGAATTAGCTATCGTGGGTGAAATTGATAAAATATTTTTGATTTGATTTGACAAATTTGATTTTGTTTGTTATATCAGTGTCAAACAGCAGACAAACCAACCCATCATAGAGACATAGACGGTAGAAAGAGTCTGATTTGAAGTTTTTTCTTTAATATCATAAAGATTTTTTTTTTATTTATTTATTTAACTAATTTTATGACTTTAAAAAATTGTAAATTGTAGTGTCTGGACATAACTTTAAAATAATAATAATTTGTTAAAAATAATTAAATAAAGGAATGAAAAATAAAACTATGGGTTAGGAAATATATAATAGTGCCGTTGGAGCGATGAAATTGTGAAGTTTGGAAGAGCAGAATTTAGAATTGCAGAAAACAGGGCAGTTTAGAATCACCTAGGAGGGGACCTCTGCATAGGATTGATTTTACTTAAAGTTGCAAGTAGAAAATTATTGAAATTATTAATTTTGTTATCCTAAATGTTTTATAATTTATTGCTTTTCCTTTCTGCAGAGATGTAAATTATTTTGGGAAATAATAAGGGCGGTGGGGGATGAGGTTCTAAACTAAAAGCCTTGTAAATATTCCAACTTCACGGGTGTTATTTATCATAGAGCCACAGTTAAAATATCAGGAAATGAACGTATTATTTTGCTTTTTAATTTTTAACGTTTTCTTAATTAAAGTATTTGCAGCTCTGCGTGTGTCGGATTATTTTCCATCAAAATTCGAAAATTACATTAAAATTAGATCCAAAAATAAATAAATAAATAAATAAAATTTTTCCTTGAACTGTAATTTTACTTAATTAAATCTTAAAACTGTTTAGACTCAAGACTAAAATTTTAAGGGAGGAACAGGAAAATGTCATATTGTAATAAAATAATGAAAGAAAATCATATTGAATATTTACTGAAAATTTTTAAAAAGGTTTTCATTATATATATATATACATATATATTGCATATTAAGTTTTAAGATCAATAGCATAAGATAATAAAAATAATGTACTTAAAAAAAATCTAAAATTGCGGAACATTTTTAGAACATATGGAACAGTTTTATTTCACATGTATTTCTTTGCAAGAGGGATACTCCCCTCCTCCATCAAACCCACTTATTTATAATGCATAATTGTGAAAATAAACAAATGAATAATAATCAAGGCTGTTACTAATTTGACTTCAAACTTGACAACCTTGCTCAAAATTTTAAGTGGCAACCTAATACGAACTTCAAAATACCACTTTTGAATTTCCTGCAGTTATCTGTTTTTATGTTATTCTGATAACAGATATATATATACAGATCAACCGCTAAATAATGGACTTTTATAATCAGGAAACCTCAAAATGTGATATTATGAAAAAAAAAAAAAAAAAAAACTAGAGTTGAGAATAAAACTACTATAAGTAATTCGTTTACATACAGTATGGATATGAAAAATTAATTTTGCTTCGCGAGCAAGTGTTCGTCGGCATAATAAAATATAGCAAAGCACTTCCATCAATTACATTCAATACAAAAGAGCGTTTAGCTTAATTTTGGTAGCTCTGCATATTGTCGATAAACAATGTTGTGTATTTAAATTTATTCTTACTTGAAAAACTTCTAACACAAAATTTGTTATAATTCCAGCAATTTCCAAGTATAGCCTCAATATATCCAAATACTTTGGAGCTCTGTAAACGAATGATGAATGATTTGTATACCACAATCTACACAAAACATGGTTTTATGCATTTAAAAAAAATTGTTACTCACTTTTGTTTAATCAGCCTATTTGATGTTAAATTGTACTTATCAGAACATAATTTATTTGAACTTTGAACCCCATAAACATCATGTATTTGAATTCTCTTGGATATTCCTGTACGTGAACCATTTGCTTTGTCTCAAGGAAAAAATTTAGTGTAGCATATTTATATGAAACCCATTTAAAATACCAAGTTTGGACTTTCTGCTATTATTTGTTCTTGATATATGCTGATAACAGACAGATACACACACAAACCAACCGCTAAAAACATTTTCCAATTCAGAGGATTTCAAAACGTATAATTATATAATAAAGAAAAAAAAAATCAATTTCGAAAATTTGACCCAAAAACAATACTTTCTTTACCCTGTGTATACGTGAAAGAAAGTAAATAGTTAGAATTTAAAAAAAAAACTTTTGAGTAAACATATTTCCTATTAAAACTTAAAAAAAAAAAAATAAATAAATAAATAAATAAAAAAAAATCAACCACTATTTTTTAAAACACACTACCGTGGGTTTGAATCTTTCGACAAGAGAGAGAGCTATTTTATGTACTGTCTGAAACTATATATGTAGTATAAATAATTCAATAAACATTTTTTTATAATATTCATATATTTTATGCATGTATTTATAATTTAAAAAAATATTTTCTTCTGTTCCGAAACATTTTGTGTAAAGAATTTTCATTTATTCATTTTATAAGATTAAATTTATTGACATTAGAATTTAAATCTTAAATCTATTTATTTTAGTGATTTACGTTTCACAAAATATTTCACTGAGCGATGCGATAGTTTGTATATTTTTTTAGCGGCGTTCTTGTAGATAATTGAATACAGGTGGGAAACTGTCTCTTATCACCTCTGTCACCCCACAGCTAGCAGAGGAAGTGTCAAAATAATTAAGGTAGTCAAGAAGATAATTTTTCAACTAATAGGGGAATTCTACTATTCACTGATTGGAGCTCTTGGCTGTCAGTTTTTAAAGTTAGGCCAACCCCAATTTTTTCTTAGAACCTAGGCGGCCATGTTGAATAGAAATCTTCATTTCCGGATGTGTTTTACTGATGAGGAGCATAAAATAAGGCTCGAAACATTAAAATTTATGTTATGTGTATTTTAATATTTTAAATTGAATATTTTAATGCACACTGTCTCGATTTTAATGTAATTAAAATATAATAATTTATAATAAGATTACAAAATCTGTCAAATTTGTCAATTTTTTAATTTTTAAACCTCGGTATCCACCCTTAAAACTTGTTTTAAAATTCTGAAATTTTTGTGGAAGTCATTATTTTATACATAGAACAAAATAAGGGGTGCCCCATACAAAAATTTAAATGTTAATTTTTAAGGATCACTCTAATATATATATATATATATATATATATATATATATATATGTATAATGACTATTTTACATATCAAGATTAGGAATTTATACTCTATAGGACCTGATAAATAACTTTCCCGTAAACGGAGTTACAGTACAATATCGATATCATTCGGGCGATATATGCACACAGATTGAATCAGTATAATGATATATAATCATCCGTTGACGTATCAGGTTTCGGCTAATTATAAACAATGTATGTAACATGAGAGATATACCCTTCTAAAAAATATTACAGTTTTAAAAAATTAAAGAACACGCTTTTATGGAAATGTGAACTAAGAAGCACAAAATATCTATCTTAGTATTAAAATGCAGGGTAAGAGAAAATCGTGTGTGTGACACAACGTAATATTTACATACATTTAAATCTTTAATTAAAATAATTTAGAATTAAACAAAAATCATTTTTAAAAATCTCCCCTGACTGTGCTCGAACGCTAGACCTTCAGCTTCGTAGCGCGGCACTTTACCTCACAGCCACGGTGTTCACATAAGGCAAGCCTTTTTGTTACAATATAGATTTTTTGTTTGCTCCCAGCGCGGTTACAAACATACATACAAACATACATATAGGTGAAGCTAATATAATATTATAGTTTAAAAAAATTAAAGAACACGCCTTTATAGAAATGTGAACTAAAAAACACAAAATATCTATCTTAGTATTAAAATGCAGGGTAAGAGAAAATCGTGTGAGTGACACACCATAATATTTACATTCATTTAAATCTTTAATTAAAATAATTTAGAATTAAACAAAAACCATTTTTAAAAAATCTACCCTGACTGGGATCGAACGCTAGACCTTTAGGTTCGTAGCGCGGAACTATACCTCAACGCCACGGTGTTCACGTAGGGAAAGTTTTTTTTTTTACAATGAATATAGATTTTTTGTTTGCTCCCAGAGCGGTTACAAACATGCAAACATACATACAAACAAACATACAAACATACATACAAACTTACATAACAGGTGAAGCTAATAAATGCGTGTTAAAAATATGATAGGCTCTAATTTTAGTCAAGATATATTCAAATATAAATTTAAAGAAACTATGTGTATTAGTTTTTGAGATAGAACTGACACAAAATTTTTGTCACAAACAAATGAATATTTTTATTTTTATTTATTTTTAATTTTTTCAATACACATAAAAAAAATATAGGACTCGTAAAAATATTCGATAAACAAAACAAAATTCATACAAAATTTCATATAAATAGGTAGCGTGGGGAGGAAAAAACAACCACTTTTTTTATCCCCCTCCCTTAGCAACTACCCTCCCCCCCCCGCCCCCAGATATGTGTAACACTCACAGTAATTTTTTTTAGACAGTAAGTGGTATAATATACAAAGTTTTTTAAAATAGATATTAGGTTAGTTTAAAGAAGAATATATTTTATTTCCATCTGCGCCCCCCTCGCTTCCCCACCCCCCAGGTATATAATACATTATTTGTGATTTTCATAAAAAGTAAGTGATAGTTATACAATATATCAGTAAAATAGTGATATAAAAAAATCATGTTATTTTACCCTGCCCCACCCCTATTACATCTACCCAAATATATCTGACACTTGTTGTAATGTTTTCACAAATTGTACGTGATTATACAAAGTTTCATTAAAATCGGTAAGTGAGTGATACAAAAACAATTATTTTCTTTCGATCTGGTCCTCCCCCTTCCTTTTAGCCCGAGTATATACTAAGTGAATGATGTACCAAATCAATTGAAATGTCTAAAAATATAATTTGAAAGTTTTTCTTTAAATTCCTTATTTGATATTTATTATTTTGCTATTTGCGAATTGGAAAAGTGCCCTTTTTTTCCGGTGCCCTTTTCTCAACGTGCCCTTTTTTCCGGCGCCCTTTTAACCGGGATCCCTTTACATGTTTACAGGTTATTATTATTATTATTATTATTATTATAAATATAATATTAATTTGAATACGCATAAATGTTGATTTCAAGCCATTCCATCAAAATTACGTGCAAATTCAACAGCAGGTATTTTTGGTAGAGTAGTAAGATAGATTATGATTCTTCGATCTTATCAAATAACTGTGATTTGGCACCAGATCTCTATTCTACGCTTCTATCGAGCCAGCAGTTACATGTGTGATTGCATTTGCTTTAGCAGTATTAGATATTCAAATTCCATTAGCTATAGGGCAAACTGAAATTAAAAAATAAATTTATCACATTTCACTACATGAACATTCTTTTTCTCAAAGAATTGACAGTATTGTGTGTTCGAGGGAAAAAAAAAAAAAATATTATATATGAATCAAACTAGTCCAGTAGCTAACAAATCCGTATATCAACTGTAATTTATTCATTCGTAAGTTAAATTATATATATATATATATATATATTGTCCGTATAACTATGAATGTCTAAAAACGTCGGGAAAATATATCTTGCATTATTTTTTATTAATTTTATTTTATATTGCAAATCATTGAAAATGAATTTGCAAATGCTTTTATTCTTTTAAATAGCATTAAACATTTGTAAATTATTATTCTTTTTTAAATCGATTTTTTTTTTTTTTTTATCATATACAGTGGAGCACCGTTTATACGTTTTTCAAGGGACCGTTCCTAAAAAACGTATAACTGAAAAAAACGTACAACTGAAAATTCATTTTAACATTAATACACAATAAAGTATCATATTAATAATAAAAGTCTAATCAATTTTCATGATTTCCTTTACATTTATTCGAATAAGATATATTTTAATTATATTTAAAATATTTTTAAAAGGTTGAATAAAAATTAAATAATAATTAAAAATATAGAAATTCAGAATTATTTTTCAAGATTTCGATTTTGTTCTCTAAATGAAGATGACATTTTTACAAGCGATTAAAAGGAAGGAAAGAAAAATAAAAATGTTTCTCCAACCTTAATGTCAAATAAACAGGATAATCTTCTATGGAAGTGAGTAATAAATCTTCAAGTTTACAAAATGCCTATAAAATTGTGGGCTTTTTTCCTGTCATACCCCATTCCTGGAATCAATTAAAAGAGAAAGTGGGAGGTCTTCATGTGGTCACTGGCTACTTGGCTTATCTCTGAAAATTTCTCTTAACCCCCCTTCCCCCCAGGCTATCGATGCAAGTCGCACTTTGTTCTATAGCTGCACTTTGTACCATAGTTCTAAGAAAAAAGAATCGAAAAAAAAAAAATAAGAATAAAACATAAAGAGCATTCATCTTTTTTTTTTTTTTTTTTTTTTTTTTTTAAATCCTGGAATGAAACTCAAACTTGGGATTCTACAAGGAGGAAAAAAAAAAACGTATAAGTGAAATTAAGAATTTACTTCTGTCGTATAAACGAAATATTTTAACATTAGAATTCAATGGAATGATTTGGGACCGAAGTCGAAAAACGTATAAATGAGAAAAACGTATAAATGAGAAACGTATAAAAGGTGCTCCACTGTATATGTATATATAGAGATATGTATGTATGTATGTATATTGAATATAAATATAAATTTTTTTTTAATTTTTTTTTCAGATTTTACAAATTAAAAGTTGCAAATAGTATCATTTAGTTTATGATTAAACTTATTGTGATATAATGTTTGCGTGGTACATTGACTAAAATTTCTTATTCTCTTTAGAACCGAAGTAATAATAATTACGTAAAATTTATTCTATGGTATTTAAATAAGAACGTTGGCATAATAGACTACAAAAAGGTTTGGTTTTTGCAGGTGATAATTTCGAAAGCTAGTAATGTAAAGGCATACGTATGTAGAACTCAGGGCTCAACATAGTAAAACATAGAAAAATTAAAAAAAGAAATTTAAAATTTAAAAAGATTTCAGTGTTTCTCACTTTTATTTTTATCTTTTTATTTTATTTTAATTTTAATTTAATTTTATTTTTTTACTTATTTATTTATTTTGTTAAATAGCTTTTTGCTTTTACTTCAAGGAATCTTCAGCAAGTAAATAAATAAATAAAATCTATAATAATAATAAATACAATAATTAGGGGAAAATATTTTCTAATTCATTAATTATGTGCATTTCGCTAAAGTGTTACAGAAACTTCTCTTGGTATAGATACTTTTTCAATCACTGTACATGCTATGTTAGTAACACAAATGCAATTTCCTTTCACTTTACTTTTAACTATTTTTGGATTCCTGTAGAATTTTGGTAAGGTGATTAACTGATAGGTTTGCTTAGAAGATGAAAGAAGGAAAACCTGATATGTCAAATCACTTATCGGAACGCTAATCACTTTTCGGAAAGAACAAGAATCCTCTGAATTTTAAACGTCTTTCTGTATATAATAGAAATGTGTTGACCACATGTTTTGAAGAATTTGGGTGGCCTGAGGGTGAGGACTGAAAATTCTGATGCAAGTGGCAGGACATCAACAAAAGCATTTTATTATTATTATCATTATTATTATTATTATTAATTGTGTTCCAACTTATGTCTTATATTGAAAAAAAAAAAAGGAACAAAGGGAGAATTCAAATTCTATCAACAGACAAAACCCGTGTTATTTATTCTATGGGGGAATTAGTTTCCAGAATTTACTCAATTAATTCAAGACAACTATTTTTTCTTTCTCGTGATAATAATAGCCATGCAGTAGATAATCCAGGTCCTTTATCCCTTTCTTATAAAGAAGTGCACATGTTTATTGTTAGCAGACAGTTTACTGAGGAGAAGAATGAATAACTTGTTTTCATCGATAACAAACAAGCTGTGGTACAAAATTTAAAATATTTGAAATTCGAAGCATACAATACACATAGTGAAAAATATATTACATTATTTTATAAACTTCTTTATTTAAACTATGCATATCACTTTAAACTAAAAATAAATATAATAAAATTGATTTTAATGATTAAATTTTGAATTTTAATCTCGGACAAAGACACACACCTCACATCGCAAAATATTTTACAGTTTCAAAATTTCGCTCTTTACAAAGTAGTAAGAACTGACATAGTTTTATGATATTATGGTATTTTAAAGCTTTTGCATTAAAGTATGATTTTAGATCTAATACAAACAGCCTATGATATCGATGCGTAAACCTAGTTTTTACAAGGTCACACCACATCTTTTACTATCACTGTTTAATGGCAATTTTTTTTTTTTTTCCACTGAACATGTACTGTATAGGAATATTCGTAATGCATTATTCACAATACAATGGGACGATATTAAAAGTTGCTCACAGTTCTGTACATTTTAACTACACAATATCCTTCATTATTATTACTATTATTATTTTAAGCATGGCATAAAATATTGTGTGGGAAAATTCAAGATTCTAGGCGTCTCCTGCGGGAAAAATTTCAAAAAAGAAAGTCTGCAATAAAATAAATAAATAAATAAATAAATAAATAATAATAATAAATAATCGAGGAGTATGAATAATTATTATAATTGCACTTATTAGAATATCATATTTTAGTGCAATTATTTTTTATTTTAAATATTATGCTTGCAAAAAAGCTTAATATTAATATCGTTTTTAAATAATTTCTGAAGTTTAAATTTAAAATAAAATTTAAATCTTTATGTGGGATAGAATAGCTATTTCCAAAAAGAAACATGAAAGGAAAAAAGTTTTAGAAATATACAATAGAAGAAGAGAAGGACGCAAAATAAAATTTCATTTATTTATTATTATTATTATTTTTTAATTGTAGTCAAATGCAAATTAATTCATTCCTAACACATTCCTGCATCCATTTTCGCTCATAAGTATATGGAAATTGTAATGAAAGAAAAATTGTTTAAAATATGTTTTTTAAAGATTCAATTTCTTTTTAAAATAAATTTAAATATTTTATGTAAAAACCTAATACTCTGAAAAAATAAATAAATAAAACTGATTCTCACTACAATTGATTTTTTTTTTCTTATAAATGCTGAAATATGTTTTAAAATCTATTTAGATTACATAACGTCTCAGATTTCTTTAAAATATTTTTATCAAACTAATTTAAGTATCTCCAGCACATCTAAATCTGTGTGATAATTTCAAGAAACAGGTTTTACTTCTGAATTACATTTCATATAAATTTCGATCTATCTCTATCTTTATTTTTTTTACCTTCCGCTCCCTCCCCCCTTCCCGCCCCTCCCAATAATTTAAAAAATTCAAAATATCCGCAATCGATTTGTAGGTATCGAAAACCTCGATGTACCAATTTTGATGATCTAACTCAATTTTTTTTTGCCCCTCTGTCCCCCCTCTTCCCGGCCCTTCTAATAACTTTACACTTTTGAAAATATCCCCATTCGATTTGCAGGCCTCTAAAACCTATCTGTACCAATTTTGGACGTCCTAACTGTATTTCTATTTGTTTTTGCCCATAGCCCCCCTTACCGCCCCACCTCCTTACCGCCCCTCCTAATAATTTTACAAATTCGAAAATATCCGCAATCGATTTGTAAGCATCGAAAACCTCTATATACCAATTTTGAACGATCTAACTGTATATTTAATTTTTTGTCCCCCCTCTCCCCTCCCCCTTCTCGCCCCTCCTAATAACTTTACACTTTTGAAAATATCTCCATTCGACTTCCAGGCCTTTAAAACCTGTCTGTACGAATTTTGAACGGCCTAACTGTATTTCTATTTGTTTTTGCCCATAGCCCCCCTTCCCGCCCCACCCCCCTTCTCGCCCCTCCCAATAATTTTACAAATTCGAAAATATCCGCAATCGATTTGTAAGTATCGAAAACCGCTATGTACCAATTTTGAACGATCTGACACTATTTTTATTCTTCCCCCCCTCCCCCTCCCCCTTCTCGCCCCTCCTAATAACTTTACACAATCGAAAATATCCCCATTCGACTTGCAGGCCTCATAAACCTATCTGTACCAATTTTGAACGGCCTAACTGTATTTCTATTTATTTTTGCCCCATAGCCCCCCTTACCACCCCACCCCCCTACCCGCGCCTCCTAATAATTTTACAAATTCAAAAATATCCGCAATCTATTTGTAAGTATCGAAAACCTCTCTGTACCAATTTTGAACGATCTGACACTATTTTTATTTTTTGCCCCCCCTCCCCCCCCTTCTTGCCCCTCCTAATAACTTTACACAATCGAAAAATCCCCATTCGACTTGCAGGCCTTTAAAACCTATCTATACCAATTTTGAACGGCCTAACTGTATTTCTATTTGTTTTTGCTCCATAGCCCCCCCCCCCTTGCTGCCCCACCTGGGGGCTGAATTTCTAAAATTCCAGAAATTGGTTTTTTGATAGTTGCATTAGCTATATTTTAGAGCAAAAATTTCACGTATATCTATTTTTTTTGTTTGAGATATGTGGGATTATGCGAAATCTCGTTTTACGCATGTGAAATCACGTTTTGCCCCCCCGCCCCCCTTGGGGAGCAAATTTCAAAAATTCCAGAAACCGATTTTTAGACATTTGTATTAGCTATATTTTAAAGCAAAAATTTTACGGATACCTGTTTTTTTGTTTGAGATATGAAGGATTTTGTGAAATTACGTTTTGCCCCCCTCCCCCCCTTGGGGGCGAATTTTGTAAAATCGCTTGCGGCGTTGTCTTTCTCGGGTCGTAAACATTAACCGAGCCAAATTTGGTCCCGCTCGGTGAAACGGCCTAGGATTCTATAGCGGACACACAGACACACAGACTCTGCTCTTTTATATATATACACGTATCTAATTATGCCTTCAAAAATAACTTTCATTCACAACTTTTCATTCCTGTATTCATTCAACAATAATAATAATATTCTTATAATATCTAAATTCTAAACGATAATGCATAAATTCGTTATTTCATGAATTTACATATGTACGTGAATAATACAAATCAACTTCCTTTCCATTTGTTGAATGATTATCCTTCGATTTAAATTACATCGCAACGCAAGTTAGTTATCCTATGATAATACTACACTACTATTTTTCAACTTCAACCAATCGTAAACTTGTAGTAAACCTTTGACCTTGTAGTAATTTTGCCCCGCCTCTCGTAGTAAATTCGCCCCTCCTATCGTAGTAAAATAATGGATACTGTTTTTCACCGCACAACCGAGGACCTGGGTGTGTAAGCCCTTTCAAAATGTTTACACACTTCACACACAAAAATGTGCTCCTTTTATGGAAACTGAGGACTCGAAAAAAAATCACCTGAGAAGTCGTCAATGTACTAAATAATACTTATATATCACAGTACAATACGAATTTCTCATGTCTGGGAACCGAGGACGTCCTCGGTTCCTGAGCGTCCGCGCTTAGAAGGTGTGTATAGGCATTCAAGTCCACGGTTTCCACCTTACGGGAACACACACACACACACACACACACACACACAGACGTACACACAGACCATTTGCTAAAAACATGATTTTCGTATTCAGGGGACCTCAAAACGTGTAAATATAACAAAATCTCGCGTTCGAAAATTTGACCCAAAAACGATACTTTCTCTACCTTATGGGTAAGAGAAAGTAAATAATCTGGTGTGTCACTCACACGACTTTCTCTTACCCTGAAATTTAATACTATAAATACAGGTTGCAGATTAATAGGTAAAATAACGAGTACTGTTATGTAAACCTATGTTAAACAATTCGTATTAGGCTTCTGAAGAGTTTTATATGATAATTAGTTCTGTGTGAGGGGGCTACCGCCCCCCTCAACCCCCCGTTTCATTAATGCACCTACATTTATATAGAATTTAATTCGGTTATTAAAAAATATTTATCTTTTTAAAAAATAATTTATTTAAATTATTATTTAAAAAAATTATCTTTTATGATAAGGCAGGCGATTCCATATTAGAGAAGTAGTATAACACCAAATATCCAAAAAAAGTCCATTTTATTCTCAATATTTAAAAAAAAAAAAAAAAAAAAGTACGATTTTTTTTTCAGTTTTTTTTTCGTTAAAAGTTAAAAAAATCGATAACTTTCTTTTAAATTATCGCAGATCGATGGTTCAACCATTCGTTTTAAAGGTATTGGCGAGCTCTTTTGAAAGATACCCATCATGAAAATTTACTCCCCTCGAAGGGGGACTTCCCCCCAGGGGGGGAGGTGAGGCTCCTACACACACAAAAAAATTTTACTATTTAACTGTCTCTATTACAAAAAATATATATTTGTTTCATTTGGTTTAGTGCAGTCTATAGACGTTAAACTCTATTTTCCTGCAATTTCCCCCATAGAAGTAATGTATTAGAATTCTCTAGATTGTCCCTGTACACGGACCATTTGCTTGATCTTAACGAAAAGCTTACTGTAGCATCCCTATATAATACACATTTAGAATACCAAGTTTGAACTTTCTGCCATAATTTGTTTTTGAGATATGCTGATAACAGAGAGACACACAGACACACAGACCATTTGCTAAAAACATGATTTTCGTATTCAGGGGACCTCAAAACGTGTAAATATATCAAAATCTCGCGTTCGAAAATTTGACCCAAAAACATTACTTTCTCTACCTTATGGATAAGAGAAAGTAAAAAAAAGGCAACAATTAAATTTTGGATGAAATATAAATAGCTAATTTATCAGAAATTAGAAGGTTATTATTTTTACATTTTAATTAATTAAAAAAAAGAAAAAGGGCAACAATTAAATTTTGGATTAAATATAAATAGCTAATTTATCAGAAATTAGAAGGTTATCATTTTCACATTTTAATTAATTAAAGAAAAAATGCAACAATTAAATTTTGGATGAAATATAAATAGCTAATTTATCAGAAATTAGAAGGTTATTATTTTCACATTTTAATTAATAATAATAAAAAAAAAAAAAAAAAAAAAAAAAAAAAAAAACTAATCGAAAATTCAAGAATCGGGCTTCGAGATGCGTCTGGAGAGGTCATCACGAACCTCCATGCTAAAAGACTCTGGATATAGTACATACACAATAACACAGACATACACACATCTTATTTTATTATATGTATAGATGGTGCCACGCCGAAAGTTTCGTTGAAAGCAAGCAAATGGTTCGTGTACAGGGACATCCAAGAAAATTCAAATACATTACGTTTATGAGGTAATTTTCTGGTAAGTACAGTTTAACAACGATGGGCAACCCTAAACAAAATGGAATGAACATACTTTTTATATGCATAAAAACATGTTTTGCGTAGTTGTGGTGAGTAAATCGTTGATAATTTGTTTCCAGGTCTACTCAAAGTATTTGGATATAGCGGGGCTATATTTGAAAAAGCTGGAAGTGTATTTTATTTTTATTAGGTGAATTTTTATATACAACTACATTTAATTGCACAATGTGATATACATATAGAGTATAGAAAATGTACAAGGCCACCCAGAATTAAACTAAAAGTTCTTTTCTATTCAATATAATTGTATACAACTACATTTAATTGCGCAATGTGATATACATATAGTTTATAGAAAATGTACAAGACCACCCAGAATTAAACTAAAAGTTCTTTTCTATTCAATATAATTGATGTAAGTGCTTTGTTACAATTTGCTATGTCGACAAACAGTGCTCCGAAAGAAAAATTGATTTTTCAAACCCAAACTATAAACATAGCATTTTTTGAAGTTGTATTTTAAACTCTGTTTTTCATTTTTTTTTTTTTTTTTTTGCATAATATTGTGCTTTGAAGTGCTCTGATTAAGAAACTTCAATTTATAGCAGCTGATCTATGTGTATAAGCATCTCTGTTATCAGCATAACTTGAAAATAAATAATTGCAGGAAATTCAAATTTGGTATTTTGAATTTCGTATTAGGTTACCTCATGAAAAACTTGATTAAGATTAATAAGTGTGAAGGGAAGTTAATAGTAGACTTGATCCCCCCCCCCCCTTAATAAATGTAGACACTATCGTCGATCGGTGGGATGACTGGGGCGGTAGCCCCCTCATACAGCAGAATAAAACTAAACAGACTGAAAATACGTGAACTAAAACCTATTTTTCTTAAACTTATTTTAGATTATTTTAAAAAGTAGATTGATCTTTATTATCTTATCTTATTGATCTTAAGACTTAATCTGCAATCTATCTTAAAATTATAGAAATTCAAGGTAAGAAAAAGTCGTGTGTCTGACACACCAGATTATTATTATTATTATTATTCTTTCATTAAATTCATTACAATTATAAATTTATTGTTATACTTTTTAACTTTAATAAAAGGTTTTAGAGTGAATATAATTTTTTTTGTTAGAAATTTAACTAAGTAACTTTCTCACAACTACTGTTTCCATAAGGGATTTATTTATTAGAAAATGTCATGAATCTTTAACAATAAAAATTCCTCATCTAATTATACAAGATATGGCAAAATTTAGGTACTTTTCTCGGCCCATGTGGCTTCAAATATTATTTATATTACCTTCATAGTACCAGTACCATATTTAGTGTTATCTACTACAAGTATAATATCTATTAGTACTATAGTGCTTGTGCAGAATATGATATAGTACTAGTTTAAACCAGTACCAATTTAAACAAAGAAACCGATTTGTTATATAAGAAAAGTACTAATAAATTAAAATCAAACTTATTGAGTTTTGGACAGTTTCGTAGTAAGGTAGGTGACACAAAGGTGGCCATAGTTAATCTTTGTGATATTTTTATAATTTTCTGGTTAAGTGTATGTGGCTTTATTTTGTTTTGTAAAATGCTACACGTATCTGTTACAAATATCAACTATAAATTTCTTTGTAAAGTGTAATTTTGTTATTTTTATAATAGAATTTAAAAATTGTAGCTTGTGGGTCACATTTGGCGCAAAGTGTTCGAAAGACGATCCATACATTGAAAATACATTTAAAATGTGCTTATAAGACGCTCTTTTGTTACGTTTCGGGTTTTACTTCTTATTAATCTTATCTTTTGACACAAAAAGACTTTCAACCACCTTTTGTGCAAAGTTCTTCAGAATATTTATTCTGAGATTCATTGACTTCTTTCGGAAGATCTCTGGTATTCTCAATAGTGAAGAAATTGTTGGAGAATAATCGGTAATAAGATTTTTTTTTTTTTTTTTTTTTTTTTTTCTTATTTATTTAAGCAGAAATTTTGAGTGTTACCCTTTTTCATTAATTTCCGTTTTCGTTTGCTGAGTTGGCTCACGTGTTCCACGGTTGACCGATGTCTGGGCCGCCTTAAGAACATGCATATGGTCCCCATTTTCACGGCATTAAACTTATAATCTGATAAATTTATTAAAAATGAAGTTAATATGGTTAAAGAGAAATAAATATTTTTTCAGAAAACATATCACAGTACAAAGTTATAAAAACTTATGCACATGTAAATTGAAATCTTTCCTGGGAATTTGAACGACTATTCCTCTAAAGTGAAATCACTACATACAATGGCAGTTGATCAAGATAATCTCTTTAAATTCTGTCACGTACCCTGGAGATACATGATTTACAAAGCAGTAGCACCATTTTGGGATTAAATATTAAATTAAACCTCTTTTAAGGGGGTGGTCTACTTTAGGAACAGTGGCTACCTTTGGTTCGCCTACCTTATTTACAGCTATTTTGTCGCAGTTAATTAACAAAATTTGAATTAAAATAGATTGGTGCTTTTATTTTCAATCATAAACATGTTAAAAAAAGCATTATAATTTTTTTAGATTTTTAATATTTTCCTTTATTCTTTAGACTAAACTATTAAATATACTGTGCAAAATTAATACTTTTAGATTTAATACTTTTTATTCCTTTGAAATATATTTAGTGAAATACCTGAAGATTATAATTAATAGTAATTTATTTTAGTACCCTTTTGTGGTGTATTTCGTCATTGTATTCCTGATTCAATCTATTGGACCTTTGGTAAGTGACGTCACGTCCAATCAATGATCTGTTCATTCCTCTTTACTTTATCTCTGCTAGAACAGATCAGTCTTAAAAATGTAGTCGTTTATGTTACTTGTGTATTTCATCTGTAATTGTCATAGTCCTCTTTTAAATTTTATGTGTTTAAAATGAAACGCCTCGTCATATCCTAGTTATGGCTTAATCATAAATCTTCTCCTGCCCATAAAATACTATAATGGCGACCAGGAATAAAGAAAAAAGCAAAAAAGTTTTGCTCTTATACATTTACAAATAAAAATGAAATCTGCAATTCATAAAAAAAAGGAGAACGGAATATGTTCTAAATATCTCAGGAAGAAGAAATTGGTTATTTGAAATGAATCATAAAGCAAATCGGAGACAGCAGCCGTGAGTTTTCTGTCTGCTGTCCGGGCGGAAATGCATAGGCGCCATCGATAATTACTCGTCTACGATTTTTTATTTTTCGAGAAAGAGAGGGAAAAAGGTATTTACACATTTGTTTTATTTTTTTCTTTTTTTATTATTAGAGGTAGCATATTTTCTTAGAAAATGTTTCAAAATTTTAAAGAATTCAATGATTCTGTTGAGTCTTTTGACACTTATATTAGAAGATTAGAACAGAACTTTATATTATTTGATATAAAAGATGAAAAAAAACTTAGTGCTTTAATTACGTTTATTGGACCGAAATTATATAATTTACTTACAAATTTATTGTTCCCTGATCTTCCTGAATCAAAAACTTACACTGAATTAGCAGATGTCTTAACAAAACATCTATGTAAAATTCCTAACAAAATTACAGAACGCATTAAATTTAGAAAATGTTTTCAAGGAGATTCTGAATCAGTTAAAGATTTTAGTGTTCTTTTAAAGAAATTTACAACACATTGCGCGTTTACGGGCGATTCGCTGTCAGAAAATTTGTTAGAACAATTTTTACGCGGATTAAAAAATGAAACAATCCAAAGCAAATTAATGTCTCAGGTTGAAGATTTAACATTTGAAAAAGCAGTAGAACAAGCCGTAACTATGCAAAGTACTGAAAATGACATGATAGAATTACAAAATAAAAATTTGAATTTGAATAAAGTTTCTGTTAGTGTTAGGAAACCAAAACAAAAGTATTCTCAAAATAACTTAAGTAAACAAAACGTGAACAAAACTGCGAGTGCAAATAAAAGTAAAACTCATTGTTATCGTTGTGGAAATAGCTCTCATTTAGCAAATGTTTGTAAATTTATTAATGCAGTTTGCAATTTTTGTAAAAAACGCGGACATTTGAGTAAGGTGTGTCGGAACGCACAAAACAATGTTACTCAAAAGAAAAATGTAAATGTTCTTGATACTGTAGACATTTTGTCATTACAATCTGAAGGCACTAAACCTATAAAAATTTGGGTTTTGATAGAAAATAGTGCTAAAGCAGAAATAGAGCTTGATACAGGATCGGCGATTTCCGCTTTACCGATAAATCGTTTTCGGAGATTATTTCCAGAACATAAAATGTTTCCTGCTGATATACAATTAAAAACAGCTACGGGAGAAATTTTCCAGCCCGAGGGATTTGTTAGAGTAAATGTAACTTACGAAAACAAAACTAGGAATGTTAAGTTATATTTGGTTAAAAAGGACAATTTTCCTTTATTGCTAGGTAGGGATTGGATAACTACATTTAATATATTCCCAAACAATTTACAAACTGTTCCGGTAAACAAAGTACAAATCTCGGAAAATTTAAATAATTTACTGAATGAATTTCCGGATTTATTTACAAATAACGTAGGTGAAATTAAAAATGTTAAAGCTGAATTACGTTTAGAGAAAGACTCATCACCAATATTTTGTAAATCGCGAACAGTTACGTATGCATTAAGGAATGCGGTAAATGAAGAATTGGAAAGATTAGAAAATGAAGGGATAATAAAAGCTGTTAGTACTAGTAAATGGGCAACACCTATTGTTCCGGTGGTAAAACCTAATGGGAAAATTCGTTTGTGCGGCGATTTTAAAGTCACGGTAAATAAATTTTTAAAGGTTGACAAATACCCGCTACCAAAAATTGAAGATATATTAGCAACTTTAGGGGGTGGATTACATTTTACAAAGATAGATTTAAATCAAGCATACTTGCATTTACCGGTAGAGGAAAATTCACAAGAATTACTTACTATTAACACTCCTAAAGGCTTATTTCAATTTACGCGATTACCATACGGAATTGCCAGTTCGCCAGCAATATGGCAGAGAACTATAGACAAATTTTAAAAGGTATAGGGGGTATTTCAGTTTTCATTGACGATATATGTATCTCAAGGGAAACTGATGAAATACATTTAGAGCAATTAAAACAAGTGCTAGAAAGGTTACGTGAATATAATCTTAAAATAAATAAATAAAAATCTTTTTTCATGAATGATGAAATTACATACTGCGGTTACAAAATTGATAAAAATGGCATACACAAAACGCAAGAAAAAATTTCTGCTATTTTAAATGCTCCAGTACCTAAAAACGTAACTCAGGTAAAAGCATTCTTAGGCTTAGTATCTTACTATTCTTGATTTGTTCCTAAATTATCTACGATTGCTTATCCTCTAAATGAATTATTACGTAAAAATGTAAATTTTCAGTGGACTAAAAAATGTGAAAATTCATTTAATGCAATTAAACAGGAAATTACTTCTGAAAGGATTCTCACCCACTTTAATCCTAAATTACCCTTAATTTTAGCCACTGATGCTTCTCCTTATGGAATTTCGGCAGTACTTTTGCATACAATGCCAAATAACTCCGAAAAACCCATAGCTTTTGCTTCTAGAACCTTGTCTTCCGCAGAAAAGCGGTATAGTCAGGTAGATAAAGAAGCGTTATCAATAATTTTTGGTGTAAAGAAATTTTTTCAATTTTTATATGGTAGGAGATTTACACTGTATACAGATAGTAAACCCCTAGTTTCCATATTTTCACCCGTAAAAAGTATTTCGGTACTTTCGGCAGCTAGAATGCAAAGATATGCATTATACTTACAAACATTTAATTATGATATTAAATATAAAAAATCTGCAGAGCACGGAAATGCCGATGCTCTATCACGTCTTCCATTACGTAGTGAAGACTTACTGCTGCCGTCGTCCAATTCGCTACAGCCAGAAAAAGTGTCACCAACTTTGTCACCAAATTTATTTGGCAACCCTGATGAATCCGATTGTTTATTTATTCATCAAATCACTTCGTTACCATTAACTACAAAAACGTTGTGTGCAAGTTCTAAGCGAGATCCAACATTGAAAGAAATGTACCAGCATTTAATATCAGGCACACAGATGCCAAATTACTTACTTTTCGGACATAAACAAGAAGATTTTTCTATACTAAATAATTGCATACTACAAGGGAATCGTGTTGTAATTCCTACTGTTCATAGACAAAAAGTGTTAGAAGATTTACATTTTGGCCATTTTGGCATAGTTAAAATGAAAGCACTGGCACGTAGTTTTGTGTGGTGGCTAGGTATTGATAAAGACATTGAGAATTTAGCAAATAACTGTTCTGTTTGTATTGAATTAAAGCATAATCCTCCCAAAATGGACAATCATCACTGGGAATGGCCTACAACACCTTGAAACAGAATACATGTAGACTTTTTTGGTCCAATGATGGGGAAAATGTTTTTAATCGTAGTAGATGTCCACAGTAAATGGACAGAAGTGTTCATTGTTCCTAATACTACTGCTGAGAACACTATAAACTGCCTTTCTTCGCTTTTTGCCAGATATGGCTATCCTGTGTCCCTTGTGTCTGATAATGGGCCACAATTCATTTCAGAACAATTCGAACATTTTCTACAAAGTAAAGGTATAAAACATAGCTTAACACCATATCATCCCTCTACAAATGGTCAGGCTGAAAGATATGTCCAAATAATTAAAAAAGGATTGAAATCCTTAAGTTCAGAACCCGGAAATCTCCAATTTAAGTTAAACGAATTTCTATTCCAATACCGAATAATGCCTCATATTACAACAGGGGAGAGTCCCGCATCATTATTTCTCAAGAGAAATATCAGATCAAAACTGGATTTACTTGTACCAAATGTTAAAAATTATGTTGAAAACAAACAACATAATAATGTTTTTAACAAGAAAAAGATAAGAGAATTCCATGTAAATGAAAAAGTTGCAGTACGCAATTACACATCAGGAGATAAATGGAAAATAGGTAAAGTAATTGCCAGACTAGGTAAACTGCATTACAAAATTCAAGTAGGTTCATGTGTATGGAAAAGACACGTTGATCAACTGAAAAGTGTAGGTTCCAGAGTACAACTGGAGGAAGCTACAAGTCCTGGTGCAAATATTTCTATGGTTCCCGATAGCAAGAGTCCACACCTACAAAGCAATGGAGAATCTAAGTCTGGTAGGAGGCCTGCCATTATACCAGATCCAGTGCCAACCGATCCTGCCATTACACCAGATCCAGGGCCAACCGATCCTTCCATTACACCAGATCCAGTGCCAACCGAGCCTTCCATTACACCAGATCCAGTGCCAACCGAGCCTTCCATTACACCAGATCCAGTGCCAACCGACAGTAGATCAGTGTCTACAAAGCCTGGAGAAATTGACTGCGATAAAAATATCAACAGTACTGTAAATAAAAAAGAACTAAAATCTGAACATTCAAAACGTAAAAATACTAATTTGTCTTTTTCTGAACAGGTTGTAAGAAGATCATCTAGAGTAAGAAAACCTCCCATCAGGTATGGTATACGGAGTTAAGGGGAGGAGAGTTGTGGTGTATTTCGTCATTGTATTCCTGATTCAATCTATTGGACCTTTGGTAAGTGACGTCACGTCCAATCAATGATCTGTTCATTCCTCTTTACTTTATCTCTGCTAGAACAGATCAGTCTTCTATTCTAAGATTCTAAGATTCTAAGACGGAAAGAAGCCGCTCACCACTATGCAGTGGTTTTGAGCGTTTTTAACCTTTAGAGAGGGGCTCCAAAGCCACTGTGGAGATTCAGAAGAGCCCGTCTCCAAAGGTTAAGCCTCCCCGTTGTTTATTGCATAGCAAATAACAAAAAAAAAATAAAAAAAAATATTACAAAGGTCGCCAGAGCAGAGCTCTCCCGCGACAAAAGGCGACAAAATTGCATGAAAGTGAAGAGCACCGGAGCCAAGTGGAAGTCTAATTACAAAGTTCATTCAGGTAATGTACAAATTTCACAGTCTTTATACAATGTTCTCGCAGTCTTTATTTCAAGCCCAAACACCCTAAGAACAATGTTGGTTAGCAACATCATGCGCAGAATGATTGCTTTCCGAGAGCACTTTAGTGGAATTCTGTAGCATCAGACATGACCAGTATTCGCCATGTAGGAGAGGAGGAAAAATTAAGGAAAGATAGAGAAGGAATTTAGTTTGTTGAATTTGATAAATCTTGAAGGAAGGCATAGATGCGCTTTAATTTGAACCGTAGGGGCTTTCTAGTTATTATATTGTACAGCCAGGTTGCTGGTCTAGGATAAGGGTTCCTTAAATGGTAAGGTATTGTAAGTTGACAGTGAAAGTAGTAATGTTGTGCAGTCCCCTCCTCACCGCATGAACATAAGGGTGATCGTCGGCAATGAAATCTGTGGAGGTATTTGGGGAAGGGGCCATGACCTGACAGAAAGGCAGAGATTTCCGGAGAGAGGTCCCAAATATTGAGTGAGACATTTGGTATTAGCTCGTGAGTGTATCTCCCTTTTGGAGACACACTCCAGAGACTCTGCCAGTAATTAATTAGTTTTTGATTTAGGTGATATTTTATGAAGGAAGGGGGAGCTGGGAGTGAATAGGCTATGTCACTAGATTCTGTTGCTGATTTTGCAAGAGAGTCCACTAGTTCATTTCCGACGACCCCCTTATGGGCAGAAACGTGTGCCAGGGAGATTTTAGTTTTTAATTTTGAGAGCTTTATTTTAATTTCAATTACTTGTGGGTGTCTGCTCTTGTGGCGAGCTATGGCCTGCAGGCTCGAGAGGCTGTCACTGAAGATTGAGATTTGATTGTAGTCTGGAGAGTTATTTTCTGACCACTCAACTGCCTTCAGGATGGCAAAGAGCTCAGCCTGAAAGACCGAATTGTGGTCTGCGAGCCTGCCTGCCCACTGATGGAGAACTTTGTTATTGTTTAAAACGCAGAGTGCAGCTCCCACTCCATGATCGGTTTTGGAGCCATCAGTGTAGATCGCCAGTTGAGCAGACGGGGAGAAGCTGTTTTTTGCACAATTTATGAAAAGGGAAGCAGCATCCTGTGCTGGGTGTATTTGCCAGCTGTTAGAAAGCTGTTGGACACGAATATTAGGGAGGAGTGTGCCTGTGAGAATGGAATTATTTAATTGCAGGACGTTAGTTTTGTTAAAGTTGTATTTTAATTGGAGGTGAGCATGTGGAATATCAGTGATGACTGTGAGGGCATCAGTAGAGATTGTTTTGTAACCTCTAGAGATTTGGACCAAAAACATTCTCTGTATTGAGTTAAGTTTATTCGACGCTGCTTTGGTGAGGTTGCCCCCCCAAATGCCAGCGCCGTAGGTTAGGATCTTTTCTATTACTATTTTATACCAGGTTTTTAGGAAGAAGGTGGATATACCCCACCTCTTCCCTGCCATTTTTGCTGAATTGAGGAAGATTTTAGAAGTTTTTATTTTTAGGTCTTGTATGTGTGCCAGCCAGTTTAGGTTTCTATCTATTGTGATTCCCAATATTTTTAGTTGTGAAACATGACGGACACTGACGCCATCGATCCTCATCACTGGGTTCCGTTTAAGGAGTCTTGGAAAGGAGAAGTTTAATGCTTGCGTTTTCGAGGGTGAGAGTGTTAGATCTGATTCTATTAATAGGGAGCTGAAGAGGGAGAGGGCAGCCTGGGCCTGTTCCTCCAGAACTTTTCTCGTTAAACCCGAGAGAATCACAGAGAAGTCATCAGCATATGCGAGGGTTTTAAAACCCTCTGAGTTCATTTTTAGAAGAATTTTGTTGGCCAACAAGTTCCAGAGGATCAGGCCTAGGCACGATCCCTGGGGCCAGCCCTTAGATTGTGGAAAAACACTGTAGTTAGGGCCCCAGTTAATCAAGATTTTCCTGTTGGATAGGTAAGAGCTGATGACTCCCGCAAGATTTCCCGGGCAGTTCAGTGTTTGTAGGGTGTGTAGGATGTGTGGCCATTCGATGTTGTCGAAAGCCCCTTTAATGTCAAGTGAAATAAGAGTGGTGTACTTTCCAGACTGAAAGTTAAGAGCGTTTAAAATTTGCTGCAAAGCGAGTTCACATGATCTGCCCTCTCTGAACCCGAATTGGTTGGGGTGTAGAAGATTATTGGTTTCCAGGTAGAAATTTAGTCTATTGACAAAGAGCTTTTCTAGTAATTTGCCTATTGTTGGGAGCAGGCAGAACGGTCGATAAAAGGAGGGTTCAGAGGGAAGCTTCCCTTGCTTCAGAAAGTACACCACTTCACCCCTTCTGAGAATTTCTGGAAAATATTGTAGTTCGAGGCATAAGTTTGTCCATGTGTGAAAAATATATGTGAGTGTATTGAAGGAGTGTCTAAGGATTCTGAAGTCTATGCTGTCAGGGCCAGGGGCCTTATTTACGTTAAAGCTATAAAGAGCAGCCCGGATTTCTGCCTCCGTGAAGGCTTCGTCCATGGGACCTGAAAAAATTGGGGGCTGGTGAATTTACTCGGAGGGAAGAGAACTGAGGTGATATATTCTAGGTTGTTGTGTTTAGAGGAAAGAGCTGGAGGACGTTCAAGTTTGAGTTCTGTTGGTGTGAAAAATTTATTGCTGTAGAATTTCTGTGCAGTGCCATGGATGTTTGTTTGTGTTGTGCAAAAATGTTTCTATGCGTTATGTTTTGCAATGTTTATTTGTTTTTTGAATGTTGCCGAGAGTTGGCGGATTTTAAGTTTGTGTTGCATTAGATCTGAGGGGTTGATATATTTTTGTTGTCTCCGGAGTGCTGTCAGGCGGTTACGCGTGGATCTGAGTTGAGGGGACCAGAAATTGTAGGTGAATTTCCGTCCCGATTGTTTGAGCCTGAAGGCTGAAGAGGCAGCAGCGTGTATTGTGGAGATAATAGAAGAGGTTGCATTTTCTAAGTCTTGGGTGTTCCTTACTGTACTAATGGTGCCAGTTAGTTTATCGGTGGATAGTTTAAGTATTTTATTAAATTTTGAGAAGTTGCCACGTTTTGTTACAAACCTTCGAAGAGTTGATTTAGTTGGTGAGGATTTTAGGGTATATGTTATGTATTTATGATCTGAGCAGTTGGCTATATCCAGGACCGACCAGTCGCTCATTTTGGCGTATGTTTTCGGGTTTACTAGTGTGAAATCAGGCCAGTCTTTGGCATCGCATTTTTGGAAGGTCGGTTGTGAATTTTCAATGTTAGCTAGACATAGGTTATTTATTGTGATGTATTCTATGAGGCTGCTTCCTCTTGCATCCTCACGGGGAGAACACCACAGAGGGGAATTTGCATTGAGGTCGCAGCCACATAGAAAGAGTGTTTTGTGATTGATTAAGTGCTGCCACTCCTGCATGCAGTCCTCGAAATCTGCAGACGGGGGTGCGTATGCGCTGCCAAGGTACAATTCACCTTCATTGGTGGTCATAGTTATAAAAACACAATGCTCCCCAGTGAAGAGGTGAGTGTAGGGGAGGTCTTGTGCTGCGATGACAATGTGTGCTGAGTGTTGGACGGACTCAAACCTGGACCAGGAGGAGGGAAAACCATACAGATCACCCTCTTTAGTGCAGTAGGCTTCTTGCAGCAGCCCGACATCAATAGAGTTCTTCTCCATGAATTCTCGTGCTGCCGAGTTTGCCGCCCTACAGTTATTGAGGTTGATCTGTAGGATTTTTAGGTTATTGAACGAGGTGAGAGGAATTGAGGGTGCTGCTACTGGGGGAGGAGAGGAGGAAACTGATGATGAGGACATTGGGAATAGGACAGAAGGTAGAGTTTAGAAAGGTTGAAGGAGCTTACCTACTGGCTGAGACTGGTTGATGTCTGGGTGGAGAGTTGACCGCCTGGTTGTATCCGTAGGCAGGGTCGTAGAAGGATGGGAATTCTCCATATTGTGGAAAGGTGGGGTCTTGATATCTCCAGTAGCGCATGTGGAATATAGAATCCCTTGCTTGTTGCTGAGAGTTTGGGTAGATTGGTTCTCTTAAGAGTGATTGTTGTTGGTAGCTTGAGTCGTGGAATTGTTGGTGAGGCTGTGGTCTTGGCAGTTGTGATGGAGCTGGTGGTGGAGGGTATTTGTCTTCTAGTCTGGTTCTTAGTTCTTTGTAGATTCTATTATAGGTTGGACATTCTTTTGAGTAGGACGGATGTTTAACGTTGTGTTTTGTACCATTGGTGGAGTTCTCCCTCATGCAGGTGATGCAGGCTGGAGGGCTGGAGCAACTGTTAGTTGGTTCATGTTGCTGACCGCAGTGGGCACATATGGGCATAGAGCTGCAGGTACCAGCAGAGTGCCAGAGCTCTTGACATCTTGAGCATCTCTGAATACTAGTGAAGGGTCTCACCCGACATCTAAAGAGACCCAGCTGGAGGAAGCCGTCTCGTTCCGGTATCGAAATTATGTGATTGATTTTGTTATTGCTTTTTGATTTTCTCTTGGCTATGTATTTGATTGAGCTTGTGTGATCAATTGGTAGGTTTAATTGTTCTAAGGTGGTTACTTTAATTCTGGATTCCTCAACACCCTCTGGAACGTTTAGTATGATGATTTTGATGTTTTTGATGATCTTCTGTTGTACTCTTAGGTTGTGTAAAATAAAACGGTTACTGTTTAACTCTTCCTGTAGTCGTTTGGCTTCATTAGGGGAATTGCTGGTAATATCAATACAGATCAGTCTTAAAAATGTAGTCGTTTATGTTACTTGTGTATTTCATCTGTAATTGTCATAGTCATCTATTAAATTTTATGTGTTTAAAATGAAACGCCTCGTCATATCCTAGTTATGGCTTAATCATAAATCTTCTCCTGCCCATAAAATACTATACTTTCACATGATGTTCATTTTTTATACATTCAATCAAGTTCTTACATTATTATTATTTTTGTTCCATCTAAAAAGAAAAAAAGATCCAAGAATGAAAAACCAAGCAGTTCGCATAGAATTATTTAAACTGTGTTATTTAATCTTCAATGTATTTTGTTTACGTAATCAAACAATGGACATATATATAAACTAATTAAAGGGAACAAAAAAGTTAAGAAATGAAAATTTTGTAAATTGTATGTTTTAATGTGCTCATAAAAAAAATAAAATAAATAAACTGCATTAACTATGGTTTTATCCACAAATCCGACAAATAACGGTAAACTGTGAAATTCTCTAAAATGTAATAGATTTATGTTTAAATTGATACTTTTCTTAACCCGTTAGTAATCGCTACTTGGTCGATTCGCCACCCATTCCTTCAGTGTTGTCAGACTTTTTTAATCAATAGCCATCAAAAAGTTTTAGAAGTGGCATTTTATATACATAATCTACGAATATTCGAGTCGATTCACCTTTTATATATATCAAATGCCACTTCTAAAAATTTTTGGTGGCAATTGAATAGAAAAATCTGGCAAACTGAAACGATGCGAGGTGAATCGACCAACTACCGACTACTAACGGGTTAAATTTACCTTTGAATATACTATACAAAATTAATGTATATATTTGTAATATTTTTTCTTCTTCTGAAATAATTTTGATGAAATAACAGAATATGAGACTTAATGGCAATTTCCTTTAATGTCATCTTATGAAAAGTGCATTTTTTGCACTTCTTATCACGGTTTCACGTTATTATTATTATTTTTAAATCGTTTAATAATAATGATAATAATAATAATAATAATAATAATAATAATAATAATTTCCTTGTATTGAAAATAAAACATAAAATTTTATGGGACATTTATTTCACAATTTAAGTTTTATTTTATGCAGGATTTGTTCATACATTTATAATGCGATAAAATAAGGAACCGAAAACACCCCATATTTTAAAGAAAAAGTGCATGAATTTAATAAATGTGTGCGCAAGGAATTGATGTAAATGTTATAACTATACTTAACACATTTCTTAGAACTAGAGTTAAATAACATTTTCAAACAAAATAAAAGACCTTGCGCTCATGGATTATGAAATAATTCAGTTATGGGTTATATAAGGTTAAAAAAAGAAAAAATCCTTATTTTGTATATCCCAAAATATCCGATTTTCTGTATCCTAAAAAAACATTATTTTACAATACTGTGAAATAATATATACATATATATATATATATATATATATATATATATATATATATATATATATATATAAGGTAAATTATAAAACAATTATGTATAATAATATTATCGGAAAAAAGTATACTTTTGCACAGATTATCGTATCAGACCCATTTCATTTCAAATTAAAACTATGTGACTAATTGTGCAAAATACCAATACTTTGGCTCATTTTTTATTATTATTATCATTGTTATTATTATTTGTAGAACGTAGGGAACAGTGAATATCAAGATAAAAATCAGAGGCATTTAAAATTAAAATATTGTACAAAACAATGTATGGCCATTTGCCACTTCAGCAAAAGTAAAATTAAAATAAATTGTATCTTACAAAAAACATACATATATTTTATATACAATCCGTCATATATTTTATATACAATTTATATGTATCCGTCATGTTACAAACTTTTAAAGTAAGGGCAAAAAATTAAAAGGTTTTGCCTATACAAATATCAATACATACTCATATTAAAAGTGCACCTTATCAAAAAGTAATACATTATACTCAAAAAAGTATTTAAATCTACAAATTGAATATTCTGACGAAAATTATCAAACATATAAAAACTATTGAAGAAATTTGAAAGTATAAAATTGATACACAATAACGCTTTACCGATACAATGAATCATATTTATTTTATCATTTAAAAATATTTTTGCCATTCCAAATATTTTGAAATGTAATATCTAAGATTATCCAGCATTATCCCAAATTCTTCCAATAATGTCAGAGATTCGTACACCCCTTACAGTTTTTCGTCCTCCTATGGGCTATAATCTTTCATATTATTTCTTTAAAATGAATTTTGGAAAAGAAATTGTACTAGCAAGTACAAAATAGTTTGGGAAATTGCTATTGCCAAATATAAATTACTTAAATGTTTCCTTAAATGATATTTTGAGTTTAAATGTCTCCCATTTGTTCACTTATCACATCAAAATAAAGAGTTGTAGATATTTTTAAATGTGTTTTTTATGCTACTTCTAACTGCGAATTCTCATTTTATGAAGCGAAATCCATATAAAAGTAAACACTTTATCCCGATTTTTATTTCTTCTTTACTTTTTTAAAGCTTTCTGAAGTTTCTGAAATATGATTTATATGCTGTTACTAAAACACACTTTACGATATTTTCCTGTATTCATTATAATTTGGATTTAATAGTCAGCATATATATATATATATATATATATATATATATAAATAATTTGAATAATTTAATACCTTTGTAACACTCAGCAAACAAAAGTTAGATGAAAATACCAACAGATAATTAAATTTTAAATGATATTTATTTCGAATAAAATTATTGTCACGGTGATAATTTAATTTGAGTACCAATGATTAGTTAAAAACAAGTTAAAGTACTTACGCAGAAGAGAAATGACACAAATATAACACATAAGCCTAACGATGAGATAATAGTTTGCAAAAACCATTAAAGTTATAGAAACAGTCAACATTTTATAGAAAAGAGAAAAGGATAAAATTACCAAAGAGACCGATAAAAAGAAAAAAAAAAAAAAAAAAAAAAGATGATTCATGAATTGAAAATTGGAATTTTAAATGCTGAAAAACAGAAATGTTCATTCATCAGGAAACTTGCATTTCTATCAGCAGAGTGCAAGATTTCGGAGAACTGTATAGCTAATTCAAGCCAATATATAACTCAAGTCTCCATCATGCAACAAAACAAAATATAAAAAAGAGGAAATTAGATTAAACAATAATACTAACCAAAATTTATACAAGGAATAAGTATTTTTAAGAAATCCGCACGATAAACGATATATACTGAGATAGTAGAAATAAACAGGTTGCCAAACGAACATTAGTAAAAAGAAAATATTAAAGCTAAAGAAGCGATTAATCGATTTAGGTGCTACTGAAATGCAATAATTAAATGCATTAAGTGATAGTTATTAATCTTTAAAAGCTAATAACTATATTAAAAGGTGATTTTTAAAAGGGTACTTAATTTTAATGTTAATCATTTTTAAATTTCAGTTTGTATTTAACTTTCAACGTAACGTGATCAAGCGTCATCTTACGTGAAAAAAGAGATTTACTATTAAGTAAATACAGAAAATGTACGACTTAACTAATGTTTACTGTAGTTTAGTTTAATGTTTAGTCTTAAGCAATCTCATCCAAAGGCCAACATGTCTTGATTTAGACATTATGATTATATATATATATATATACACATATATATACAAGGTGATCAGTTTAAAAGAGTACCCGTTGGTTTTTCTTATTATCCATAAATCTGATGGATGTGGCAACTATTCTAGCACTGAATTATAATTGTTTGAACCGTCTTTAAGTGTGGGAGACAATTTCTAACACTGTTGGACTGTTTCAACTTTATTTGTGAGATAAAACAGAAATGGAAACGCACAGTGTTACTTAATCCTGTGATAGTAATTTTATTTTTGAAAAACATAATTTAATTCAAATTTTTTCCATTATCATTCTTACAGAAAATGTTGAAAATGTTCGTCATCATTTTGAATGCAATCATGAATACGTCGAAACAAATTTTTTGGCACATTTCGCGGCATTTTTGGTGTTATTTACGAGATTTCTTCAGTAATGATCTGTTTTAATTCATCGATGTTTGCAGGACTTCTCTAGGAAACCTATGAAATGATGTAAAAAGGATAATGTAAATGTAAATGTAATGTAGGTATGATAATGTAAAAAATTTGAATTAAATTATGTTTTTCATAAATAAAATTATCACAGGATTAAATAACATTTTATGTCTTTATTTCTGTTTTACCTCACAAATAAAGTTGAAACAATCAAACAGTGTTCGAAATTGTCTTCTACACTTAAAAAAAGTTCAAGCAGTTATACTTTAGTGTTTGAATAGTTGTCACATTCGTCATATTTAAGGTTAATAAGAAAAACCAACGGGTACTTTTTTAAATTGATCACCCTGTATATATATATGTATGTATGTACACACTATCTAGCAATAACTATTTTGACACATTCGAATTTAGACGTTTTGTCAAATGTCTACAACAGTTCTTTAGGAATAATCTTAAAACTTTTTTTAGTATAAAGAACATGACATACCTCATATATTGTATCAAAACTTGTGTCCTGATGAGGAAAAAGGGAAAAGTAAAACAAATTAAAGAAAAATCAAAATGTTTTGTATTACCCTGTAATAATTAATGTTTTAAATGCGTTTTGGCTGTACCACGTGATTATTGTTGTTAAATTACCTCAGTAGCACAGAACATTATTTCTTCATTACGCAGATGTCACACATATTTTAATTTTAATTATATATATTTCGATAAAATAATTTTACAGGTAATTATAATTAAGAAAATCTTCTTACCATCTTAAATCTTTTCAATCGAGCATCCGTTCTTTATATTCTTGTTTAGATGGCTAAATCATTGTAATACTCTTCTATAAAGAAATATGCATTAGATTCAAATAATTCAGCATGTAACCAATTGAAGACATAGCCTTTTGCCTTTTTAATCGAAATTTAATGAAAGAATTAAGAAAAGAAAAAAGAACATAAATTTGAATTACGGAGCTAATAAACGCTCCGAACATTAAAGAATCTACATTACTACTACATATGAAAAATCTACATGTACACTGATGCAGGTGCAAGCGGTTTCGTAGGCATGCACGCCTTATTTATTTGACTTCACAGTTCGAATCGAAAGTAGAATGTTTTAATAGTCTGTGAAATATATATATATTGGGCAGATAATTATTATATTTTACAACACTCCACCTTGCACAATATATATTAGGTCTTCATTAGTTGCAGTTTATCTCTGTGTTTAATGAATGCCGCTTTAGGTAGTGCTTTAGTAAGCACGTCGGCAGTCATATCCTTGCTTGAGATATATTTCAATTTAATAATTCCTTGTTCGCACAACTGTTTAATTAAATGATATTTAACATCAATATACTTCGTGGGACTTTGATCTTATCAGATACTTATCAGATTCAGTTAGTTTAATGCAGGCCTGGTTGTCTTCATAAATAACGATTGGTTGATTTTGTTCCATGTCGAGATCTTTCAGTAGTTTTAATATTGATATTGTTTTCTTTGCTGCATTTCCAGCCGAGATATACTCAGCTTCAGCTGTTGACAGTGCTATGCAATTCTGTTTCTTGGATGTCCAGTTAATCGGGTTTTTCCCAACAAAGTATATGTTACCACTTGTAGATTTTCTATCAAGTGTGTCATTTGCCCAGCCAGCGTCAGCAAAAACTTTTAAAATAGGTTCTTGATCAACATTATATTTTAATTTATAGTCTTTAGTAGTGTTTAAGTATTTAATTACCCTTTTTGCGGCTTCCTAATCCTTTTCTCTAAGTTGTTCATTTCTACGACTAAGTATATTAACTGCTGCCGAGATGTCCGGTCTGCTTAACGTTGCTATGTACAACAAAGCTCCTACAGCTTGCCGATATTTGGTGTTATTTGGTAGAATATTTTCAATTTTATCATCTTTCTGGTATCCTGGATCAAGTGGTGTGTTAACTTGTTTGGAATCTTGCAAATTAAATTTGTTTACAAGTTCATTTACTTTATTTTTCTGATGTATAGCTAATGTCCCATTATCACCTCTTTCTATTTGTATTCCTAAATATTTGTTTACTTGACCTAGATTTGTAATTTCAAATTCGTTTTCAAGTTCCCTTATTACTTCGTATATTTCCTTTTTGTCTCCTGCCAACAATATGTCATCGACATATATAAGTAAGTAAACTGTATTATTGTCCTTTGCCTTTTGTATAAACACTTGTCTGATTCACAGGCAGTAAAAATATACTCTTTGTCGCTCTCTACTGTCGCAAAAATATACTCTTCGTTTTTAAATTTAATTTCACAAGTGTTCTTTTTAAATATTGCCTGACAACCATTCTCGGTTGCCTTTTTTATTGAAATTAAATTTGTGGCAATTTCAGGAATGAAGAGAGTGTCTTTGAGTATAATGTGTTTGGTTTCATTTTTAGAATTTTTTATTTTTAATTTTACATCTCCACAATCTTGTGAGATTACTGATTGACCACTGGCTAACATAACTTGTGTTTTATCATTGTTTTTAAATGATATGAACCTTTTCATACTGTTGCATACATGGCTTGAACTCCCGCTATCTACAATGAACGAGTTTCTGTTTAAATTTCCTACCACAAAAGTTAGATTTTTCATTTTATTTTCCGTATCTCGTATCATATTTGATCTTTGTTTGTTTTTATATTTATTGCGGTTGTAAAAGTTACTTTGATAATTTGGATTTTTATAGTCATTATTCTCTTTGTGTTTATATTCATTGCTTTCTCTATTTTTTAAATGCCGACAATCGCTTTTATTATGCGAACTCTTTTTGCAATAATTGCAAAACTTTCGTGGTGGTGTTTTATTTTTAATGTGCATTTTATATGCTCTTTCATTATTTGTTTGATTGTTTTCTGATCTTTTTAGATCTTCGTCTAGTAACTTTCCCCTAATGAATTCTGGTGTCAAGTCTTCCTGATCTCGAGATTCAATTGCCGTAATCAAAGTATCGTAACTTGGAGGAAGAGAGCACAGCATAAGAGCTGACATGTGCTCATCATTTATCACTTCACCTATAGCGGTCAACCTATCACGGATCTGATATATGTACGTTAGATGTTGAGATAGGTTTTCACCCTCTGCTAGTTTAGCAGAATATAACTTTCTCAACAAAAATAATTTGCTTGATAAATTCGAACGCTCATGAATTCTTTTCAAAGTGTCCCAAGTTTGCCTAGCTGTCGCGAGATTTTTTATAAGCACTATTTGGTCGTCTTCTATCGATAAATTAATAATCGCTTTGGCTTTGCGATCCTTTATTGTCCACTCATTAGTGACAGGATTGGGAGGTACGTCTGTTATCAATTCAAACAAATTTTCCTTACATAGCATCATTTCTATTTTAAACTTCCATAAATCGTAATTCGTGGAATTCAATTTGTCGATTATTGAAACATCTTTTGCAAAAGACATTTTAACTTTATTATTTAATCACTGCAAATATTTTGATTATATAATATTTTTTTTTCTTATTATACTTAATTACAATTCAATTGAGTTTTTTCTTTTCTTTCTTTTTGTTTCTAGAACACATATATTTTTCAAACCAAAACTTTTGGTTTCAGTTGTATTTTGAACGGATGCTTTTTTTTTTTTTTTTTAATCGAAATTTATTTCAATTCATTTATTATTTTTGTATTTTTAACATATTCCATTTCATATTATCTTAAAATAGAATACTATACTTATATAAATTAATTTATGTTTATAGAAAGTGTGACATCATTTTTTTGTTCGTGCTCATAATCTGTTGTTAAATTACCTCAGTAGCACAGAACATTATTTCTTTATTACGCAGATGTCACACATATTTTAATTTTAATTATATATATTTCGATAAAATAATTTTACAGGTAATTATAATTAAGAAAATCTTCTTACCTGTATTCATCAATCGAGCATCCGTTCTTTATATTCTTGTTTAGATGGCTAAATCATTGTAATACTCTTCTATAAAGAAATATGCATTAGATTCAAATAATTCAGCATGTAACCAATTGAAGATATAGCCTTTTGCCTTTTTAATCGAAATTTAATGAAAGAATTAAGAAAAGAAAAAAGAACATAAATTTGAATTACGGAGCTAATAAACGCTCCGAACATTAAAGAATCTACATTACTACTACAGATGAAAAATCTACATGTACACTGATGCAGGTGCAAGCGGTTTCGTAGGCATGCGCAGATGCCTTATTTATTTGACTTCACATTTCGAATCGAAAGTAGAATGTTTTAATAGTCTGTGAAATATATATATATTGGGCAGATAATTATTATATTTTACGACAATTATGAGGCCTTTACTCATTAACTGTATAATTTTTTATGAGAGAAATACATATATTAATGGAGTCATAAAAGTTTTTTTTTTCCTATATATATTTAAAAAAAAAGTTTCTGTAGCTGGCGTCAAATTTTTTTATCTGCGACAGCATCTTCTCGCGGAGGGCAAAATGCTCTGCATCGTGGGAGGTATCAATTTGTTCCGAATACTTCAAGGAGGGCATTTCAGGTAGTTTTTAATTAACGAAGTTATTAAATAAAAATCTCGGGTTTATAAAGGTACTCTATTTGCCATTAAAGAAATAATTTCTCTTATTACATTATTTTCCACAATGACATCATTCTCCACAGGAAAATAAAAATGTTATCACTGGTGTAAAAAAATAAAATAAATTCCGCAATCACTTTTTTTTTCTACTTTTAGAAAATTAATTTTATTACTGGCAATATTTATGTTATTTTATTTATTTGTTCTTTTTTTGTTCTTTTTTTTTTTTTTTTTTTTTTTTTTTGTGAATAACGAAATAATATCGTCGTGTCTGTATAATTAACCGCATTTCTCTTTACCATTAAAGTGAATTTATTATTTTACGTTTTTTAAAATACTTTGGATAGATTTTGGTATACAAAAATACTTAGATTTAAATTCAAACTCATTTATAAACGAAAACTCTCCTGATTTAGCATTGATAATTTTTTAACATTACAGAATTAGACATTTTCATGATACATTTCATACTTTTAACTATGGCAAGAAAAATTTCACCTAACATTTTTATAGATTTTACTCTTTGTTAATGTAAAAAGTAGATAGGAAAGAAGGTACTTTCCTTTCGCCGGTGAAATTCTCGCCAAGCAAACTTTATTGGCGACAATAATACATTTATTGATTAAAAGTAAATTTGTAACTTAGATTTTTTTTTTCTTTTCAAATTTAAAGTTTATTTATATACGTAATTAAGGATTTGAGAAAATAAATGTTATAATTTTTATGGGACAACCCTTTTAAAAGCTAGTTTTATGCAAAGCTTCAGAAAATTTAATTCTTAAAAACATGAAATAAATAAAATTAAATAAGTAAACGTAAAATAAGTTTCTTTAATTTTTTTCTTATTATTATTCAAAGTGTTTTAAACAATTACTCTGTCTTAGGTGCCTAATGTTTGGCGTCGGTTACATCATTCTTGGCAACTTTATCGCCAAATCCATCGCCAAATAGTGACAAAAACTAAAATGTCCATAAGAAGTTCACATACTGTATCTGTCACATTAAAATGATCTAGATGTTACGAATGGACTCTTCCCAGCGTCGTCTGCTCAGTCATGTGATAGGGGAAAACAAATAATCGAATTCTGAGAATCGAATTCAATTAAATATTGTTCTTAAGAACAAAAGTGTTAATATTTACTAAAAAATAAAATTAGAGTAATATTGTCCATTTGTAAACAGTAGATTAATTGTATTTGTAAATTTAATAATTAAAAAAAAAACACTTTAGGTGTTTATTTATTTTCACCTGTAAGAATCGATTTTTGTATGTTGTACTGTAACTGTTGCATTAGCTGACCTATTAATAAATAATAGCTTGTACTTGTGGAATGTTTACGGATCATAATTTGAAATTTTAAAATGATTTCAATTAAATTTAATTGCATAAAGGTGTTACAACAAATTAATTAACTTAGTTACTGGTCTAAATGGCTTTACACCGTACAATTTTGCACTGTCAATGATTTAAGTACCAAAAATCAGAGTATTTTACATGTTTTTCATGAACATCAATAACAAATATAAACTAAATGATGATTGCAAATGTATACAGCAAACAAAAGATGATGAATAATTATATGAAAGGGATTAAATGATGATGTATAAAAAAAATAACACAGATTAAATACGACAGATCAAAAATAAGAATAAAAATTATGTTATTTCAGAAATCGCTATAGATATAGAAGACTTCGTCTGCTGTTTGTTTTTCACCTATCATGTGATCTCTGACGTCAGGTGGAAAGAGTCCATTTCTTTCTTTTCCGTGAAAAAAAAAAAAAAAAAAAAATACTGATCCTTAGCACATTATTTCATTTAAAGAAAATGGTATTAAATATTATGTATTTCAATTTGACATTGAATATGGGTATTTCCCTTTTTTTTTTTTTATGCATTATTAATTTTCCTATTCAGTGAAAGGTAAAGAAGCGAATATCAGCAATTCCTATTCAGTAAAAGGCAGAGCGCCTCAGGGGTTAATAAGTGAAGCGAGTCGGGGGGAGTCGAAGCTTTCCTCGGGGTTTGGGGAGCGGAGCGAGCAGGGGGCAGAGCCCCCTAATATTGTATAAAGAAATTCCTCTGTTTTAATTATAACACGTAGACCCAGTTTGTATCAGAAATTGTTTTCCTTATTCCCGAAATTGAAAAACAGCACGCTAAATACTTTTGAAGATATTCGACAAAACATAAAAAAGCAAAAGTGTTAGCATTATTTTTTCCGACACCTGTATATGCGCACGTATTTTTCATATATCAGACATTACAAAAGTAATTTATTTAAAAATACAAATTTTCTTTTCATAACAGGCCTTATAGTATATATGATAAATAAATTTAAAGAAATAAAAATTAATTATGTCATTTTATTAATTTTTTTTAAAATTATATTTAAGTTTTATCTAAAAAATAAAAAATAAATAAAAAGTTTTTTTTTTTTTTTCAATCTTATTAAAATTTATTACTTTGATTATTATTCTGTGCGTCGTATAACAACATGGATATGAAAGACAAAAAAATAAAAAATACTTCTTAATAATTTCTTAAATTTCGGAGACCAAACAACGCAAGTTTAATTAAATTTGCTTACGAAAAAAAAAACTTCCAGTAGCCAGATAAAATAATTAAAAAACATATATATTTCATTGAATTTCTCAGCATCAGAAATATCAAATATACACGACCCTTCAAAAATAAATCATAAATTTATAATCCCTAAAAACAAAAGCTTATACTTTATTACGATTTTAGATTTTAAAGGGCATTTTATGAAATATGTTCTTTTGAATTGTTTTCTGTAAAAATGCATTTTACAAACTTCTAAAAGTTATTGAATAATACAATTCAATTAAAATATCTACGTTACGATTTTAATTACAGATTACTTTTATTAACTTTAAGCAACATGTTAATTCTCCAGATTAATATATATTTTTATACATGAAACACTTCAAAAATCGATTGCAATTGGTTAGAACCTTTCCCAGTTTAAAAATCAGTTAATAAGTGACTTTGAAAAGGAAATCGAAAAGTAAAAATTTTATCTATAAAGACTAAAGGAAATATTTTAAAATTTTTATTTTGTACTGAAAGGTTTTAGCGAATTAAAGGAAGTTTTAATAAGCATTTTTATATCGGTAAATTAATTTTCTCACGTCTTTCCGAGAGCTTAATTGAAAGAAAATTAAGATTAATAAATTATTTCATTAAATAAAAAGAAAAAAAAATGTTTATAGCAAAATCGCTGTTTTAATATATTTTTATAGGTAATTTATTGAATTTTACAACTGAAAATGATTTTTAGAATATATTTTGAAAAGAGTTATAAAATAATTATTAAAATTGAAAATATCTATAATATATATAAACAGGAAATAAACTTTCATGTTTATAGATATTATCATATATAAATATGTGGTAAGTTGATAAAAAATATGTATATATAATATATTTGGTGTTTTTCTAAAAATTATTTTCCAGGAAATGTGTTGCATTCTTTAATACACTCTTCTGCCTTTGGACCAATGTTTAACTATTCAATGTATTTAATTAAACTCATTTGAAACTGAATACCACTGAAATTGACAACTAACATTAGAAGAAAAGATATAAATGATCTTTTCCCAATAAATAATAAAGTAATATTCTTTAAAATGATCTAGTGTGTCACTCATACGACTTTCTCTTACACTGAAATTTAATACTTCAAATACAGGTTGGAGATTAACAGGTAACATAACGAGTATTGTTATGTAAACCTATGTTAAAACAATTCAAATTAGTCTTCGGAAGAGTTTTATATGATAATTAGTTCTGTGTGAGGGGGGGAGGGGCTAGCGCCCCCCTCAACACCGCGTTTCATCAATGCACCTACATTTATATAGAATTTAATTCTGTTATCAAAATTAAAAGTTTGCTTAAAATTATTCACACAACTTTCACACGCAACATTACTTGAAACCTCTCAGTCTTAAACAAACTTTTCGAGCAGCAAACTTATAATAATCTGAAATACAACTTTTGGATCTCCTGAAATTATTCACTTTTAAGTTATTCTAAGAGACACAGACAAAGATCAAACTTTAAAGAACTTGACTTCGGTAATCAGGAGGTCTCAAAACGTGTAAATAAACAAAGAACGAGCGATGAATATTTAAAATGCATTATTTATCATATGTCTATGAGGAATTCATTTACATTCCTAAGCAGCTTTCCTTTACATGGTAAAATATTATAGAAAAGCACTTCCACTAACAATAAAAAAGAACTTTATCAATTAAATATATGCAGCCCTGTATATCTTTGGAAGATTATATACAAACCGCATAGTGCACCTAAATATAATCCTGTAGAAATAATATACTGTACAACCTGAAATGCGCTTCCATCAGTTTTCAGCTATTGTTGCACTATAATCTAGTTCTTTTATGTAGCTCTGTAAATTAACAGTGAATTATTTCACTGCCATAATGTGTAGACATGTTTTTACGCATATAAAAATACATATTTCCCTCATAGACGTAATGTATTTGAATGATCTTGAGTGTCCCTGTACACGAACCATTTGCTTCATCTTAACGAAAATTTAGTGTAGCATCCCTTTATGATACACATGTAGAATACCAAGTTTGGAATTTCTGCTGCTATTTGATCTTGAGATATGCTGATAAAACACATACACAGACAGACACACAAACACAGACCAACCGCTAAAAACATGATTTTCGGATTCAGAGAACCTCGAAACGTGTAAATGTAACAAAAACACACTTTCGAAAATTTGACTTAAAAACAATACTTTCTCCACCTAGTACGGGTAAGAGAAAGTAAAAATATCATGATAAACTCTTTTAGTTGGGATGTAAAATTTGATCGAAGTAATATATCCCATACATTATATAAGGAAATAAAAGTTACTGTAGACGAGATTAAAAACAGACGTTAATAGAATTTTAAAATTTTGAATGACAAACGCACTCTCGTTTAATACGCGACCGTATGCATGAGGACCTTAATACACATTGGTGCTGACCGAGAACCAAACCGAGTGAGTACCCAGGCCTCATTTATGTAAATTTTAAAGAATTTTCTTTCATTCATTCTGTCTTTCATTTCTTTCTTCTCCTTCTTTTTTTTTTTTTTTTTTTTTTTTGATACCTTTATTTATATGTGTAAATATCTTTAGTTAATATATATTTTGAGTAAAATGTCTGTGCAATTCAATTTTTCACAATCATTTTTTTAATCCAAAATCTTTTTTTTCTTTTTTTTTTTGCAGTTTTCAAATCGTGTTTACTTTTATTTGTATAAATGTATAACTAATCGAAATTTCCCATTAATTTTTACCTGAAATGTTTTTTGTAAATTATTTTAGTTTATTCTATAGGTTCAATTTTAAAGATTATGTTTTTTTTAAACTATTACACATTCTGGTATAAAACACCCTCTCTTAGACTGTAAAAAAAAATCGAACACTTTTTGCCGGTCAGTGAAAGTTAAAATGTTTTACAGTCACTGACCGAAAAAATAATTTTATGTGCATAAAGCTGTCATCATTGTTTCCTGAAAGAATGGAAGTGACCATTAATAAATTAACGGTCAACAAATAAGGGCTCTGAAAATTTTCCGGAAGAAGAGAGCTGGTCGTAAAATTTCATGATCAACTTTGCGAATTTTACTAAAATTTCTTAGAATGTACAGTTAAAACAGGCAAACGTTTCTAGATTGCATATCATGAAATCTCCTTATATCTAATATGGTGGCAATCTACTTGCACGTGCTTCTTACAAACTCTGATTGTATATATCTAGTATTAACATTTTAAAAATCAAATTTGAGAATCCTTTGAATATCATTATATATATATATATATATATATATATACATACATATACATATGTTATTGAAGTAATAAAAAAAATCACCCTAATATTTAATATTTCATTATGAATACTATACTAGAATTTTTTTTTTTTTTCAAATGAGTAATAAGAGACTGTTCTTACTAACATTATTTTTAGCTATATTCAGAGAAATTTGCGTAAAATTCTTACAGTTGGCGGTTAAATTATACAGTCAGTTCCATTCTTCGGTAATACAGTCCAGCATCTGTTATTTATAAGAAATTGATATTAAATTCGGATTACTGATTCTTTATTAAAGGCCACTGATTTATTTATTTATTTTCTTCTTCTTCTTTCTTTTTTTTCTTTTCTTTCTTAGAGTGTGCACTATAAAACTAATGAAAGTTCTTTATGAAATAAAATAATTTCAAATATAGCAGTAACGATATTATTTCCTCAACAATAAAATTTTGATTTTGGGAAAATTTGCTTAGAATTCCATCTCAAAAGTGCGCTAAAAATAATATTTTATTTTATATAAGTAATTTCAAAGTAATATTCCCAGTTTTAAAATATCTTATTTAAAAAATATATCTTAAGGAATACCAAACTACTTTTATAACCATTAAACAAATGTAAGCCAGACAAAATGAAAGCTTTGGGCAAAAAACAACCATCACAGTGAACTTTGTATGAAAAATATGTAAAATCACATACAAAAAGAAAACAAAAGGTTTCTTAAAAAGCAAATGGAATGCTTTATCCTTTTTATTTCTTTTTCATTGCAAATAAAAAGATACTTTCTACTGCTTTTTATAGACTTTTAAGAAAGAAGACTGTCTGTTGTTTATTCATACATAAAAACCGTTTCGGTTTCGGTCGAATGTATTTGCTTTATGACAGTTATTTTGATATAAAGTTTGACATCATACAATTGAAAAAGATAAACCTTTTTCATAAAGAAGATTGGTATTAATTGAATGGGAAAGACTGAATATCATTAAGTTAATATCTTATAAAACAATGCTGAAATCTTTTTTTTTTTTTTTTTTTTTTTTTTAATGAATTTTAATTAAGATTATTTTTATTACTTAGTTTCAAATTAACACATCGAGAAATGTAAATAAAGTATAAATCTATTTGGTATTGTTTTCTCTCTTAATTTAAAAATTAGTCTTTTATTTTTAAAAAAGAGAGAAAAAAAAAAGGAAAAAGTAAAGAAAAAGGAAAAGTACTTTTCTAGTTATAACTTTTTTCAAATGATTATTTTAAAAATTGATTATTAATAAATATTTAACACAATACTGTGCCATACAATATATTAAAATAACACAATCAACTGATTGGGAAGAAAATCATATTTATTGAAATACATTTTTCCGACTGAGTGAAAATAATGCCTGAACCGGGAGTCGAACCCCAGATCTTTGACTTACATTATTAGGCATTATTTTCACTCAGTCGGAAAATAAATTTCAATAAATATGATTTTCTTCCCAACCAGTTGATTGTGTGATTTTAATATATTGTATTTCTTTCTCCCATTGTTTAATGGTATTTTCCTTTACCTGCGGCTTATTTCTGTCGAGCTATCTACATGATAGACCAGATGTTTCTGCCTAAAGGTTGTCTGAGTGAGTAATGTCCACCGGTTGTCGGCCTGGATAGCTCAATTGGTACAGCCTTGACCTTGTAAGTCACAGATCTGGGATTCGACTTCCGGTCCAAGAATTATTTTCACTCAGTCGGAAAAATAAATTTCAATAAATATACTGCGCCATATTTGCAACTATAATTTATTATAATAAAAAGAAAAAAAAAGTGTGGATTGAAAAAAGTCCATATTATGGGCCATAATCTTTTAAATATACTGAGGTTTAAATAAATTAAAAAGTTAAATATTATTATATCTAAGTAATGTATTTTAAACATATTTTTATTTATTTATTTATTTTGTAGCATTGTTATTAGGACTAGCAAAAATCCACGATTTTCTAGAAAAACTTCCCTGGTATATGCGGAATTTTCTGAATATTTGTGGGTATTTATGATTAGCTTGACATTGCAATGTTAGATACAATATGTAGTTTATTAATTAGTACATTACTTAATTTTTACAGCCATTATTACAAACCACTTTAACATTCATTTTAGAAATTAAAATTAGTCTTATTTTATTAATAAAATTCTGTTAATTAATAAGATTAAGATTTTGCATTTTTAGTATATATTCATGTAAATTTAATTTTCTTAGTAATTATAATTGAAAAATGAAGAGAATTCTAATTATGGGAATATTAAGTATTTAATTGAGAGAATATTAATTTTAATAAAGATATAATTTTTATTCCTAGTTAAAATTTAAATTTAAATTGTTTAATCTATCATAACTTTTTCTTTTAAATAAATTTTGATTTTCAAAAATTAGATATCGAAACATAATACTATCTATATGATAAAGCAAAATAAGTCTAATTCTGATGGTATAATAAATATTATTATTTTTTAAATTGTTAAATAAAATGTTTCTTTTATTAAAAAATAAATGCCGAACAATTTTGTTTATATTTACAAATTTTCAAAAAGAAAAATATGCATTTTAGTTATAAATAGAGCTTAGTTATAAATTGCTCCAGTAGTACTTTAACCAAACAATCACACAATGTGATAGCTTATTAGTTAAAGTTTTGGTTTAAGAGGTGCCGAGATCGAGTCTTTGTTTAGCATCTGATTCCAGAGGAATCTGAGTTAGGCACTTTCTGAATAGTTCAATTTAAGCATTAATTCTGTTACAATTAACTCTAGTGACTAAGTACAAAATGATTGTAGAGTGGTAAACAGAACCAAGCCAACCAGAAGTAAGTTATTTAATTTGGTTTAACTAATGAGAAAATTTATTGAAATTTTGAACCATTCAATATTAATTTGGCTTTTCTTTGTGACAATATGTTCACTAATTATATTTTAATTTATTTATTTCACATTTCACATGATTCAAACTCATCTTGTAATATTTAAATTGTACTCCTACATTATGTACAACAAATTTTACTTAATATAAAATAGGGTTGTCATTTGTATTAAATAAAGAACCCAAAACATAAACTCTCTTTCTAAAAGGATAAAGTCGAAATTGAATTCGACAACCAAGGATAGGAACGGCTAAATAAAATGACAAAAAAAAAAAAGTACAATACAAGATTTTTAATAGGTTCAATTGGATCTTAATAATTTAATAAAATTGCTAATATATAATTAAGAACTTATATTAAACTTTGCATGGCATAAACATAATTCGATTTGTAAATTAATTAAGGAATATAAAGTCCCTCAGTACTGCACATTAAGTTAAAAAGTTTACACAATTAAGGAAAGTTAAATAGACGTTATTCCTTCTTATCACTAAGAATTTAAAGTTTAAAATATAATTATGTTTTGTATATTTACGATTTTACAGTTTATTATTAATTTTTTCAACATTAAAAATGAACATTTTTATATTGAAAGTGTTTTCTAAGGAAAGTAGCAATAATTAGAGATAAAAGAAATAAAAAAGAAATATGTAAAATAGTACATAAACAGCTCTACTTTTTATAATTAGATTTTTCATTATTACAGCCTAAAAATTTTGAAAATTCACAGCAACTTTATATAAGATTTATTTCTTTTGACAAATTTAGCATTTTAAGTGATACGTTTTGTTTTGGGTGACAATGGAAATAATATTAAAAATGGAAACTGCAGCTTACAATAATTGTTAAGAAGAGAAGTTTAATTATTGTTCAAAATAAAACAGGAGATTTACCAATAATACATTTGTATAAACAATGTTACATTAAAGAAAGAAGCACAGTAGAAATAGTTAATATCGAAACAAACTTCCAGTATCATAAATTTAAAAACTGTAATATACAATCGGAAGCAAAGGGAAAACTGCTGTATTCAATTGAGAAATATATATTAGTTTTATGAAGTATTTTGTAGGAAAATAGAAAAATGCAATATCTTTCATATCCATTTATGAAATATTTGTGACTTTTAAGTACTTTCCGTAAAGGCATCTAAGAAAAATCGAAAATTTTTGTAACAGGAATTTATTGTATATTGCTTATAAATTATATATACTTACCGTTATAGTATTTTATTTTATTTTAAATTCTCTTTTATAATATTACTAGAATTTTACTTTATTTTCAGTATACTGGCAATTTCAATTTTTTTGAACTATTTTTCCCTTTCTCAAAATTCCTTCTGTATAAATATAGTTGATTCATTTCTTTGCTACAATAAATGTTAATAAATAATAAAGTAAAATATTACAAAAAAAAAAAAAAAAAATTAAAATTGAAATTATCCAGTTGAATTTATAAATGCCTATACATCGCACTGTAAATATCATTTGTACTAGATAAAAATAATGATCGCATAAAAAAGCTGAAGCTTTCCAGATATATATATATTTATTTATTTAAGATGTAAAATTCAAAAGAAAGTCGAATCAATGTGTAAATTTAATTCAAAACATGTTACCTCCGCTAAACACATATTTAGTCAGCAAATAAAACACCTGTATATATATATATATATATATATATATGTGTGTGTGTGTGTGTGTGTGTGTGTGTGTGTGTGTGTGTGTGTGTGTGTATTTCGTCTGATTTTAACATTTATATTTTAAGTTAACTTTTTACTTATATGTTTTACGCTTAAATAAAATGTCTTATTTTATTTATATTTATATAAAATGTATAGAATATTTCAAACAAATTTATTTCGTGCTTTCGAATCGAATATTTTTACTGTAGATACGTATCATAAATTGATTCGGTTACATGTAATAATAATAATAATAAAAATCTTAATAATACATATAGTAAGTAAAGAATTTATGAATGATATTAATTATGTGTAGGATATGTTTTATATAACGTTAAATTATGTTGCGTTTTAATTAAGGTATATCATAACTTATCTCAATAAGGATTTTCTTTTTTGTTTTCCTTCAAATTGTGTAGCATACAGTCCATTCTTCAATTTGTGTCCAAAACAAACAAGGGTAATTCCACTCCGAAAAGGGATGGACGGTATCATGGAGATGTACATTTCCTGAAATTTTAATTTTGCGGGTTTCTTTCCATCCCAATTTCGATAAAATCGCAGCAGACCTAACGAATGTGTGACAGTTATCATTAGACTTTAATCGAGAAACAAACAATAGTTGAAAACTTATACTCTTTTTTGATACATGTAAAATTTCACAGAAATTTTTATTTTACGTAATCAGTGGAAACTGTTAGAAATATATAGAGAAATTTCTATCACAATTTGTCGGTGTCAAATAAGTGCGAAAGTTGGCAACTATGTGTCAAGTATATTTAAAATTTCGATTTGATGCAGGTTTTTTTTTTATAATAATTTTCAATGCAAGCATGCACGTAAACTTAAGTAAGATTAAAGTGCTAATCTAACAAATCTAACAAATATGACAGAAAAAAAATAAGTACATAAAATTATTGTAAGTGTTAAGTACATTTTAAGAAAAAGATTAATATTGTGTATGATTTACAACATTCAACGAGATGAAAAAGAATAGGATGGATAAATATTCGGATGAAGATGAGAGGAATTTAATAATAAAATATCGCACAAAATTTGGAATGCAGGCATGTGTAAATTGAAAGTAAATTAAAAATGAGCAATTAAACAAATCTAATAAGTGTGGTAGAAATTTTTAAATGTAACAATATAAACACTTGAAAATACTCATTAACTATAATAAGTAATATACGATCATTATGCATTTTTTACAGAAATAGCATGTAAATATTATGATGACAATAATCTATAAATTCAAAACTGAAAAAAAAAATGGAAGATATATAAAAGTGATATTTAATTATTCTTAACCAACAGAAAAAATCATAGTATTTTATCTTTTTTTCTGCATTTTTGCTCTTTCATCTTCTATGAAATGTAATGGAACTGGGTCTTCCTCATGTTTTTCAGTAAAGACTGGTTTAAGTAATGGGCCGGTAACAAAATGAGAAAAATCAATAACGATTGTGATCAACCTACATCGTTAAGTGAATGAAATGAGCTGTAGCATTAGGATATGTTAAAATAGGCCCTGTTTTATGGAGGAATTTGTGTGACGATAGCCTACTAAATAACGGAAATATAAACATTTATTTTAAAACTTCAAAATCGTCAGCATGTTTTTTATTTACTGTATACAGAGTTTTTAACGAAAACTATTTTCACTCTCAGATAAGTTGGAAAAACACTTTTGAAACAATATACTGCAATCGGAATTCAGATATGTCAAATAGCTCATTAAATATGAACATTTTTATGAAAAACTTTTTCATTTCGCATGTTCGAAAGATTAAAAAAAAAAAAAAAAAAAAAAATGTTTATTGCATAACGTTGCACTTTTATCAAAAGTTCATTTTAATATAGAAAATAAATAAATAAAATAAAGCAAATTATCCGAAAAATAACGAGCTAGGTTTAAGATATTTTCCAAGATTTGAAATTTGCAAGGGGTTTTTCACATGCCGCGTAATTAATTTAAAGATCCCGTTATTTTAACCAAATAGCAAATGTTCTTTTTGTGAAAAACCCCTTACCATCAAACAAATCTTAGTAAATAAACAAACATATGTTGGAGTCACAAGCTTATAAGGGGTTTTTCACACACACACACACACAAAAAGTACATTTGGAGCGTGGTTGAAATAATTGGATCTTCAATTTTATTACGCGGCATGTGAAAAACCCCTGAAGTAATTTCACCTCTTGGAAAATATCTAAAATCTAGCTCGTTCTTTTTCGGATATTTTGATTAATTTTACTCTATCTAAATGCACTTTTGACAAAAGTTGCCCAATTTATCTAGCTTTCAACCTATGCAATACATATATATATATATATATATATATATACATATTTTATCATTAGCACATGCACAATGAAAACATTTTTCATAAAAATGCTCATATTTCATGAGATATTTAAGATAGCTGTATTCCGATTGCAGTATATTGTTTTAAAGGTGTTTTTTCAACTTATCTGAAAGTGGGAAAAATTTTCTTTAAAATCTGTGTATTATAAATAAAAAAACATGCTTTTTTTATATATATATTTCCGTTATTTAATATCCTATCGTCACATAAATTCACATACAAATTTAACTGGGTCTGTATTAACATATTCTAAAGTTACAGTTCATTTCGTTCACTTAACGATACAGGGTGATCTCAAATATTATTTATTTTGCTCAATTTGTTACCGGCCCTCTAAATGTTGTCTTAAACCAATCTTCACTGAAAAACATCAGGAAGACCCAGTTCTTTAAATAACAAATGTTTGAAAACATTTCTTACAGAGATAAGTTTTTAAATTGAAAAAAATTGCTTGCTTGACAAATCTTGCTAAACATTTGAGCCGGAGTGTACATTCCTTAATTATCAGAATGATGAATTAAAAATAATTTAAGAGAATTTTGATAAAATAAAAATAAGTTTATTTTCAAAATACATTACGAACATCATTACATATATATATATATATATATATATATATATATAATATACATATACATAAAGACAGAGAGGAAGAGATCATGTAGTCTAGAAAGCTCTAAGTACGAAATTGTTATATAGACATAGTGTACGAAATTAAATATGAATGAAAGAGAAATTAAAAATATGCTTGAATAAGTTCTGTTTTTTTACAAAATTTCAAAGATTAAAGGAAATTACATATTCTTTCAAAATATTCAATTAAATATTTTTGTTAATTTAATGTAACATACCTTTAAACATTAGTAATAGTAATGTCATTGGTATGCGACCCTTTAACATTTAATCACAAATGGTTTACGATTGTTTAAGTGAAAAGTCTTATATTTCATTCCTTTTTCTTATTTTTGATCATATTTTATAAAAATTGCATTTTTAAAATGCATATATTTTTTAAAGTGCAATTTTGAAATCAAAGATTTTGAATAGCATAATTCAATTGAATTATATATGTTTCGAATTTTATTACGGATTCCATTTATTTATTTTAGTAATATGTTAATTATTTAGATTAAATTTATATTCTATAAGATTTCTAAAGTTGATTTCAATTATATAAACTTCAATTAAGATGAAAAATTAGTAAATGCGTAAATGAGAGTATTTTAAAAGGAAATCAAACAGAACAAAAAAATAACAGAGTGACGAAAGAAAAAGTTTTCAAATTTTTATTCTGTGTTAAGATAACCAAGAAAAAATAATGAAGACTGAGAAAAAAGTACTAAGCATTTTTATTCTCACTTTTTAAAATAATTTATTCGAAATAATATTAACGTAAATTCACTTTTCTAATCTTCATCGAAAAAACAAAATATTTAATTCAAAATTTTAATGTACTGTGCTTTAATTAAATTTTAAAACAAGATTTGTTTCAACATAATATTTAAATATTGGAAAGAAAATTACTAATTTTTAAATCACTAAAATTTATTAGATAAAAAATATGACTTTCATAATTATTAGCATACTTGTTAAAACTTACTAAAAGAGAAAAGTATGTAAAGCACTTATTATTTCTTTCCACATCTTAGGGTATATATATATATATATATATATATATAACCTAAAAGTCAGGAAAACTCTGCGTTTCATATTCAGTTATGCCACCCAGGTTTTGGAAATTTTAAACAAAGTTTTTGCCAAATTTGTCATCAAATTTTGACAAGACTCCAAATTCCTTACCAAAGCCGGCTTCATTAGATGCCAATAAACATAAATTATTTTCTTGGTCTTTTTACGTGTATTTTTAGGGGAACAGAAGTTTTAGTGCATAAAGAGAGTCTTATTATTGTTAACAATACTATGTGTGGGATCATTTAAAATGTTCTTTTGAAATCTTTAAAACGGGTTGTCGTCGAGTGATTAAAAAAAAAAAAGTTTTATGGATCTTTAAAATGGAAAATTATATAGTGAAAAAAATTTGAGGTGCACAATTATTTTGAGAATCCTAGCATGTATTATATATCAGCATCCTTTAATTGGTTTATTATAACGGTATAATATAAATCCTGAATACTAAATTTCAATTTTCTACGTCTAATTGATTTTAAGTTGTTCAAGACAATTACGCATAAATACATACATACAAACAGATGTGAAGAAAGGACTTGTAAAATCATGTATATTTTTCAAGTAGTAGATCATGTAATGACAAATTTGGAAGTGTACAACTGGATGTTATAAAAATCGGAAATATAAAAATTCAACATTTTAGAATCAACTCTCCTACATCAGCTTCGTAAATCGGATTCACGAAATTTCCTTTAATATAAACAAGAAGAAAAACTTATAAATGAAAGGATATTTAAAAAATATAATTAATAAGAAAAATATTTAATAATAAAATAATTAGTGGAAAGAGTTCTTTAACAAAACTTAAATATGTATAGTGTTTTATTAATGTAATGAAACAGGAGTTTAAGTTCAAAATCATTGTAATAAAACATTTGTGCATGAAATCAATAAAACAATCTACTTATTTTCTCACAATGTACTAGTGACAGTAAGTAAAGTGTTAAGTGTTACTCTATAAATTGGTCTATTAATTATATATATATATATATATATATAATATATATAATATTTACGAAATAATTTGATAAATTGTAAAATATGTTGCTTTTCTACATGATAAAATTCGGTAACGTTAAGCTTATTTTAAAACGTTGCGAAATAACTAATACTTAAAATTATAGGAAAAATACGCTAGACAAATAAATAAATAAATGAAAAGTAAAAATATTCAGTGAAGAGTTTTTTTTCTCTTATTTTAGATGCAAAATACATTTTTTTTTTTTTCGAAACGATTAATATTTTGTGAGAATTTCAACATTGAACGAGATGAAAAGAGTATGGATGATTAAATAACCTGATGAAAATGACAAGCACTTAACAATACAATATTGCGAAAAAAAAAAAAAAAAAAAAAAAAAATGGGATGCAAGCATGCACGAAAACTTATAAAGTAAATAACAAAGAAGGTAACAAAGTAAGTAACAAAGAAATCTAATAACAGTGGACAAAAAAAATTGTGGGTAAAAATATAAAAAAATTACATATGTTGTACCTAAAAGTAATATACTTTCATAAGGAACAATATTTCGATATTATGGTGGAAATAATCCAGGTAATCAAAACTACGAAATAAATTTGAAGACTTAAAAACGATATTTATAAATTCTTAATAAATGGAAAAAATCGTATTATTTTATCTTTTTTCTTCTATACTTTCGCTCTTTCTTATTTATTTTTTTATTTTTTAATGTAATATTAAAGATGATCAAGCATTATCCCGAATTCCTTCTATAATATCAGAGATTCGTACTCCCTTTATAGTTTTTGATTCTTGTATGGGCTGTAAATCTCTCATATTTTTCTTTAAAATGAATTTTCAAAAAGAATATATACTAGTACAAAATACTTCGGGAATTGATATTGAAAGAAATAAGTTGCATAAAGGTTTTTCTGAATGATATTTTCGATTTAAATGTCTCCCAATTGTGAACATATCATCTCAAAATAAAAACTAGTAGATTCTTTCAGATGTACATTTTATTACTATCCTAACCGCAAATTCACTTTTTATGGAAAAAAAAAAAAAAAATAATAATAATAATAATAATAAACTTGTGTAAATTTAAACATTTTGTCGTGGGTTTTAATTCATGTTTACTTTGGTAAACTTACTTAGCTTTAAAAAAAGGTGATTAATTTAACGTTATTAAAACTCTTGCATTTTATTTTATTTTTATTGTTTTATTTTTTTTTCATAATGTAATCATTTAGAGAAGACTAGAAAATTAGAAACTGTTATGCTAATGACTAAATAATAATAATAATAAAAATTAAAATTAAAAAATTAAAAAAATAAATTAGTATTTAAATCTACTCCAGCTAGATTTTCTTCGTCGACAATTAATTAGTTAAAGTTACCTTGATTACTATTTATCAAATTTCTTAGTCATTTTACTATATAAATTATTAGAAAATATATAAATAAAACTAATTGAAATATACATCTCACAGATCTCACATTTACTCAAATACTTGGAAAATTCTAACACTTACAATTTTTGATGAGTTTTAAGTGGGAAAAAAAAAAATTGCTTTGATCTTTTAACAAGTTTCAGGATACACGAAATTCAGATGCAATTTGTTAGAATATATGTTATTATGTCCTTTAAATTTTAAATTTATAAATTACAGTATTGAACTTTAATCGAAAGGCCACATGCTTAAGGAAGAAAAGCACATCGTCCAAAGCATTAAAATAAAATACAGCAACATATTATATTTATCTTCCACCCAGTGGCGGCTCTTGCAAATTTTCATAAGTGGGGCCCGACCCATCGTATGGTGTATAACTTAACAACAATAATAATCATTGTTCAAACATAAATACATACATTATTAAGGAGGTATATAAAGCGTAAGTTTTTTGGAAGAATTTATTTATTTATTTTTTTTATTTTTATGGCAAATCTTAAATTTAACAATATGGAAAAAACTGCGTAAATTTATCTCAGAAATTAATGTTTTACGACTTCATTTACAAAATTCTGCAGTTTTCTGATCAGTGGAGTATCAAAAGTTAAATATCTGGAAGATGGTAGATAGGAATTGCCGAGTTCTATTCCAGGTCGCTTTAGCTGATATATATATGCTTTTGCAATTTTCCATGGTTTTCTCCGAAACTCGCATAAATACGAGTTAGGTATCATCACTTAGAAAGACTCCCTAGGGAGAGTACACCACCCAGATCTAGGACCTACTTTTAGTCAACTGGCCTTAACCCTAACACTACACGCCATTAAAATTTGAACTCAATTTTTTTCTCACTCTACATGTAATATTTTTTAGCTTGCGCGAATTATATCCCTAAGCCATTTAATAATAAACATTTCAAATGTTATATTCATATTTCTTATCTTAAAAAACAAGTAAAATAAACTTTAATAAATTTATAACAAGTTATATTGAAATTTGGAAAGTCATGAATAATGTACTAATATGAATACATATTAAAAAACTACCATGTTAATCATTTTAAGAGCTTAATTTTAAATAATTTAAATTAAATTTCTTAATTTTTGATTCAATTTAGAGAAAATTAGCTAGAAAACATCTATTAAAAATTAAATATCTTTATCCTTATGTGTTTCGAATTTTCATGCGTAAAATTATAAAAATGTGCATTTAGAGAAAATTTTACTTAAATTTCGAACATTGAAAAATGTCATTTTAAAACTTTTCAATCACGATTATAAAATCCCTACTTTTTGACACAATTTTATGATGTTTTTATGCATAATGTTTGTTGAGAATTAAAGATTGATTCTTAAATAATAATAATAATAATAATAATAATAATAAAAGACGGTCTATCGTTTTTAAATAACAGTCATAATAAAACTGTTTTATCAAATCGTATTTTCAAGAAATCCAGTAAAAAAAAAAAGAAAAAAAAAAAAAAAAAAAAAAAAAAAAACTACATTTTTATGTAGATAGTTAATCTATATATCCATGGAAATCCACTATTTATTTATTTAAAAATTTTACAATTTATTTGCATAAAAGGTTTAGTATACCAGTCTGAAGAAAAATATCGCAGTTGCACATTTTCTTTCCATTTTTTTCATTTAAATTCAAAATATCGCAGTTAGAGAGGTTTCAAATTCTTAATTAATAGCTTTTATATCTCAAACGCTAATCTAAAAAATATATTTTTAACTATCAACAGAATTCATTTTAAACACTAAAATTTAAATCTATCATATGTAAGTTTAAAAAAATGCACCGAAATATCATACAAATAAAAGTAATACAAAAGTCGCCAAATTTCATTAAGGAATTGTGTGGCTAACATACCTAATAAAAGAGACAGTCTTTCAAGGGCCTGTCTCAAAGGGCCACTCTGCCGGTGCTCTACCGACGATAAATTACAGCGTGCTACTGCTAATGCTGATAAAGGCGATCATCGCCAAATCTGTTAGCCTTCTGTTCTAATAGAATAACTATTATATAAAAGAATACGCCAAGATTGGCCGTTTATGATGCGGCCCTACGCTTAGATAACGTAACCGCAGCTGGTCCAAGGCTGTATATATATATATATATATATATATATATATTTCAACATTTGGTGGGTAAATCATTAACACTTTCGCGACCGGCATACTTTTGTCTTTTCTAAAACTGATTGCCCGGAATATCGAAGTAAACTAAAGCTATTTGCCGCAAACTTTTGATGTTTAAACGTGAATAAAAGTTGAATGTAATGTTTTGAAATGTTATTCTTGTAATTACCTAAAGCTTAGAATGAAGATTAGTTATATAATATTAGAACGAACCTATAATACTATCAAAGAATTGATACTCTAATAATATTATGCTATCAAAATAATACTAATGTATTGTTTCCATAGAAATTCTTGAAATGACATGAATTCACGTAGTTGTAACCAGGAATAGAATCTAAAAATACGTGAATTTGCGTCAGCGGCAACTAGCTATAGAAGTTGAAATGACGGGAATTCACGTCAGTGGTCGCGAATGTGTTACGTGATTTATGACTCTTGAAAAAAACATATTGACAAATAAATGATAATGAGAAGCATATTAAGAAACAAATGGATGCAAGATGTTACTTTGTATATATATATTTTTGAGCAGTAAAGAAAAATAATGAAATAATGAAAAAAAAGTAATTAATCGAAAAAAATGTTAGGTGGGGCCGTGCTCCGCTGGCCCTTAATGACGAGCCGCCACTGCATCCACTTAATCTACATAAATTAGTAAATATTTTGTTTGTTTAAATTGAGAAGTTGATTTTTATTTATTTATTTATTTATTTTTATTATTTTTTATCATGATAGTTAGTACGAAAATGAAAACTTGAGAATGTTAATAATTTTATTTTTTGCGTTTAAAAATTAATTCCTATGTTTTAATTAAATAATCTAGTGTGTCACTCACACGACTTTTTCTTACCCTGCAGCTTATTACTATAAATACAGGTTGGAGATTTAACAGGGAGCGGTCTCCACTCACCACTCAAAGAGCAGTGTCGAGCGCTTCTAAGGGAACAGCTCACAGGTTGGAGATTAAGAGGAAAGATAACGAGTACTGTTATGTAGACTTATGTTAAAACAATTGAAATTAGGCTTTAGAAGTGTTTTTATAGGGCTACTGCCCCCCTGAACCCCCCATTTCAGTACTGCACCTACATTTATACATCATTTAAATTTGTTATTAAAATAAAAGTTCACTTAAAATTATACAGACAACTTTCACACACAACATTCCTTGAAATTTATCAGTCTTGATCAAACTTTTCCGGCAACAAACTTACATTAACTTGAAAATACAAATATCTATATATACAGTAAATTTGCTATGTTATACCACCTTGCATCCCTTTGCTTGTATTAGTTGGTTTCCAGTGTACAGATGAGTTTGTGAAGCTCCAGTAAAATGAGTAGTGGTGCAGACGTCAGTCTCTAAGGGCAACTAAAGGGCGATTTTCTTTATATCGGGTTACATAAACTCTAGTCTGGATGTATCTTCGTCTGCAATAATTAGTTAATACAGGAAAAAGAAAAAGTGCACTAATTATTTAAGTCACTTTTATATCTCTAAAATGGGTGTTTCAGTTCTACTTTTTTTTTTTTTTTTTTAACTCTATATAAAATCTTTTTTAGATGTCTTTATGGCATATGTATTAGTTAGTAAGAGTCATGATTAGTTAACTCAATTTTTTTCTTTTCTGACCTCGCTATCTCTAAACAAAGTTCACAGTATATGTGTAATAGAGGGTAAAGGGATTCATGTATTTATTATTTTTACAACTTATTATTACAACTTATTTTTCTTCGAATAAATAATATAAAGATTGCTTTAGTTACACTAAAAAAATGAGTTTGTGTCGAGCACTGCCATAGAGCGACACCAGCACATAAAAACAATACATCCATTTCTACTTCATTTAAAGAGTTGGTTTCAAACAGTGAGATTTTTGGTTAATATGTTAAAGAGAATTTTAGTTGTAATTTTAAATGTCACTAGCAGGCTTCGCCCGCTTCACTGGGCACTATATTTAAAGGATTTCTTTTTTATTGAATAAATGAAACCTTTAGATAAATATATTTCGATTGGCGACAATTTCCTTCACAGTTTTAGTATGGGATCTCCTTGACAATAGCAAACATTTTTTTGAAATTCTCGAATCTGTGCAACAAAACTATTATTAAAACGAATATTCTCGCAAACAGTGTTAACATTAACAGAAATGTTAATTCTTCGAATATTCTGGAAACAGTTGAAGCTGGTACTCGTACACTAAAAGTCACTATTCGATGAATGATCGAATTAGAAGACGCACGTAAGTCGTTTTCGCAACAATCACTATAACGCACGTATGTAAGCTTCATGCACATGAAAAAATCTCAGAACGCACGAAACTCGGTTCCGCGGCAATCACTATCACGCATGTTAAAACCAAAAAACATCACTGGGCACCCCTACGCCGCTATGCATGAATTTGAAAACGCACGTAATTCTGTTCCGCGGCAAAGAGTATTACACATGTTAAAAAAAAAAAAAATCTCTGGACACCCCTACAGTCGGTCACAAACGTGTCCGAACAATATCAAAAATTCCTATGTAAAAAAAAGTACCCTTTATACGTTTTTATTAAATAAATCCTTATCGAATCATGCATTGCACTGACTAAGAACAGAATTCGACAAGGATTTATTTAACAAAACTGTATTAAGTGCACTTTTTTTACATAGGAATTTTTGCTAGTGTTCGGGAACTTTTGTTACAGAACTTTTGTTTTTCCTCGCTGTGCATGAATCTGAAAACGCACGAAATACCCTTTCGCAGCAATCACTGTCAATCATGTTAAAACAAAAAAAAAAAAAAAAAAACAAAAAAAAAAAAACATTACTGGACACCCCTACCTCAAATCAATGAAAATAAAATAAACTAATCAAATCTCTCGTAATTCCTCAAAACTTAGCTCTAGTTCAATGTAAAATACACCCAAATCAATGAAAATCGCATAAACCAATCAAATCTCTTGTAATTCCTCATAACGTAGCTCTAGTTCAACGTAATATACACTCAAATAAACCAATCAAATCTCTTGTAATGCCTCATAACGTAGTTCTAGTTCAATGAAAAATACACTCAAATCAATGAAAATGAAATAAACCAATCAAATCTCCCCTAAGATTCTCCATTTGCGTCATTATAGAAATGAGAAGTTATATTTTCATATTTTTATTAATTAAAAGAAAACATGAAAAATTCGAAAATCTGACTTTGATGAGCACAATGACCCTTCGGAGGGCACCTTTGTGTTAAATCCCGTAACTGTCCGAGCTACCGTTTTCGAGTACAGTGAAATATACATATATATATATATACAGATATTGCTCACTTAATAGTATAAGAATAAGCCATCAAGTTTTGACGGGTACCAACTAGTACTAGAATAATAATACACGGCAAAACCTGAAATACACTTCCACTAATTTTCAGCTATTGTCGTACTATACTCTACTTCTTTTGTGCAGCCCTGTAAATGAACAGTGTATGATTTCCCTACCATATTCTACGTGAGACATATTGTTGTGCATATAAAAAATATATGTTTATTTCATTTGGTTTAGTGCAGTCTACAGATGTTAAACTCTGCTTACCTGCAATTTCCCCCCATAGACGTAATTTATTGGAATTCTCTTGGAATTCCCTGTACCACTTGCTTCATCTCAACGAAAAGATTAGTATAGCATCCCTATGTCATACACATTTAGTATATCAAGTTTGGAATTTCTGCTACGATTTGTTCTTGAGGTATGGTGATAACAGACAGACACACATACACACACACAGAGACCAACCACTAAAAACATTATTTTCGGATTTAGGGGACCACAAAACGTGGAAATATAACAAAAACACACTTTCGAAAATTTGACCTAAAAATAATACTTTCTCTAGCTTATGGGTAAGAGAAAGTAAAAAATGATGAACTTTCGTGCTCAAAAAGAAATAATTAAAACCATTTAATAAAACATATTTTAATCACTTAAATTAAGCTTTTGCTAGATTGTTACGTAGAAAACAATAACTTATTTTACATTTGTAATTTCAATAAATATGCTGAAAGAAATAAAAACGACGCATGAAGAAGGCGTTGACCGAATAGAACAAAATTTGGCGAATGTGATGTACATGTGCAGAAAATCAAATAATTACAATGTGAGAATTGAATGATTTATTCAAGAGAACTGGCTTTACAAATTGGGCAAGTCAATAACGCTTCGGTCCACCTCATGCTCTTATGCAGGCGGTTATTTGGCTTGGAGTAGATTGATAGAGATGACGGATGTCTTCCTGCTGGATATTATGCCAAAATTTGTTTAATTGGTACATTAAATCAGCAAAACATCGAACTGGTTGTAGAGCCCTTTTACTAATGTTTTTTTTTTTCAATGAGAGAGAGAAACGGTGACTTTGCTGGCCAATTTAGTGTTGGGAAAGCACTGAAGAAAGCCATAAAACTGTCGGTATGCGCGGATGATTATTTTTATACTGAAATGTAAGCCCAGGAAGGTATGATATGAAGGGCAGCCAAACGGTGCGTAGAATACCGTTGACGAACAGCTGAGCTGTAAGGGTGTCACGGTTGATAACAAAAGGTATTCGTAAATGAAATGAAATAGCACCCTAGGCCATCACTCCTGGTTGTCGGGGAGGGAAGGTAGACTAGCATCCCATCGTTTTCCGGAGCATCTCCAGACACGTGTTCGCTGGTCGTTTAGGGCGCAATTGGAAGCGATAGTCATTACTGAAGACAATTCTGCTCCAGTCAATTACATTCCAGGTTGAAAGTACCCGACAGTCCTGCAAACGTGCTTGTCGGTGTACAAAGATCAATGGTAATCGGCGCAAGGGGCACTGTGAACATATCTCCGTTTCTCTGCGCCGCCTATTGATAGTTCTTGCTGTCACTGAAACATCATGTGCACGTAGGATGATAATAACGATGAATCTGAGACTCTGAGTGTTGCTCTGATGAGTGATCGGGCCTCCCGTGTTGTCGTATCTTTTCCTTCTTGACCCTGCGTTCGACCGTGGTTCATCCATTCCTGACAACATCTCTAATAGTGGCATTGCTCTTATCCAAATGCCGGACTATACGCCAATTACACCCACCATGTTCTTTGAGTCCAACTATATCTCCTATCTCAAATGCTGAAATCTACACATACTATTCGCTCAACAGTATTCGAGGAATAATTGCTGTTTATCTGAGTACACGGAATACAAATCTCAAAGAATTTATGACCTGGAATTGAATTTTTTTTCTCTTTAATATCCTGCCAGTTGTGCAAATAAGATGTGCTGCAGCGTCATATGTTCATTCATTGGCAGTCAAACTTTAAAAATTTTCATTTTCCATCGAAACTTATATGCAATCATTTTGTTTTCAATTTGCCTTACTCTTTCTTGGTCGGTCCTTTTTTTTTTTCTGTCTTAGAGTATGTTACAACATTATGACTGAATTTCTAGCTTGTTGGCAGATAAATCGATATTTATTTTAAAACAATAGTATATTAAAATTAGTAATGTAGAAGCTTGGTCTGAAATTTTGGGAAAGATCAAAATAAAAATTTTATGAAATTTTAACACGCAATATAACAAAAGCGAATGCTTGTAAGCGACCGAAAATATTAATGATTCAAAGTGTTTTCTTGAATTATGATTGGTTAAGTAATTTTCAAATTTCAAAAAAAATTAGAAAAAGGTGTAATTCATTTATTTAAAAATATTATTTTTTAAATAGTGGGACACTGTTGTCGCACTTTTAGATAAATTTACTTATTTTAGTCAAAATTAACTAATATATTTTTAACTGGCAGGATACGCTCATATCACTGGTCACTGTATTTAAATAAATTTTCAAAAGAATTGAATCACTATTTTTTTTATATCAGATTATACATAAAAACTAAAAAAAAAAAAAAAAATACATTGAAATTGTCCTAAACCTCGCTTCGAGTACCTGCTATGCCTACGGCAAATCCTTTTCCGCACGCATTGTATTGAGTCCAGTTTTTCACTGCCTTTAGAAAGGTTTTTCCCGGGCAATTCAGTTTCGTTATTTGTCGACAATAGGGGGAATTTACTAATGTTAAGAACAATGATTTAAAAAATGACTGTATCTCAGCACCTATTAATATTTCAGTTTTTGAATCATGTATATTATAGCCCTCGCTCACTACACTATATTGCCGTATTACTCCAACCAATATAGTAAATAAAAAAAAAAGTCGATTATTTTTTAAATGATTAAATAAATGAAAAACAAATAAATTTTAATTAAACTTAAATTTCAATAAGTTTAATCTTTCTACTATTTTTTTCCCAAAAAGTGAAAAAAAAAAAAAAAAAAAAAAAAAAAGGGGGGGGGGGGTTTCCATTACAAATGAATTAATTAAAAATAAAATAAAACAATTGAAAAATAAAAAGTTTTTATACTATAAAAATTATACATAAACTTAACTTAACAGTACTTTATCTACTATATTGGTAAGAGAAAGTAATAAATAGCGTACTATCCGTTGCAGAGATACGCAGACCATTGAAATAAAAGAATAAATTTGAGAAAATGAAACACAAAAGTCAATGAATGAAATCGAAAAAAAAAAAAAAATCTAAAGATATTGAGATTCAAATATAAAACAAGTCCTTCCGGCTTATTCGGAAGGGTAGGTTGATTTCTTTTTCCTTAGCTACAAATTATTAATGCACTTGGTAGAAATATTGATGAAGGCTATGCACATATGGAGTTTTAAGCAAATCAGTTCATAAATACCTTTTCATGTGAATTTAAAATTTTCAAGTGGCCGGCGCTTGGAAACAAAATGGACGGTTAAGTTGACAAATATATGAAATGTATTCGTGAGATAAGTCTACTGTACACATATAGTTCGAATTAATTCAAAATCTCAAGAGTCATCGTGATGAAAAATTAAGTGCCAGCCACTTCGATCAAACTGGCAGAGAAAGTTGCTCACCTAAGATATCGGTGCAAATTTGAAATTAATTTTTTTTGTAGAAATTCTTTCAAAGAGGCTTAGCAAGTTGACAAAATGTTAATTTTCTGCATTTCTAGTTTGTTTTAGCATTAAAATTACCTAATTTTTCCTTAAAAACGCATTAAAAAGATCCAGTAACGCAGGTAGTGGATTTGGCGCCAAATTTGGCAACTTTTCCCCTATGGCGACTTTTTTGGCGAGAAAATACTTATTATCGATATACCAAAGATGGATGCAATATCGTGAACGGTTCAAGAGTTACATGAATTTTCCATATTTTTGTTCTTTGAATGATAAATCCATTCTTCAACTTTGATTTGAATTGATTAAGTATTTCTAAAGTTACTGTGATAACAAATTTTCATGTGTGTGCCAGTTGGAAACAATACAGTGGAACAAGTTTCCCAGCAAACACATCCAAGATATTTGAAGCATAGGTTTACTGTCCAACTGTGGTTTAAATCAGTGTCGTGTTTCAAAAGTTATTATTATGGGAAATTTTCAAGTGACAGTCTAAGTGCCGGCGACTTTGAAACAAAATGGCAAAACAACTTGCCCAGCGAAATCTTCCAGTATATTTGTATGATAAGTTCATTGTCCAGTTCTAGTTTAAATTAAATCAGTATTTCAAAAATTATCGTCATAAGAAATTTTCAGGTGGCACCACTTGGAAAAAGAAGCTGTGTAAGATGCCCAGCGAACTTATCTGATATATTTGAATGATAAATCCACTACCCATATTTAATGCGAATTGATTTTGTATAACTAAAATTACCATAATGACAAATTTTCAAGTGGCCGCCACTTGGAAATAAAATGACGGATCAAGTCACCAAGAGAACTTATCCTAGATATTTGAACCATAAGTTCACTATCCAACTTTTATCTGAATCAGTTTAGTATTTTAAAAGTTATCGTGATTTCACATTTTTAAGTGGCAGTGTGATTTCAAGTGGCTGGAACTTAGAAACCAGATGTCGGGACAAGTTACCCATTGAAAATAATCAAGACAATTATAAAAAAATATGACTTTCCAAATTTGGTTCGATTTGGAGTATTATTTCAGAAGTTATCGTGATTTTTAATTTTCAAGTGGGAGCCTGATTTCTAGTGGCCCCGCTTAATTTAAGATACCTGCCTCTTTATTAAAAATGGCGGATGTAGTTTATTAATAAACATCATTGAGATCCTCATGTGGTCTGTATTTACATCAAAATTCAAACAATTTCGGAATACGCTTTTTACAATTTAAACTTGAAATTTTCAAGTGGGCTCCACTTGAAAACAAAATGGTGGAGCAACTTGGTTAACAAACTCATCTAACATATTTATAAGATAAGTTAAGACACTGTCCAAATTTGGTTCCATTTGGAGTATTATTTCAGAAGTTACCATGGTTTTAAATTTTCAAGTGGTAGCCTGATTTCAAGTGGCCCCGCTTAACTTAAGATATCCGCCACTTTTTTAAAAATGGCGGATAAAGTTCATTAATAAAGTTATTTGAGACACTTGTATAATCTATGTCTACATCAAAATTAAAAAAAAAAAAAAATCGGAATACGCGTTTTACAATTTGAATTTGAAAATTTCAAGTGGTCTCCACTTCAAAACAAAATGGCGGAGCAACTTGGTTAACAAATTCATCTAAGTTATTTATAAGATAAGTTAAGACACTGTCCAAATTTCGTTCGATTTGGAGCATTATTTCAGAAGTTATTGTGATTTTAAATTTTCAAGTGGTAGCGTGATTTCAAGTAGCCCTACTTAACATAAGATACCTACCACTTTATTAAAAATGACGAATAAATTACATTAATAAAATTCATTGAGACCCTTATGTGGTCTATATTTACATCAAATTTCAAACAAATTCGGAATACGCTTTTTACAATTTGAATTTCAAATTTTCCAGTGGTCTCCACCTGAAAAGAAAATGGCGGAGAAACTTGGTTAATAAACTCATCTAAGATATTTATAAGATAAGTTAAGACACTGTCTAAATTTGCTTCGATTTGGAGTATTATTTTGGAAGTTATAGTGATTCTAAATTTTCAAGTGGTAGCCTGATTGTAAGTGGTCCCGCTAAAATTAAAATATCTGCCACTTTATTAAAAATGGTGGATAAATTTCATTAATAAACTTCATTGAGACACTTATGTGGCATGTATTTACATCAAAATTCAAGCAAATCTTGCTTTAAATATGCTTTTTGCAATGCCGGTTTGAAATATTCAAGTGGCTGCCACTTGAAAACAAAAAGTCGGAACAACTTGGTTAACGATCTTATCCAAGATATTTATAAGATCAGTTCACTGTTCAAATTTGGTTCAATTTATAGTATTATTTGGGGAGTTATCGTGATGACAAAATTATCATTCTATATATATATAGATATAGATATAGATATAGATATAGATAGATAGATAGATAGATATAGATAAACGAAGTGATTGCGATAGGTCGATTTCTAAAGAAATCGACCTAAAACAAGTCCTTCCGGCTTATTCGGAAGGGTAGGTTGATTTCTTTTTCCTTATCAAGTAACCGTCATTTTGTTTTAAAACGGTGGCTACAAATTTTTAATGCACTTGGTAGAAATATTGATGTAGACTATGTACATATGGAGTTTTAAGCAAATCGGTTCATAAATACCTTTTTATGCGAATTTAAAAATTTCAAGTGGCCGGCGCTTGAAAACAAAATGCTGGGTTAAGTTGACAAATATATCAAATGCATTTGTGAGATAAGTCTACTGTACACATATAGTTCGAATTAATTCAAAATCTCAAAAGTCATCGTGTTGATAAATTAAGTGGCTGCCACTTCGATCAAAATGGCAGAAAAAGTTGCTCATCTGATCTAAGATATCGTTGCAAATTTGAAAATATTTTTTTTTGTAGAAATTCTTTCAAAGAGGCCTAGTAAATTGATAAAATGTTAGTTTTCTGCATTTCTAGTTTGTTTTAGCATTAAAATTGCCTAATTTTTCCTTAAAAACGCATTACAAAAATCCAGTAACGCAGGTAATGTATTTGGCGCCAAATTTGGCGACTTTTCCCCTATGGCGACTTTTTTTCGCGACTTTTCGCGAGAAAATACTTATTATCGATATACCAAAGATGGACGCAATAACGTGATTAGCTCACGAGTTACATGAATTTTCCAGATTTTTGTTGTTTGAATGATAAATCCATTTTTCAACTTTGATTTGAATTGATTAAGTATTTCTGAAGTTACCGTGATAACAAATTTTCAAGTGGCCGCCAGCTGGAAACAATACAGTGGAACAAGTTGCCGAGCAACACATCCAAGACATTTGAAGCATAGGTTCACTGTCCAACTGTGGTTTAAACCAGTGCCGTGTTTCAAAAGTTATTATTATGGCTAATTTTCAAGTGGAAGTCTAAGTGGCTGCGACTTGAAAACAAAATGGCAAAACAACTTGCCCAGCGAAATCATCCAGTATATTTGTATTATAAGTTCGTTCTCCAGTTCTAGTTTAAATTAAATCAGCATTTCAAAAATTATCGTCATAAGAAATTTTCAGGTGGCACCACTTGGAAAAAAAAGCGGAATGAGATGCCGAGCGAACCTATCTGAGATATTTGAATGATAAATCCACTACCCAAATTTGGTGCGAATTGATTCTGTATTACTAAAGTTACCATAAACACAAATTTTCAAGTGGCCGCCACTTGAAAATAAAATTTCGGATCATGTCACCAAGTGAACTTATCCTAGATATTTGAACGATAAGTTCACTATCCAACTTTTATTTGAATCAGTTTAGTATTTTAAAAGTTATCATGATGGCATATTTTCAAGTGGCAGTGTGATTTCAAGTGGCTGGAACTTAGAAACAAGATGTCGGGACACGTTGCCCAGTGAAAACATTCAAGATAATTATATGATAATATCACTGTCCAAATTTGGATCGATTTTGAGTATTATTTCAGAAGTTATCGTGGTTTTAAATTTTCAAGTGGGAGCCTGATTTCAAGTGGCCCCGCTTAACTTAAGATATCTGCCACTTTATTAAAAATGGCGGATGTAGTTTAATAATAAACTTCATTGAGATCCTCATGTGGACTGCATTTACATCAAAATTCAAACAGTTTCGGAATACGCTTTTTACAATTTAAATTTGATATTTTCAAGTGGTCTCCACTTGAAAGCAAAATGGCGGAGCAACTTGGTTAACAAACTTAACAAACTCATCTAAGATATTTTTAAGATAAGTTAAGACACTGTCTACATTTGGTTTCATTTGGAGTATTATTTCGGAAGTTATCATGGTTTTAAATTTTCAATTGGTAGCCTGATTTCAAGTGGTCCCGCTTAACTTAAGATTTCCGCCACTTTATTAAAAATGGCGGATAAAGTTTATTAATAAAGTTATGTGAGACATTTGTATAATCTATGTATACATCAAAACTAAAAAAAAAAAAAAAAAAAAAAAAAAATCGGAATACGCTTTTTGCAATTTGAATTTGAAATTTTCAAGTGGTCTCCACTTGAAAACAAAATGGTGGAGCAACTCGGTTAATAAACTCATTTAAGATATTTATACGATAAGTTAAGACACTGTTTAAATTTCATTCGATTTGGAGTATTATTTCGGAAGTTATAGTGATTTTAAATTTTCAAGTGGTAGCCTGATTTCAAGCGGTCCCGCTTAACTTAAAATATCTGACACTTTATTAAAAATGGTGTATAAACTTCATTAATAAACTTCATTGAAACTCTCATGCGGCCTGTATTTACAACAAAATTCAAGCAAATCTTGCTTTAAATATGCTTTTTGCAATGTCGGTTTGAAATTTCCAAGTGGCTGCCACTTGAAAACAAAAAGTCGGAGCAACTTGGTTAACGAACTCATCCAAGATATATATAAGATCAGTTCACTGTCCAAATTTGGTTCGATTTGAAGTCTTAATTCGGGAGTTATCGTGATGACAAAATTTTCATTATAGATAGATAGATAGATACATATATGGATAGATAAACGAAGTGATTGCAATAGGTCGATTTCTAAGGAAATCAACCTAAAATTCTTGATGAGGTGTACATGTGCATGGAACAAGGTAACGTCTCTGCTAAGTTTTGTAGATCTGCAATTAATAGTGTGTGCGCCAGAGTGCAGACAGGCAATCATATACAAACACACACACACACACACACACACACACACACTTCTCTTTATTTATATAGATTAAAATTTTGTTTAAAATTTTTCATGTAAATGAAAAAAAAAAAAAATGCATAAGAAGATTTTAAATAAAAAAGTAGTTTTTCAATCTTATTCTCTAAATAGCTAGTTTTTTTTACATGATTGAATAAAAGAAAAGAAACTTAAAAAAAATATATATAAATAGTAATTCAGGAGTATTAAATAAACTTAAAATGGCATGTAAATTATCATTCTTACGAAATTTAAAGCGAAATTTGCTTAAAAAACTTACTTTAAATAATCTTAAAGCATTTAAAATGTCAAAGGTAAGCAAAGTTTAACTTTTAAGTATAAACAATTTATGATCATTTTGAGTAAATGCTTATATTTCATATCAATTTCACATTTTCGATCGGATTTGGTAAAATATGCATTTATAAACTGTTTAATTCTTTAAAAATACAACGTTTGAGTTATTTGGAGTTTCTGAATCAAATTGTTTAATTAAAATGTTTAAATTTCAATTTTAATTACAGATACTATTTATTAATTTTTAGTAAAATTTTAATCATTCAGAACAATATATTTTTCTTATGTATATTTCAAATTCAATTGAAATTAGTTTAACTTTTTACAAGGTTAAAAGTATTTAAATCTGTAAATGACAGTAATTTAAAAGAAAACGAATCAAAACAAATGCAATTGTAAGGGAAGAAAATAAAAAGAATTATTCTATGGTAAACAATTTTAATGATGATAGGGATGTGGTACTAAACGATCATATACTCGGTAATTTTAGTTTTTCTCTCATATCTTTTTCAGAAAATATTTGAAAGAATATTTTTATAAATTTTATTTTAAGTCTTCAGTGAACAAAAGAAAGTGTGACAAATTCAAAATTTTTAATTAGATCGATTTTTTTAATTGTAAAAAATATAAATATAAATAAATAAATAAATAAATAACGAACAATTGGATATTGGAAATAAAACTACTTTTAAATATGTTTAATAAATTTAGTGAGTTAATAATAGACGTTAGATAAAAGAAATACGAATTTTATAAATTTTATCACATGTAGTCTGTTGAAATTTTTATCGTAGATTAAACTAAAACAAGGTTATAGAGTATAAAATTACTACAGAGCTGATGTTTAAAAGAATGAGTACAAAACTTTGAATAAACACCATACAATACAAGAACTCGTAACAATTGCTTCGAGGCGAATGAAATAAGACCCTTCGTCAGGTGAATAAAGTAGGCACGAGTGCTGCAAACAAATCTTTGTAAAAAAGCTAATTTATAAGGGATTTTGTTTCCGTTTTTATTTTAATTCAACCAATTCCTAATGGTAATACAGTGTTCGCTGATTGCAAATATATACTGATAAAACCCATTACCATCTCTCCTTTTTCTGAGAAGAATTGAAATTCTGTTTATTCAATCTCTCATAACTTTTTTAATTTACAAGACATTTTTTTGGAATTTTCATATAACTTGCTCAATACTTTTGGCTTTGGCTATTAAATTAGGAAAATGAATTTTATTTAAAGCTAGCGCATGCGTAGCTAAAAATTAGATAGTAAATATGCTCATATTTTCCAAAATATTTAACTTTTTTGTATTGTGATTGCAGTATGCTGTGTGTAATGTAGTATGCTTAATTTCCTAAAAATGGCTCTGCAATGTGTATAATACCCTACGTGTTGTAATTAAAAAGTGATTTATTTATTTATTTTTTTTAATTTATTTATTTACAATTTCTTAAAGAAAAAAAATAAAAATAAAAAATAAATTAATTAATTAATTAAAATGAAAAATTATACCTCCATGAATATATGTGATAGCCTCATAAACGTTTATAGAGATAATGAGAAAATTCCTCATAATCACATGTTACAGCCCAAAAGCATTTAAAACATTATTTTTTGTAGGGTTATCCAAAACATTTTGATTTTTGTTCTAGATTTTTATGGTCCCCTTTCCCATTTCAGGACACAACTTTTGCGTGAATGTATGAGGTATAGTATGTTTTTTATACTACCAAAGTTTCAAGATACTTCCTAAAGAACTTTTCTATATATTTGACATAACGTCTAAATTCCAAAGTGTCCAAATACTTATTAGTAGATACTGAATCACAGTTTGGGCCGAAAAATGAATATTTTAGATAAGTGAATTCTAATAGCAAAAAAGGTGTTGTACTTTGACATCCTCAATCTGGGAAAAATAATATAAAATAAATAAACATCTATTACTTCAAAGTTCGAAAAAAGGTAAAAAGAGGTCAAATTTAATTTTTTTTTTTTTTTTTTTTTTTTTTTTTAACACAAATGTCATTATTTTTTGCTTTAATATCATTCACATGTCTTCTTTTTTAACATTCTTTTTATATATCGTTAAAGATATTTACATTATTTTACAATTTTTAGGTGCATAAGCGAGCTATTCCCATAAAGTTTTGTAAAGTAACTAAAATTCAAATTTTATTATTATTATTATTATTATTATTTTAAAAACACATTCAGCTTCCTAGAAAGCCTAATAAATAAAATATTTCGTTAAATATTTTGGCATTTCTTCTTTTATAGTCAATAAGTGCACGTGATAGTAACAGATAGTACAAAAACTCGGATAGCAAATAATCCGAATGGGGACACCTTATCTGTCGGTATAAACAAAGCGACATGACTTCTCTTGTCAATTTCATTCTCCATTATCATTCTAACATATCACTATTCTGTCTGCGAGCAGTGTGTTCAGGTCATTAAGTTTTAGTTTTATTTTAATTAAGTAGGGTTATGTTAAACTATTATATTAAATAGTGAATCTACAGTGTGCTTTCAAAACTATTTGGTGTTGTATTTTTATTTATTTTATTATTATTATTATTATTATTATTATTCTACCCTTAACGTCAATAATAATGGCGGCTACCAGACAATCCCACGCATATCTATTTTATGGTTTATCAAGAGAAATGTGTACGAACACGTTGCCAACATATGAGATTTGAGTATTGTTTCAACGAAAGATACAGATTGTCTTTATAATCTAAGAAAAAGAGTGCATTTTTTTTTTTTTTTTTTTTTTTTTTACTGTTGTCTATTACTTTAGTACTCAAATACAGGAGTTATACAGCAAAGCTTCAATACCAACTGCGTTCCATACTAGAATAGTACAATTAATAAAAGACTATCATGAACCATTTGCAATTTAAAAAGGTCTTATAACAAAAGAAAAAGTCAAAAGCAGGTTTAAGTGAAAAGTTGAATGGTTCATCGCTACGATAAATCAAAGTTGTTTGAAGTTACAGCATGTAAATGCACAAGCAACTTTTTTGCCTTTATACGGATAAACCAGAGTTCCTGTAAATCTCTTGTAAACTTTGATTGTAAAAGTGAAAAAAAAAAAATTCCCGTACATAACTAAAGTTTTTGTATGACCAACGAAATACTAGAAACCCTTATATTAGTAACCTAGATAGAAAAGAAACACCAAGGATTAAAAAGGACGAACATAGAAAATTATTACACAAATATAGAATAAACAGTTTAATTAGTTCTGCCGAAGATTCAATTAAAAATGTACATCTTATGAAGTCATATAAGGAAACACTAAAACAAGGTGACGCCCATGTTGCTTCGATATCAAAAACTCAAAGAGAATTAAGTTGCAAGCTACCACTGTAATGAGTGGTAGTTTTACAATTTCTGACACAGCAATATATTTTACGCTGTCTAACGTTTTGAAAGGTGTTAGTTAGATTAGTGAAGAAATGCCTAGTTTGCTAAACATGAGAATTTGTTCTTATCTATTGTAGTGGGCGACAGACAATATATGTTGAGTTGGCCTAATGCACAGAAATATCCAAGGGAAAGAGATCAGCCGTCAGGACACACTTCCGTATCTATGAGAGAATTTCTTCGACCGATATTAATTTTTGAAGCTTCGAACTGCTAACAATTGATCAGCTGATAAATATTAATTGCAAAATTATTAACAAGCACCATAAAATGCAAAAACATCAGCGTGTTCACTTTCTCTGCCTTCAATGATGGAAACTGTGACAAACAAGACTATTTTATCATTTCTATAAATTGCCAAAGTTTGAATTCTTAAAATTCCCATGTCACACTCAGGCAGTTGAAAGGATTGTGAAACTGGTCAATGAATATGCAAAAAAGGTATTTGGGGAAGACACAGGAGACGAATGTATAATAACAAATTTATACTCGCGATTATCAATGACAAAATTATTAAATAATAAATCCAACTTCAAATCCTAATCCAGAAATTTAATCCAGGTAAAAATTTGTTTAAAATCATTAGTGGTTGTAAATGTAAATGTATTGTAAATACGTAAATACTGTAAATAACTACCCTTCATGGCTGGATGAATGAGAATGGCAGAGTGGAACTCGAAGTGCAGCCATCTCCCCGTGGCGAGTTATGGATTGTTAATGTAAAAATTATAGTTTCATAAGAAGCAAAGGTGCACATTTATTTAAAAAAATGTAAAATTGGACTACTAAAAAAAAAAAAAAAAAAATCAATACTTGTTTAATTTTACGAAAGTTTGCGGCTTTTGCGCAACCTAAGAACTGTAAAAGAATAAATGCAATTTTAAACATACTTAAAAAATGATTATTCAAATGAAGCACGTGAATGGCATTAAAAAAAATTAATGTTTATTTTTTAATGTCAACTAAAAACATATTTATTATTATTATTCCCAAATTTAGGATACCAAAATACGATTTTTTTTTTTTTTTTTTTTTTTTTTTTTTTTTTTTTTTGCTATTAAGTGTCGTTTATCTAAAATATACATTTTTCGGCCCAACCTAATGTACAATCTTTTTACTAATTATGAATCTTTATAGAATTTTCTTAAGAAGTTAAAATTTGGAGTTGTGAAGAATTCGAGTTGAGTTAGAAGTTTTAACTTTGATTTAAAATGGTACTGTACGAAGGATGGCTAGAGTTGTATTAGAATAAAAATAAATCTTTAGATTTTACAGAGTTCAGCAATTAATTAGTTTTGAATAAGTTTGCTTAAGTCATTTGGCTGCATAAATTGTAATGGAAAATACCGCTAAGCAAATGTGTGGCCTTACTCAGATAAAACTGTGCTATATATTTTATAGAATGAAAAAGCAGTTTCTCTTGTAGTGGATTTGTTGCTATCACTAGTGATAGGACGAATTACGTTTTACGTATAATACATCAATTTAGACATTGTAGTTTCAAACTGTTTTACATTCCACAAATTGTAAGAACACGGAGACAAATTTAATTTAATTTAAATTATATAAAAAGAGACTTTGGCTTATTAGCTCGTAAGTATATCCGCTGTGTTCATTCTAATTTAGTTTAACTTCCCAAACATGCGCCACCTTTTTCTCATATTGAGAAACATAATTGCTATTTGTATTTATTAAATAAAAACCTAAAATTTAAACGCACGACCTAAAAGGATAAATTAGAATTTCACTTCACCAACAAAGGATACACATGAAGTCTAAATAAAATGACACACACACGCAAAAAAATAAAAATAAAATAGAAGGTACAATAGAACATTTTAATAGGTTCAATAAAGCTTCATAATTTAATAAAATAGCTAATAAATAATTAAGTACTTATATTAAACTTTGCGTGGCGTAAACATAATTCCATTTGTATATTAAATAAGAAATATAAAGTCCCTCAGTATTGTTTAAAAGTTTACACATCGGAGGAAAGATAAATAGAAATTATTGCTTCTTATCACACTGTTAAAAATGGTTTCTTAAAAATGAGCAAAAATGTCTCAAAATAGCTCCGAAACAATATATACTTAAATTAAAAAACCCATGTACTCATTTTTGACTATATTGACATGTCATACATGGCGATACTGGGATTCTTATTGATCAACCCCATTTTTGAGCATGTCAATATACTCAAAAATGAGAACATGAGTTTTAAAATTTAAGTATTTATTGTTTCGGAGCTATTTTGAGACAATTTTGCTCATTTTTAAGAAACCATTTTTAACAGTGCACAGAGAATTTAAAGTTTAAAATATAATCATGTGCAGTATATTTGCGATTTTACAGTTTATTATTATTATTATTATTATTATTATTATTGAAAATTAATATTTTTATACTGAATGTGTTTTCTAAGGAAGGTAGAAATAATTAGAGATAAAAGAAATGAAAAAGAAATATATAAAATTACATAAACAGTTCTACATTTTATAATTAAATTTTTCATCAGAATTCTAATTTGAAAATGGACATTCGAGTTTATAATAATTGTTAAGAAGAGAAGTTTAATTATTGTTCAAAATAAAACAGCATATTTACCAATAATGCATTTATATGGACGATGTTACAATAAAGAAAGCAGCGCAGTACAATAATTCATATCGAAACAATCTTCCAGTATCATAAATTTCAAAACTGTAATATACGTTTTCAAACAATATACATTTAGGAGTAAAGTGAAAACTACTGTATTCGATTGAGAAATATATATTAGTTTTATAAAGTACTTTGTAGGAAAATCGGAAAATGCAATATCTTTCATATCCATCTATGAAGTATTTGCGCCTTTTAAGTACTTTCCTTAAAAGATTCTAATAAAACTCGAAAATATTTGTATGAGAAAGCTATTATATATTGCTTATAAATTATATATATTTATTACTATTATGTTTCATTTTATTTTAAAATATGTTTTACAAATTTATTATATTTCGACTTTATTTTCAGTATATTGGCAATTTCAAGGTTTTCGAACTACTTTTCTATTTCACAAAATTTCTTCTTTATAAATATACTTGATTCATTATTATGCTACAATAAGTGTTAATAAATAATAAAGTATAATATTAGAAAGAAATTAAAGGAAATAAAATTGACATTATATCCAACTGAATCTATAAATGCCTATACACCTCGTTGTAAATATCATTTGTACTAGATAAAAATAAATGATCACATAAAAGAGCTGAAGCTTCCAAAAAACAAAAAATACTTAAGATATAAAATTTAAAATAGATTTGAATCAGTATGTAATTTTAATTTAAACCATGTTATCTCCGTTAAACATGCATTCAGTGAACAAACAAAACCTTATATATACATATATATGTAAGTATATATATACACTAAGCGACAAAAAAAAAAGCCGCACTTGTATGTTTTCCTTTTCGCCTTCTACAACCGCCAATTTTATCGTTTAAAAAGCAAATTTTCGAACAGATTTTACTATGTTGTCCTCCACATACACTTTAGCTTTGAGTCCAGTGTGAAAAACAAAATGCAATTGTCAGGAAAATTGTAATTTTAGAATTTATTTCAAAAATGGTAAGAATAAGGCAGTTAACAATGCCACAAAAAGTATTAATTTTTGAATGAAAATCAAAAAATATTTTAATACGTGAGATGACAAAATAATTAAATGTTAACGAAAAGGGTTTTCAGCAAGATATAAAAGTTTTTGGCCGTTTAAACTGGAAATTTGGTTTTAGGTGGCCACACTGCTCATCCAAGCGAGATGACCGTAAGTTAAAAAGCCACTGCTTATAAAATCAGTTTGTATTACATTTAGAACATAAAAGAGCTTCAGAAAAAGTTTTTAGTAGCATAATTTCTTTAACTACAGTACAACAACTATTAAACAAAGCAGCTTTAAATGACAGAAAATTTTTAAAAATTCCATTCTTTGTGAAGAGAAGTAGGAAAGCAAGACCTCAGATGGCTAAAAAAAATGATTAGTTAATTATTGGGCTGAACTGGTTCTCTCTGATGAGTCAAGTTTAACTTATTTCGAGCTAAAGAAAACAAGCAGATCTGACAACGAAAATATGACAGACTTAATGAAAATCACACTTTTAAAACAGTGACACATTCTCCATACATTATGGTACGGAGGTGCATAACTTTTCAAACACTCGGGAAAATTTTTATGTTCAAGGGATCAATTAACTCGAAATAAAACACAATCTGCATAAAAGTGGTGCCTGACCGACTATTTTGGGGGTATCTTGGACATTTCCGTAAACAGCATTTGAAGATAATAAGGCACCTTACTACACGGCGTCTGTGGTAAGTTTATTCACTTCAAATTGTGAAAATTGCTTATACATTCCCATGAGAACCTATAATTTTGTAAGTAATCATAACTTTTTTCACTTTAAGTTAAATACCGCAAAGGATATAGTAGAATTTCTTTTTTACCAGACATGGAAATAGTCAAAATCGCGATCCGCTCGAAAACGTTTTGTTTATAAAAAGGCTGGGGGGGGGGGAGAGGATTCGAAATTTGCAGCCTATAACTCTGCCTGAACTAGAAAGAATAATTTGTGATATTTGGCCCATTGAAATTTCTGAGATTTATATGAAAACACTGTATAAAACTATGCCATTGCGCATTAATGCAGTAATTCCATATAAAGGTGGAATTAACCCAATGCAAAATACATATTTTTTACAAAAAAATTGCTTAGATCTAACAAATAAATAGTTTTATTTCACATATTAAAATATAACTTGTTTATTTCATATAATAAATCATAATAGAATGCAAAGTGTATGGTTATTGCATTATGTTAAAAAAGAAAGTTTTATGCAGATTTTTTAAAAGTATTTCGTAAAGTGCAATAAAGCGAATTATAAAATCTAAAATATACACAGGTATCATTTCATACCTTTGGTATTATGCAAACAAGACAGTTTTATATGTTTCAAACATTAATTTTAAAGATATTACAAATAAAAGAGGTATAAGTCATTTTTTCTGCAGTGCGGCTTTTTTTTTTGTCGCTTAGTGTATATATATATATATATATATATATATATATATGTGTGTGTGTGTGTATGTATGTATGTATGTATTCCGTCAGATTTTAATATTCATATTTTAAGTTAACTTTTTACCTATATGCTTTACGCTATACTTGAGTAAAATTACTTCTTTTATTTATATATTTACATAAAATTTATTTAAAAAATATGAAACAAATATCTTACGTGCTTTTAAATCGTATATTTTTACTGTAGATACATATCAAAAATTGATTTGGTTCACTTATAATGTAATATGTATATATCTATATATTTCTGAATAATACATATAGCAAGTAAAGGTTTTAAGAATGATCTGAACTATGTAAGAATTATTTATTTAATGTTAAGTTATGTTTCATACTTATTTAATTAAGGTCATTATTTTTTGTTTCCCTGCAAATTGTGTAGCAAACAGTGCATTCTTCAATTCGTGTCCAAAACAAACAAAGGTTAATTCTGCTCCGAAAAGGGGAGGATGCTATCGTTGAGATAGCATCCCTCAATGGCTGAAATTTTATTTTGGTGGTATCTTTCCAACACTATTTTGATAAAATCACGGCAGACCTGACGCATGTGTGATAGTAATCATTAGACTTTAATCGTGAAAGAAACAGTAGATGAAAACTTATACGCTTTTTTGATACTTGTAAAAATTTAAAGAATATTTTATTTTACTAAATGAGTGAAAACTGTTAGAAATATATATAGAAATCTCTATCACAATTTGGCGGTGTCCAAAAAGTGCGAAAATTGGCAACCATGTATTTAGTACATTTAAAATTTGGATTTAATGCAAGTTTTTGTATTTATAATAATTTGGAATCCAGGCATGCATGCAAACTAGATTAGAATAAGCAAATAAATAAATCTAATAAATATGGCAAAAACATTTTTAGGTAAATATATTGTAGGTGTTAAATACATTTTTCAAAACGATTAAAATTTAGTACGATTTGCAACATAGAACGAGATATAAAAGATTAGAATAAGTATTCAAATTAATATTTAGACAAATAAACATTCAGATATAATTGGATATTTGAATAAGTGAATAAAAATTCAGACAAAAATCACAAAGAATTAATGAGAAAATATCGCGCAAAAATTCGGATGCAAGCATGTATGAAAACTTATAAAGTAAAATTAAAAATGGGAAAGTAAACAAATCTAATAAGTGTTGCAGAAATTTTTATGTGTAATGATATAAAATTTTCAATATACTCATTACCTAATGTGTAATATATGCTCATTATGCTTTTTTTTTTTTTTTTTTTTTTTTTTTTTAAGAATAACATGCAAATATTATGATGATTATATTCTAGCAATTATAAACTACGAAATAAATTTGAAGATATAAAAGTGATATTTAATAATTCTTAACTAATGGAAAAAATCATGTTGTTTAGTCTTTTTTTCTACATTTTTGCTATTTCATCTATTTTGAAATGTAATATCAAAGATTACCCAGCATTATTCCGAATCATTTCTAGAACGTCAGGAATTCATATTCCCCTTATAGTTTCTCATTCTTGTATGGGCTATAATCTTCCGCATTATATCTTTAAAACATATTTTGAAAAAGAAAAAATGCATTAGCACAAAATATATTGTGGAACTGATATTGTAAAATATGCATAGCATGTATGTTTTTCTAAATGATATTTTAACTTTAAACAGTTTCAATTTGTTTACTTATTACCTGAGAATAATAACTGGTAGATTATTTCAAATGTGTATTTTATGTTACTTTAAACAGTGAATTTGTTTTTCATAAAGCAAAACCTATACAAAAAGTAAACATTTTATTCCGATTTTTAGTTCTTCTTTGCTTTGAGAAAATTTTCCGTAGTTGCTAAATGTTTCAGATACCAGTAACAAAACTCCTGCATTTGTATTTTTTATTTTTTTAGGTTTAAATCAATTTTTTTTTATATTGCACCAGACAATACATTTATTACATATTAGAATGTTGATTTAAAAATAATTGCTTAACAAACTTTTAGAATTCAGTAAAATTTAAGAGAATTTAAATAAAAAATAAATAAATTTTATTTCAAAATACATTACGAACATAATTATATATATAAATATATGAAGACAGAGAGGGAGAGAGAGATAGAGATGGTGTAGTCTTAAAGGCGCTGAGTAGAAAATTCTTATATAGACATAGTGTACGAAATTAAATGTGAGTGTAAGAGAGGTAAAAAAAAAAAAAAAAAAAAAAAAAAAAAAAAATGTATGAATAATTTCTTTATTTACAAAATATCATAGATTAAAGGAAATTACTTATTCTTACGAAATATTTAATAAACATTTTTTTATTAATTTATAGTAAGACACTTTTAAACATTAGTAACAGAAATGTCAAAAATATGTGACTCTTTAATTTTTAAACACAAATGGTTCATGATTATTTAAGTAACAAGCTTTATACTTTATTCCTATTTCTCATTTTTGATCATATTTTATAAAAACTGCATTTCTAAAATACTTAGTTTTTTAAAAATGCAATTTTGACTTCAATGGTTTTGATTAGCATAATTCAATTGAATTATATAAAGGTTTAGTTTCAGTAACAGTTTTGTTTATTGATTTTTAGAAGTATGTTAATTATTTAAATTAAATTTTATCCTATAAGATTTGAAAAGTAAATTTCAATTACATAAATTTACTTTAAGATTGAAAACCAGTAAATGTGTAAATGAGAGCATTTTAAAAGGAAATCAAACAGAACAAAAAGTAACTAGGAGACGAAAAGAAAAGTTATAAAATTTTTATTCTGTGTTAAAATAGCAAAGCAAAAATAATACAGACGGAGAAAAAATAAGAAGAACTTTTATTCTTGGTAAATTTATTATTTTCTTACATTTTTTACTAATTTAATTGAAATAATATTAATGTAATTTTAATTTTCGATTATTTAGCGGGGAAAAAATGCATATATCTAAATTAAATTTTTAATGTACTGTGATTTAATTAAATTTTAAAACAAGATTTGTTTCAAAGGAATATTTAAATGTTGAAAAAAAAATTCTAAATATATTTAAGAAATTTATGAAGTCAATAAAAATTGTTAGATAAAATATATGACATTTCTAATTATTAGTATGCTTGTAGAAAGTTACTAAAAGAGAAATATATGTAAAACACTTATTATTTCTTCACAGAAATAGACACATACATACATGTAACCTAAAAAAATCAGGAAAACTCTCTTATATTCACCACAAAACACGGATATTGCTTGTTCAGGATTACAGTGTAAAAATGTTAAATTACAGCAAAGATTACTGCAAAGTGTGCTGGTAGATTACAGCAAAGTGTGCTGGTAAAAGTATTGCTTACTCACTGTTCTGTATTTTTACAATGTGCAGTAAAATAAATTTGTTACGATTTTTACTCACATGTGCTATAATTTTCAAAGTACTTCCTGCAATTATTACGCATGCGTGCAGGGAGTAATCACAACACTAAGCAACTTATTTATTTTGTTGCACATATAATTTACTTTTTCATGCAGAGCAAACGATCTTGGATAGCCCGGGATTCGAACTCGCAATCTCCTGTTCTTGAAGCCAGCACTTTGCCAATCGAGCCGTTGGGCTCACAATGAATTTTTTTTTACATAAACAGGTCAATATCAGCACTGGTTGTTTGATAAATCATGTCATACACACCAAAAGGCTTCTGGAAATTTGTTTATGCCAATTTACAGCACAATGTGACATATAATAAAATCTTTTTGTAAAAAAATAGAACCGACTCCAAAAACGAACTAGTATTCAAGCAACTAAAAATGAAAGAAAATTGGCAGAAAATGGAACTGTAAATTGTGCCTAAAAGTATAAAATAATTTCCTTCGCCAAACAACCTATAACACTACAATTAATGATAACTTTTGAAGTCGGCGCAAAATTAAATAAAATTTAATTAGTTTTTAAAGGTTTGCCTTTAGATCGGTAGCAACAAATGCTGTTGTCTCGAATGATCCATTTTCATGTTTCCTTTATTAATTTATCACTGTATACAATTGGTTCATTAGTAGCATCTACATAGAACAGTGAACATTCTTCACAATGCAGCATTTATGTTTCTACGAAGTTAGAGTTTCCTTTGTAAATTTGGTATAACTTTAATAACTATCATCCTTGATGGCTTTTGGATTTGGCGATTAAAACGTAAGGCAAAAGTATACACGCAAGATGTATATTTTCATAATATATATTGTACGATGTGTTGTTTCATATTCTTAATTACTCTCTTGATATACCTTATCAAAATATTCATGATATCCCAAAGAAATTAAATATGTTTGTTAGATAATTTTGCGATTATTCTTTCACCAAGGACGTCAAATACCAGCATCTTCGCCAACTTTTGCTGCTTACGAAATCTTATTTGTTTTCTTGAATCAAAGTAGTTTTCGGCTGCGTTTTCCAGGTAACAATGTGAGGTGTGTATTTTGAATAGGATTTGATTTTTGTATTGGATAAAGGTGTCAATTTTTATTTAATTTTGCGCCGACTTCAAAAGTTATCATTAATTGTAGTGTTATAGGTTGTTTGGCGAAGGAAATTATTTTATACTTTTAGGCACAATTTACATTTCCATTTTCTGCCAATTTTCTTTCATTTTTAGTTGCTTGAATAGTAGTTAGTTTTTGGAGTCGGTTCTATTTCTTTACAAAAAGATTTAATTTTCTCTTTTCAGTGAAAACTTATTTATACAGCAGAGCATCAGAAGACGTTCGACGGAAGTTTTACAAATTACAACTTCCAAGAAAAGTGACATTACTCAAAAATGGTTTATGTCACTGAAAAATACATGAAATGCACCCAATGTGAAGAAAAAAGTTACATCTCCATCTAGAGAGTTATCCACTCGAGAGAAAGTTGTGCCAGTTTTATTCTAGTCAAGTTTTAAGTTGATTTTTCTCAAATGCTGCATTTTTAAGTTGTGTCACTTTTCTTGCCTTTATCGGATATGAGCAAAAAACTATCTATTGAACGAACATACGTTAAATTATAAAGTCTTTAGAAATGTAAAGAACGGATACGCTATATTCGTAACCAAAAATTCTGTTAGGCATATTTATTGAACTTTACGGTGAATACGTGTCACCCGCTGCGCTGGAAATTGCACAGCGTAAAGTTCAAACAAAGGGCAAAATATGCATTGCAGCTGACGGACAGAAGTTTCAACGTCGATACTTACATACTGCTTTTACCAGTGTAGCTGCATGCGTTCAGCAGTTAGATCGAGAACAGACTTTTGTGAGTATAATGTAATTTGTTTATATCTTAATGAAATCATAATGAAACCTATTCCAGGCCAAGATCATTATGACAACAAAAGAAGTATTAAAATTACATCATCTCTTACGATGTTATAAGCTAACAAATTTCAACAACAACAGCGAGAAACGTGGTTTGTATTGAGAACCTCTTCCTTTATGAAGTCTGTTTAAAACATCTATGCGTTAATCGATCTGACCACTTACAATAACCATACTTTGAATTTTACATAGCATAAATGTCACCCGCTACGCTACAACATATGCAGTGTCGTTCAAGTGTGCACAAAATAGGAAATTGTGAACAAACAAATGCACGTTTTAAGCGTTCTGTTTCTAGCATTAATGTCTAAACTACCTTTGCGTACTACATCGATGATGCTCTGCAATTTTATAATTCACTTTTTTCCCCCTGTCTTGAAACGTTTCCGAGATAGGATCGTTAACTCCACTCTTTTCCACCAGGTGGCGCTTTAGGCGGTTGAATCGCGTAGCGCATGTCCACTTTACAATACCTACATATCACTTTTATGACTATAGCTGCAGCTGTTCAGCAGTTAAATGTGTCGGGACTGACTTTTTTGGTCACCCTGTATTTTCTTTTGATCGTAAAGATCTTACTATGGGACCTATTTCAGACCAAGACCTTTCCAATAAAACAAAAAAAAAAAAGTATCAAAATCGGATCATCCGTTCAGAAGTTATGAGATAACAAACAAAAACAAAAAATATACGCTTTGAATTGAGAACCTTTCCTTTTTCAAGTCGGTAATTAGAGCATTTCTTACGAAGTTATAAGCTTACAAACACAGTACTTTGAACCACAGAGTATACGTGTCATCCGCTACGCTGCAAAGTGTACAACGTAGTTCAAGTGTGCACAGTGTAGGAAATTGCGAACAAACAACTGCACGCTTTAAGCGTTCTATTTTTAGCATTAATGTCTAAAAACTGTCTTTTCGTAGTAAATCGATGATGCTCTACAACTTCGTAATTAACTTTTCTCCCATCTTGAACCGTTTTTGAGATAGGAGAGCTAATTCCGCTGTTTTTCACCAGATGGCGCTTTATTTTCTTTAGATTGTAAAGATGTTATAATGGGACCTACTAGATGTTATAATGGGACCTTCTTCAGACCAAGATCTCTACAACAAAACAAAAAGTATCCAGTAACCGTATTTTGAACTATATAGCGTTTGTCTCACCAGCTACGCTACAACGTGAGCAGTGTAGCTCAAGAGTGTATAGTGTAAGAAATTGCGAACAAAAAAATGCACGTTTTTAGCCTTGTATTTTTAGCATCAATGTCAAAACTATCTTTTCGTACTAAATCGATGATGCTCTACAATTTTATAATTCACTTTTCCCCCCTGTCTTGAACCGTTTCCGAGATAGGAACGCATGAATGTCTAAACTATCTTTTTGTACTAAATCGGTGATACTCTTAAGCTTTGTAATTCACTTTTTCTTTAGACCGATTTCGAGATAGGAACACTAACTCCGCTATTTTTCACCAGGTGGCGATGCAAGTGGTTTAACCTTGTACTGCATGGCCACTTTGCTATACTTACATACCATGTTTAGCAGTTAAAAGAGTTGGGACTGATTTTTTTGTGCACCCTGTATTTTCTTTAGATCGTAAATATATTACAATGAGACCTATTGTAGACCAAGACATTTTCAACAAAACAAAAAAGTATCAAAATCGGAGCATCCGTTCAGAAGTTATGAGCTAACAAACATAAAAAAACATACGGTTTGAATTGAGTACCTTCCTTCTTTTTTGAAGCCGGTTAAAAAAGCATTTGTGACATATAAAAAAAGATTTTTATCAGCACTTCAAATTGATATATGCACCTAGTTTTTGAAAATTTTAAACTACTATTTTTGCCGAACTCGTCATCAAACTTTAACAAGTCACCAAATTCGTTAGCAAGGACGACCTCCTTAGAAGCCAGTAGACTTCAATTATTTTCCCAGTGTTTTTACATGTATTTTCAGTAAAATGCATGTTTAATGCATAAAGCGAGTTTTATTACTAGTAACAATATTGTCCGTGGAATCCTGCACTATGTTCTGCTAAAATATTTAAAGCAGGATGTTGGAGAGAGATTAAAATAAAATAAATAATTTTTCATAGAAAGTTTCATTCTCAAACTGAAGATTACATTGCGAAAATATGTTGAGGCGCACAATTATTTTGAGAATCCTAACATATATTATATATCAACATCCTCTAATTAGTTTACTATAGCGATACTATGTAATGAAAATCCTAAATAGAAATTTCAATTTTCTACGTCTAATTATTTTTAAGTTGTTCAAGAAAATTACACATACGTACAGTGTTGCCAGTTTGCGCGACATTTTTATTCAACAGTCACCAATAACTTTGAGAAGTGATATTTAATCTACATAATCGACGATTAATCGTCTATAATGTATATGAAACATCCCTTCTCAAAATTATTGGTGACTACTAAATAAAAAAGGCGCGCGATCTGGCAACACTGCAGAAGTACATACGTACAAACAAATGTGAAGAACTGACTTGTAAAATCAGGTCTATTTCAAAGTAGGCGATTATGTAACGACCAAAACTAGAGATGTACAATTAGATGTTGTAAAAATCTGAAATATAAAAATTCAATATTTTGCAATCAACCGTTTTGGCTTATGTGAGATACTACATCAGTTTCGTAAATCGTCTTCACAAAATTTTCTTTACTATAAACAAGGGGGAAAAATGATTAATAAATGGATCTTTTAAAAATATAATTAATATAATAATTAAAGGAAGCAATTTTTTAACAGAACTTAAATATGTGTTGTCTTTTAGTTGTGTAATAAAACAGGATTTTAGGTTCAAAATCATTGTAATAAAAACATTTCTGCATGAAATTAATAAAACGACCTTTTACTCTTTCTCAAAATACTTAGTTATAGTACAATTTTTATTCAAAATTTATTTCAGATTTTTAGTAGTATCAAAATTAATATGACAATATTATTCGAGGCTTGTTTAAAATCTTGCTTTAACAAATTACCTTTTCGGCGATGTTTTGCGCATTGACAACACATTCCGATTAAATATATAACAAGTAACACATAAATTTAAACAATGTTCCATATAGTTAATACCATGATCATTTTTCTAAATTATATATTAGTTAAAAAAATTGTTTAAAATCAAAAGTGTTTCTAATGTTAAGAAAACTTCATGTATCTATAAAGATTTTTATATTTCTAAATTTTAAATTATTCATATTTTGTAACAAAAATACTAAAATTTAATACCACATCTAAAAAATTTACTTGAATCATTTTTTTGTTAATAAATAAATAAATAAATAAAATTGCATTATTGAAATATAATATTTTGGAAATTGTAAAATATTTTTTCCCCTTTCTTCTTCTAAAAATCATTTTCTAAGAATTATTTTCGTTCTAATTTCTTTATTTGAAAACGAGGACCTAATAGTATTACTCCTAACTTTGACTGTAAAAAATTGATCGCCTTATCATTAGAAAAATAAAAATATTTGAAGTAAATTTCAAAGAAATACGTAAAGTATTTCTTCGAAATGCTGTTGAAAAGAAAAAAAAAAATAATAAAATAAAATAAAATAAAATAAAAATTACACGTCGCAGGGGGGGGGGGGGAGATATCGAGTTTTATATATCATTAGACGGATTATATTGTAAAATCGTAATTACTTTATTTTCTATTTGGCTTTATTTAATTATGAAATGTGTGACTTTGAAAAGACAATGTAAACCGAAATATTATGTTTTCACATTATTGTCTGTTGTAAGTTTTAAGATTTCTTTTATACATTACTTCTGCAGCACTCGTGCTTTGTTCACCTGACGAATAGTCGCGTTTTCTTTCAAACCAAAATAATTGTTGAAAGTTTTTTTGTTTTTTGTTTTTTAAGATTTTTATTTAAAGTTTTTTACTTATTGCAGTAAGCTTAAAAAACAAAGACAGCATGCATCTTTAGTTCTAAAATAATACATTTAGAACAGAATTTTGCTATACCATCGCATTTTCACACCGTCAGAGAATTTCTATAAATTTAATAGATTATAAAGAAATTCTATTTCAGACGTCATCTCTCAATAAAAATATTGAAATATTATATATATATATATATATGCTATTTGAATTAGTATTTTATTTCTAACATACTTATTTTTTAAAGAAAAATTGCTTTACATATATTTATATTTTTCGTTTTCATCTAGTATGAAATATAAACCAAATTCTTTCAAATTGCTTTTAGATCATCGAAGTAAAATCTACCGTACTGATATTACCTCTAATTACCCCACTTTCTTATTATCGTTCTTATAAGAATATTGTCTTTAAAAATATTTGCATTCATATCTTGTAGAGTAATAATAATTAAAATGCTTTAATTTTTATTTTCAGATTACAATATTAGCTATTACATACAGAAGAAAGGTAAAAAAGGCATCTCAATATCTCCAACTATTGCCTTTTCACATCAATTTTCGTATGTATCTAAATAACAGTAATACAGTCTTAACAACACATCAAATCTTTTGATACCAAAATACTATTTTAAAAGTCGTCACAAAACATCCCATTTTACATTCATAATTTCAACATAACATCTCAGTTTTAAAATCATTTTTCCCCCAAAGAATTTCACCAACCATTAAACAAACGTAACAAACTAAAAATGAATGCTTTAGGAAAAAATATCATTCAACATTTCTTTGGGAATATATAGACTATACATGCAGAAAAATAAACAGTTCTGTTAAAAGCAAATGTCTTTCATTTTTGTATTATCCTTTTTTCATTGCTCATATGAAAATAATTTCTGATGTCCTTTGTAGACATTTTAAGAAAGAAAATCGTCTCTTGCTTATTTAAACGACTAAATCATTTCCGTTTCCTGGGATTTTATTTATTTTATGACAGTTACTTCCATATAATGTTCGACGTCATGAATTAGCAGATAGTCATAAAATCTCTACAATAAGAAGAAAATTCTATTTTTTCATGTTTATTGATGATGAAGTGAAAGATAGAATATCATTAAATCCAATTCCCATAATTTACGTTAGACGTCATTAAGCGATCTTTACTTATTTTTTGTTTCATTATAACACATCTAAAAATTATATAATACTATTTTTAGTATGTTTGTTAATGATTTGTCTTTAAGTTAAAGGTAATGACTTTTCTAAATTTATTATTTACATACATATTTATTTATTTATTCTGTCTGCACTGTTTTATATATGTCAATCATTTTCCACTTGATATTAAATTTGTTAATGTTCATCTTATTTGTTAAACGTTTGGTACTGGTGAATATTCTTAATTCTGCACAATAATAATTATGTTATACAGAAAGTAACAAACCACTTTAAAACACGTAGATAAACTATTTTTATTAAAAACGACACAAAGCTTTTCGCCGTTATAACAATAGCATCATCAGGTGTAATTGCGTTACATAGATCCAGCAATATATAAACAAGAGAAGTTCAAACTGTTTAAAGTTACGGTTACAATAAAAAAAAAATTTAAAGTTACGGTTACAATAAAAAAAATTTCATTTCAATATCATTTTCAGTATTTTTTTTTTCTCTATGAGCACAACGTGTGTCATATTTTATGAAGTGATGCAGCATCCTTGAAGTTAATAACTTTATTGTACTTGATAATATTCACTGCTTCTGTCATTAGCAGGTCTTGAAAGTCGCGAGGGGCTGAAATAACTTCGGACTGGGTTCACAGAGGAATAGCTTCAGGGTGCTCGTAAGGAAAGTCTACTAGAATTGAACTTTTTTTCTCTTTAACATTACGAATGTGTTCAGTAATTCTTGCTTTAAGTGTGCGACGTGTTTGCCCAATGTAGTAAAACAGTTCATCATTATATTTGATAGGGATTTTATAAACCCCTCCAGTAGGTCTGTTGATATCTCTGTCATTAACAACTAAGTTTTTAATTGCACAGGGGGAGGAGAAAGGAATGCATAGATTAAATTTACGTAAAATAAAATGCTTAAATTTTTTAAATTCGTTACAGAAAGGTAGACTATTGGTATATTCAATTTTAGGATTGTGGTTAATACTAGTATTATTATAGATTTTATTTTTGACCCCATTGATTATTTTTAAAACAGTGTTTTTACTATACCCCGCGTTAATACCTAAGTGAAAAATTTTATTAATTTCTTTATTTTCGTTAAACTGAAAGGAAGTATAATTAATGGCACGAAAAATATAAGAGCGAAAAAAAGCTATTTTAAATTCAATAGGATGAGCGGAAGAAACAGGTATGGGGGAAGGGATAAAAGAGTCTTTGTAATAAACGTCAAACCAAATAGTAGAGTTATCTTCATTACGGTGAATAGTTAAGTCCAAAAAGGAAAGAGTACGGTTAACTTCAGATTCAAATGTAAATTTAATAGAGGGGAATTGTTTATTGAGAATATCAATAAAGTTAAGTAGTCTAGTAGACTTTATTTGCGAGCACCCTGAAGCTATTCCTCTGTGGACCCAGTCCGAAGTTATTTCAGCCCCTCGCGACTTTCAAGACCTGCTAATGACAGAAGCAGTGAATATTATCACGTACAATAAAGTTATTAACTCCAAGGATGCTGCATCACTTCATAAAATATGGCACACGTTGTCTTCATAGAGAAAAAAAAAATACTGAAAATGATATTGAAATGAAAAATTTTTTATTGTAACCGTAACTTAATTTTTTTTTTTATTGTAACCGTAACTTTAAACCGTTTGAACTTCTCTTGTTTATATATTGCTGGTTCTATGTAACGCAATTACACCTGATGATGCTATTGTTATAATGGCGAAAAGCTTTGTGTCGTTTTTAATAAAAGTAGTTTATCTACATGTTTTAAAGTGGTTTGTTACTTTTTATATATTATATTTACACGTGAAATGTTTTCTAATTTTAAACTTTAATAGTTTTTAATCTTAATAATTATATTGATTTTAATTATTGGAGTCAGTAGGTATTTATCATTGAAGCGTGAGTATTGTGGTTTAATTCTTCTTTATTTTAATTATTTAGGGTTGATTTATATAAGTCTTTCGGATGAATTTGGCTTTGATAATTTGTTTCTCTTATGTTCTACAATTTATTATGATATATATGTATATATATACATGAAAGAATATAGTTTAATTTCATATATATTATGATTTCTCAAAGCGACGTTTTGAAAAAAAAAAAAAAAAAAAAACTGACAAACGATTGTTTATTGTTCTTTAAAGTATAATTTAGCTGTTTTAAATTTTTAGTTAAACTGATTTTGATAGATGAAATATACATTTTCATTTTAGATGTTTTATTTCCAATTTTATTTTCTACTAAATTGAAATTTAGGTCTTCATGCTTCACATGGTCTCTTAGGGAAACCTCTGATTATCTCTATTTAAATTAAGTATTTAGGTAAGTGCATTTAAGATTTTTCAATCTTCTATATTAAACAGAAGAAAATATTGTTTTCAGAAAAAAAAAAAATTCGATTTCCTGTTTTCGATGGATTTGCGTGTTTTTGTGATGTACAGAACACGATTTAACCATTTTCAGAAAATGCGTGTCTGTGTATGTGTGTATTTGAAAATTTTTGTGACAGATTACATTCAAGAACTAATGCACAAAATTTCATATAAATTCATACGTAGTTGCTGCTTGACATAAATTAAAGCCTGCCAGCCTTTTGTAAATATTCCTCTGCAGGTGGCGTTGCAGTATTATTGTTATAATATTTTAATTCCACAGTATAACTCAGTATTGAAAGAAATTTCCAATAAGTATGCATTTTTTTGTACATATTCTTTGTAGCACAAGGTAAAAATAAATATTCTCCTAAATGGGATGGAACTTTAAGAATACTTGCGATGTTATAAATCATCTGGTTCAATCATCAAACATGATTTTTAGAAAGATGAAATCTAGAAGGACGTGAAGTTTAGAAGGATAAATTATTTTGGGCATCATTTTACTGTTATATATATATATATTTTAAATAAAAAGTATAATATATATATATATAACACTTATGGTGCAATTCTCACAGTAAAGTCTTCTATAAAAACTTAACATGCTATATTAGAGACGGCATACTGTAATCAGAATGCAAAAATATTAAATATCTAAGAAAGTATGAGCACTTCTCTTAAATAAATTTAAACTGCGCATGCACAAGCTCTAAGAAAATTTCATTTATATAATTAATTGCCATTGAGCTACATGTATAGAAATCCCTCACAAATGCAGTGTAAATTGGAAAATTGATATGTCATAGTATTAATAGGTATTCATTTATTCTCATAAAATACTAAGTTATAAGGAATTTTACTCGAATTTTTATTTTGAGTCAATCAATAATAATATCATGTTCGTTAATTGTAAATAAATGTTGATAAAGTTTTACCATTTTCCTTATTGTTAGAGGAACTGATAATCAGCTCATTCTATCGCGTACAACTTTTTAAATCTACTCCGTATTTATTTCAGTTTTCATATAAGTAGCTCAATACTTTAGGCTATTAAATTATGCGAATGAAACCTTTTTACAGCTTGCGCGGGCATAGTTAAAATTTATTTAGTAAACATATTCATATTTCAATAGATATTTAACATATTTGTATTCTGATTTCAGTAGTGAAGTTTTCTAAAAGTGGCTTTGCCCTAAACTTGTGCCGGAGATCCGTATCCGTATCCTCGGATATCCGCGAGAAAAAAAGAGATCCGTATTCGTATCCGGATCCGGATCCATTTTTTTACTTCAACGGATCTAATATGGATATTTTGTAGAAATGTTAGAAAAATTAGAAATAAATTGTTATAATGATATTTTATTATATGTAGTATAGTAATAGTAGAGCAAGACTTTTACTTCGTGATTGAAAGAAAAAAAAAAGCTATCGTACTGTGGTCATTACAAAAAAATTTTTCTGTATCATTGGAATATGATAATTGATCGGAAAAATACTTAAAACCTGCATAACAGCTCCACCTGTAACCCGATATACACTTAAATTGATTCAGCTTAGCTTTTCATGCTAGGCTAGGCATCTTCTATATTATGTTTGTTGAGCTTATATACTATAGAAGCTAAAATTTTCCCTTCTCATAAAAATTAAAAAATTCAGCACTGTAATGTTACCTATAGTCCGATACCCACAAAAGTTAAATTGGTATAGGTTACATTAATAAACAATCTTACATATAAAATTTTCTACATAATATATGCTATAGAAGCTGAGATATAGCCTTTACGAAAATGAAGATTATGGAAGTATAAATGTGCCACCTGTGAGGCGATATACGCCAAAATATAACCAACACTAATTTACATGGGACACTAATTAACACTACATGGGACAATAATCAACACTAATTTACAACCAAATATAAAATTTCATGACGTCCTGTGCATTTTTTTTTGTGATATACAAGTCTCACAAAATATTGCTATCATGTACATACAAAGATAGACAGATATTTGTGAAAAATGGCTACATTGTGTTCAGGACATTTTAAAATGCGCAAAACCGAAAAAAACCACAATTTTCACAAATCCAATACTTTCTTCTTATATAATATAAAAGACAGCAAAATTGTTTGCCGAAACAAAGAAAGGGATACGAATTGTGTATGTAAATTGTAGGAAATGTATAATAAGAAAACATGCGGAAAACATAAAATATTTTTTATTCATAAAATTAAAAATATAATATATGAATTCCGACTCGAATTTTCATAAGACTGATCATGCATGCTTTGTTCCTGAGATTAAATTTTAAGAAAAAATAAATAAAACTGGTGTATAACAACCATACGATTTCCGTATTACACATATTATGTACACTTTTTGGAGATAATGTGGTCAGAAAATACAAAATTGACTTAACATATCAGACACCTAACAATTTTTCTGAGAGAAAACTGATTTTGATACAAAGTTTGCATAGCGTGTTAAAAAAGGGAAACAAAAAAAATCAGTATACTCGTTTTTTGATACACCAATGTCTGAGATCTATAACTGACCTAACTAGTCAAGATGATTGTTAATTTTCCTGTAATTATCAAATAATACATGCGAAAGAATATCTAACGAAAGGTTTACGTATAGCGATTTTCAAGAAAATCGTTAGAGCCGTATTTGAGATACTGACTTTCGGTCCCACAACCGATTTTCTCCAAACCTTGACAAACCGCCTGTTGAACGGAAAACAAAAATTACATATGAAATGATATCTAAATGGGAGTGAATATGGCGAGTTGGAAAAAAAAAAAAAATAGTACGGCTATTTTAAAGGAACGCATTTGCGAGACATCAAATTGGACTACTTATAGAAGATGCCTATCAATTTTTCTGAACTAACCAACATACATACGAAAGAACATTTAATAGGGTATTTATATAGCAGGTTTCGAAAAATCGTTAGAGTCGTTTTTGAGATACGGGCTAATGGTTCTACTTCTGTTTTTCCAATTTTCATCAGATGTTGAAAGAATCATCTGTATAATGGAACTGTCTTAATTCTAAAGTTTCATCGGTCTGTCTTTATTAGTTTAGGAGATATGATAGTCCAAAGATTCCAAACACACATACATACACATATACACAGATTAATTGCTAAAAACCACTTTTTTGGATCCAAGAGACCTGAAAGCATGTAAATCAGGTGAAAACTCCATATCAAAAATTTTAACCAAATGCAATTCTCCCATTACACTGTTAAAAAAAAAAAAAAAAAAAAAAAAAAACTGTTAAAAGTACAAGAAAAATCTGGCAGCTGGGGTGCCAGTATTTCTCCGTGAAATACACAGAACAAAACTGTACTAAAAAAAAAAAAAAACCTGTTTGATTTACAGGATTCCTGTGTTAAATATATGTCAGTGATATCATTTTACGGTTTCAAACTGTATATTTGACGGAAAAATACTGGCACCCCAGCTGCCAGATTTTTCCTGTACTTTTAACAGTTTTCTTTTTCTTTTTTTTTTTTTTTCAGTGTACCAAACACAGTCGGTTAATGGAAAAAATTAAAAAAAAACGCTTCAAAAAAAGAAAAAGAAAATATAGTTTAGGCGAAAACTCGATATCGAAATTTTTGACCGAAAACAATGCTTTTATTATGTAAAGAGTCGGATAATTGAAATAAAAATTGTTGCATACTTAAGTATTAAACATTTTTGAAAGATCCGTATCCGTATCAGGATCCGCGGATATAGATTAAAAAAATCCTTATTCGTATCCATATCCGCGGATATAGAAAATCTGATATCCGCATTCATATCCGTATCCGCGGATCACCCATTTTGACGATCCGGCACATCCCTACTTTGCACGGGTTTCATATATGAATGTTATACTTAAATAAGTGGCAATTTCATGCATTATTAAAAAAAGAAAATAATAACAACTGTGATATTTTCATGAATATACAACATATATATACAGATAATAAGAACAAGCCTCATAATCCCATTCTACAGCCAGAATACATTTCAAGCATTGCTTTTTATATCCCAGACATTTTTATTTTCCTTTAATTCTTTACTAGTCCCCCATTTGATTTCTAGGCAAAATTTTCGCTGAAATATTTGACGCACAACGTGCTCTTTACACTTCTGAAGTTTCAAGATTATTCGTTAAACTTGTTTTGAAATATTTGCCAAAACGTCTGAAGTCGATAATATCCTGTAATATATAGAAATGTAGTGATTATATAATTATCAAATCAGGTGTTACACTATAAAGTTATATATTAATTATATTCATATGTTTTTTTTAACAGTTATCAATTAATAAGGTAAATTGATAAAAAATGTTGCTTTTTTTATATTATAAAATTCAATAATCTTAATCATATTATAAAACGTTGGGCATTAACTAATACTTCATTAATTTCTTGAAAAAAAAATATGCAATGAACAAGTTTTTTTCTCTTATTGTAGGTGTAAAATACATTTTTTTTTTTTCAAAGATTTATATTTTCTAATAATATCAACATTAAACGAGGACAAAAGAGTATGGGTGAATAAATATTCAGATGAAAATCACAAGCCCATAATGATAAAATCTTGCGAAAAAATTGTAATACAAGCATGAACGGAAACCTATAAAATAAATTGATAATGAGTAAACAAACAAATCTAATAAGTGTGGAAAAAAAATTTTTATATAAAAATATAAAAATTTCAAAATAATTTTACCTGAGAATAATATACTTTCATTCACTTTTTTAAGGAAAAATATGTAGATATTATGACGAAAATAATTCAGGTATTGAAAACTACAAAATAAATTTGAAGACATAAAAATGGTATATATTACTTTTTAACCAATGGAAGAAATCGTCTTATTTTATCTTTTTTCTTCTAGACATTTTCAATTTCGATTTTTTTTTTTTTTTTTTCAAAAATGATACTGAATTCTGAATTCTTTCCTGAATTCGATCCTGAATTCTTTCTATAATGTCCTAGATTCGTATTCCCCTTATAGTTTTTGTATCCTCTATGGGCTGTTACCTTTCATATTATTTCTTCAAAATAAATTTTGAATTAAAAAAAAAATCTACTAGCACAAAATATTTTCAGAAATTGATATTGCGAGATGTAAGTTGCTCAAATGTTTCTCTAAATGATATTTTAGATTTAAATGTCTCCCATTTGTACACTTATCATTTGAAAATAAAACTGGTAGATTCTTTTAAATTTGAATTTTATTACTATCCTAACCGCAAATTCTCTTTTTATGAAGGAAATCATGTGCAAATTTAAACACTTTATCTTGGATTTTAATTCCTGTTTACTTAGCTGAACTTACTTAGTTTTAATAAAATGTGATTTATGTACCGTTATTAAAGCTCTTGCACTTTTTTTCATAATGTAATAATTTAGAGTAGACTAGAAAATAGGGTAAGTGCACCAGTGATTGAAACTTTTCGAGCAATATCTGATGTTTTTAATGTTCTAGTCATCAAAAAATATTTTTAGAAATCTTTAGTTAATACATATGGCATGAAAGACCTCCAGAACCACATATATGTTAAAATATATATATTTGATAACAATTTTTTTTTTTTTTTATGAATTTTTATTTGACACCCACTCAATGTTCCAGTAATTGGCACTGCCAGATTTCCTTTTATTAGTAATTGTCCCCTATGTTACAGCGTTTGAAACTGCTAGTGATTCATTTTACCAGTTATTAGCAACCTATGCTCCAATGTTTGACATAAAATGTTAAAATTCTTATATGTAAAACATATGATTTTATGATTTTTCTTATTTATTAATTATTTCGGGATACATGTCAATTACTGGAGCATGCCAATCACTGGACCACCTACCCTATATCTAGGGATTATTATGCTAATGAATAATAATAATAATAATTAAATTAAAAATTAAATTAATATTCAAATCTACTCCAGCTGCATTTTCTTTGGCGATAATTAATTAGTTAAATTCATTTTTATTTTTATTTATCATATTTCTTAAATGTTTTACATTAATTATATAAGTTATTAGAAAATAAATAAATAAAACTAATTGAAATATAAATCTCACAGATCTCACAATTGATGAAATACTAGGGAAATCTTAATAGTTACAATTCCTGCTAAGTTTTAAGTAAAATAAATAAATGTATTTACTTTGAATATTAAACAGCAAAGTCAGGATACACCTAACTCAGATTGAATTTGCTAGAATATCTATTATTCATGTTCTGTAGATTATAAATTTAAAAATTGCAATGTTTAATGCTAATCGAAAGACCTCATGCTTAAGGAAGAAAAAAACATCGTCAAAAACGTTAAAATAAAATACAGCAACATATTTTATTTATCATCAACATAACCTATACAATGTAATAAATATTCTGAGTGTTTAAACTGAAAGCTTATTTTTTATTTTTTTTTATCATAATAGTCAGTACGAAAATAAAAACTTATGAATAATACTAATCTAACCTACATAATATACGCCTTATTCACAATTAATTAACATCCTGGTTCAACGCGAAAACTTGAAAAGTATCTAAAGTCAGAGTGTGGCTTTCAACAAAAATCGGCACGCTGCTTATTTTATATAGCGTATAATTTTCGATTGGTTCTTTTCAGTTGAAAACTCTTAAAATAATAAAGACTTTAGATGGAAGAAGCAAAGTGTCAAATTTTGCTTAAGCTTTCATCCTGACTTAATAAGCTTTTCAAGTTTTGGCATTAGACCTTGAGTTGAAGTTATTGGTGAATACAGCCGACAATAAGTACTTCGCGTATTCAAAATGAGGGTTTGAATATTTTTCTTCGTAATCGTCAGTCGAAAATAAAACCTGAAGAATGTAAATACTTTGATTTTTTTTCCTATAAAAATTAATTCCAACATTAAAATTAACACGTTCGTCGCCCAGTGTGATCCAGCTGAGTTTCTCACCTAGCCCAAATCTGATCACCGGAACGCCAGATCGTAAACAGAGCGATAAGCGGGAAATAAATAGCAGGGATGCAACTCGAGTAACATTTTCGAACCTTCGATTCATTACAAAGTATTTTGTTCCAAAATAGAGACAGCGATAAGCTTTTCGGTTAACGAATTGCCTAGGATCTCGCTGCAGTTATCCCAGATCTATCATTTAGTCAAGAAAAACACTATTTTTGAGACGCAAACTGTCGAACGCCAAGAAGAGAGAAAAAAAAGTAAGAAAAACTACGATCTATTGTTCCAATTATCCAAAATTACCTCAAATGTGTTTAAAATGTGTAACAAATACCATGCGACATAATGTAATGTAGTATGTTATCCTAAATTTAAATTAATAGAAATTATAGTATAATGTGAATACTTTAGCATTTTTCTGTTGTATATCATATACTTATATTTCAATGCTTATTCCATTAAATTCCCTTTAAAAATCCAACTGAAAATCCTGTGAACTTGAATGAAAAGAGCGTCACCCTTATTTAGGCAACGGGCCCCCACGGAAATATACCCGCCACCTATGGGTGACGCAGCGACAAACGTGTTAAAACAAATACAGTAGAACTTTGATAATTCGAAGTTGAAGGGACCAGAGAAAAATTCGAAATATCCAAAAATTCGAATTACATATACTATTCTGTCAAAAAAGGAGATAAATTAAAAAATTAACTCTACGATCAAAGATTTAACACATAAACTTTATATCTAAGAATACTGCTACATTTCTCCCCCCCCCCCCATTAAATCAATATTTTTTACGAGCTTAATTATTCAACACTTTTTAAAAAATAGTCAGGTATTTTTTTATTTCTTCTTTAAGTACAATCTTTGTGTACTTAAGCATATGACTCGATACTAAAATTTCTACATTAGACATGACTTTCAATTAAAAAAAAACCTCGAAGTTCATGTATATTCACCATATCTTCTGATACACCAGCTAAGGGCTTCTTGTATTTCATTATCCTTCTTTTGAAAGTCTGTTAAAATATATAATGCCCTTAAGCTGAGAAAAATCTCGGGAACAAATTTTATTGTAATATTTTAAAGGTAGTCGTATGAAAAATTCGAATTATCCAAAATAGAATTCGAATTATCAACGTTTTTTTAACATTAATTTAATATAAAATTTAAGGGACCGAGTAAAAAATTCGAAATATGCAGAATTTCGAATTAAACAAGTTCGAATTATTTAAGTTTCACTGTATATATATAAAATGTGGTTTCAATATGGTTTTAATATATATGAAAGATAACCTTCCGCGTTTAAAAACATAATTAAAATCATTTAACAAAACACAGTTTAATCACTTAAACTAATTTCTTGCTATATTGTTAAATAAAGAACAATAATTTATTTTACATTTCTAATTTCAATATATACACTCGAAGACATAAAAAAAACTACGCATCAAGAAGGACTTGTCCGAATAGAACAGAATCCGGTGAATGTGATGTAAATGTGCAGAATTGCAACTGATTACAACTTCAGAGGAATTGGATGATTTATTCAAGAGAGTTGGCTTCACAAACGCGTTGGTACACCTGTAGCCATTATGCACACAGCTAGAGATGTGACCGGGGAAAAAACCCGGGTTTAAATCAGGGAATAAACGCGATTTTTTGGGAAGGGAATTTTGAAAGTTTCCAAAACAAGGAAATTTTGAAAGTTTTCAAAACTTGTAATCCTTTTTTTTTTTTTTTTTTTTTTTTTTTTTTCTGTGATTAGACATGTTTCAAAGGCATTCGAAAATGTTATCTTACATTTAGCTGGTTTTTATGATATTTCATTTTTTAAATAGTGCTTTTAACGTCTACAAAAATAAAAAGTACTAGATTCAAATTTTATTAATTAACAGACTTACTTTCTGGCATTGCCATATTTTTGCATCTAAGTTCTGATTGTATACACACTGAGTTCAATATAAAACTCCCTTTTTATCTCAGTCGGAGCTCATCATGTTGCGTTGTATGTCTATGAATGTAAATCTTTTAGATTTTATTTTAAAAATAAAACAAAAATGCTTCAAAATAACCTGCGTTCACTAAAATGATAAATAATATTACACTGCAAAATATTATTTCAAGTAAAATTTCAACAATATTAATATACAAAAAATAAATAAATGACAGCGAAACTGTTAATTATTAGTTATTGAATATTTTATGTAATAATTTTGATTTAATGCATTCAAAAATTATTACTGGAATTTTTAATAACCAAAGAACTGTTGTTCAATTTTGTTCCCCATGCTCTTTAACTGATCATAACAAAATTTGATCAACTAATGTGAAATTTTATTCGATGAATTATAACAAAATTTCTAAAATTTTAACATACTTTTACCATAATTTAATTTCATTGTATTCTCTTTTATAACATATTTTACTATGGTATTTATTAAAGAAAAAATTCAAAATGTTATTTATTAGGTCGATAAAACTGCATAATTTATTATTGTTAATAACATAAATGTTTAATTTTCTACAATTTTCTAAAAAATAGTCACGTAATTTTCGATATCACTTTTATTTACGCAAGTAGAATAAAAACAAGTCTGAAATAAGTTGTTCCTGCACTTCAAAGAAATGAAATTAAAACTAAACTTTAAGTATTAGTTCCTTCCCATCAAAGTTTCCAAAGTTCTGAAATCCCGGTTTAAACCCGAAAATTCCAAGGTTTATTCCCCTGAATCAAATTTCCCGGGTTTTTTACATCTCTACAGATAGCTATTCCGCTTGATATAGATTGTTACAGATGGTGGATGTTCTCCTGCTGGATATCATGCCAAATAATGCTTAATTGGCATTTTGAAACAGCAAAATTCGGAACTGGTTGTGGGGCCCTTTTTCTAATACTCCAAACATTCTCAATGAAGGAGTGATTCAGTAAACTTGCTGGCCAAGTTAGTGTTGGGGAATCTCAAATGAAAGCCATAAAACTGTAGCGCCATGCGAGGGAGGGCATTACCATACTGAAATGTAAACCAAGGAGGGCGTGATATGAATGGCAACAAAACAGTACGTAAAATATTGTTAACATACAACTGTGCTACAAGAATGCCACGGTTGGTAACAAAAGGTATTCTAAGATAAACTGAAATGACACTCCATACCATCACTTCTGGTTGCCGGGCCGTATAGCGAATGAAAGTTAGGTTGATATCCCAGCGTTGTCCGGATCATCTCCAGACAAGTTGTCACTGGTTATTGGTGCTCAATTCAAAGCGAGACTCTTCAATGAAGACAATTCTATTCCAGTCAATGACATCCCAAGTCGAAATTAGCCGATAGCACAGCAAACGGGCTTGTCGATGCACAGAGATCAATGGTAATTGACACAAGGGCCGCTGTGAGCTCCTTCTCGTTTTATTGCGCCGTTTATTGATGATTCTTGTGGTCCCTGAAACATCATTTGCACATAGGATGCTTGATAACGATGAATCTGGAGCTCTATTTGCCACTCAGACGATTATTAATCAGTCCTCACGGGCTGTCGTATCGCTAGACCGACCACTTCCTGCTTGACGCTGTGTTCGGCCATGATTCACCCATTCCTGACAGCATATCTAATAGTGGCATTGCTTTTATCCAACTATCAAGCGATTCTACTACACCTCATCTCTCAAATGCAGAAATCTGCACATATTGTTTGAGCAGCAGTATGAGAGGAATGGTTTCTTTATATCTGAGTACACGGAATAAATATCTAAAATAATTTATGACCTGGAATCGAAATTTCTTCTTTTCAACATCCTGCCAGTTGCGCAGTTAAGATGGGTTGCAGCAAACCATGTTTATTCATCGGCCATCAAACTTCAAAATTTGCATTATTCCTTCTTGATGCGTCGATTTTTTGTCTTAGAGTGTATTACAACATTATGACCGCTTTTGTAGCTGATTGGTAGAGAATTAATATTTATTTTAAGATCAGTACATTAAAATTAGTAATATAGATTAGTGCGAAATTTTGGGAAACTTCTGAATAAGAATTTTATGAAATTTTAACATCCTACATACAAAAAGCGAGTTCTTGTAAATGACCGAAAATATTAATAATTCAGTAAATTTTCTTAAAATATAATTGGTTATGTACTTCTCAAATTTAAAAAAAAAATTAGTAAAAGGTGTGATTCATTTATTTAAAATATAATTATTTTTTATAGTGGGGCACTATAGTACTTTTAGATAAATTTATTTATTTTAGTCAAAATTAACTAATATATTTTTCATTAAAAAAATGTTCAAAAAAATGTTTCAGTTTCATGTAAATGGAAGAACTTTACATAAAAATATTTTAAATAAAAAAATTAATTTTTCAATTTTATTTTCCAAAAACATTTTTTGTTTATTAAATTTGCACGTTGTTTACAAAACAATATTATTGAATAAAGGGAAAGATACTTCAAAACATATTTAAATAAATGTAAAAATAATATTTCAAGAGAGTTAAATAAATTTAAAAGATCATGTAAATTTCAAAGAAAATTTGCATTAAAAACTTATTTCAAATCACCTTAAAGCATTCCAAATGTCAAAGGTACGCAACCTTTAACTGTTAAGTACAAATAATTTATGATCATTTTGAGTAAAAAGTCATATATCTCATTCTAATTTCACATTTTCGATCGCATTTGGTTAAAGATGCGTTTATGAAATGTTTAATTCTTTAAAAATGTAAGTTTTAAAATCCTCGGAGATTTTGAATCAAACCGTTCAATTAAAATATTTACATTAAAATTTTAATTGCAGATTTTAATTACGAATTTTTGGTATTATTTTAATCAGTGGAAACAATCTATCTATTTTTTATTATATAGTATTTAAAAGTTCAATTGCAATTAGTTTAACTCTTTCCTAAGTTAAAAGTCTGTAAATCTGTAAATGAGAGCACTTGAAAACAAAATGAAACAGAACAAAATGTAATTGTAAGGTAAGATAAAAAAAAAATATATTCTGTGGTAAACAATTTTAATAAAGTTATGGAAGTAATAATAGGTATTTTTACGCTCGGTAATTGTATTTTTTCTCATATCTTTTTCAGAAAATACTTGAAGGAATATTAATATAAATTCAATTTTAAATCTTCAGCGAATAAAAAAAAAAAAAAAAAAGTGTGGCAAATACAAATTTTTAATATACTTAGACTATGATTATTTAAATTCTAAAACAGAAATTGTTTTTAAAACTACAATTAAATATTGGAAATAAAGCTATTTTTAAATATGTTTAACGAATTTAATGAGTCTATAACAGACGTGACATAAAAGAAATATGACATGATTTTTAAGAATAATTTTTTTTTAATCCGTTTCTTTGAAGGAAAACGAGGACATCATATCATTTGTTTCCTCTTTGGCTTTAGAAAATTAAAATTGGCTTATCATATTAAAATAAAACAAAGTAAAATCTATAATATTAAAACACAAAACACTTTCTGTAAGACCAAAATCGCAGAATCTGAGCCTGCGCGAGAAAATTTTGAGTGAATTCGGAACGGGAATATTCCTTTCTCTTTATGCAATGCAAGAAATTAACTGAGAAAATTAACTTGCTAAAATATTAGATTTATTCTTATTTTTTATTTATTTATATATTTATTTGTTTATTTAACAGTATACTTTTGTTGAAAAATACTATTTTGATAGAATACAGTGTTATAATGTTGTAATTCATTTATTTTTAAGTAGTAGTATATTTTACTTAATAGTATACTATTATATATAAAGAATAACCTTAAAATATTGATATTTTATACAAGTAAAAATTTACATAGTATAATTTATAAGAAATTTACTGAGCAAATTAACTTGCTAAAATATTAGATTCATTCTTATTTTTATTTATTTATTTATTTATTTACTCTTTTAACAATATAATTTTCTTGAAATATACTATTTTGATAGAATAAAGTGTTATAAAGTTATTATTCATTTATTTTTAAGTAGCATAGTCTATTTCTACGTGTAAATAAAATTACAATTATAGAATATAAAGAAAACACAAAACATTATTAAGATTTATTTTAAATTAAATTATTTTGCCTTATAAATTTATGTGATTTTAAAAATATTTTTATAAATAAAAATATATATATATATATATATATATATATCCTCTTTTTTTTTTTTTACATCGGTAGATTATAGATGGTGCCACTATCATATTGTAACTAAAATGGAATATTATCGTTATCGATGGTCGATAGATTTTATCTTCATGCTGTGCACAGTCGGCAGCAAAATTATTGTAGCGCTAGCAATAATTAGTATTTAAATGATTTGCGCTCAATATCGTTTTGTTAAATAAATATTTGTCGATTCTTGATCTTTGTCTTATGCTGTTTGTCGAAAAGTATACTGAAGATAGATAAAAATTAGCGATCAAATTAAAAAAATATGTATGAAAAGTATTGATGTGGGCTTTTTCCATTCTTACCATAATTCATAAATTCTTTCTTTTGGTCATATACTCCTCATGATACTCCTCACATACTTTTGGTCATATTTAGAGTAAAATTAGGAAAAATCTTGGGATTTCACTTTTACTATATGGAGCACGCTTAAATTTTGTATACTGAAATTTCACGAAATTTATTCCACCATCCCCTCCAACCAAAAAATATTTGATTACAGTAGGGGGTTTTAAACTAGTTAAGAGCAATGCAAAATTTTAAAACAGGAATGTTTAAAACTTTATGCTGTGAAAAGATTTAAGTTGCACACGATCCGTCATATTTTGACGGGTATTAACTAGTATGTATTTAAAGCATTTATTTGATTACTTAGAAACGTTTTTGTTAAAAAGGGAGACACCGGGGACTGTTTTTTTTTTTTTTTTTTTTTTTTATCAATAATTAAACATAATTTGAAAGTAAATTCAATCATTAATATGTATATATATATTATAAAATAGGGGAACTAAAAAGGCAATATAAAATAAAATATTACGTTTTTACATTATTTTTATATTTATTAAGGGTGCTTTAAAAGTCACAGAAAAAAGCATATATGTATATATATTATTGAAAAACTACTGACTGTAGATCTATGCGCTTTTCACATAAATGTACAGAAACTTTTTTTTTTTTTTTTACAGACATAAGGAAACATATTAGTTACATTTTTCACCAACACATGGCACCATATTCGCAATACACTCTCACAGTTTAAACGGATTCGCCTTATCAAATGACTCCATATTGCGAATATTGAAGCTTATTTAAGGAGATTTTTTAATGTATGACGTCCATTCTAATGAAATAAAGCCGTCACATTGAACATTAAAAGTCCGAATTATGTTGTAGAATTATATTATCTCAAAAAAATCCCATGTCCTTCTACGCATTTCTGCCAAACCCATATAGTGCTACAGTCAATACATTTTAAATAATACTATATTATTTATTTTTTCTATGAATTTTGGATCAACCGGTATGTATATATATATATATATATATATGTACTAGCTGACCCGACAAACGTTGTTTTGTCATATAAATTATTTCTAGAGAATATTTTGCTAGAAAAAAATAACTAACTTATTGTAAGTGTGTAAGGATGTGGTATATTCAGTCGGCTGCAAAATTATTCGAGCACTAGCCAATAATTCCTATATTTAAAAAGTACACTTAAGACTGTTTTGCTAAGTAAATCCTTGACGAATCATGTTCTTAGACTGATTAAGAACATGACTCGACAAGGATTTATTTAACAAAGCTGTATTAAGTGTACTTTTTTTTTTGGCAAGGATTATTGCTAGTGCTCGAATAATTTTGCAGCCGACTGTAAGTGAAACAGGTATGGAGCGCTGTGAACGGTGACTGTGAATTCCGATTATGACGTAAAAGGCTTAGTTACCGCAATTTTCGCTACTTGCTTCTTGCTACTTTCTACTTGCAACTTGTTATTTAAAACCTCCGCTGAATGTCGAACAGCACAAAATTTTATTTCATACGGCAAATATTTCAATTTATGAGAGAATCCCTGATAGCAACGAATTTCACATGAAAATTCCGTCTTTTTTGAATAAGCTGTAGCAATATGGACCGATTTGATGAAAATTTTTATCAAAAAGTTATTACAATATCTAACGTCATTACATGTACATTTATCACAATTCAATCAATCGATGCATGTGAGTATGTGTATCGTATGAGCGAAGTGAAATGTAGAGTTCGTATTAAATAAAAACTTAAACTCGTTTTAATTAACGGTGAAAAAGTTGAAACTCAATTTATTTTATAAAAGGTATATTTTTTTAATCTACAAAAACTTAATTTATCGTAATGCCAATATTTTGTGTACAATATTTTTGGTTAATCCTTGAGGAGTATACACAAACAAATTCGGAGGTTTTCCAAACCTGGAACACGCAACATATAATTGGCCGTGAGAAAAGCACGGATTTTCTAAATCTAAGCCACGAATTGTGATCCCTTTGGTGACTAAATATTTTAAGCCATTTTTGCGATGAATTGAAATGGCTATGTCAATTGTGGAACTAAAGATCTTGATGAGAAGCGTCCGAGCTACTTCGGTGTCAAATTTGAAATTTTGCCAAAGGGATCCGATACTAAAGGTGTTCCATACAAAAAATAAATAAATAAAATATCAGTGACATACACACGCACAAAAGTATGGGACCCCATTGGTGACTTTAAATATTTTAAGCCATTTTTGCGATGAATTGAAATGGCTATCTCAATTGTGGAACTAAAGATCTTGGCGAGAAGCGTCCGAGCTACCTCGGTGTCAAATTGTCCATATAAAAAATAAATAAATACAATATCAGTGACATACACAAGCACAAAAGTATAGGACCCCTTTGGTGACTTTAAATATTTTAAGCCATTTTTGCGATGAATTGAAATGGCTATCTCAATTGTGGAACTAAAGATCTTGGAGAGAAGCGTTCGAGCTACTTCGATGTCAAATTTAAAATTTTGCCAAAAGGATCCGATAATAAATGTGTTTCATTCAAAAAAAAAAAAATAATAATAATAATAAAATAAATAAAAAAATAAATAAAATATAATAAATTAGCTACACAAATAAATTTGTAGGTTAGGATGTTTGTTAATCAACGCGCGTGTAAATTTGATAGAAAATTATATAAAATACTCACTCCAATTCCGCACTAAATTTCGAAATGTATAGTTTTTTATGCACACTTCAAAACTCTTCAAACACTAATTACATCTTGATGTAATATTTCAATTAGGAGACAATTTTTTGTATAACAATAATAACACGAAGTTACAAAATATTTTCCTGAATTTGATCGCAGCACCAACTGTCGGGACAAACTGGAATTACAGTAGAATATACGCAAGCGAAGTGTGACGTCACTGACCGTCAGTGGATGCAAGAAAAATATTTCCTATGTTAATCTCCCATTGGATTTTTTATAAAAAAGTATTAAAAATCGAGGAAAATTATTTCTCGATTTTAATCCCCGTATTTGGGTATAGATATATATTAGTTATCGTATGCATGTGTTAGATTGAGTTATTTTGCTCTCAAATTGACAAAATTTTAATTTTAAATTTCAAAACTCTGTCTTCCTTGGTGTTTTTTGTATTTCGCGATCAAAAACGTAGTACGAAAATATACATGCCAAATGTATATTTTCGTAATATGTGTTGTACGAAATTGTTTTATATTATTCATTACTCTCTTAATATAAGTTGTTGAAATAACCATTATTTTTGAAAGAAATTAAATATGTTCGCCAGATGATATGGCGATATTTTATTTTCCGCCAAGGATGACAGAGTTTTGAGATTAAAAATTCAAATTTTATCAATTTTACAGCAAAAACAACTCAATCTAACGCATGCACATGATAACTAATACATATCTATACCCAAATATGGGGATTAAAATCGGGAAATAATTTTCCTCGATTTTTAGTAATTTTTTACAAAAAATACAATGGGCGATTAACATAGGAAATATTTTTCGTGCATCCACGGACGGCCAGTGACGTCATCACTTCGCTTGCGTATTATTGAATATTCGATACTACGATCGTAGCGCAGTCTGCCGGATCCAATGTGAAACATTCCAAAATCAACAACAATTTTTAAGTGATAAATTAATTAAATAAACAATTTAAATTGGACTCTGTAATAGTCTTGGTAAATTGTAAATCTAAACCATTCTCGAATCCACCTGAAGACAAATAAAAAATTTCATTAAACTCGGTCCAGCCGTTTAGGAGGAGTTCAGTGACATACACACGCACAAAAGAAATATATATATAAAGATAAATACAAAGGCACAGCTTTAGTATAGACCCCCCCCCTTGTCGACTTTAAATATTTTTGCCCATTTTTGCGATGAATTAACATGGCTATCAAAATTGCGTAACTCACGATCTTGGTGAGAAACGTCCGTACTACTTCGGTGCCAAATTTCAAATTTTTCCAAACTAAAGCTGTTCCATAAGAAAAAAAAAAAAAAAAAAAAAAAAAAAAAAAAAACTGTTTTATGATCTATACAAAAAAAAAAAAAAAATTCTAATAAATTCGAAATTATTGCTATTTACAATTAAGGTGAAAACATGAAAGAACCTTTATAAGTTACATATAAAGTATCAATTAAAACGAAAAATTTTGTTTTACTGTAGAAAAGAAAAGTACTAAACATTTTAAGCTAATACCAAGTATCTCTACAAAAATATTTATTTACACGCGAATATTTTCATAGTATATTAATTTTTTTTTTCTAATTTTTATTATTTATCACGCGAAATTAAAAATATTTTATTTCCGGAAAAAAATAAATAAACGTGAATTTTGTTTATTTTGGCATCAAATATATTTTTCTTTTTAATCATTTTAAAGTTGAAATGGAGTTTTTATTTAATATCTTTTGATCCAATTATCTAATTGAACTGAATTGTAAATGTAAACCATTCTCGAATCTACCTGAAGACACACAAAAAATTTCATGAAACTCGCTCCAGTCGTTTAGGAGGAGTTCAGTGACATACACACGCACAAAAGAAATATATATATAAAGATATATATATATATATATATATATATATATATATATATATATATATATATATATATATATATATATATATATATATATATATATATATATATATATATAGATTATTTTATGTATTACACTGAAAGTTTTTCCCATAAGCTAAAATGAAAAGATATAGCATGCACTTTATTAATAGAATAATACATTTAGAACTGTGCTAATTTGCCACCTTTTTAACCAGGTGCAGATTTTCTTAAAATTAAGAAAAAACATATACAAATGCTATCTGAGATATGATCTACTAAAGAATTTCAAATTATAGAAGAAAATCTTAAATTACAATAAAAATCTATTTGGGAGATTCATGTGATGTTGAAAAAAATATTTATTGAGATTCAGTAAAAAAAAAAACTAATTTTTAATAAAACTTGCTTTTACATATGTATGTATGTTTTTTATTTTATACCTTGCACAAAACTTATTCAAGCTTTATTAATAATTTCCATTAGATCATGAAATAAAATGCTACTTACTAACTGTATCTTTAATTACACCACTTTACAATTAATTTGAATAGAACGCCTTTTTAAAAATGGCTGCATGCATACAGTCGGCTGCAAAATTATTCGAGCACTAGCCAATAATTCCTATACTTAAAAAGTACACTTAAGACTGTTTTGCTAAGTAAATCCTTGTCGAATCATGTTCTTAGACTGATTAAGAACATGACTCGACAAGGATTTATTTAACAAAGCTGTATTAAGTGTACTTTTTTTTGGCAAGGATTATTGCTAGTGCTCGAATAATTTTGCAGCCGACTGTACCTAGTATGGTAGTAAAATTAAAATTCTTTAATTTTTATCTTTAGATTACAATATTGCAATTTATTTTCAGACAAAGGATAAAAAATACATTTACTGTGTTTAGTTATTAGCTTTTCTATATAATTTTCTATATATTTTAGAGATAATAATAAAAGATTCTTACATTCGAATTTCTATTAAAATATCATTTAAAAGTCATCAAAAAATGTTTTATTTCTTATGTGTGATTTAAGCATAAAATCTCAATTTTAATATATTACTTTTTTATAAATAAATTTGATCTGTTACGTAATATAAAATATTTTATAAACAAAGACGAATGTAAGTCACTAAAAATGAAAACATTAAGCAAAAATGATCCATGAGAGGTAAAATAAAACATGCGCATAAAAAAAAAAATATATATATATATGTTAAAAGCAAAATACGTTGTGTGATTCCTTTTTCGTTGCAAATAAGAAGATACTTTCTGCTGTCTTTGACAGACATTTTAAGAAAGAAAATTGTCTCTTGCTTATCAAAGCAAATAAATCACCTCTGTTTTCTCGGAATACATTTATTTTATGACAGTTAGTTCCATATAATGTTCTATACATTAGTAGAAAGTCGTAAAATATCTACAATAAGAAGTAAACTTTATTATAAAGAAGATTGATGTTTAATGAAAATGAAAGATTGAATACCATTAAGCCCAAATCCTATGACTAATGCTCAATGTAATTCAGAAATCTTTTTGTCACATAATGCTACTATAACGCACCAAAAAGTGTTGTAATCTAAACTTTAATGTATTTGGTAATGTTTCATCTCTGAACTTAAAAACTTACTTGCCAAAATCCTAATTAATATTCCGTAGTATCGTTAGCCCAGCCTTCATTTTCACACCAGTACATTTTTCGAGTATTTTTCTTCTTATTTAATCGTAAATGCATTTGGGGAACATTACTCTACAAATTTACTGGAGTGAGAAAAAGGGCGGGACTAACAACACTACGAAATATTAATTAGGATATTGGCAAGTATGTAAAAGTTGTATATTTGTTTTCATTTACTTTTTTAAAATAATGCTGATTTGTTCAAGAAAAATATTCACATAAATTTAATATATATTTAGAAAAACTTAGTGAATAAATTTGGTGTTTGCTGCTTATGCTGTGTAAAAATGATAATTTTTTAGACCTCCCATTTTATTTAATCTTCTAATCAAAAAATATTATTTTAAAAATAAGCTTCAAAATATTCCAGAAAATATCAGTCATTGTTAAAATTATTTACAAATGAATCCCAGTATTTAAATTAAATCGTTTTAAAATTTCCAGTTTCCTAGTTTCCCATTTTCAAAATAAATAAATAATAACCAACTTCTAACTGCATGTTATTCATCTCTTATAATAACCTACTCTTTACTCCATGTTATTCATCTGCTTTAACAGTCTAACTTAACTCCATGTTACTCCTTTACTAGCAATATTTATGATCTCTTTTTTTGTCGATATTACGTTTTTGCCGTTGGCAACAAGCACGTCGCGATCGTAAAAATTTCCCTCCACCAATCTCTTTGCAGCAGATCGTCGAATGTCGGTGGAACGCGCATCTGGCTTAGGCCATTGCGCGAAGTTCCGTGAGTCAAGGAGGAAGCTTTAGAGAAAAGACCATGCAAAGTTGAACATGGGTTCACTTTGTATAAATTTTTGTTTTTCTTGTAACCTTAAAAGTTTCAAAGATACATTGACTCAAAAAATTAAATTAGTTTAATAAGAAGCTCATTTCTAAAAAAAAAAAGTCAAATTTTGCGAGAGACTTGTACAACTGAAACGGTTAAAAAAAAAAGAATTAATATGCGATGAGTACGCTTTTTAATCCATCTGAATCCAGTTCTAGAAAGCATATTTTCACTTAAGAATTACTGAAATATCATCGTCATGGAGAACATCGAAATTATAATAATTTATTATTGTTATTAGTAAAATCTTTTCTCTGTAGTTTGACTTAATGTGAACACGTGCCAAAACATAGCGTCAAGAAAATAGTGAAAATACTAATATCCCCTATGTATCTCGTCTTCTATTGTACTGGGTTAATTACTAAATAGAGACAACACGAATTTTCAGGTCATTTTAAAGGGTGAACTTACTTCGCGATAATTTAATACAAATTCTTTCAATAACCTTGTAAAATGTGTTTTGTCGATTTTGAATTTCTCATTTCTTTGTTTCCATCCATGTGTTTCTGCAGTAATGCATTACTTATAATGTTTTTAATTTCTTCATTTTTTGAGGTCCATGGATTATTTGCTCTGCAGTGAAACTTTTATCTTCAATATTTTTTAAATAAAGAAGTGTTATTCTTATTTGTGGTAAGCCATTTCCATTTAATTTATTTATCCATTTAATATTTCCTAATGCAATATATTTCCAGCCTTCAATTAATCAATTCCTAAATGATAGAATTAAACTTAATTTATTTAGATAGTCGATATTTTGTCGTTATTACATTTATTTCATGCTATAACGTAATTTTAAGTTTTTAATCTCTACTATAATTTCTTTCATAAATAAAAATCATTTCTTGAAATATTCATTATATTTTGATACATATCCATGTAATTTATCATACCAAAATATTTATCATACTACAAAATAAAACATCTTTAAAAGTTAGTAATATGCTACCTTCCAAGACTTCAACATTTTTCTCATGTTAATGTTAAAAAAACAGACAATATATATATATATATATATATATATATATATATATACATATATAGTAATGCAATAATATAATAATATCAGTGCAAAAATTTCTTGAAATTCAAAGATGATTCAACCTTTGCATTAAAACAATTATTCAGATCATAAGCGAAGACTACTCATATCAAATCAGAAAAGAATAAAAGATAAATCGAAATGAATTTTGGAAATTGGAATGAGAAAAAAGCATAATTTGCTTTCTAACGTTTTCAAGGGCCTGGTAGAATGCAAATATGCTAAGAAATAGATGTTTTTCTGTCACAAAGAAAGCAAAATCTAAGAATTTCTTTCTTCACAGGCCCTAAACACCCATAGTAAATCCATAAAAATGAAGATCAAAATAACACTATTACCTGAAATGATAATCCAAAGCCATATTAATTTGGAAATTAAAATAAAAATACAAAATTACTTAATAAAATATATTTGATACGGACTCAAGTCATACTATACACATGTAAAAAAACACAAAAATTCAATCCAGAAAACACGAAGATACGATGCACATGTAAAAATTTAACAATCAGAACTCAGTTAAACACACAGTTAATCAGTTCAAAATTGCAGTGACCATTGAGTAATATAAAGGATGCACAGTGGTATTCAGGTAAATTAGAGATTCATAAGGATTCAAATCCTAAAAAGAAAGCTGATTATTCATAATTATTTTAACGTGAATAGTGCTGCCATCTAGAGTAATGAGATGAAAATAATAGTAAAATAAAATAAAATTAATTATTCATAATTATTTTAACGTGAATAGTGCTGCCATCTAGAGTAATGAGATGTAAATAATAGTAAAAAAAAATGAATAAAAAAAGAAATAGATAATGTAAGAAAAAGATAAATAAAATAAATACAAGTCCTTACAAAATAGCCAGGAAGCATGTAACAAGGTAAAAGAAGACCAAAACGTACTATTTCTTAGGATTCAAATAACCAATATATATATATATATATATATATATATATATATATATATATTTTTTGTGTGTGCGCGCATATTAATGAATTTAAAATTAGAGCATTAACATTACATAAATAATTATCATATTTTAAATTTCTCTCTATATATTTTAGCTCCCCATCAAATGGGTATAGGGAACTTTGGTAAACGTGAAAGTTTTTGAACTTTATGCTTTTTCAAGTTTTGAGGTGAGAAGAATCAACTCTATTAAATAGATAGGATGTGAATTTGCTAAATTATTGGTATGTTAGGCAGTTTGTATGTTAATGTGTCAGTTTGTTAGTCTACGCAGAAGATATACGAAGAATGAATTATCACAAAGAGGTCGGACAATTTTTAAAATATTATTTATAATATTGGAAAGGATACAATTTTTTTCAACATTCTAAAACGAAAATCTCGTAAGTTATTAAAAATTAGCGATCTTTAAAACATTGAGGAATTGGCCAAAATTCCGCAGAAACCTGTATTATGTAAAACATTTTTTACTCTAAACATACTGTGCATGTTTAAAATGCTCTTAAAGATACTGGAAAGAACATTATTAATAAATAATTATCATTATTAATAATTATTATGATTATTATTTTTTTTAATCATTTATGTTATTCGAAAATTGCGTTTTTCTAAACATGGCATAATATAATTTCATATTTCACACAGACTTGCAATATGGAAAATTTTTGAATAGTATAAAAATAATTAACATTATAACTGAAATACTATAATTGAATATAACTAAAATACTATGGATTTGCATGAATACTGCAATACGAACTAACCCTGATGAAATAAAAAATCAAAAACAAATAGCAATAATTTATACTTTCATAATTTTTTTAATAAAATATTTATGGCAGTACCCATTATATTTAAATGAATTTTTAAATTTCTATATCCTTATCGATAAAATCTCAAAAAAAAAAAAAAAAAAAGTATGTATATAATATTGAAAACAGTTGCACTAATTTAAAGTTCCCGCTAAGTTCAGTACTGATTTTCACGTTCACAACATGAGGAGTCCGGATCCCCAGTTCGCTCCCCTCTGCCCCACGAGTAAGTTATAAATTTATCGAAATCTCTCCAAAATGCATATTGCATACATTTAATTAACACAAACTCACCATTCTAAGATAATTTGAAACAGATTTAATCATAGCAACGACCGCTCAAGAAAGGGGGGAGGTAATTTCACAAAATCTCTTTATAGTGTGTGTTGCATATATAAACCTTATATAGATAGACCAAACATTCCCCTCATTATCTACACGCGACATGAACTAGCTTCCCCAGTTATGGTCACGTGATGCGGACCTGAAGAGAGAGACGACAATGAATATTACGGTATTTTTGCATAGGTAAGGAAGTAGTTTTAAGGTTTTTTTTCTTTTTTCTGTATTGCACACATAGTTTTTATTTTGGCCTTTAGATTTACGCACCGTTTGAAATCTAAAATATCATAGATTAATATATATATATTAATAAAAAACATTTTGAAGGGGAGAATTTTTTGTTTGAATTCTTACAAAAATAAATGATTTTTTATGAAAGAGTCTATCTCAAGTTCCCGTCACGTGACATATGATAACGACCGCAGAGGATGGAGGTATCAAATTACACCCCCATGTTCAGGACTTTCGCTATAATGAGAAGTCCTATTGGTGGCGTAGACTATCTTATGGATGCATTCATATAACAAACAAACATATAAACAATAGCCTTCCTTAGATAAAAGTTATGATTGAAGTTTTATTTTATTAAATATAGATACTATTTCCCGCAGTAAAAAAATATTTATTAAAATTGCTATGTAATAAATATGCTTTCCATGATAAATGCAGACGATTTTCATCAGAAACAAACACCCACTGTCCAAGGAAAATCAACTTTATGCAATTCAACAAATATCCCATGAAATGCGTTTTTTCTTCCCCCCCCCCCTCTCTTTTTTTTACTACCATTACCCAACTATCGTAGGTAAGGGAAGTATTGTATTCGGTCATAAAATTCATTATCAAGATTTCATAAGATTTACATGTTTTAAAGTCTCCTAAGTCCAAAAATGTGGTTTTTGGGAATTGGTCAGCGCTCAGAAAAAAAAAAAAAAAAAAATCTAAACTTACCCCATTATTAATTAATTAATTTATTTATTTGCAGGGTTATCTCAAAGATAGGGTTTTCCAGAGAAGTCCTGCAAACATCGACGAATTAAAACAAATCATAACTGAAGGAATCTCGTCAACAGCACAAACAATGCTGCAAAATGTGTCAAAAACTTGATTCGCCGTGCTCATGTTTGTATTCAAAATGGCGGCGAACATCTCTTATATTATTAAAATCTGTACGCGCGCGCGTGTGTGTGTCTATCTGTCTCTCTGTGAGAAACGGCTTGAAACAGCAAAAACTCCGCCACTAACGGTCGCACGGACTTCGAACAGGTACCATCAGACAGAAAATTTATCACAGATCTACGTTATCTAATTTGCTAAACGATGCGACCCTAATTAGCGGAGATATTAATTAAAATGTCGACCATTGTCTAACGAAAAGACGATTCAAAATGGCACGCGACCGCCATTTTCGACCAGGACCGCTTACCTCAAAACAAGAACTAGAAAAAGGAAATTTCGTGGGTTTTTGTAAAGCGATCCTGCTCCAACGGTTCGAGATATCGAAATACACCCCAAACAGCAGAAAGAGCATTTATTACCGATTCTTACGGTACATTTTTTTTTTTTTTTAAATACGGATTTTTTATATTTAAAAAAAAGTTTTGAAAAGGGTCGAAAATTTCTCTTTTTCGCGATAGTCTTTTTTGAAACGCCCTGTCCGACCGAGAAAATCTTCCATTTCTTAAAAACTAATATATAAACAAAGGACATTTAATCTTTTTCGAACCATATAAACATTTTTACAAAATACGGATTAGCGATCCATATTTTTAGATTATCCGAAACATCGATTTTTTCACAAAACATTTTATAACTTAAAAGCGTTTAAAGATAAATCATTTCATTTTTTTGTATATAGATCTCGCTTTCATACTTTAATTCCCAAAAGATTGAGAGAAAATTTAAAAAACTGAATGAGTTATATTTTTTTTTAATTTTAGCCATTGAAGCATTCATTTGAATAAGACGAACTTCATTCTACGAGATTTCCACGGCAACCACTTCAACGATGTCTGATGGAAAGCGAAAAAAAAAAAAAACTTGAACGGAAAGAGAGACATCTGGTATTTAACGAGATCACGTGTTTTGCTACTGCGATTAAAAATTGCAATTTCGAAAAAGCTTCAGTTTTTCAATGCCGTACACTAAACTTGGTACACAGAACTAACATCACAAGACAGCCTTGCAGTTCAAATATCATCAACTTTGAAAAACTTTACATTTTAATTGGAAATTAAATTTTATTCTAATACGCGTATTTCAATTTCTAATTACGATTAATTTATTTTTAATACATCATTCGAAAGATATTTTAAAATTCTTTCATATTATTCAAAGTTTTCAACAGATTTACTCGTTTTGAGATGTCCTGAATTAGTTCTCTTTTGTATCTCAGCTAATAATTAAAATAATTTCATGAAAATTTTCACCAGATTTACACGTTTTGAGGTGTCCTGAATCAATTTTCTTTTATGGCGCTGTAATATTTTCAAATTTCAATATTTCAATTTCTAATTATGATTAAATTATTTTTAATACATCATTCGAAAGATATTTTAAAGTTCTTTTAAATTATCGAAAATTTTCACCAGATTTACACGTTTTGAGGTGTCCTAAATCAATTTTCTTTTATGGCGCTGTAATATTTTCAAATTTCAATATTTCAATTTCTAATTATGATTAAATTTTTAATACATCATTTGAAAGATATTTTAAAGTTCTTTTATATTATGCAAAGTTTTCAACAGATTTACACGTTTTGAGGTGTCCTGATAACGTTTTCTTTTGAATCTCAGCCAATTGAGTTAGATCGTTCAAAATTGGTATACGTAGGTTAATTAAGAGGGCATGAAAAGGTGGGGGAAGAAATAGACGTGCACCGCGCGCGTATCTCCTAACTTGCGCGCGCGCAGAACGGACGGGACTGCGCTGCCGAAGGCAGTGGGGATCCGGTCCGAATTTGTACCCGATGAGAAATGATTTTTTAAATTTTCTTAAGAATAAAATTTTGACTTGAGAAGGAATATGTGCTCGCAGCGCACGTATAACTTCACACGTGCGCGCGCAGCTCGCATGGGTCTGTGCTGCCGTAGGCAGTGGGGTCCCGGTGGGAGTTTTTACCCTATCAATTTTTTTTTCACGCATGAAGGGTCAGGGAAGGAATACGCGCGTGCAACGCGTGTATCCCTTAAGTTGTGCGCGTGCAGCGCGCAAGGGACTGCGCTGCGGAAGGCAGTGGGGACCCGGTCCGAATTTTTACACGATGAGAAATGATTTTTTAAATTTTCTTAAGAAAAAATTTTTGTCGAAAAGGAATATGTGCGCGCAGCGCACGTATAACTCCACACGTGCGCTCGCAGCGCGCATTGGTCTGAGCTGCCGGAGGCAGTGGGGACCCGATGGGAGTTTTTACCCGATCCGATTTTTTTTTTTTTTTTTTTTTTTTAGGAGCCACGAAGGGTGAGGGAAGGAATACGCGCGTGCATCCCTTAAGTTGTGCGCAAGCAGCGCGCACGGGACTGCGCTGCGGAAGGCAGTGGGGACCCGGGCCGACTTTTTACCCAATCAGAAATGATTTTTTTTTTTAAATTTCTTTTCTTAAGACTAAAAGTTGCTGTTAGTGATTCATTAATTATAGTGATTCATTTGAAAATACTGAACCGCTAGCGGGCGAAGCTCGCTAGTTTTCAATATTTTCTGTAAGGAATGATAATGTAAAATAATAATAATAATAATAATAATAAATAAAAAAAAATAATAATAATAATAAATAAAAAAAAAAATAATAATAATTAAATTATGTAACTCAAAAATAAAATTATCACAGGATTACGTAAAATTATGCGTCTCCATTTCTGTTTTACCTCACAAATAAATTTGGAACAGTCCAACAGTGATGGAAATTGTCTCCCACACTTAAACCTGTTTCAAACAATTCTATTTCAGTGTTAGATTAGTTGCCACATTCGTTAGACTTAAGGGTAATAAGAAAAACCAATGGGTATTTTTTTTTTTTAATTGTTCACTCTGTATATATATATATATGTGTGTGTGTGTGTGTGTATTTACGGTTTGTTTAAATAAATTTTTGTCGAATCCTATTTTTAGTGCGTCTAAGAACATGGTTCTATAAGGATTTATTTAACAAAACCGTACGAAGTGTACTTTTTTTACATAGGAATTTTTGCTAGTGTTCGGACACTGTTGTTATCGACAGTATAGTAGATATTTCGAGAAAAAAAAGATATATATATATATATATATATAAATATATATGAAATTACATAATTTTTAACATTTTTAAAAACATTATTTGTAGATTATTAAATAACTGCTTCTACTATTAAACGTAAAATTTTTGTTGTGCTGAGGTATCTGAATATACAATTAATATCAAAACTATTTAAATTTTCATATGCTTGCCAATCACTAGTGTTTGATATACTATCCTATATTATCTACAATCAGTTGGTACTGACTGTAATAATATACCATAATTTTGATTCTGATCTTCTTGTTTATATTTTGTTTTCCCTTTATCTTTTAACCTTTTACCGGCCATGACGTTCTAAAGCGCACTAAATAATGTTGCCAAATTTAGAGATTTTTTTTTTTTACTAACTACCACTAATATTTTTGAAGAATGAGGATTGATATATAACTATCTTCTGAAATTCTATCATCGACGCTCACTTTTGTGCCCCTACTTCGAAGATGGAACTCCTCAACATTATTATTTTACCTGCTCTCTAACTTCGTCCTATCATATCTGAAATCCCTCTCCCAGACCTGTAAACTGGCTGGAAAATATAACTACTCGTCCTCCTCTATAAAACAAGTTAAATAGATTTTTTTCTCTTCTAATGGGCATCTCCAATTCAACTAATTAATCTTTCTATTTTTTTTTCCTATCAAACTTACCTACTGGCTTTATCTGGAATAGTGCAGCCCACCTTCCCAGCAACTTTTAATGGTGTCCCTTGTAGCGCAAGGTAACTCACCCGACACCACCTAAGCACATGTTTGTTTTATCAAAGAATTTACATGTAATCCAACGAACTATCAATGAATTATAAATGAACAGTCAAAGAATAAACTTCCTATCCAAAATTGAAATATGAACTCTCTGTGCAAACCTTTAAATTCTTCGTACATCTTTCACTGCAGCTCCTTGTAGCGTGGGAGACCTATCTCTGGCGGCCTTTATATATATATATATATATATATATATATATATATATACACACACACACACATATATATATATATATTAATAAATATTCCAGAGGAGGGACCTAGCATAGCTAGAATCGCTCGACACTGCTTCTAGAGTGGTGAGCGGCTTCTCGTTGCTAAAAAAAAGAAAAAGAAAAACCTTCTAAGCGATTAGGCAACCGTCACTGTTAAAATTTAGTGGTGGATATTGAATAACAGTCCTTAAATTTGGCAACAGTGATCAGAGAAAAGAAATTAAATAGGACCGACAAAGAGTTGATTAAAAAATTAACACACACACTCTCACACACACACTCTCACACACACACGTATATATACATTTTTTTTTTTCGTTCGAATATTTATTTTTTGTTTTGCATGTTACCAAAACATTAACATAGATTAATTCAGTAAATACACTTATTTCCTTCATTTGTATCTTGCTCATCCCTCCGTTTTGTTTCTATCTCAATATACATTTAGAGTAAGATTATAGAGTCTAAAAAGTGCCTTTTCAGTAATTTGCTGATGAATTTTAATTCTCGTGTGTAAAATATAACATTTGATAGTCAATAATTCGTTAAAAACAGAGATACTATCCAAATTCTACTTAGAAGATGAGAAAAAAAAGTTTTAACATTTCAATATTTTAAAATTCCTTTCATTTTTTTTTTTTTTTTCCTTCAAAATGCTGAAACATAAATAAATGCAGACTGTAAATATTCTCTTTTATTAACCCGTTATATAAAAATAATAGACCACATACACTAACCCATAATATGAGAAAATATCGGAACATAAAATTATATCAGTTTATAGGTGTTCTATGCTAATTCATCATTACCATATTTGTTTTTACATGATAGGTAAAGATAAACATGAAGCTTAAACATAAGCTTAAAATACTGTTATTTTTTTTCAAAATATTTAAACATATATAAATGCAGACTATAATTCTTCACTTTTTATCCCATAATACAAGAAATCTGTGGAACACAATATTATTGCAGTACATATGAGTTCTATGCTAAATCATCACTAGCATATTTGTTTTCGCATGATTGACGCACACGTGAGAAAAAAAAAAGAAAAAAAAAAATCTAAAACCTGAACAATCTACATAAACAAATAAATTAGAATTCCAATACGATAACAAAAAAATAGGTTTAACATTTAAAGAAAATGGTAAAATAATAAGAGAAAAAGAAATTACTAAGAAAATCAATGACATGGCACAAATATTGCAATATTTACTTTTGAAAAAATAAACATGTTATTATTTCTTTTTTTACTTAATATGAAATTTTTTATTTTCTATTTATCATAAACAGCGTGCAGCGTGCATAAAACCCTTTGATTATACAGGAAAAATTCAAAATTTACAATTCTCAAGATCAGTTAAGCCGATAGTAACGATTAAATTCGCTTATAATTTAAAATTTTATAGAGAATCATGTTTTTGATATTTTACGGTCCTATATTTCCTTATAATAATTAATGCATATACGCATTTTTTTTTTCTTTTTTTTTTGGTTTCGTGCATAAGGAAGATGATTTGTAATTTTAAAAGTTATTTGGACATAATCAATCATCAATCGAATAGTAATAATAATAATAATAATAATAATAATAATATATATATATATATGTACATATAAACTTAAAACTACATTATAGGTTCTCAATTTTTATGTCCAAAATTTTCATCAATGTGCTAGTGTTTACAATAAAAAAAAGTTTATTGTAAACAGCCATTTTAGCGTAAATTTCATACATAATTTATCTTAAATCCTAACGGGATAATATGCTTTGTATGACAATAGCGATAGTATCGAAATAGAAATTCCAATTTGTAATAGTTGTTTGGAAGAGTAGTTCAGAAACTCTACAAAATAAAATACTTGATCAATTTTACCAGTAATACATTTATACGAACGATGCTAAATTAAAGAAAGCAGGAAAGTAGAATAGTTCACTTGAAAACATAATTCAAGACTCATAAATTTCTAAACTGCGGTGTACACTTTCAAACATTATAAATTTAGAAATAAGGGAAAATTACTCTACGCAATCGAGAAATAAATATTAGTTTGAGAAAGTTTACCGAAAGAAAATGGGAAATGCAATATCCTTGATATTCATCTAAGAAACAGTTGTGACTTTAAATATTATTCTTTTAAGCTTCTAAGAAAAATTGAAAATATTAACAAAAGGAGATGTAATACGTTGTACAAAAATGTGTTTACTGTTGCGATATTCAATTTTGTCTTAAATTTTCTTTATATATATATATATATATATATATATACAGACTCATGTTTGGAAAAATTGCAACACCGTGAAGAAATTATGCAAATTGAACCAAACGTACAGGAAATGTAAAGTGAGGTAAGGCATGCAAATGATTAGAATTACAAAGGAATTGCGCATGCGTGGAACGAGAACCGACTTCTTATCAGTCGCTTATTCCAGGTATAATATAAAAGACTGTGAGGGTGCGTTGAAATCTGTTTATCGTTCTCTATCTGCAGTAAACGAGTTGGTGGTCAATATGCCTCGTCAAAAGCGGAGGGTGCAATACCAACAACTAACGGAGTTCGTACGAGGCCGCACCATTGCTATTCGAGAGGATGGATTTTCGTATCGAGAAATCGCAGTCCGCAGTGTAATGCCACAACTGTTATTCGTGTTTGAAAAAAATGGACAGAGGAGGATCAAACAAAACGAAAACCTGGCAGAGAAGCACGCATTAGAACAACGGCACGAGTTGACAGACACCTCATCCGACTGGTTGTGACGGACCGTACAGCGTCCTCTCGTTTGTTAGCACAACGTTGGAGCACGGCAACAGGTGTTTTGTTGCCTAGCTCCACGGTTCGTCTCCGTCTGCTGCAGCATGAACTGCGTGCAAGGATTCCTCTACGCAGGATTACACGGCCGCCTCCGACTTCGGCAGGCGCAGCAACATAGCACGTAGTGTGCCCAGTGGCAACAAATTGTTTTCCCTGATGAATTTCGCTACAATCTGCAGTAAAATAATGGAAGATTACGCGTCAGACGTTACAAGGGCTGGCATTACGTCTGCCCCACACGCAACAGTGATCGCTACAAAAGGGACATTTTGGAGCCAGAGGGCCTTCCCAATATTCGATGCACTCCGGGTGCTGTATTTCAGTACGATAATTCCCGTGCACGTGTTTCTCAGACTGCACAAGCCTTCTTCAATATAAAACACGTTTCGCTTCTTCCACGGCCTGCTTCTTCTCCGGATATGCTGCCCATCGAGAATGTCTGGTATTTCATTGGTCAGCGACTCGTTCGTACAACTGGTGGGGCGCAAAGTAAGATGGGACTTTGGAATCAAGTCTAAGCAATCTGGAATGTCATTCCCCAGGATTACATTAAGAACCTGTATGATTCAATGCCACGACGTGTGTAGGCTTTCATCGCTCAGCGTAGCGGACACACAAAATACTGATTTCAGACGTTCTTTTTTTTTTTTTTTTTTTTTTTTTTTTTTGTCTTGTACATTTTATAGTTTATTCATACCGCCATCAGTAATATGTGGAATAAATTTCATTACTTTCTGACAATTCTTTCATAGTGTTCCAATTTTCACAAACATGAGTGTATATATACTGGGTGTCCAATAAGTCTGTAGACATTTTAAAAAATTCATAACTGTTGAATAACGTGATAGAATTGTACGCGGTTAGCGAAAAAATCATTCTAGTGAAGGACGGTTTTTTTCGTAAAGAAAAAAAAAATAATTAATCCTCTAGGCGCTAAAGCTCCTGCTACGGGAACAATTTTTAAGAATTTTGTTCTTTGCAAGTAATTAATATAAATATATCTTTTATTTTTTACATTAAATATTGAAGTCTCTAGCTTCATTGGTAATTTTGTCTAAAAATTTGCAATGTAAATTCTATATATATATATATATATATATTAATTATTCGAACAAAGATGACTGTTTTTCTGAAAAAAAAAAAAAAAATCAACCAAAATAACTTATTTGAGTACAGCGGTTTAAAACAGTGGATATGAAATAAAACCTTTCTTTCCTTAAATTATAAAAAACAGGGATCAAGAAAGCTCATTTAAAAGAGTTTTGCAATTTTTCAACATATTCTAACCTAAATATGTGCCAAATCTTCCATTTTGGAAACATATCATATCTTCTAACACACACACGCACACACACACAAAAAAAAAAATATATATATATATTATTATTATTCTTTCAACTATATATGATTAGAAATGCACTTGGAAACGCAAGACACACAAAAATTCAACAATTTTCAATGTCATTCATATAGCGGCGTTTAATTATATTTTGTTTTGTGTTTTCTTTAACAGGAATGGTATATATATCGGGTGTCCCAAAAGTCTGTAGACATTTTAAAAATTCATAATTATTGAATGAATGGATAGATCTAAACGCGGTTTGCGAAAAAATCATTCTCGTAAAGGTATTTTTTTTTTTTTTTTTTTTTTTTTGTGGAAAAAAAAAAAAAGCTATTTCTCGATAGAGGGTGCTGTGCGTGACCAGATCACACATTCTCATGGAAAAACTGTATTTATTCGCATGCAAATGTTTACAGGCATATAAATCCTATTCTATGTGTCCGTCGTCACCACACAGTTTGAAAACGAGTTATAACACTACTAACTGTAGATTCAGACCATCTTCTTGCAAGATGGAGCAACTCCCCACATTGGGCACCAAGTCAAAGAACTGCTTCGTGCTAACTATGGTGAGAATCATGACTTTGATAATATCATGAGGTTTTCCGGATGCCTAACCTCCTCGTTCACGCAACTTAAATCCCTGTGATTTCTGGTTGTGAGGATTTCTAATAGGCCGATCGTGTTTATGGAGGAGGAATTAGGATTTTACCAAAGTTGAAAGCCTGCATTACATGCCATGTTGCAGAAATCGCTCGACAGTTTCTACGCGCTCCCATTGAACACGCTATAATGCGCTTTCAACGCGTAATTGATGTCAATACAGCACACTTTGAGCACATAATGTAATCAAATAAATATTAATGATTCTGACAGAGTTTTTGTCCTTCTTTAAACGCCACAATTCCCACTGGCAGTCAAAATTTGAACTATCTTTTATTGCAAAAATTGTTTTTACATGATACCTATAACGTATATACAATATTTCATCAAAATCCGATAGGCCGAACGAATTCTAGATGGGCTTGAATATGGTCATTTCAATTATAACCACTCTAAATATGGGAAAAGGGTTTCAAAAATGACGTATTATTTTCTTGAAAATAACAAAAAGTTTCAGGATGTCAGATACATGTACTTATCGAAAATATTAAATGAGTGACAAAATAATAATAATAATAATACATTAATTTTCTAATCCAATTTTTAATATTCTAACACTACCACAAATGTATTTTGTCAATAAAAAATGTGAAAAATATAGAGAAAAATCAGAATTTGAATATAAAGAACTCTAGCTCAAGTTAATGTGATATCCAATAACAGCAAACATAATAATAACAATAATTAAATTTCGTAAAAGAAATACCAAGTGTTAATTATTGATAAGTACCTTTTTCTGGTATGGCAACTTTCTATTTATTATCATTATTTATTATTATTATTATTTTTTCTCTATTTGGTCAGTTAATTAATTACAATTATTTTTAAACTTAAAAGTATTTTATTTTTATTTTTATTATTATTATTATTGAAGTATGCGCAAGCACATATGAGAAAGTTGAACCACTTAACAATTTATTTTTAATATTATAGTTTTGTTTTTCATATAAATTTACGGAAAGACAGACAAAAAAAAAAAAAAAAAAAAAAAAAAAAGGATTGTTTTAACCTACATAAGAAAACCTTTCCCTCAAACAATACAATGGTTCATTTTAAATTTTTATAAATTACACTCAATGAAAATAACACACCTTAAACTAATTACTTCAAATTATTCTATTAAAGAAATTACGCTTTCGAATTAGGAGGATTACGAAGATTAAAGCTAATGGAATTTTTAACTTAATTTATTAGCAGTATTAATTGAATTGAATTCCTTATTTAATCTTAATATTTAATAACAAAATAGTCTTATTCATTCTGCAAAAATTCAGTTGATAATGCCAATGTCTTTCTGTTTTTTTTTTTTTTAAACAATCATTTAAAATTAAATTAAGGAATACGAATTACAAGTAATAATTTAGTGTCGCATTAAAGTTTTTTTTTTCTTTTCTTTTTTTGTAATTTTCTTAATTTAATTAAGTGTATTAATTTTTCTTATCCGTATTCTATTTTTTTTTTTTTTTTTTTTTTTTTTTGTACAATCAATTTATATTTTCAAACAATTGGAATTTTAAACTAAAATCGACGTTATATGTTATGATCAGTTTAAGATATGATAAAAATTTGCGATGTAGAAAATTATGAAATTATTTCGAAAATGTTTTTTAAGAAATAGCTTAATTATTGTTCCATTTCATTTACTCTATTTGTTTTTTCATAGAAATTAATATTTCTTCTGCATTATACGAATATATAATTCTGTAAATTGGAAAAATAAATAAATAAAACACTTATTAAATATATTAAAATAGGAGTTTACAAATGTATTAAAAATGTGTATAAGTTTCTATGACAAAAACTGTTTAATAAGTTTGCTATCATACACAAATTTTTATAACAGTACAATAATTATAAAATCGAAACGTATCTATAATAATATGGCATAGCCAGCATAAAATATTCTTCTGTGTCATTCTAAAACAACACCATCTTCTTGTTAAAATACCCAAAAATTTAACTAATTCAGTTTTTGATGATTATCTCTCTGTATATGAAGTTTCAGTAATATAGTCATCACTAGAATACCAAAATGTATACTCTTATAGAATAATTTAGAAAACATTTATAAACAATCGTTAATAAATTAATAAAGAAATAAGTAGGGTGCTATCAGCGAGTTACTGGGAGGTAGAATCATTTAAGTTTGAGAAATTTAGCTTTAATTTTAAGGGGGACTTTAAACAATATTTCATATATACATATATGTATATATATATATAATAGCCCCCTTAAAATTAAAGCTTCATCTTTCAAACTTAAATGATTCCACCTCACACTAATCTACTGATAGCGCCCTAATTAATTCTTAATTAATTCATTTTCTAAATATTTCACTAATTCCAAATTCATTAACTTGTTTTCAATTTTTAAACTTATTTTATTTTCTTATTAAACAAACTATATTGCTCAATTCTAAAGTAATTTTAATATAGCACATTCTATTCACGCCTGCCGAGGACGTATGACTTCCTCTAAGCCAATCAGGACGGTTTTGATCACGTGACCGCTCTCGCTTGGAAGGAAAAAAGAGAACTTTCGAATTAGTTGTTCATGTGAAGTTCTTAGTCTAAAGTAGAGTCCTGAACGGGTCCAGTTGAACCCAACTAGTGAATTTTGAATCAACCCGAACCCCGACCCGAACCCGACAAATAAATTTTAATCGACCCGAAAACCGATCCGAACCCGAACCCGAACTAAAGAATTTTAACGATCCGCACTGGTCTCGATCCCTATTTCTTTATACTATATATATAATTAATAATTCTTCGAAAAATTACGGATTTTTTTTTTTTTTTTTTTTTTTTGTATAAAATAAAGTAAATTTTTATTGTCACGCTGTTGGTAAATCCTTTTAAAAAGAATGAAAAATAGAATTAACCATACATTAAGACAAAAATAAAAAAAATCTGAAAAATGGATTAATAATAGATTTTAACTATTTATGTGCATTTTGTACCTTAAGAATACAAAAATGGGTTTCAAGCTTAGTTTTTGTAGTTTTATTGTTTAATATTTATCACACACACAATAATATTAAATTAAAATAATACAATGTTACAGACTCCAACTAAACGTCCGCGAAACACATATAAAATTCTATACTTCTGAAAAACTTCTGCAAGAGAAAAAATATTAATTATTGGTTTAAATTCACAATCCCTTTTAAAGAATATGAGTTATCGAAATAGATGAATCATATATGTGGTTACTGTGGGAGAAGTAGCCTCTTTTCAACAGCTTATAGTCTAAATAATATACTTTTTTTTTGTTGTTGTTGTTCATTGCTTTATGTTTATTTTACTATGATAATTTGGCTAAGCGTATATTTGTAATAGGTATATAAAACAAAATTCTACTTTATTAAGATAAAATATTTTTGAAAGATGTTATCAAGTCGATTCGTTCAAAAATAAACCAGACCCGCTGTAAAAAAAATCCAGTCAACCCGACCCGTACCCGACCCGCAAGAGAGGAAAAATGTAGTCGTTGGGTCGGGTCGGGTCGGGTTCGGGTAACATCGTGTTACCCGACCCGATTCAGTCCTATATTCTGAAGTTGGGTTTTCAAGTTGTAAGTTTTAAGAGGCGGACTCACCTTCGGGTGATGGATGTAAGCCCTGAATTCAAAAGAGAGCTATTTAAGCAACGACTGCACAGCATTTTAATTATTTTCATGTGTGCCTGCTCATTTTAATATGACATATATATATATATATATATGCTTAAACTTTAGATAGTAAAGCACAACATCGTTCTCATCTTTGTTAGTGAAGATTAGGTTATAACAGTAATAAGAGGATCGATATCAAATTGCGTAAAAATGTGGAATATCTGATATATCTATATCATTAAGGGCTTTATTCACCAACTTCTTAACACTCGGATTAAACCATGAACAGCGGATTTGGTTGATCCGTAGAACAGAGGTTCACTTTCTGCTTGGCGAACTTCCGTAGCGAGAAATTGCCTATCCTTGTAAACATAACTTAACAATTCTATTATGACGTAGTATGGAGAGATTTGATTGGTTCATTTATTTTTTATTGATTTGAGTGTTTTTTACATTGCACTAGAGCAACATTATGGGTAATTAGGCTATATTTAATTGGTTCATTTGTTTTGAGTATATTTTACGTTGCACTAGAGCTACATTACAGGAAATTAGGTGATATTTGATTGGTTCATTTGTTTTGAGTGTATTTTACATACTTGACAACCATCTCATTAATAACCGTACAATTTTTAACGCCCCCTGAAATAACGCCCCTTTTCTCACACCACTATATTTTTAGAGTAATTATGTCTAAATACTGTTACGATTAAAGAAGAAAAAAATTACTCTAAAAAATTATTGGTGGGATAAAAAAGGCGGGTACTAAAAATTGTACGGTTCATAATGAGATGGTTGGCAAGTATGATTTTACGTTGCACTAGAGCTACATTATGGAAAATTAGGCGATATTTGATTCGTTCATTTGTTTTGAGTATATTTTACGTTGCACTAGAGCTACATTACAGGAAATTAGGCGATATTTGATTGGTTCATTTGTTTTGAGTGTATTTTATGTTGCACTAGAGCTACATTATGGGAAATTAGGCGATATTTGATTGGTTCATTTGTTTTGAGTGTATTTTACGTTGCACTAGAGCTACATTATGGGAAATTAGGCGATATTTGATTGGTTCATTTGTTTTGAGTATATTTTACGTTTAACTAGAGCTACATTACAGGAAATTAGGTGATATTTGATTAGTTCATTTGTTTTGAGTGTATTTTACGTTGCACTAGAGCTACATTATGGGAAATTAGACGATAATTGATTTGTTTATTTGTTTCGAGCGCATTTTACGTTGCACTAGAGCTACATTATGGGAAATTTTGGTCTTAACAGGCACGATAGTGATTGCCGCAGAGCCGAGTTACGTGCGTTTTCAGATTCATGCACAGCGATGTAGGGGTGTCCAGTGATGTTTTTTTTTTTTTTGGTTTTAACATGCGCGACAGTGATTGCCGCGGAGCCGAGTTACGTGCGTTTTCAGATTCATAGCTTTATACAGCCATGTTTCTTTGTTGGTTCATATACCTTAGGTGTATGTCCCAATTCATCCTCCGTCGTTACAGTGGCCGGATCCGTGAACTTTTAAAACAGAGAGCTTTAAATTGCTACAATTAACTAATTATGCATGTATTTGTTTTTTTCATTTTAAATTAATAAGTACTAAAAATAAAATTTGAATATTAAATAGTTTACTTTCTATAATTTTTTAAAAAATTATAATAATGCGAATAAAGTAAACGTTGTCTGTAGAAAATGGGGATATTTGGTTGCCGTACTCATTGCCCACAACGTAGCACTAGTCCGACGTAAAACTCACTCGCTCAATCACTTGTTGGTCAAGTTTATGAAAACTAGGGAATTTTTCCCTCCGCTGAAATGTAAGTGTTAATGAAAAATTCGAAACGATATGTGTCTGGAGAAATGAAAGCGTATCATTTGATAATTTGAAAATATGTTTTTTATTTTATTTGTATATTCTCATAAATTTTATATCGATGTGTTTCGATTCATTTGAATGCGGTTATAGAATCCTCGAATGTTACGAATTAACTGAGCGCGAAGTGAAATATTTGATATGTGATTTACGTATTATGGAGTCAACAGAAATTTCAAAATGGAAAAAAAAATAAAAATAAATAAATAAAATCCATGTTGCATATACTGCAAGTTTTCATGCTTTTTTAATTACTTTTAAAGTTATATTTTTATTCTGAATTTTCATTTATTTAATTCAATTTATTGTGTTGTTGAAATTAATTTGCTCTTAAAACTTCGATGACAAAACGTGCATTTTGTTAAGTATTCGCTTATTTATTAAAATATTGTAGTTAAAAAGTTAATTAACCATCGCCATTTTATGAAATTTCTTCGATAATTTTATTCAATTACGTTAAATAGTCGTCTGCATTAATATTTCTTTCATTTCGAACGTAAACAAACGTTTTGTAAGGTTGCCATAAGATAATTTCATTTCCTTGGTTCGTTGGCGCACGGATAATATCGCCAAAATGTAAACAAACACCAGTAAACCTTTGTTCTACAAATCTGCTGCGGATTTTTGTTGGAGAATACCGATTTTTGTATGATCGAGCGATTACCACTGATCCGAGGTTTAATCCGAATGTTAAGAAGTTGGTGAATAAGGTCCTTAGAGACTGAAAGGATGAACCTGCAGCTATAGGAAATATTAATATAGACACTATATACGTTTGGTTGCATTTGTATAATAATAAGCATGACTGATTAAAAAATAAACACATTTTTTTCAGAACTTCAAAAAATAGTATGCTATAGCAACCACAAGCATTTCATCTATATAATCTTATGCAAATTCAAACAGTACAAATTATTTATTAAATTGTTATTTATTAAAATTCTTTTCCATGATGAATGCAGACGATTTTTATCCGAGAGAAGTATAATACTAAATGCTGAAAGAAAATTAATTTTGTACCCATATCAAAACAAATGTGCTATTTTTTTTTTCCGGTGAAGAAAAAAAAAAACTTCGTTTTAAATAATTACAAATCTATATTTCATTTGCTCTCGCATTTCTCATCCAATTTATGTAGCGGTGCTCCGATATGTACACATTTTTATTTAAATTACCATGCCTCAATCGTTTCCTCTAATATCCGACAAGTACATCACATATCAACAAATAAAATAAAAATTTATTAGAGGATTGGTGTTTAAAAGTAATAAGTAAAAAAATGAAATAAGCATAATAAACTTAATAAATAAATAAATAAATAAAAATTCTGGAACAATTGATTTGGGTCGAAATAAAACACGACCTTCCATTAAGTGAACAAAGTAGGCACGAGTGATGTAAACCAAGCAGCAACACAGCAATTATTAACGTAGATAACTATTATTATAGCTGACCAGTCTTCCCATTTTCTGGAATAATTAATACCAAAATTTTACAATTGCAATCCTTAAAAATTTAAATAAAATAGTAATTATAATAATTATAATAATATCAAAGGTTACTGTACAAAAAATATTGGTAATAAGCATTATTTTAAAAATCTAAATGCTAGCAGTTATAGCAAACTTCCATTATAAAAGGGAATTTATATAGCAACTTTGAAGAAAATTGAAGTCATTTATTGAGACACCTACTTCCGAAACCTAAAACTGGTGTACTTAATCAAGGCACATTAATTTCCCTATAGTGACCATTTAAAACATGAAAATTTATTTAAATGGGGGTTTATACAGGAACATTCTAGAAAATCATTACAACCGTTTTCGAGATACCGACTTTTGTTCCCAATCTCGGTTTTCTGATTTTCGCGAAAACTTGGAAAACTCTTTCTGTACAACGCCGAGTAACTATTGCATACAACAGGACATCTAAAAGTAAGTTATTATAGTGCGTTTAAAAAATGCCAGTAGAGCCATGTTAAGGAACCAAATTCTGATACTTAAAAAATCTACCTAACTATAATGCCTACAAATTTTTCTGAATTAACAAACTAATAACACAAATAAAAAGACATCTAAAAAGAGGTTCATTTAGAAAAAATCCATAGATTTGTTTTTGATATAACGACTTTCGTTCTTACTTCCGCCTTTTAATTTTGCAATTTCACCTCCTACTTTATTAAATTATTGCTGAGATATATAAGTGTATGAATATTATTTATATATATATAATTATTTTAGAAAGAATTTAACGTGTTTGATACCAATGAAACTTTTGAATCTACAGTCGACAGCAAAAGTATCCGAGCACTAACAATAAACCCTGTCTAAAATAGTACATTTAATACTGCTTTGTTAAATAAATCCTTATCGAGTCATGTTCTAGGTCAGTCTAAATACATGATTCGACAAGGATTTATTTAACGAAACAGTACTATGTGTACTTTTTTGATATCGGGATTATTGGCTAGTCCTCGGATACTTTTGCTGCCGACTGTAAACATTTTTATCAAATATGAGAAGAAATTCATCAATTTAGTCAAGAATTTTATCAATTATATAAGAAATTCTTCATACATTCTTTCGGAACTTAAGGCGTAAAATTAACATGTTATGTCTCATATAATTTAGTGAAAGGTTTGTTCTGAAGGCAAAAAGAGGATCAGTTACAAATTTACCCAGAAATGACAAGTTTCGAACCACCTAATACAAAATGCTTGAAATGATTTGTAAAACAGATGAATTATGTTGAATAAATTATGAAGATGTAGAATGGATTGATAAGGAGCTTTATTTTAATTATATAAAAAAAAAATTACACAGGAATAACAGATATAATCACAGCGGTATAAAGGTTTCTTTACGACAATTTTTCGTATGCTTTGTTTGTAACATATGCGTGATTTTAAACAAGAGATGCCATTTTTCGATAACTTGGCATATTACATTATATACAATTTACTACAAAAAGAACATAAATATATTTAATATGATGAATTTGAGCATTTTGTATTTTAACTAAATTATTTTTGAATGTGCATTTGCAATTGGTAAAAACATTTCTTTTACATACTTTACTAGCCAAATTTATAAATTTACTGTAAAATTTAATTAAAAAGAAAGCAAATATCATTAATATTCAGAAAACATTATAGTTAGAATATTTGAATATCAAGTATTTTCAAAAAGATGAAAGACGCTAAGAGTATTTATCCGTATTTTAATTTAGATTAATTAATTTCCATGACTGTGCGTTGACTGAAAATGAAAATATGAGTAAAAGCATCTTAGCATTTAGCCCCCTTTTGAAAGAACTTGAAATTCAGTTCTTTTTCTATCGACGTTATATTTCTGGATTTTAACGATATTTTCTTGATTTTTTAAAAGAAGATACATTTAGATTATTAACAATGAAAAAAAAAAAAAATGTTTAATATTCATAAAAAATTCGCACATTTCGTCAGACATTTAATAATTTTCAACTAAATGCAGTAAATTGTGTATGCCAATTTGCTTTTCTTTTCTTTTCTTTATCTTTTTTTTCTTTTCTTTTTTCTTTTTTTTTTTTAGATATTTTTCTGAAGATATAAAAAAAAATGGTATTCCATGAAATATACGTGCTATTTTCATATAAAATAATACCTATAATTAGAAGAAGGCTTATAATCTTTGTATAAAAACTAGCTACAACAGTTATCAAGCATTATTTTTTAGTTTTATCCTAAATATTAATTTTTAACCAACAACTTTTTGCCTGCGGCACAAAACGTTTGCTGGAATATATGAGTTATAACATATCACATCCCCTGAAGTTCCAAGAAAAACTATAGAGTATTTCTTTAGATATTCGACAAAAACAATTATATTCTATTCTGCTTTCACTTATGTCCATTACTGTATATACATGTATAAACGAAAAAACACTTTTAATATTAAGTTAAATTTTCTATAAGATTTTGGCAAACTAAATAATTTCTGTTTATCTGAACGCCGATTACTTCAGACACAAAATGCATATTTTATAACGTATTTATAGGAATACTTACTTCAATATACTTATTGTAATTCAGAAAATTAAATGTAGTAAAGGTTTAACGATTTTTCTCTTTTTTTTTTTTTTTTTTTTTTTTGTGATTATTACAGTACGTTAAGATATTGCCACTTGACATTTAATAAGTATTCCTTTTGAAATGATATAGATAATTCAAACTAATTGCTTTAAATTCTTAGATCGATTTGTCTGAGCAGTTTTAGTGTAGCATAAATACATCATTATTTGTATAACTGCCACTAGAGTTAAATAATTATATATTAATTTTTATTCTCTTTTTTAGAGGCAGTAATTAACTATGAAAATGAACTTCTCTTTTACCCTGATTTCGTTATATATATATATTTATATATATATATATATATATATATATATATATATATATATATATATATGTATATATATATTTTACATTGTTTATGTAAGATAAATTAAAATATTATAATAAGAAAGATTTTTTGTTTTCATTGAATTGATAACGTCATGTTCGTCATATATTTCTTAATGCATTCAATTTTTTTTTTTTTTTTTTTTTTTTTTTCACATGAATAAAAATTTTAAAACATAAAATTTAAATAAAAAAATTTAATTTGAAATGAGAGAGGTGAATTGGTATAAATCTATAGTTATATAATTTATTTAATGAAAAAAAAAATATATATATACATATATATTGTTAAAAATTGCTGTATTATAGAAAAACATGCAATGCATTGATTTATATACCGATTATATTAAATTGTTTAGTAATATAGATAAATAAACTTGTTATTTTAGAATTACTACAAAAAATAGATGTAGTCTATACGTGTTAAAAAGACTTCTTCCTATAAAGTGCAACATACAACAGTTTATTAAAAATGTCTGTATCCAGAAGCATTATCTCAATTCTGAATGGAGTTAGCTAGGTTTCCCTGGGGTTTTCCGAGTTGTGCCAGAGGTAGAGCAAAAACATCGGAATTTCGCCGAAACTGTTCTTGGCCGAAATCACCCATCAAGTTTTGTCCCTAAATTGAAAAGCTCATTGACCTCGGATTTACAGACAGTGCTTCTTTCATTTACGACCTTGAAAATATTAAATTTTAAAGATTATCCCATTATTTAATTTAAATTTAAATTTAAAACACTGTTAAAATTTTAAATTCCTATGTGTATTTTAATCTTATTAATCAGTTTCTCATAAATTTTACACCTGGCTAGTAATATATCTAAATTGAGGAGTTTCATTTATAAAACAGTCGTTCAAAATATTACACATAATTGCTCATGCTCAAGTTAAGGTTAAAAATATAAAACAAAATTGCAAAAAATTATATGAGTAAAATACTAATTAAACTATTTTTAAAGAATAAAGTAATATTTTTGAAACAAATTCTTTAAGTTTAACATTTACGAAAATTTATTTTATTGTTTTTGGTTCCACTGCCAGAATGCATAAACTTATTCATTATTTTTTTTTATGGAAATTCAGAATTATACAGTAATATTATTATACATATGTGGGCACATTTGTAAAATATATATATATATATATATTTCTGAAATTTATTGATTATAATATTTCAACCATTTGCGTAATATATTTGGCTCTCTAGATCCAGAATAAGTTAATTATTCACTTTATATTTCCTTAATAAAGACCAACGTAAAACGTAGGTTTTCAAATTATTTTTCAAAATTGTGAAGTTGGAAAAGCTATATATATATATATATATATATATATATATATATATATATATACATATATATATTTATGTCTGTGTGTGTGTATGTGTGTAAAACAAAGTAATTAAGTAATAATAATGATTATATTCATTTATATTAATCTCTTTCAATCTTATGTTTTTAATACTGGATTTAATTGATAAAACAGATAATATCAAATATACATGCATTATACAAAAACATTTTTAAAAAATGAGCCAAAAGAAAATGTTCTCCAGAATCATTTTCAGCTATTTTATTAATATAACATTTACAATGATTGGTTCTAGTATATCTCATTGTATTGCAGCATAGCCTCCTAAACAAGGTGCGTGCTGCGTGGCTCGGAAACGTAGCAACAGCTGAAGCGGTAGACAGCGCCACCTGGGACAGATTGCGCGACTTTTTTATTCAACTGTCACCAATAATTTTAAGAAGTGATATATGCTATATATAATAGACGTATCTTCGATTCAATTCGCTTTTTATGTATATCATATCCCCCCTTTTAAAAAATTTTGGTGGCTGTTGAATCAAAAAGTCGCGCAACCTGTACCAGGTGGCGCTGTCTACCGCTTCAACTGTTGCCAAGTTTCCGAGCCCCGCTACAGGCATCTAGTTAGGAGGCTATGATTGCAGTATATTGACAAATTGATTTCTCCAATTGTCAGAAAAATACAAAATTGCCTTAAATATTGATTCCTATTTAAATTTGCCATAAAAATTTGATAGTTTTTTTTTTTTTTTTTTTTTTTAGTTATATAATAAAATATAATGTATATGTGCCCGATAAAACAAACAAATAATTATGTGATAAATTAATCCCCCCCCCTTTTTTTTCCCTTAAATTTAATAACTACAATATTTACGGCAAATAACGTAACAGATCTGTAAGAGGTAAATGACACCATGTCACAAAAATGTAATTTTTCAGGACAGCAAACTTTCTTAATTTCTTCAACTTTAAATGCATGTTTAAATGCAATTCTATGCAACTAGCAATAATTTCTCAGTGTTATTTTAACATGACATAATGTAATAAAACAAAAAATGCACATCAAGGGCATGGTGCTAGTCGGTTGCATGGTCTCAAAATGTCAAATAAAATTTATCTATTCATCCACATAGCGAATCCAACAATTTTCACCTTTAACACGACTACGAATGGGAATATCACAGCTTTCGTGTCATTGTAATGCAGAAAGGCTTAAATGCTATAGCATTCACATCCACGATTTTTTTTAAGCTATTGTATAGCTTTTATCGCGGGCTTTGAGCGCGGTGACCGAATCGAAAAATTCCGTAACGAAAAAAAAACCTAACACAGTTCGGTAGACTTCGGCTGTACGAAGCTCGCACAGATCGAGACGAGCTGCTCCGAAATCGGACGAATACATAAGCAGCTGTTTGTGAGAAAGTATATAGGTGTATATAGGTATCTATCATCTATGTACAACAGTGAACAGCTGTACGCGTAAAATTTGTGTATAAAGTAGATCAGATAAAACTTGAATATCTCCATTCGACTTGCAGGCCTTTAAAACCTATTAAATACCTTTCTCTATTAAAATTTGTTTTCTTATCATTATTGTTATCTTATTCATTAATATCAAAGGAAGAACTTGAATATCCCCATTCGACTTGCAGGCCTTTAAAACCTATTAAATACCTTTTCTCTATTAAAATTTGTTTTATATCGGTCACCACGCTCAAAAAGTGTAACTTGAATTAATATCAAAGAAAAAACTTGAATATCCCCATTCGACTTGCAGGCCTTTAAAACCTAACCTTTTCTCTATTAAAATTTGTTTTCTTATCGGTCACCACGCTCAAAAAGTGTAACTTGAATTAATATCAAAGAAAAAACTTGAATATCCCCATTCGACTTGCAGGCCTTTAAAACCTATTAAAATACCTTTTCTCTATTAAAATTTGTTTTCTTATCATTATTGTTATCTTATTCATTAATATCAAAGAAAAAACTTGAATATCCCCATTCGACTTGCAGGCCTTTAAAACCTATTAAATACGTTTTCTCTATTAAAATTTGTTTTCTTATCGGTCACCACGCTCAAAAAGTGTAACTTGAATTAATATCAAAGAAAAAACTTGAATATCCCAATTCGACTTGCAGGCCTTTAAAACCTATTAAAATACCTTTTCTCTATTAAAATTTGTTTTCTTATCATTATTGTTATCTTATTCATTAATATCAAAGGAAGAACTTGAATATCCCCATTCGACTTGCAGGCCTTTAAAACCTATTAAATACCTTTTCTCTATTAAAATTTGTTTTCTTATCGGTCACCACGCTCAAAAAGTGTAACTTGAATTAATATCAAAGAAAAAACTTGAATATCCCCATTCGACTTGCAGGCCTTTAAAACATATTAAATACCTTTTCTCTGTTAAAATTTGTTTTCTTATCGGTCACCACGCTCAAAAAGTGTAACTTGAAATTATATCAAAGAAAAAACTTGAATATCCCCATTCGACTTGCAGGCCTTTAAAAACCTATTAAAATACCTTTTCTCAAAAAATAGAGTTAGATCATTCAAATTTGGTTCATCGAGGTTTTGGATACCTACAAATCGATTGCGGATATTTTTGATATATTCTCATTGCGGATATATTCTCATTTATTCAATAAAAGAAAAAAATTAGTTTTCTTATCGGTCACCACGCTCAAAAAGTGTAACTTGAATTAATATCAAAGAAAAAAAAAATACTGCATAAATAAAATAAATAAATAATTATAATTGCATAAGTTGATAAAAAATGCTATGAAATAGCTTTACCGCGGCAGTCCTCGAGTGCCACACGTATTTTTTTAATGTAATAATCTGACTATTTTTATGGAATGTGTCTGTTCAAATTTCAGACATCATCATTTAGAAAAAAAAAAAAAAAAAAAAAAAAAATTAAATCGTTTATTTTTATTGTTTGTGGGCGTTTAAGATGTAGTTTTATTTAATTTGTTTCAGACACCACTCTGTATAATTTTAACAGTCATGTACTGCTGTTTTGTGTTCATAGAAATTACACGTATAACTTTATTGTACTTTTGCCTATCATATATTAGCTGAATCAATAAAAAATGTTACATTGATTTTGCAGGGATTGAAAACATAAATGGCATTTATTTCCATTTTAACAGTGTTTCTCTAAATATATGTATATACAAAATAATGTATTTATTTTTTGCTCTAAAAAGAACTATAACCGTACATATGTACTTTTTTTTTTTCTCAAATCGTAAAACAATTTGCTTTTAAAAAAATGGCTTTTTGGAAATGCTATTTTTTTTTTATTATTTTTATTGCATATAACTTATCTTTTAATACATAATTAATTATCTTTCAAACTTTCTCCTTCATATAAAAGATCTTGAACAGTAGAATCTAACATTGCTTATAATAACATTATTGGAGCTGTTAAATATTTGTTGTTATATAACTAATAGCTGTTATATAACTAATAGCTGCCATGTTATATGTTTAATAGCTGTTATGTAACTAAACAATCATAAAGCTGTTTCAGAAAGTAATAACTTTAAAGAAAGGTAAAAGTAAACAGCTGAAATTTCAACCTGGAATTTGTACTATATAAATATTGTATTAATTTTTTTATTTCTTTTGTATAGCTTGAATACGGTTTAAAGCCCCTTAGAAAACCCCCCATGGTGGGCGTTTCTTTTTTAGGCTTAGTCCTTAGTATAAACAATTGAGCTTTTGTATTGGTATAAAAATTAACATACGCATGATTGTATTATATTCTTTGTTTATCAGTTTGTTTTTTGCAATCTACATTCTTAAAGCTCTAATATTGATCTTTGCTAGAATAGAAAAAATATATGATATTTGCTATTCCAATATGCTGGACTTCAGAAATATGTTTGCAAAAAAACTATTTTCTGTTGTACTTAAATAATAATAATAATAATAATAATAATAATAATAATAATAATCAAAATTTACTGTGTGTATTTCATATAACGTGTCATCTTTTAATCTATAATTAAGTCTCATTCAAAGTGTTTCTTTTATATAAATATCTGGGGCAGAAACATCTAATATCGATCAAGAGCTGCATGTAAAAATGAGGCAAGTAGGACATTTATCAGAAATACAAAAAATATATATTTGTTACAATATCTGTCAATAAAACCTTTTATCTCTTGAATATTTTCACTGTGTCTTTTTCGAAAAGACACAGAAATACTTTGTAAAAGAAGTTCTTAGAAGCACTTAAAGCCAGACTTATTCTGTTCTCTATTTATACATGAAAATTTTTTCTTAAAAAAAAAAAAAAAAAAAAGTTCTAAGCTTTTGAGTTTTATGCCGTATTTTTTAAATAAAATCTTCGACAATCTCTTTTTATGTGTATTTGAGAAAGGTTCTTAATAAAAATGGATGGTCATAAATATTTTCATTGTCATTTCGAGAAATATACGAAAGTTTAATATTTATTTTTATTTTATCATAGAAATATATATGCAACTTCAAATGTAATTTAAAGATTAAAGAATACTTGTAGCCACCTTTATTATGAAAGATAAATAAATATATATATATATATATATATATACATATATTAAGAGTGAAACATATTGATTATCGATATTAAGGTGGCTCGACTGATAAATTAAACAAGAGTTTTGTAAACAATTAAAAAAATTATGCCCTAAATTTATACTGATAAATCTACATACGAGGAAGCTTCAAAGTTAGCTTTGCATTTCATGCTTTCAGTTTCAACTTATTACATCGCATGGTATATTTTAATTCAATAGATAAAAAAAAACCAATACTATTGTTTTGTCATTTTTCCAGTTATTTATTACATCTTTTGACTGTGACGGCAAAAATATTTCATTTATTTTCAGCATTCACTACAATGTACATAATTTTTAAAAGCATATTACTGGAATCTTTCAATGTAATTTTTAGATTTTGAAAAAATAATGGCAAATTTTGCATTCATATTCAAATTATTCTTATAATATTATTTTAAAGTGGAAATTGAGTTTTCGCTGCTTAATATCCCACATAATTGAATTGAAATAGAGTCACATAAATTTTACTTCCAGAAGTTTATAAGATTTTGCTATAAGATTTTGCTATAAGATTTTGCTATAAGATTTTGCTGACGTAACAGATGAGATTCATAACGCATAATTCCAAGGGTAATATCTGATATCATCTACCTTTTGATCGTTACGAATACGATTATTTATACAGTTTAATTTAAAACGTTATTGGAGATCAATAGAGACAAAATTTTGCTGCTAGATGTTTCACTGAATTGATTAGAATTTTCAGCAACGAACCAGGTATTTTTAGTCTTACATTCGGAAGCAAAATTAGTGAAGCGCTAGCAATAATTCTTATTTAAAAGATATGAACCTAAATCTGTTTTGTTAAGTAAATATTTGTCGAGTCATGATCTTAGTCTTACGCTGTTTATAAAAAAATAAGTTGATGATAAAATTTAGAGATCAAACTAAGAAAAAAAAAATCTGGAGGGACTCCACTCGATTGAATAATTAACAGTTTTGCAGATAAAGTAAAGAAAGAGGAGTTGTTAAACAAACAAAAGAGATAAAACCATAATAAAGTGCTTGAGTATTTTTCTCCATATAATACACGATGTTTTATTTAGCGCTACTGAACTTTGAGCCCATAGATCATAATGATAAAGAATTTTCGTTGTGTCCCTGTAAAAAACCTATAAATGCTAGAATCACCAAAATGCTTAGAGTTAGAGCAACAGTGATTTATAATATTCATATAAATTTTCAGCTCAATTGAATAAGGCGTTTAAATGCTATCGCACTTTTAACTAGTATGTTGTGGCCACCACATGACTTTCTTCTATATTTTCCTATACAAATTCACTCAGTAAAAATAATTTATTCAAATTATTATTTAAAAAAATTATCTTCCAAGATGATTTCCATATTAGAGAAGTAGTATAACACTAAACATCCAAAAAAAGTCAAATTTTTTGTCAATATTACATTAAATATATATATATATATATATATATATATTGTTAAAAATGAAAAAAAAATCGATAACTTCATTTTAAATCATCGCAGGTCTATGGTTCAACCATTCGTTTTGTTGGTACTGGCGAGCTCTTTTGAAAGATACCCATCATGAAAATTTACTCCCGTCGAGGGGGGAATTCCCCCCCAAGGATGGGGGAGAAGGCGAGGTTCCTACACACACAAAATTTTTTTCCCAGTTGACTATCTCTATTATAAATAATTCTGGTAAATTACATAATGATTATTAAAAAATAATTCTCTTTATGCACATTTATACAAACTTTTATACTATACCACCATGTTAAAAATTTAGAAAAAGCGGGATGGCAACGCAACCTGTAAGACAATTTTTACCAAAATTTGATGGGCACTTATTTATATTATGGTGCAACTACATACCAATTTGTATGAAATTCTGTGAAGTAGTTCCTGAGATACAGTTGCCACAAAGGTTTGTAACACACACACACAGACTGACAGACATTTTCTAAAAATGGTCAAATCGTGTTCAACAGCTCTTTAAACGTGTAAATCCATCAAAAACCCGAGGTCGAAAATTTTTACGAATCCAATACTTTCTTCTATTGAATATAGAAGAAAGTAAAAATTTGGTCCCACATGCCATAATGATAAAGAATTTTTCTTTGTGTCCCTGTAAAAAAACTGTAAGTGCTAAATTCACCAAAATCTATAGAGTTCGTGCAACTGTGACCTATAACATGTGTAGAATTTTTTTGTTCAGATTAAATAAGCGTTTAGACGCTATCGCACTTTTAGAAATTTAGCCCCATAGGCCATAATGGTAAAGAATTTTTCTTTGTACCCCTGTAAAAAAACGGTAATTGCCAGATTCTCCAAACTGTATGCAGATTGATTACCTGTGACCTATAATATGTCTATAATTTTTTTGCTCAATTGAATAAGGCGTTTAGATGCTATCGCACTTTTAAGATTTTGGTCCCATAGACCATAATGATAAAGAATTTTTCTTTGTGTCCCTGTAAAAAAACTATAAGCGCTAGATTCCCCAAAATCTATAGGGTTCGTACTATGGTGACTTACAATATACGCACCGACTTTCAGCTTATTCGAACAAAGCGTTTAGACGCTAGCGTGTTCACTCACTGACATACACACACACACACACATACACACATACATACATACACACACACATACATACATCATCGTAAAAATAGTGTAAACGGACTCAGGGGACCTCAAAAAGTATAGAAACATCAAAATCTCGAATTCGGATTTTTGACATGATTACAATACTTTCCTCACTATAGTGTTCGGAAAGTAAAAAATGAAACATGTTGATGTGTGCTTCAATAATTGTCTGCCGAATATAAAGTCGGGGGGGAAAAAAGCAGCACTCGATGTAACTCCGTTGCTAATCAATGCATAAAAATGCCACAGGTATCATTCGACTGGGAATTGTTAGTACTTACAGAAAATGAAGGAAAATTTTGAATTGGGGGTCGTCTACATATTAAAACGCGCACCAACTTTGATTTTTTCTTTTGGTAACACCCTATTTTTATTTTAAATTTGAATTCCTGGTGTCGCGACAATGCGAAAAAGTATATTGGTTGTATATTTTATTTATTTTTTTATCGACGTATAAGCGTTCGAAGTTTGAAGGCGCTAATATTAAATTCATATTTCAAACTTTTATTAATATCTTCACAAAAAAATAACTTGATCTATATATATATATATATATATATATATATATATATATATATATATATATATATATATTATGAGATACAGTAAAGAAAGAAACCCAAACATAATCCATCATTCCTTTTGATTCTGAAAAATATTAATAAATTCATATTCATAAAAATTATGAATTATGACCTATATTAATTTTTACATAAAATGAATCCTTATGCTGAAAAATATGGGTGTGCAAATTTGCAGCTCATTCCAGTTATTAGTTTTCGAGATATAAATAAATCTTTCTTTTGTAGTGGTTTAGGGGGCCGTGTCTTAAAAAGTTTTGCATGAGACAACGAAGCATACCTTTAAAAATAACAGAGAAAATTGAACAAAATGTTTTTATTTTTTATTTACGGGTGAAATTATATAACAAGAAAGGCAAACACAAAGGAATGAAACAAAAATGAGGATTTTTAGACATAAATGTTAGCATGAAGAATTCCTGTTTTCTAAAGCCTCACCTTTTAAGCCCGTTCTTCAAAAGAAAACAATACAGAAAAGAAAAGTATAGATGACTTTGAGTATTCATGTTAAACCTCTTATTTTGCGTTGACAAAAATATATACAAATGGTATTTATTTCATCTGGTGATAAATTTTGAATCCTTTAAACGAACACTAGCATACTTGTTAGCATCCTCATTAATATTCCGTAGTGTTGCTAGTCCCGCCCTTTTTCTCACAACAGTACATTTGTAGAGTAATATTGTCCAAATGCAATTACGATCAAATAAGACAAAAAGTACTCTAAAATAATATTGATGTAAAAAAAAAAAAAAGAAGGCGTGGCTAATGATACTATGGAATATTAGTTAGGATTATGGCAAGTACACTAGAAGAAAAAAAAAATCTAAATAGGCAGGGTTTACTATTTAAAATAGAAAAATAGGTTGAATGTAAAAATTTTCAAAAAAAAAAAAAAAAAAAAAAAAAAAAAATGAATTGGAATGCAAGACAGACTTGTAAAATCGTTTCCTAACTGACGTCATAGTTAATGGCTTAAACTTTAACTTCATATATTGCTTTATTTTATTTTATTTTTATTTATTTTATTTTATTATTTATTTATTTTATTTATTTATTTATTTTTTTCAGGGGGGAGGATTATTATTTTAAGGATACTTTAGTCGTTAAAATTTTACAAATATATTTTAACTTTATATATTTTTAAAAATATACTTTAACTGTTATAAATATATATTAATACTTTTGGGACAGCAAGATTTTGTCTTTTTGACAGTAAAGTCCGCCTACAAGCGTTATTCTCTCAAAATAAAATATTTCAGAACAAATTTTCTATACTCACAATTATATTACAAACAGATATACATTATAATAATATTCTTTCTAATCAATATATTTCTATCCATAGTATATTTTATTGTAAAAATATGAACACTGGGTACATACATAAGTAACGTATAAAATACGAAAGAAACGCCCACTGAGAGAGTTACAGATTTTCAAATGACGTGAATCTACGTTAGCAGCCGAGAAAGCGTTAATTAAGAAACTATATTTTCATAAAAATTATGAAACAAATCGTACGAAACATTATTTTTTTATTATTAAAAAAAAAAAAAAAAAAAAAAAAAGAAAGAAAGAAAGAAATAGAAAAAAAAATCTTGAAATATTTCTGGTGTGAAACAGTAAAATTTTATCTAATTCTTTTAGTGTCTTAATTTTATTTTTCTACATTTACAGATAACCCCTAACACAATTTTGATTATAACTCTATAAATACTGAAGATAAAGTATACAAATAGTACACTTTTCCGCACTGCCATACTCTCAGAAACTCGAATATGAAGTCACAATTAGGTATTGCTATTGAAAAAAAAAAATCAAAATTGGTGCTCATTTCAATATGTAGATAACCCCAATTTAAAATTCGACAACATTTTCAGAAAGTGCATTCAAAATCCTGTTGAATGGTGTCTATTAAACTATGAATAAAATGAGATTCAGAAGATTTAAGCCTATTTGTGAAGTTTTGTTAGTTTTAATATTAATTTCTCATAATACTTTGTAAGAATGACTCCCTCCCAATGAAACTCTATCTCTACCATGTTTGAAAGGATAATAAAACAAAAAGGGATTCAGAGATAAACTTGTTTATTAAAAATGACGCCTGATAATTCTTGTCCATTACGAACAATAATTATTCATTAATAATTATCCAAATCAAGATAATATCAGAAATCTGCCGACAGCAGACGCCTCATGTATTTCGGAAAAGTAGTTACCTACAGTAGATTTACTCTCTAAAATTCAGCAAGAATGTGCAACATATTTGTTTTAACCATAGATTTAAAGTAACCCCCCAAATATACATATATGTGTGTGTGTGTGTGTGTGTGTGTGTGTGTGTGTGTCAAATAATAGCATTATCAATCATGTTACTGACATATATTAACAAAGAATAATTCAAATCCTTCCATTGTGCTTAGTTTATAAATTTTTTTCAATGCCGATTTATATTTTTATTAATCAAATTCTTTCTGCAATACATTTTTTTATTTACCTATCAAGTGTGGGAGGATTCAGAGTGATACTGTAGAATAATTGTCCTTTATATTGCAGTATGTATTCTTTTGTATTATGACTATACGATAAATGAAAAAAAAAATTAAAAACACTTTAATAAATAGCACAAACCAACCTATCGTAAAGCGGTGTTGGGGACTGCCTGAATGACTGCCTGGAGGAAAGTGCCCTCCGTGGAAATCTTTTTAAGGAGTCTTAGCCCATATTTACGCCAGTTTAGGTGAACTGAAAACCACGAGTTACTCCGAACGACTAGGTGTCAAATGTGACCTATGATCGAAGCCTCAACTTATCTTACGGTTTCGTAAAAGCGAGCGTAATGTGCAAAGATTATTTTTTTTTTTCTAATTGTCGCAAGCTTAGAACAATTTGACACCCAGGAACTTTTATAGAAAAATTAAAATTACTCTTACAGAAGCTTGATTTTTAATTTTATTTATTTATGTCAAAAAATAAGGAAGTGACATAAAATTGTATAGTATTTGCTAAACTTTTAACAATCGTTTAATCTTGGAAAGTTTAATCGACCCTGCACTTTACAAAAATAAAAATAATATATGACAAATATAATGTAATATTTAAAAAAAAATCGTAAATTTCCTATAACTTGCGAAATTTCCAAAGTAGCATATTTATAGTTACTGATGTTCATTCCGGCATCAAAACTGATATTTTAAAACTGGTCTGACATTTTTACAGTAAAAAGTTTCCATTAAATGCACGTTTAAGTGAATTTTTGTCCTATTCTCCCATGTTAAGAAAATCGTAAATTTCTAATAACTTACGAAGTTTTTAAATTCGAATGTTGCAAATGAATAGGGTTCTTGCCAGTGTCGAAAGTAATATTTTAAAACTGATCTGACCTCTCTGCGATCATTTGTTCGTGAGATATCGTGTTAACAGACTAACAAACTAACGGACTAACACACTAACGGACTGACACACTGATACACTGACACACTAACAGACACCCTACAGACAGACACCATAGAAATTTTGTCATTTTCGTATTCCTCACACCTGAAAACGTGTAGAAAAGTCAAAAAACCGAGGTCGAAAATTTTCACGATTACCTAAGTTCCCCATACCTATAGTATGATGGGGAACTAATAGTTGGCATAGGTGAACTCTGCTTAGTTCCCCATCATATTTATGTTCTCATAAATTTCTAGTGCGATACATATTATAATCATGTTAAAAGAAATGAATTTGACCAAAGCTTGATATTATGACAGAATGAAATCCCCGCTAATAGGCTATCCACCGTTCACTTCGATATATATATCTTATTCTAATCTATTAATTTATTTTATCAGGGTCAATTCCGTTGTTTAGTTTTCATCCTACTATTTCCAATGCAATAATCCTCAAAATTCATATTTATATGAAACATTTACAATTTCGCTATGTTGATAAAATCGTAAATTACGAATGATTTACGAAATTTTCCTATTAGAATATTTGTATTCAATCATGTTAAAACAAATATCATAAATGTAATTTTGAAGTTGTCTAATGTATTTACGATCCTGAAAATGGAAATTTATGCTCAATTTTGCCTTATTCTGACATGTTAAGTAAATCGTAAATTCCAAATAACTTACGAAATTTTTAAATTGGAAAAATCGTAGACTATGATATTCATGCCAGTATCCTAAATAATATTTCGAAAGTGGTTTGACATCTTTACGATGAAAATATCCCTCAAGATTGACGTTTATGTGAAATTTTGCTCTATTCAGCCATGTTAAGAAATTCGTAAATTTCCAATAACTTACGAAATCTTTATATTGGAAAATTCATAGTCATTAATAATCATGCCAGTGTCCTAAATAATATTTCAAAAGTAGTCTGACATCTTTACGATGAAAATATCTCTCAAAATTGACGTTTATGTGAAATTTTGCTCTATACTGCCATGTTAAAAAATTCGTAAATTTCCAATAACTTGCGAAATTTCCAAAGTAGCATATTTATAGTTACTGATGTTCATTCCGGCATCAAAACTGATATTTTAAAACTGGTCTGACATTTTTACAGTAAAAAGTTTCCATTAAATGCACGTTTAAGTGAATTTTTGTCCTATTCTCCCATGTTAAGAAAATCGTAAATTTCTAATAACTTACGAAGTTTTTAAATTCGAATGTTGCAAATGAATAGGGTTCTTGCCAGTGTCGAAAGTAATATTTTAAAACTAATCTGACCTCTCTGCGATCATTTGTTCGTGAGATATCGTGTTAACAGACTAACAAACTAACGGACTAACACACTAACGGACTGACACAATGAAACACTGACACACTAACAGACACCCTACAGACAGACACCACAGAAATTTTGTCATTTTCGTATTCCTCACACCTGAAAACGTGTAGAAAAGTCAAAAAACCGAGGTCAAAAATTTTCACGATTACCTAAGTTCCCCATACCTATAGTATGATGGGGAACTAAAAATACAAACTCACTGCTAACTAACTTCAAGAATTGTAATAAAAAACTGATACAGTTTATCTTCCATTACATGACTACAGTAGATAATGGAATTATTGAATTTGGTCAAAATTTCGATATCGAATTTTTACATGATTCCCGGTTTTTAAGATCTTCTGAATCCAAAAATATGCTTTTCGGAAATTTGTCAGTGTGTGTCTATATGTGTTTATTTGTCTCTATGTGTGCATACGTCTGGATATGAATTATAATATATGTTAAACGAAAAAAGGAAAATAGAAAATAGAAAAATTTAACAATGAAACTTTATATAAAAAGCAGGTCCGGTGTAAAGATCAATTTGTCAACATTTTGGTAAAAATTAGAATACCGGAAATAAGATACAGAAAGTTTAAAGTACGACCGGATTTTAATTGCAAAAACGAATCTAAATTATTTTTCTTCAAACTCGCTCTATAAATTCATTTTTAGATATCTTTACGACGTATGTATTAGTTGATTACTACAGATCGGGTTAGTCTGGTCTAGTTTTATCAATTTTGTGCCTTCTGACTACACTATCTCCCAAATTAGTTTATAAAATCTGAAGTAGGGTGTAATGACAGTGTTGTTATTGTTCACAGCTGATTTGTTTCTTTAATATTTATTATTATTACATAAATACGAGTACAAAAATTATTTACATAAATTATTTAAATTATAGACAAATGATATTTATTCATTTATTCCAATATAAGTGTAATTAAACACGTAAGCAACATTGAATCTTTCTCAATTGATATGCTATCATAGGTTTAAGCTACTTAACTAAAAATAAATAAATAAATGAAACTTACAGAAAAAATTTAGAGAATAAAATATGAATTATATAAACATAAAAATATAAACTTAATTTTATAAAGAAAATATTTTTTTACAGACTGGTTAAATATTATTTGAACCCATTTGATTAATACATAACTTTTCAAAAAATCTATTAGAAAATTTTAAATAAAATGACTTATCAGTGTCTGTATTGTAAAAAAATTGGAGCTTAATGTTTTAAGGTTAGCGTATAGCAACGAAATTTTCATACTTAAAATTTTTTTAATGTATGTGATTGTTGATATATCGGAGTAAAAGTTATGTTTAAAAGATATTTGAAACTGCTTAAACATTTTTTGGCATAATTCGATTGCAATCTATCGATAAATTTTCTGTTGTTCAGAATACTCTCCTCCAGTTTTTTTTTTTTTTTTTTTTTTTTTTTTTTTTTTTTTTTCAAATATAGAAACATTCATGGGAGTATTCTTATATTCTTTCATCTGATAAATGTTAAGCATGAAATTTTTAATGAAATTTATTGTAAGAACAAATTTGTATGGAAATGCGAAATTTTGTATAAGTTATAAAAATTACTTAAATAGAAAGAAAAAAAAATTACCTTTAAAGATTTAATTGAATAAATATTGTTGCGTACTTGAGGGTTCGTGAGTAGTCCGGGAATGAAAGGCCAAACTTACAAAAATTCAGTAATTTATTCACAGAAAGTTCCAGAAAAATACAAGGTCAATAAACCAATTATCAGCTTCAATTCAAGCAGTAACCACAGCTTAAACAAAAGCTGTCAATAGCAAATTCACAGTACAAACTGTATAACAATAATACTTGAAGCAAGTCTCTGTCAAAGAGGCTCAAGAGCAATGCAAGCACTAGCGAAGCTGGCTGAGATCTGAACTGAACTGACTGCCTTGGCGAGTATCCTTATATGCTGTTCCATGGAACCCAGATTTTTCGAGAAAACTCTAGAAAGTGGTCAACCAATCAACTTACAGCTTCCATATTTGGTATATCCCATATAAGGATTTTCTCGCCAAGGTCGCCAAAAAAATCGCCGAGGTGGGAAAAAGTCGCCAAATTTGGCGTTAAAGCCATTACCTGCATTACTGGGGCTTTTTAATGCGTTTTTAAGGGAAAATAAGGCTATTTCAACGCTAAAACGACTAGAAATGCACACAATTAGCACTTTATCAACTTACTAAGCCTCTTTGAAAGAATTTATACAAAAATAAACACAATTATTTACAATTTCGTAACACTGCCCCCTCCCAAGGACTGCACGTCCCGGGCAGTGCAACCCTTGGTCAAGAGGCGAAACTAAACAAATTTACACAATCTAAAACACAAAAACTAAGTTGCATATAACGATAAAATAGAAATACAAATCAAGTGAGAAATATTTACAAAATTCACAAATATGTTCAAATATTTATATACAAATATTTACAAAATTCACAAATATGTACAAATATTTATATACAAATATTTACATTACGCATGCGCAAATTTTACCAGTATTTACATTTCTAATTTTTAATATTACCATTACTTGTGGTACTTGGCTAGCCTATTATAGTGCACCACCTTCGGTTTTGATGAAGGTGTTTTAGTGATCCGTACCACTACATCATTCAGCCTTTTTAAGACTGTGTATGGTCCGTCCCAGTTGCATTGTAACATGGGAGGGAGTCCTTTGCGTCGAACAGGATTCCACAACCAGACCTTCTCTCCTTCCTGAAACTCATGTTGCGTAGTCTTTAGATCGTACCTTGTCTTCATTTTCTCCGATGCAATGTGAATTCGCTCCCGAGCAAAGTTGTGAACGTCCTCAAATCGTGCCTGGAGATCTTGGATATACTCCTCGGGCGATGAAGGCGCATCGGGTGGACAACCAAACAGGAGATCACAAGGGAGACGAAGTTCACGTCCAAACAGCATCTGGGCTGAAGTATAGCCGGTGGTTTCATGGACAGCACTTGGATAAGCCAGCAGGAACAATGGCAACTTCAAGTCCCAATCTTGCTGGTTCCTTGATACTAGAAGGGAGAGGTTATTCAGGATGGTACGATTGAACCTCTCGACCATGCCGTCCGACTGGGGATGTAAGGGTGTTGTCCGGGTTTTGTCTATGCCGAGTAGTTCACACAGTCCTTTGAAAACATCAGAGGTAAAGTTCCTACCTTGGTCGGTATGAAGTTGTAGGGGCGTGCCGTACCTTGACACCCATTGCTGCACTAGGACTTCTGCGACTGTGCATGCCTCTTGATTTGGAATGGGATATGCCTCAGGCCACTTGGTGAAATAGTCCATCACGACGAGAATGTATTTATTTCCACTGGAGGTCCGTGGCAAAGGACCCAAGATGTCGATTGCAATCCGTTCAAATGGTGCTCCCACGTTATACCGTTGCAGTCTTCCTCGACTTCGTTTCTGCGGGCCTTTACGTGCCGCACAAGCATCACAGGATTTACACCATTTCTCCACATCCTCCTTTGCCTTGCACCAGTAGAAGCGTTCCCGAACTTTCTGCAGAGTCTTCATTACCCCAAAATGGCCTCCGGTAGAGCTACTATGCAGTTGTTCTAAAACAGCTGGAATTTTTGATCTTGGTAATAAAATCTGCCATCTGAAGCTTTTCCCATCATCAAATTCCCACTTTCTGTATAATACGCCGTTTCGGATATGAAGAGAGTCCCAAAGTGCCCAATAACTTTTCGTAATGGGACTAAATCTGGAAATGTCCTGCCAGATAGGTCTGTTGCTGGTCGTCTCCTTCAGCTGTAATATTGGCTTTATGTCAGGATCTTCCAACTGGGATTTTCTAAGTTCTTCGTCACTCCATGGATCGGGATCTTGATCTGATGGTGTTGAGACATTAACTTGCCAGGCAACCGGATTTATCGGCAGGTATTTCTGTTCGGCTCTAGAGCAATACTTGCAGCTTTCCGAGCGGGGCTTCCGTGACAAGGCATCTGCATTACCATGTAGAGTCCCTTTACGATGACGTATCTCGAAGTCATATTCCTGCAGGCGTTGTATCCACCTGGCAATCTGTCCTTCCGGCTTCTTGAACTGGAGCAACCACGTTAAAGATGCATGGTCAGTCCGGAGCAGGAATCTTCTGCCATAGAGGTAATGATGGAAATGTTCTATGGCTTTTACGATGGCGAGTAGCTCTTTCCTGGTGGTACAGTAATTTCGCTCCGGTTTAGACAGGCATTTACTCCAATAGGCAATAACATGTTCTTGACCATCAATTTCCTGCGACAGAACAGCACCGACACTCTCATGGCTGGCATCTGTATCAAGTATGAACTGTCTGTCGGGCTGTGGATATGTCAAGATAGGCGATGATGTTAAGGCCTCTTTAAGTCGCTTGAACGCTTTTTCACATTCATCTGTCCACAGGAACTTCTGTTTAGCTTCCGTCAGCTTGTGCAGTGGTCTGGCAATATTTGAGAAACCCTTGACAAACTTCCTGTAGTAAGTGCATAACCCCAGGAAACTTCGTAGTTGGTGTATATTTTCAGGGCGACTCCAGTTCTCGACTGCAGAGATCTTCTCAGGATCAGTTCTCACACCTTCGGCAGAGATGATATGGCCGAGGTATCTCACTTCACGACGGAACAAGTTACACTTGCCTGGATTCAATTTGAGGTTAGCCATTCTGAGTTTTTCCAGCAACTTTCGGATGTTTCGTAGATGGTCTTCAAAGGTGCGCCCCACAATGATAATATCATCCAAATACACCAGACAGGCTTCATAGGAAAGTCCTTTTAGCACTGTCTCCATCAGGCGTTCAAAGGTGACAGGAGCATTACATAATCCGAACAGCATAACTTTAAATTGCCACAGTCCTTGTCCCGTGGTGAATGCAGTCTTCTCACGATCATCAGGATGTAATTCTACTTGCCAGTAACCGCTCTTCAGATCCAAAGTCGAGAACCATTTATTGCCAGCAAGTGTGTCTAATGTGTCGTCAATTCTGGGAAGAGGGTAACTCTCTTTCTTCGTGATGTCATTCAAACGACGATAATCCACACAAAATCTTGTTGAACCATCCTTTTTCCGCACCATTACTATGGGAGAAGCCCAAGGACTCGTTGATGGCTCTATGACATCATTGTGCTGCATTTCACTTAGAAGTTCAGTGACCTCTTCCTGTTTAGCAAAGGGAAGTCTTCTTGGATGTTGTTTGATTGGAGGATGATTTCCTGTATCAATTCAGTGCTGGGTGATGTTCGTTCTCCCGACGTCTTCAGGTGTTCGAGAAAAAAGGTCTTTAATTCTTGGAGTAGCTTTTCCGCAGCACATCTCTGTTTCTTTCTTAACTCTGCATTCTTGAGTAATTCCGTTATTAATTGTTCAGAAGACTTGGATTCAGTTGATTGCGTGGGGCGGTTGATGCATGTTACAGGAGTGCAGGCTGCTAACACCTCATCCTTCTTCACTGTTCGGACCTTATCGCTGATGTTTGCGACTCTCACAGGAATAGTACTCTTTGAGAGATCAACTAGAGATGAAGCTACCAGAACTCCTCTTGGGCTATTGTCGGTATTCGGGTATTCAATCAGTCCATAGCGGAAGTATTGCTTTGTAGGTGGTGTTCCTGAAACTATTGTCCCTGTGTGTGGGGGGATGGAAATTTTAGACTTGGCTGTTATCTGGCAAATTTGCTGAATGTCCTGATTTTCAGTATTGAACACAGCTATGTCTTCCGAACTCGAATGCAGTTCATTATTCTTGAAGTCCAATTTGAAGTTAAATTTTCTTAGGAAATCAATTCCAATGATTAACGGATCCCTTATATCAGCCACATATGCCATATGATGGTAACTGGCATTCCCAAAAGTGATAGTCAAGTTCATTTTTTCATATATTTTGATTTCGTCTCCGGTCACAGTCTGGAGTTTAACGCAGGGCGGCGTCCAGATGATCTTCTCTTTTAGTTCTTGAGCCAAATCCGTTCTAATGATGGTCACGTTGGCTCCCGTGTCCAGAATCATCCGGCAGGTGGTGTTGTTGACTTGGCCATAGACGTGAAGTCCATTATTGCCGCCACTCATCGATGAAACATGAAATACTGCAAATTGGGGCTCTTTAATTTCAGGCAACCTCCGCCCCGCGAGATGGCCTCCTCTTAGTTTCCCTGCAGTGATGGTGAAGCCGGGTGATTTCCTATAGTTGGTTGTACAGGGCAGTTCCTCTTCACGTGACCATCCCCTCCACAGCCCCAGCACTTTATCTTCCGGTCCTTTATTTCCTTATTATTCTCCAGGCTGCGCAATCTCTTTAAGATGTCTTCGATACTTCTCTTCATTTCATTTTCCGCAGCAGGCGTATCATTTAATGAGACTACTCGTATGGTATGGCGGTCTTTACGGGAGGCTTGTTGGGCTGCCTCTATCCTAAGTGCATAGCCTAAAGCTGATTCTACGTCTCTGATGTTGGAGAGTCTCAGCGCTTTTTGAATTTCTGGATCACGAACAGCATCGATAAAGTACTGAAGAGCTAAGTCGTTTCGAGTGTCAGCATGACCGTCTGAGAATGCTAGGTGTGACAGTCTCTGAATGTCCGCTGCCAGCTCTTGCAAACTTTCGCCCGTTTTCTGGTAACGAGATTTTAGCTGAAGGCGACTATAGTCCTTAGAACACTTCTCTCCGAACCGTAGCTCCAGTGCTCTAGTCAGGGCCTCGAAGTCGTTCCTTTCTTCTTTAGAAACATTTCTCAGGATCTCGGATGCATCTCCCCGTAATGCTGCTGCTAAGTGGACTGACTTGGCGGTAGAGTCCCAGCCGTTAGCTTCAGCAACGATGGAAAACTGCGTCTTATATACATGCCAGGAGGAACTGCTATCGTAAGTAGATAGCTTGATAAATTCCTGATTCTGGATTCTTCTCTCTTTCTTTTCAGCTTCCTGGGGCATGGATTCTATCTTTTCTGCCACTTTTCACTCCAGATCTTCTATTCTCTTCAGTTTACCTTCTATCTCTGAAAACCTTCCTTTCAGTTCCTGATCAAAATTTTCTTTAACTTTCTCCTCGAAACTCCGTTCTATCCTCGTAACACTCACTTCAACCTTCATAACATTTTCTTCTATCTTCATAGCTTTCTCTTCAAAACTTTCTTCTATTTTCAAAACTTTCTCCTCAAAATTTTCTTCTATCTTAATAACTTTCTCTTCAAAATTTTCCTCTATCTTTATAACTTTCTCTTCTATTCCATCCATTCTATTTTCCATCACTGTTAATTTACCCTCGATTGATTCTTTCACCGTTGAAAGCTCTCTCTTCATCTCATCTTGGTTAGATTTAATTTCTTCGGTCAAACTGGCTTCCATCTTTTCCTGAACTGCTTTCATTTCCTTCATTTCTTTAGTCAAGCCGTCTTTCAATTCTTTTTGTCCTTCTTTCATCTCTTGACTCAGGCTATCTTTTATCTCTCTTTGCGATGCTTCCATACTTTCTTTCATCTCTCTTTGTCCTTCCTTCATTTCTCTTTGCCGTTCTTTCATTTCATTCATCTGGGTAGCTAAGCTTTCTAGAAGTTTCTTCATCTGTTCCTCCATAGCTCTAGTTATAACCATTCACAGACAACCCCGCTCCTGACACCAGAAATGTTGCGTACTTGAGGGTTCGTGAGTTGTCCGGGAATGAAAGGCCAAACTTACAAAAATTCAGTAATTTATTCACAGAAAAATCCAGAAAAATACAGGTCAATAAACCAATTATCAGCTTCAATTCAAGCAGTAACCACAGCTTAAACAACAGCTGTCAATAGCAAATCCACAGTACAAACTGTATAGCAATAACACTTGAAGCAAGTCTCTCTCAAAGAGGCTCAAGAGCAATGCAAGCACTAGCGAAGCTGGCTGAGATCTGAATTGAACTGACTGCCTTGGCGAGGAAGCGCTCCTTATATGCTGTTCCATGGAACCCAGATTCTTCGAGAAAACTCTAGAAAGTGGTCAACGAATCAACTTACAGCTTCCATATTTGGTATATCCCATATAAGGATTTTCTCGCCATGTCGCCAAAAAAATCGCCAAGGTGGGAAAAAGTCGCCAAATTTGGCGCCAAATCCATTACTTGCATTACTGGGGCTTTTTAATGCGTTTTTAAGGGAAAATAAGGCTATTTCAACGCTAAAACGACTAGAAATGCACAAAATTAGCACTTTATCAACTTACTAAGCCTCTTTGAAAGAATTTATACAAAAATAAACACAATTATTTACAATTTCGTAACAATATATTGCAATTCGGCTTCTTATTTTTATATATATTAATTTTTAACAGGTTTTTCTTCTTTCGTAACTGAGCCTAGGAAGTCATGCGAAAAAAAGAAAAAAACTTATGAGGTTTTTTGGCGTAATTAGATGGAAAAATATACATCAGCTTCTTTAAGTTTGCAATAGTTTACTTCTTTTTACTTTTCGTCATACATATGTGAGGAAACTATTGCAATCATCACAAACATTCGACTGTGAGATTTTGGTGTTTCTATACGTTTAGATGTACCCCGCGTTCGTTTTTGCTATTTTTACGGTGATTTATGTAGGTAATAAGAAAGCACCACAGAAATGGCGTTTTAAAGTAATAATTTCAAAACTTTGAATAAACACCATAAATTACAATGAATTTGCAAAGTTAAAAGAAAATTCTACTCATGGGAGTAATTTCTAAGCATCAGACAAGAACGAAGTGGAAGAAATATCATTAACAAGATTTTTCGAATTTTTAAATATGTAAAAACTTCATGGATATCCAAATGGGAAGAGGAGGCAGGAGATGAAATTATGTTAGTTTTAGAAAAATCAAAACGATGACCATGAGCCCAGCAGTGGGAAGCAATAGAAGATTTGGAGTTCGCTTCATTACGAACATTGCGACGGTGCTTATTTATTCTATATTTTAAAGGTCTCCTACTTTGACCAATTTAATCTAAATTGCACGACGAACATGGGATTAAATAAATGCCAGGACGGTTTTCAGTAGGAATGGGATTTTAAGAGACGATAATTTAATTTTGTTAACGGGTTTGTAAATGACTTTAAAACCAAACGGTGAAAGAATTTTAGAAATTTTAAAAGAGAGTGATAAATGAAAATGTAAAACAACTAGAATGAGATTGTGATTTATCAAACTGGGAGCAGAACGTTTAGCATTCTCGAATTTATATAGAGCTTTATCCATAATAGAGGTATTATACACTCGAGAAAGAGCAAGATAATTTAAATAATTAATTAAAGAGCAGACGGATTAAATCAAATGTGTAAAGCACGAAAAACATAAGTATAGAAAGCAGACATTTTCTGTTGACGGGCGTGGTCAGAGAGACATGGGGTGGAAGTCAGACAGAGAATGATTTTCTAAAGACAGTGGTTGAGAACCGATCGTTGTCTTTAGACACATAAACGCCAAAGAGCAATCTTTTTGACAAATGACAAAGAGCAATCTTTTTCAATCTCAAAAGTGAATTGAATGCATGGGTCAATCGAATTGACAAAAGAGAGTAAACTTGAAAATTCGACATCAGGGGAAAAAGAAGAAAGTGTCATCAACATACCTGAGCCAGTGAGGAAATTATATACACTGAAGAGTTTTTCTACAAAATAGTGCAGATAAATGTCGCAAAGCGAAAGAAAGAGAGGCCTGCCCATAGCCACATCCTCATTTTAGGAGGAATAAGTACCAGTAAAGATGAAGACAGTTTGCCTGAAACATAATGTGTATGTGGGCATGTAATGTGTATGTATGTATTTGTGCATGTATTTTTGCGTGTGAATGTATAAGTGAGTGAACACGATAGCTTTAAATGTTTTGAACAACTGAGCTGAAAGTTGGTAAGTAGGTTACAGTTCACAGTAGTACTAATCCTATAGATTTTCTTGAATCTAGCTTATACAGATTTTTTAAAGAGGTACAAAAAAACAAAAAAAAAAAAAAAAAAAAAAACTCTTTATCATTATGGCTTATTGGCCCAAATTATTTAAAGTAATATAGCGTCTAAATGCCTTATTCGAATGAATTTAAAATTTATATACATATTTTAGTTTACTGTCGCATGAACGGTACAGGTTTTGGAGAATCTAACATTTGTACTTTCTGTTTTGTTTTTTTACTTAGGGACAAAATGAAAAATTCTTTACTTATTCTTATGGGCTCAATTTATAATTGCGATAGCGTCTAAATGCCTTATCCGATTGAGCTGTAAATTTAAATATAAATAATGGTCACTGTCGCACGAACTGCATAGATTTTGATGAATCTATGCAATTCGTGCATAGATTCATATAGAAATTTATTCATTCTAATAAATTTCTATAAGAACACCACGAAACGTTCTTTATCCTTGTGATCTAAAGGCCCAAAGTAATTGAAGAGTGGTAACGTTAAATTAAAGAATATACTATACGACGAAAATTACCCCAAAACCCTATTATAATTTTCTTTTCGTTTTTTCAACAATTTTTTTTTTAATATATTTATAATACCGTTAATTACTTACTTTTGGAAATTTTGGAAAAAGTCACTTGCACCTTCGTTTGCAGCACGCTTCCGCTTTGTTTGCATCAATCGTGTGTACTTTGTTCGTCTGATGAAGGGTCGTGTTTTCTTTCGACCTTTCTTTCTTGCGAGTTCTTGAATTTTATGATGTTTATTTAAACGTTTGTTCTCTTGTGAGAGATATCACTTTAAATAATACGTAATTTATTTATACCACAAAAGATAAACATTTGGTATGTGTTATTCAAAATCGAAAAATAAGCTTTCTGTATTGTGTTGTATTATTTTAGCATTAATGATTGATTTTAGGATCACTTAAAAATATTAAGTGCATCGTCATTTGTGTTTTGCGTTTTTAACATTTTAAACAATGTCTGCAATAATTGAAAGTTAACCTGTGTAAATACATAAAGAAAAAGTTTTACAATTTATGCAAAAGGTATTACATATTTTCTTTATTTTTATTCGCCATTATTTTACTTTTTCTTTTGTATACTGATCTATGAATAATGTATTTAATCAAAGTTTTCGCATTTTCGCAAAGGCATATTGAATTTTGCGACAAATGCGAAATCTTGTGAGAACAGACGTAATTTTGAATAAAGATTTTTTTTTCTGAATTATTTCTGAGTAATATTACTTTAATAAACTTATTTTTACGAAATTACGTTAAAAAAAGTAGTAAATATATTTTAAGTGATAAAACGTTAAAACAATTTGACTTCAAAAAATAAAAATCTAATTTCAAATAAGAAACTAATTGAAATGTTTTCTTTTTGCATAAAAAATTCTAGAGTAAAATAGCTTTTCAATAAATAGATATAGATTCTTTAAACCAACTTAAAAAATAACTAATCGCATATTAAATTTTATTGAAGAGTAAAATTAAGGGGGAACAACACAGTAGAAGCTTTGTAAAATACATTTTTTTAAAATGAATTTTGCAATGATTGAGATAAATAAAACATTATATATTTTTTTTGTCTTATTCTACTTACCTTAATCTTCATTTTAAAATGTAAAAATTACAAAAATCAAAAAAGATATTTTTAATATAACACAATCTTTGAAACTGTGTTTTGCAATTATCGATAATTGGCTGTATGCATAACTTGAGTAAAAAGAATGCGAAACTGAATCTGTTTAGATTTTTTTAAACTATATAAATATAGTTTTCGTTGCACGTAGGTTTTTTTGAAAATTTGAATTTTTCACAAAATGGCGAAGTGTTTAAAAAAAACTCAAAAAATATTCAAAAAAAGGAGTACATATTCTTGGATTACTGAAAAACTATAAATCAAATCAAAAAACCCCTACGTGCAACGAAAACTAAACATACTGTGAACACGGTGTCAAAATTTGAAGCAAATCGGTAAAAAATTACAGTAGTTAGAGCGACAGCCGTTTTGAAAAACTTGGTTTCGAGTAAAACACATTTAAAGTTTTATGAAAAATCATTCGTTTATAATTTATAAAATGCTTAATTTATTATTCGGTATCCAATGGAATTATCAACTTTAACATTGCAATCAGATGCTTTTATCTTTTTTGCTGAAGTACTTGTATAATCTTTTTTTTTAGTTTCATGGCGATTAAAAGGTCGTTTCCGTTTCTTCCCATCTCTATTTCGTCTTTTATAATCATGTTTTGTTGATTTTCTATCCATATGTGTGATTAATTATATTTTTTGTATGTATATTTTTATATATTTAGTTATATACAAACTACTTATATAAAAAATCCTTTTTTAAAAATCAGAACTGTCAAATGAACACATCACTATGTATTAAAACACATCAACACTTTATTGTTTAAATAATTAACGAATTAATTTAGTTAAAACGTAAAACAGTTAAAATGATGTTACTCTACTATAACGTTTCGATAAAAGTGAGCAAATGTAACAATTAATCGCGCGAACAAGTTCACTCGCTCGTACATGTTGAAGCGCGTCACGAGTCGCATGACGCGCTTTACGTATTACGCTGCAACTTCTACATTTTAACAAAAATCAATTTAATATTTTGGCATTATAATCTTAAAAGTATAAGCTATCAAAAAATACAATAAAATTTTTTTTCATTTTTCGAAAATTTTACTGTGTTGTTCCCCCTTAAAATAATTAGGTAATTCAACGGGGCATTTCATTCAAGGCGGAAAGGAAAAGACGATAAATTCAGAAAAGATTATACATTAGTAAAGAATAAAAATATTATAAATATTGAAAAACATTTTGCAGATCAGTATTTTGTTTTTACAAGTTTTTTTCTTGTTTATCATAAAACACCAGTATCTTAAATGTTTTTTACGGCACGATAATCCTATTATTTTCGTTAATTTATGTTTGTAATAACATTCATAATTTTTATTTTGATGTTTACAATTTAATAGTTTTGAATTAATTTTAAAAAAATGCAAATAAATAACAAAAAGCAAAAATAATAGAATAAATAATAAAATAAATAAAAATAAAAATGCAAAACTTTTTAAAATTACAAGTATGAATTAAAAGTAATTTGATCATATTTGAAAATTTTGTTTTCTAATTGAATCTCCAGTAATATTTAAAACTAGTAAGAAAAATAAATTAAGTTTAAAATACGACCAGTTTATTTTTTTTAAAGGCGAGATGTATTAAGTTACTTAAATAATATGTTTTCGCTTATAATCATAAAAATTAAATGGTGTGTTTTTCAGACATTGAAAAAATAAAAGATAATTATTATAATTAACTGTGTGCATGTCTGATGACAATAATTAAACCTAATTAAAGAAATATCTACTTTTTAAATTTTCAGGAATATTCTTTTATAATTTATTCATTTCTTGAACTGGCTTTTTAAATGCTGATATTTAGAGCGTTTGCGTACTTGGAAGTAAATAAATTTTTAGTTCTGAACACTTTATTTTAAAAAAAGGAAAGAATAGTATTCTTATTTGTAATTTAACTTTTAAAAATACACATCTAAAACAAACTTAATGCTTATAAATTTATTTTTTTATACATTCAGGCCTTGAAGCACTCCTGAAATTTTACATTTATTTTATTATATTATCACCAGTATCGCCAATAAGAAGATTTTTTTAAAACTATTTTAATGTTAAAATATTATGTTAAAAGTATTGTTTTAAAATTGTGGCAATAATATAGAAAAAAGAGAGCAAAATTTTATGAATGCTGCGTGGCCGGTGCATTGTCTATATGAAAGTTATTTCTCAGTTTTAAAAAATACATATGAAGTTATAATTGAATAAACAATTAATAAATAAATAGAATCAATTTAGCATTGTGTTGTATAAATATAACCGTATTCGTTTTAAATGTTCTTATATCAGGTGTTGCAAAAGTCCGTTAAAATTAAAAAAATTAATAATTCGTAAAATAAATTAGTTGGAGAGGTAAAAATTGGCATACATGTTCGATATGACATGGGGTTTTATTGATAAAAACATGAAAAAAAAAAAAAAACAGCCAACGGATAACGTTTTACATTATTACAAAAGTAATAATTAGCATAACATTAGCAATTTCTTTTTAATGAAGACGATGTTCTTTACAACAAATGCTCAACACTTAGGGGATCAAAACAAGTATGCTTAATACCTATTATCGCTCAATAGTGGAAAAAAAAGGCATATGTTGCAGTAATTTGAGGAGGAGATCCTTCAAAAACAGCCAAAATTTAGACTGTACACTATACAAAGCATATTTTTATTATAAACTTCCAGGGGTTAAAGAGCTATTTTTATTGATGATAGACGGTCATCACTAGTTTTCCTCCCATCCATTTAAAAACCAAATATATGAGAATTCCCCAAGACTAATATCCTGTAACTACACATCACATTCATTCAAAACGAATACCTCCCCAACACTTAAATCCAAAAGAAACACCACAGTTGGTCCTCACATCTTGCAATGGATACTCCCCAAGATCTAGTCAATATTACTAAAAATGCTTTTTCCCCTCTTCTCCAGTGGCGGTGTACACTGATGGATCAAAGACCGACTCGGGAGTGGGCGCAGCTTTCTGCTCCTCTCGGACTGGGTTGTGATCTATCACTACACTTAGAGGCTGTAAGACCATAACTCTGCTTTCCATGTTGAACTTCATCCCATCTCCCAAGCCTTTCCTTTGGTCTCTTCGCCCTAAGACCATTAATATTATACACCCCAAATTATAGTAGCAGTCTCTCTGCACACAAGACCATTCGTGGACACGGTACAAGTCGTCTTCAGTATCAAACTGTCTCTCCTAACCTTTCAGTGTCATATCGCTATGGCCATGTCTTAGCTAACAGGAGGGTCATGAGTAATGAAGCAGCTGACAGTCTGGCCAAATTTGTCACTGAATTACCAGTATTCTCTTCTTATCTCCCCCAACCCCTTCATTTATTTAAATATCAAAAATAAAGACAAAAGTAAAACTCATGCAAGGGTAGCAAGAATCGTCGTTTTACTCAACAAAAGGATGCCATACCTCCTTCCTCTAACCCAACATTGTCAGCAATAACTAACAGCCTGACGGTCAGCTATTACAGTCTTCCTGTCGGGTCATAGACTACAGTTTCCCGATGTTTCTTCTTTCATCACTGCTCTCTCTAAACACGAAGCAGGACACTTTGGTCCCGCCGTTTTGGTCCCGCCACTTTGGTCCCGCCATTTTGGTCCTGCCGTTTTGGTCCCGCGAAAAATTTGATCCCTGGCCAATTTGGTCCCGAGACATTTTGGTCCCACCAATTTTTTTCAATTTTTAAAATATGTATCAGTTTTTTAATATGATAACATATTTATTGATACGGGAAAATTGGAGTGCTCTTAGAATATCTTTAATTAAGGAATATCTTACACACAAATATATAAATTTTCGACATTACGATTGCTGCCTAACTATTGAGATTCGGAGAATTTTGTACTAATTTTTTTACGAACATTTTATTTATTTATTTTATGCAATTGCACTTTTTTTTTAAATTGATATTTTTTTCATTTGATTTCGATTTAACATACTTCAATTGTAATTTGAATTTTAATTTACTATCAGTGACAACATTTTGTGATTTTAAAAGTATTGTTAACAATAACAACAATAGATAAAGTTTGAATTATTTTAAAAATAATAAAATACAGAAAAAGTTTGTTTAAAAAAAGGGAAAAAGAAAGAAAGAAAATCTTACGATATTAAATATAATTTTCTTTTAGTGGCAGAATGCTATTTCTTTCAAAGAATTAATTATTGACCTGTTTCCATCATAGGCTCTTCTTCATAAGCATAAGCTTGGGATCATTTATGAAGTTCTTGAATTTATATACGAATTTATTCATAAATATATATATATATGTGTGTGTGTGTGTGTGTGTGTGTGTGTGTGAGAGAGAGAGAGAGAGAGAGACGTTTCATTCGATTTGATTGTGATTTAATTTTTATCATTAATCTAAGAGGAAAATTATTTCAAATCTGTGTTATATTGATAATAATAATAATAAAATGCATGTTTGTTTGTCCGTGATATTTAATTACGTTAACCGTGTATATATGTGTAAATTACTTTTATTTCAATTACAATGGTTTTATTTTTTAAATGAAAAAATTGTAAGCAGTCCAATATTTAATTAACTGTGCGCATTGCAAGCATAAATGTTCAGAAAATGTTGATATACAATTTTTATCTTTTTAGTTTACTATTATGTTTAAAAAAATATATATAAATAAATCTGTCTGATATGTCTCTATGACTAAAAGCAATGCCCGCATTGAAATCTCTGTAGCACATTGAGATTCGTTTCGCACCTGTTTCTCCCACAGACGGCATTTCACTGTTTTGTTTCAGCGCATTTGAAAAAAAAAGGGGGGGGGATGGGAGGGGCTTTTAATGGACATTTTCTTAAACAATATTGTAAGGGGTTATAATGGAATAAAAATGCTTTTCCAATTCTATGTGATATGTAACTATTTCCTGTGTTTCACAAATATATCCGGATTGACAGAGAAGAAAATGACTTAAGTTTAGCAGATCTGTACAAATTATTCCTGAGATCATTATTTAGGTTCCTCGCATCTTCTTTTACTATTAAACTCTAACATTTAGGAGATGCTTCGATAAAGCATTGATTTCCTACAAATTTTATATTCGAGCACTCTAAATATGAATATGATAATTAAGAGCCGCATTACAGTGTTTTATATTAAAAACCTTGTATTTTATTTAAACTAAAATTTTGCAGACTTAGATAAATTAACAATGCTTAGATCTGCGATGATAACTAATACCTTTATGATTCAAAACTCGATCCGAAATAATAAATTTTCTGTTCCATGTGTCCCTAAGTTACCTCATTTTTAACAAAGGTTGTAGATATTCAACTCTCCAATTGAAAATATTCGTCTAAGTTCTCTTTTGCCGAAGTTCTCTCATGTACGAGTATTTGCTGTCCTTTTTCGTCTATCGTACAAAGAAAAAACCTAAATCTCAAAATTTTAGACATTTTTTTCAGTTTAATTTGTTACTACAACTTTCTGTTGCAAAATAATAATAATAATAATAATAATAATAATAATTTTCCTAACCCCATGTTTCCAAGTCAAATGACAAAAATTCGAAATATGAAGAAGAATTTCGCTTTTTTTCTGTAATACTTTGATTATTTCTGATTTCGGGACCAAAGTGGCGGGACCAAAGTGGCGGGACCAAAACGGCAGGACCAAAACGGCGGGACCAAAATTTCCACGGGACCAAAGTGGCGGGACCAATTCGGCGGGACCAAAGTGGCGGGACCAAAACGGCGGGACCAAAGTGTCATGTACCCCTCTAAACAAGCTGCAAATTCTCTGTACTTCTGAAAGTGGAAGAGTGTGCCTTCCTTTTACGCTAGCTGACTTTAGATTTCGCATTTTTTTTTCTTTTTTAAATCATACTTTATTTTAACTATGGTCTACAGCTAAAAAGCAATTTATTGTCAATTGGCAAACATAACTAGATTTATTGATTAGATATTTATTGATATTAGATATTTATTAGAGCTGCAATATTTCTCTAATAATACTTTAGAAGACAAAATTGGGCAACAAACGGCATTTAAAGGTTAAATCATAACTTCTATATAAATGATGAGACACCATTTGACACACGCGTATATAGTGTAACAATGATTAATATACACTGCTATTTACACAATCTTTTAGACAGAACATTACATTCCATGGACATAGTGCCGTCTTCAATTCTCTCGTTCCAACCTTCTTCACTTCGGTGTAGCCCTCTCCTCCAAGGCTAAAAAGCATGCTCATTTTTAATTCCTTTTCGCAGATTTTTTTTAGGATTTTGCAGTATTAAGTTAATTTAAAGATTAAAATTCTCTCGCCCAAATACGTTTTAATACTCAGAAATTTAATTCATCAAACTGGAAATTAATTTTTGATAGAATGGAGTAGAAGGCTGATTTTTACCAACTATGTGAAAAATACCAGAGCCGGGAATCGAACCCTGGGCCTTCCACTTAACGCGCGGATGTTCTAACCACTGAGCTACCCTGGCTGATAACCAGCTCGGCACTTCTCACATAATTTACGTTGGCAAGGTCACCGAGTCTGCATTAAAGCAGCTATATCAAGTGACAAATTTGAATGTGGCATAACTCCAAACGGCCACGAAATTTCAATTCAGAAATTTGATTCATCAACCTGGAAATTAATTTTTGATAGAATGGAATAGAAGGCTGATTTTTACCAACTATGTGAAAAATACCAGAGCCGAGTATCGAACCCCGGGACTTCCGCTTAACGCGCTGATGCTCTAACCACTGAGCTACCCTGGCTGATAACCAGTTCCGCACTTTTCACTTCAGCCAGGGTAGCTCAGTGGTGATAGCATCCGCGCGTTGAGCGGAAGGCCCGGGGTTCGATTCCCAGCTCTGGTATTTTTCACGTTTTAATACAGCTTTTATTTTCTGTCTAAATACCAGATTTTTATCTATTTCTAACAAAAAATGTTTTTACAGTTATATTCCACATACAGATTCTTTTGTTAAATATGAATCCATTTTTTAAACACAAGAACTTTTATCACAATTTAATAAATCATAAAAGTAAATCTAAAACTATCTATAGAAGCGTACCTATTTGCTACATTGCATTAATATATATATATATATATATATATATATATATATATATATATATATATATGTTCGTAGTTATCGGAAATTTCTATTCAATATGTTTTATAATAAAGTAAAATTTAGTGTTTTTTTTTTTTTCTTAATAAGCTGCATTTTATTTGAAAGGCAAAATTTTCAATATTCAAGCTTATTGTTTTTAAATTCTATAGAACAAAAAATATATATTTATTCACATAGTTTTTAGCTTGTATTTCAACTTTTATGCAATGTGTATATTAAATGAATTTTTAATCGCGTATACAAAAGAAAATCCAACATCGCTTACAACATATTTAAATGGCCCATATTATATATTTCAGATTTTTTTTTATTCAAATTTATTTCACATACATTCCATTTGTCTTATAGAAAATAAATTTTTCATATCATAGATATATATGTAATTAAATTTCCTGACGTTTTAAATTATATTTGCAATACAATTTATTCATGAAGAAGAAATATTATGTGTTAAAAAGGAACATTTGAATTTTTACATGTCTTTTATTGTTCGTAAATGTTTTATTTGTTATTTGCTGTTTCTAGAATTTAATTCAATAAAACCCATTCAAAATGTTTAATACTATTTTTTTTTCTTTTATCTTCAGCATATAAATAGTGCATAAATGGACTTCTGAAAATTTAAAAGAACGAAAAAATTGAAAACATAATAAACAATTTTAGAATATAGCTCGTTGAATAACAGATAGTAAAATATCTAAATATATAGGATATTTTTCTGATGCAATTATACAAATTCTGGCAGACTTGCTTTAATGTATTTTTAAAAAGGGATCTGAAAGATATTTTGTATGATTATAAATTTTTATATTTAAAACAACTTACTCATTTAAAAAATATGCAGTAGAAAAACGTTCATATTATTGATTTTTCAAGACGAAAATTCTATATTTTCAGTTGTTTACAACATTCCACGTATAACCAAAGTTTCATGACTATAAAACATTATTTTTTTAATGAATATGAAGTTAAACTATATTGTATTACATCACGCATATGTTTGGTGAAAAAAATATTTATTTTCAAGTTTAAACAAGATTCTATTTTTAATAAAAGGTAATGTATATAAGTGTTACCTCCTATTTATATTATAAAATGAATAACAACTGTTGAAATTATGGGTTTCTACAATATAAGTAATACGTGTTTATTATATTTATTATGATATATATATATATATATATATATATATTCTTATTTTTTAAAAGTTTTATTTACATATAGAACTAGGTAAAATAAATGCAATTTAGAGGATTCAATGGCGATTATGGGAATTCAACCGATGTTTCTTACGAAAAAAGAACCCTTTTATGACTCCTTTTGAAAAAATGAATATGAAAATTTGCTGCTTCCATTTTATCAGATTATTGTGCCAAGCAGCATTACGTACAATTAAAGGTTCATTAAATATATATTTTTTAATATATTGAGACATTTATTAGGAAAAATACTATAAATTATTTTAAAATATAAGATTCTACATTTCGAAATAAGAGAATGTTTAAAAAATATATAACTGGAAAAACAACAATATCACTGCTTATTCAATACGAAAATTCCACATTTTCAATTTCTTATAGTATTCTTATAGTAGTTCTTCTTATAGTACAAAAATATTTGTTTGCAAATACCTTACAACAATATCATTTAAGTAAATTTATTATTAACAATATAATTGCAGTTATAATTCAGCGCAATTTCTCCTACCCATGTGCGCAATCACCCCTACCCTATGAGGAGAGATTGCGCAAAATAGCTCACTTGGTTTTATTGCATCTGTTCTTTTATGTTATAGCAGAACAACAAAATAGTAATGGAAATGCATAGAAGATTCAATTCAAAATTACGCACCAAAAGTTTAGCAAAAAAACTGTATTTGGACTTTTATGGCGTTCTGTTGAATTGTGCGCTAACTCTCCTAGCTTTACCTTATGTAAAAAAAAAAAAAAAAAAAAAAAACTGCCTTGGATATGTTTTAATACCTCTATGTGTTTAAGTATGAATACATGAATATTTGCTTTAATTATCAGTAATTAGCTGAATCCTGAACTTAAATATGATACTAAAATTAATATTTGTTAAAACTTCACCACCATGAATGAGAAATATACAATAAATTTATGAATACGCTGAAATAAACAGTCTAATATTTAGAACTCTGAATTTCGTAGTTCAATTTCGTAATCAAGTAGAAAGTATGTACATAACTCTCATCAGAATGGTGACAGCAAAGCATATATGGTATTCAACTAAAAATTTGGAATTGAAATTAGCAATGATTGGTGAAACAATTTTTTTGAAATTATTTCAACATTTTTTAAGGAAAGTACAATTGATTACGGCAAATCTATAGTAATAAAATCAAACTTTTGTCTGTAAATTTCTGAGGAAAAAAAAAAAAAAAATTGCGATATCTTCACGTTTCACACACCATGAAAGCCGAAAATGACTTCAGAAAATTTTGCCTGTCTGTGTTTGTGAGTGTGTATGTCATGGTGTCTGTATATCTTTAACGCTATTTTTGTCCGGATATCACGTGACAATGGCTTGACGGAATTCAACGGCGCTTGGCAGGAATTTAGGCGTTTACCCAACTTAAAATTATGTCGATCAAGTTTTTCGAAATTTCTCTCCGTTCCTCACCTTTTCGGTGCTTGGATGGGGGGCAAAATTCAAAACCACATTTGTAAGCATAGCACGGCTCCAAATTACTTCATAGTAAAGAAATTGCACAAAGAAAGACTAGACATGAGTACAAATAAAACATTATTTGCGATTTAGAAATTTTCGATTTTTAAGGGGAGGGAGGGGGGAAATCGATTTTTGGCAGGAAATTTCGGAAATTCTGGATTTTTGAGTAGAACTCTACCAAAAATGGAACAAAAATGTTGAAAAAATTTAAGCTATGCGACTTCCTTAGGATATTTTCAAAAGCAATATTTTTTTTTTTTTTTTTTGTGATTTGCGATTTTTTTGGCGGGGTTACGAGGGGGCAAAATCGAGTCCCCCCTTTTATCACTAAATTTGTCCTCAGAAATCTATGGGAGCTGCGGTCACAAATTTCGGTGCTTGGATTGTTTATATGTATCTGACACCAAAAGGAACGGTATTTACCGAAATTACCCCCGTTCTCCCCTTGGGGGAGACAGAAGGCAAAAACACATTTGTAAGCATAACACGGCTCCAAGTTATATTACAGTAGAGAAATTGCACATGGCGAGACTACACATAAATACTAATAAAATATTATCTGTAATTTAAGACATTTCAATTTTTAAGGGAAGGGAGGAGGGAAATATATTTTTGGCTGGAAATTTCTCAAATTGCAGATTTTTCAGTAGAACTCTACCATAAATGAAACAAAGGTGCTGAAATCAGCTATGCGTCTTTTTAGGCTGTTTTCAAAACATGTTTTTTTTTTTTTGTGATATGTTTTTTTTTTCGGGGGGGGGGGGGGTCGGGAGGGAAGTATGCGCTACAAAGGGCAAATTCAAGACACTCAATTTAGCGCTAAATTTGTCCTGGGAAACTTATGAGAGCGGTGGTCACAAAGTTTGGTACTTGGATTGTTTATATGCATCTAACCCGTAAAGTAACGGGATTTATCGAAATTTCCCCCCTTTACCCCTGAGGGGCAGGAAAAAAAATTGTAATCATAACTCGGCTCTAAATTACTTCACGGTGAAAAAACTGCACATCAAGAGACTAGACTTGATTATAAATAAAACATTATGTACGATTTTGTAATTCTTGATTCTTACAGGTGGCAGGGTAAAGTTGTTTCTCGGGGGGAAATTTCAGAAATTCCGGATTTTTTAATAGAGCTCTACTGAAAATGGTACAAAGGAATAATAAACAGACTTGTGTCTTCTTTAGGATATTTACAAAAGTACGTTTTATTTTATTGTTTTTTGTTAATTTTCGATTTTTTTAGGGGGGGGGGATGTTATGAAGGAACAAGTTCGAGACTCCCTTTTAACCCTAAATTAGTCTTAGGAAATCTATGTGATTAGCGTTCACGAAATTTGGTGCGTAAACTGTTTATATGTATCAGACATTTATTGTAACGGGATTTTACGAAATTCCCCACCCCTACTCCAAATGGGATCGGGGGGAGGGGGAGCAATAAACATACATAAAATCACATTTTTCTGTTTAAATTCGCTTTAAATTATCCTAAAATTGTGAATTTCGGTGTGTAAATGTTGATTAAGTGTACACATTATGTACTTTGGTGGGATTTCGAAAAGCTTCGAACTTACCCGCAGGGGAAGGGGAAGTAAGAAGCGGGTATGTTTCTGCCGAAGGCAGTGTGGACCCGAACTCAGTGGCGGCTCGTGTACCGAAAACTGGTGAAGAGGCACACTGTATTTTACGCTGTATTCATTTATAGAATATAAAATTACATTTAAATAAGTATTTTTAGTTAATTTAAGTTAAGACCACACTTAATAGAAAATATGATTAAAAATACTTAAATATTATTTTTGAGCTCTTCACCTATTTTCGGTTCACGAGCCGCCACTGCTCGGACTCCTCACGCTTTGAGCGGGTAAAACCTCTATTTAACACTAGATATGGGATAAACAGTTACTTTTCAGTAATATGTTACATCGTTCCATACTATCTTTAATAATAGGTTCTTGTAACATATTATTTTTATAACATATTACTCTTTAGTTTATATACGGCTAGTGTCTTTCTAATCCTTTCTGGATATACAATATGTGCATGTGTCTTATATACCAAAGTTTTGAACAAACTCTAGTTCCAATCGTGTAAGCATGAGATTCTGTTAAATCAATTCATTTAAACACGAAAACAGAATATGTCAAATAATATCAAGTAACACGTGCACGAGTGCCGTTTTCTATAAAAAAAGAATATTCTTATTATAAGCCATATAATTAAGAAATAATTAAATAATAATAACAAATCTTTAAAAAACATCTTTGAACCATCCCTAATGTTAAACTACGGAGTAATTGTCTCTTTCGATTTTCCGAAGAACTTGAACATTCCAGAATGACAAGGAAATTAATATTTTTCAATCATATTTAGAAAACAGTCACTTTGAATACGTTTTCTAAAATTAGAAACACTTCTTTAAAAATATAAATTCTGCTTACAAAAACTGATTGAATAAAATTATTTATTTTCTCACACACTTAATTTTAACATACGATTATAATTAACTATCCTTAATTCCAAAACAAATTTATTAATTTTAAATCATTAAAAATAGTCACGAGAAAAAATCATATTAAAAAAAAAAAAAAAAAAAAAAAAAATAGATAAAAATAAGTAAATAAATAAATAAATAAATATTTAGTTTTCATATCAAATTATTCTTGAATAAATTCAAACAATATTCTTGATAAAACCAATCTTCTCAATTCCAGCTGCTACATGCGATTTTAAATGTAAACAAACACACTTAATTCTTCCCCTCTTCCACTCCACACATCCTTTTTAAACGCCTTCCATCGTCGTCCCAAAGCTACTAGCATCTTCAATGCGCGCGTAAACCTAGCACGTGTATTCCGATTCAATTCCCATTCCCCATTCCCATGATACAATAATTAACATCAATTAATCACCTCTAACCTATCTCATCATGGCTGTTTAAATTAGCTTCATGAAAATATTATTTCGTTAAACGGTAGTGTTAAGTGTTTACGACATTACACATCGCGGACATAGCCTATACTAATATTTAAATTAAACTAATATACTATAACATTTAGTCTAGAACAACACTTAAAAATAAAATATTAGAAAGATGTAAAATAATCAAAGCTATCACCTATTTCAAAAGAATATTCAACTAATATGTAAACTACGAAGTTGAATTTCACTGGCAGACTATACTGATATTTAAACTAAATCAATACACCATAACAATCGGTTTAGAATAATACTTACAACAAAACATTAGAAAGATGTTAAATAATCAAAGCGATTACTTATTTCAAAAAAATATTTGACTGATATGGAACCAACTAAATGATTAATTATTATTTATTTAACTCGTTACATGAAAACTGGTGAAAATATTTCACTGCTTCCTTTATTTCCTGTTAACGAAAAACTTTCACTCTATCAAATAATCTAATTTCTGTCTGTGTTTTATTGGCACATTGCCAGAGATATGACTCTCTTTATTTTTTGCGTGGAGAGAGATAAAATTAAAGTGTTATTTATTTAATATGAACATTTCAATAATATATTACCATGTGGATGGCAATATATTATTATATTATTATTATATAATTATTTAATATGAACATTTAAATAATATATTACCATTGTCTAACTTAACGGCTGTCGCCGTTAAGTTAGACAATGCCCTTGGCGACCGAGCTACTTTAGTGCCAAGTTTCAAATTTTGCCAAGTTGGGCTACTAAAACTATTCAAAATATAATTATTTTCTCTATTTTATAACGCTTATATATAATATGATCCCGTGTTATGAATTTCGGATTCAAATATCGTCATAGATTCAAAATTTGACAAAAATTAAATGCAGAAAACACTAATATATTTTCGATACTGTTGAATATTGAAGAAAAGGCTATAGTACAGAACTTTCTTTTACCGGCTAATGTACCCAATTTTCGGAACGTATTGGTTGAATGCAAACGTTCTACCAGTTTTATTACCCATAAAGAAGAGCAAATAAGCGCAAAATGAGCGTACCTATTACTGTGCATAATCCCCATTGCTATCTATGACTCCTTGCCACCTTTCTGGTAGGAGGTGAATCCCACAGTGGTAAAAGTCCGGAGGTTTTGAGTCAAAAAATTCTTTGATGGCAGCATCAAGTTCATGAAAGATTTTCTGACTGAAGAAATCGTTCAAGGCAGGAAGTAGGTGGTAATCAGTTGGTGCCAGGTCAGAAGAATAGGGTGGGTGGGGTGAAACCTCCCAACCAAAGCCCAGTAACATTTGGCGAGTGATGACAGCATCATGTGGCCTGGAATTATCGTGATGAAGGATAATACCGCGACGACTGATGAAACCTGGCCGCTTTGCTGCCAAATTTGAATGCAGCCTGTCTAACTGTAGATAGTAGAAGGCTGCATTGATGGTTTGATTGAGTTACAGGAACTACAAGTGAATTATTCCCTGCACATCCTACCACATACTCAATAACAATTTCTTGTGATGAGGTTCAGCTTTAGAAGTCGATGCAAGAGGATTAGATGGGCGACACACAATCCTATGACCCTTTATGTTACGGTACATAACCCACTTTCCACCTTCTGTCACAATTCGAGTCATGAATGGGTCATTTTTGTACTGGAATTCAAGGAAACACAGGTGGCGATTCGGTCATCCCATTGATTAGCTGTCTGGTTATGTGGAAACCAACGATCCAACTTTCTCATAAAACCCAACTTAACCAGCCATCTCTCGACCGTTGTCCGGTGTACGTTGAAGGTATCCGCTAATTCTTGCATGGTTGAGTTCGGGTTGTTGGCTTAATCAATATCGTCGTCTCCAACGTGTGATATCCGTCCACTCCTACCCTGATCTAGGCAGCTTCTGTCTCCTTCCGTAAATTTACAAAACTATCGACGACATGTGCTTTAGTCTGTTGCATCCTCCCCATAAACTTGACAATCATTGCGACATGGTGCTGCTGCCGTATTCTTTTAATCGAATTCGTATATCAAACAATGTCTTATATGATCCTTCTCGCTTTCCATGTTTCACTCTATGATATATATATATATATATTTTTAAGATGATTAACTTTGTGAGACACGATGCATTTATATGTGAGGCATTCACAAGTTTGAATGGCGGACGATTTGCATCATTACGATGTCATGTGTGACGTCAATTCCATTGCAAATTTGCATATTGAAAAACGGGTAGAACTTTCGCCCTCACCCAATGTATAAAGGAGGTTTCAATTAGAGTTTTTAACAGTTTTTTTTAACTCCTAATTTATTAAATAACATGGAAACATGGAGCGTATCAGGCAGTTAATTATACAGAAAGTACTAATATACAAATACTGATATACAATACAATCTAAAATACAATCTATATATTAATAGGCAAGCATAAAATTTGTTGTCCCTTTTTAACATATTAATTATGGGAGTAGAGGGTTGAAAATGGTATCATTCGAAAGGTATGGATAGCCGGAAGGTGCGAATACAAATATTATTTTCTTACGATGTCAAGAAGGTATTTAAAAATACATTTATTTTTTATGTATTTTCCCCCATTTTTCCCTTTTATACACGTATTTCTTTACATTAAAAAATATCTAAAAGTAGAAAGTTGTTAAATCTGGCAATTTCATAAAGCTCAAATAAAACCATAGACACAGTAATTTGTATAATGTAGCATCACTATGTGCAAGCGAAGTGATGACGTCACTGTCTGTCCATGGAGCCATGAAAAAGATTTCCTAAGTATTTGATTTATGAGAAATCATTTTTTTATTTTCTAATTTATTTATGATTTAATTTCTTTCTTTTTTATTTTATGATTTATGTCAGCTGTAATTTAAAAAGATATTAGCCGTACGATAAATTTCATGTTTGTGTATTAATATGTAAATAATAAATATTATTTAATTTTTGAAACTTCAAATGTTCTTTGTTATTTGTCTTTTCGCAACAAAAAGTGACTTTATTTATTTATTTAAATATTTGGTTCTTTTGTCGTTTGACTGACAAAAACTTGACTATTAAAATGCCTAAACAAAAAACCTTTGACGCCTAAAGTTGAAAGCCAAAGGCGTAGAGAAATTAGTAGAAATATGCATCGTCATGTGAATGAAGATAATGATAATGATATTTTTTTTGAAGGATGCATTCAAATCAGCATTAAGTGTAGTTCCAACGAATTTTAATAGTTTTGATATTGGATCAATGAATTTGCTGTGCAGACATTGCAATGCTAAACATTTTGAATCAGAAGTCACTCAAAGAGAGTTAACGCAATTTACTTCATGTTGTCATAAAGGGAAAATTAATTTACCAGCTTTAACAGAAAATGCATTTTTTTAAAAACTTTATGATGATCTTTTTTCAACTGATCGCAGCATTAAAGGCCTTTCAAAAAATTTTTTCAATAATATTCGTAGGTATAATTCCTCATTTGCGATGGTCAGTTCTGAAGCTAAAATTTCCGACACAACATTACATGGTGTGTATCATTTCAAAATTCATGATACATTCTATCACAGAGTAGGTCCCATGACTACAATTTATGGCCGTGCACCAGTTTATGCTCAGTTATATTTTTATGATGTAGACATTGCTGTAAATTATAGAGTTTGCAAACAAACGAATGATACGTGCGATAGGATTTTAATGCATGAAATATCTGTCGAATTGGATCGTGTCAATCCTTTAGTGCGATCATTCAGAACGATGAGAGATCACTGCAGTACTCCCGAAAATCAAAGTAAGGAGATTTGTATGGTCATTAAAGTGAACCATAATTTAGATACTCGCTGATATAATGATGCAGTTGAAACAGATGTAGCCGTTATTTTCAGCACCGTGCACGGGGAGCCACCTTTTGAACGAAATATGGTTGCATTTTCAAAAACAAATGGAACAATACGAAATATTTCAGTTTTGAATTCATCACTGGATCCATTAGCGTATCCAATTTTATTTCCAAATGGTGATACTGGGTGGCATACTAATATGGCACATAAAGTACAAAGTACGTCCACTACGAGAGCGTCCAGAACTAAAGTCACATTGCTGCAATATGCATGTTATAGATTTGCTATTAGAGATCATTTTAGTTTCCTGCACCATGCACAGAAACTATTTTTGCAATATATTGTAGATATGTATGTGCGCATTGAGGGCACCAGATTGCATTATATAAAGCAAAATCAGGTAACTTTAAGTGCAGAAGTTTATAATAATTTAACTGATTTTTTGGAGTCAAACCCCAATGTTGGTGCTAACCAAAATATTGGTTGAAGAGTTATTTTGCCCTCTTCATTTAATGGATCTCCAAGAAATTTGTTTCAAAACTATTTAGATGCAATGTCGATTGTTCAAGTTCATGGTAAACCTTCATTATTTATAACAATGACTTGCAACCCTATGTGGCCTGAAATTATAACGCACATCGCAGCATTAGAGTCTCCAAATTACCGGCCTGAGATTATTGTGCGTGTATTCAATGCTAAACTAAAAGAGCTATTCAAAGCAATTACACACCAACACATCTTCGGTAAAGTGAGAGCTTTGATTTATACAATCGAATTCCAAAAAAGAGGTTTGCCTCATGCTCATATTTTGCTAACTTTAGAAGAAAATGACAAAATTGCTGGACCTATCGACATGATAGAGTTGTTGTGCAGAAATCTCAGATGTTCACACACAACCCAAACTGCATGAGTTTGTTTTAAAACACATGATGCATTGTCCATGTGGTGTACTCAATCCAAATGCTGTTTGTATGAGAGAGGGAAAGTGTTCAAAAGATTTTCCGAAGAATTTTTGTGAAGTCATACGCGAATCAGTAAATGGATATCCAGTTTACAAAAGGCGGGATAATGGTGTTAGTGTTGATGTGAGAGGAAGTTCTCTTGATAATCGCTACGTTGTTCCACACAATCCGTATTTGCTTGCAAAATTTAATTGCCACATAAATGTTGAAGTTTGTACCACTGTCAGAAGTGTAAAATACATATATAAATATGTGTATAAATGTTATCACAGTGCAACAGTTGAAATGGGAAGTATACAAACAGAAGAAAAAAGTGAAGTTCAAATTGATGAAGTTAAACAATTTTTGAATTGTCGTTATGTGGGTTCCACTGAAACCATGTGGCGAATCTATGAAATTCCAATGCATTTTCAGTCTCATGTCATAATTCGTCTTGATATTCACTTGCCATATCGACAAAGTATCTACTTTAGACCTGGGGAAGAACGCCAAGCTGTTCAGAATAGCAGGCAAACAAAATTGTTGGCTTTCTTTGATTTGAATCGTGAGGATACATCTGCTAATCAATTAAAATATATTGAAATTCCATTGCATTATGTTTGGATTGATGGCAGCAAAAAATGGCAGAAGCGAAAACGTGGTGGTGATAAAATTATCTCACGCATGTATTCAGTATCTCCAAAGAACTTAGAACTTTTCCATTTGAGAATTCTTTTATTACATGTTGTTGGTCCAAAATCATTTCAAGATGTCAAATCCTACGATGGAATAGTATACAATACTTTTGTTGAAGCGTGCTATGCTCGAGGAATAGCTTCAAATGATAATGAATGGAGAGAATGTTTAAATGAAGCAAAGGAATTTCATACACCGAAAAAAATGCGTGATTTATTTGGCTTTATTTGTGCACTAAATGTGCCAGCAAATTCGTTAGCACTGTGGGACGAATTCAAAATGTTTCTTGCTGAAGATTTTTTAAGAGATTACAATGAAGAAGTTTCGTTCAATAATGCACTATTAGAAATTCAAGATGTTTTGTTCGCACATAATATGTCATGTGAATCTATCGGGTTACCACTTCCAACGATTATGGATGGTGTTCAGCAATTTGAAATGTCCGATCCTGATGATGATTTGTTTCAATTTAATGAACTCTACAAAACTGCTAACGAAGAGCAGCGAAATATTATCAGTCAAGTGATTCGTGAAGTTGTCCATCATGACACTGGCTCAAATGTATTCTGCTTAACTGCTCATGCAGGATGTGGAAAAACTTTCACGCAAACGGCCATTATTCATAAAATACATTCACACAATCTTCATTGTATTGCCACTGCATTCAGTGGAATTGCTTCAACTCTTTTAATTGGGGGTAGAACTCTACATAATGTATTCAAGTTACCTATTCCGATTTCTGAAATTTCTACGGCTAATGTAATTCCAAATGGAAAACAAGGTCGATACATAAATTCAGCATCGCTAATTCTTATTGATGAAATTTCAATGTGTCCCATTTTAGCTTTGAATATAATTGACAAATTACTCAGAGATTTGTGTACGATCGAAGAAGATAAAAATAAACCATTTAGAGGTAAAACAATACTTTTGTGCGGAGATTTCCGTCAAATTTTACCTGTAGTTCCACACGGAACACGTGCGACATTAATCGAAAATTGCGTTGTAAGTTGGGATTTGTTTGGGTCATTCCATCACCTAACTTTAACACAAAATATGCGAGCATTACCAGAAGAAGTAGAACTTATTAATTATCTAAAAAAAATTGGTAATGGTGAAGCTACACAATTTCCACAGTATGGAGAAAATGTTATTGAGATTCCGCCAGATTTAGTTGGGGATGAAACAAGAATAATAGAAGACACTTTTGGAAACATAGCGGAAAATATATTATTAGATTGTACAGTAAATTCAGTTATTCTAGCTCCAACTAATGAATCATGCACTTTTATCAATAATGCTGTTCTCAATCGTATATCAGGAGAAGAGAAACTGTATTATAGTTATGATAAAATAATTTGTGATGACGTCAATGAGGTTAACAATTATCCCGTAGAGTTTTTAAATTCGTTGAGTGTAAGTGGTTTACCATCTCATAAGTTAGCACTTAAAGTAAATTCCATTGTTTTACTTATCAGAAATCTCAATACCTCAGAATCGTTGGTTAATGGGACAAGAATGCGTGTTAAAGCTATGCATCGAAATGCTATTGATTGCGAAGTTTTGACGGGAATAAGCCGTGTTAAACGAATTTTGATTCCACGTATAAATCTGACATATTCTGGTACTATCTTACCATTTGATTTCCAGCGAACCCAGTTGCCAATTATACTTGCATTTGCAATGACTATAAATAAGTCACAAGGACAAACGTTTGAAAGGGTTGGTATTTTATTGAAAGAACCAGTTTTTACACACGGTCAATTTTATGTTGCAGCAAGTCGGGTCCGTTCTTTCAATAGCTTAAAATTTTATATTTCAGAACACAGTGGGCAAGGTCATTTAGCAAATGACGAAAGAATATTTACAAAGAACATTGTTTACAGAGAAATTTTAAATTTCTAAATTCATTTATTTAGTGCTAACTTAAAAGAATTCTGAGATTTGAATAAATTTGTGGTCGAATTTCGACCACTGGGCGATACTAGTTTAAATAAATAAATCAACAGCACGAGTTTGGAGGGGAAAAAATAGAAAAGTCAAATAGACAAATTGAACGACACCACAACATTGGAAAATAAATAATTCCATCTTTGAACACCAATATCTCTGTTTTGAGTAGCGTTTGACTGTATAAATTGGTAGGAGTGTATATAATCTTACTCTTTAACAACCAATTCGGCAACGATCGGTATGTTACAGTTCGTGAGCGTTCCTTGTAAGTAAATGTTTCCACCTTGTGGCAACTAGAAACTTTGCCAAATCTGGCTAGATCCCTCTTTTATTTTATTCATTAGGACATACCTCCTCTAGTGGATGACCCGTTTTGAAAATTACCAGTCTTAGGAATTGACTGCTTTGCAGCATATCGTGATTTTCAAACGCGTATAACACAGGGATTTGACAGGCTTTAACCTGTTTTCTTTCTTCCAGATGGTGAAAAAGCTTACTTAAAAAAACAAAAAAAACAAGCTACATATAATGCTTTTTCATATGTCTAAACAACTATTCATTAAAAATAAGTATTCTATATAAATTATACAATGAAGATAATTCCCGGTTCGGCATGAATTTATTTACAAATTCTAATTCTGTTTGTGGTTTAAAATATAGAAATACTATTATAAAAATGTATGTGGGAGCATTGTTATTTAAACTTGACTTTGTATTTGATAAACTATTAAGATTAGTGTTTCTGTTACTCAATGTCGTAGGTTTCATATTTTTTGAGATCTCAAACATGTCTTAAAGCAATAAATTTTTATATAGAAATTAAAACATTCAGCTATCACTGGACCTTATTCCTATCAAAAAGTAAGGATTTTTCCAATTTCAGTTTATAAAAAATCGTTATAATTTATTCAGAAATCATTATATTAAAAATTATTCGTAAGAGCAATATTTTCTCAAAATAAATGAAATTCTCATAATACCATTGCATGACAATGTAAATGTTGACTAAACGGTTCGTTAAATAACAGAATCAGCTAAACAATGGATTGCAATTACACCAAAGCCGTTTATTAAGCCTATATTTAGCAATCATTAACACAAAGGGAAAATTAAGCTGAAAACTATGAATGGTACATAAGGAAATGCTTGTAATATTAGAATGCCCTAACGGAAAATCGTGACATTTCAAGTACTAATTAGCCATATAGTTGCATTCTGCAGATGAAATGTGCATAAAGGTTAAAAATAGATCATAATTTTAAAAAAATTAATCCCTTAAAAAAATTTAAATGAAAGTAAAAATAATATGTAATTAAATATATATTATTATAACAGTGAATTTTCAGCTACGAAAATACGATAAGTTTATTGAATTTTATAAATTTATTGAATCATATTAATCCTTAAATTACTATGTGGTAATGAAATTTGCAGAATGTATCAGAATAGTTCATAATTAACATATAGTTTAGGTATTTAACTCTACAATGGCAGTAGGAGTCTTTTTGGCCATTTAACACTCTTGCTCATTAAATATTGCGTGAGTGCAAAAGTTCTACCCGTTTTTATTACCCATAAAGAACAGCATATAAACGCAAAATGAACAGCGTACCTATTATTGTACCTATTATTGTGCATAATCGCCATTGCTATCTAAGAGCTCTTGACATCTTTCTGGTAGGAGGTGAATCCCACGGCGATAAAATTCCGGCGGTTTTGGAGTCAAAAAAGTCTTAGATGGCAATTTTCACAGCATCATCAAAGATTTTCTGACTTAAGGAATTGTTCAACGCACGAAATAGGTGATAGTCAGTTAGTGCTAAATCAGGAGAATTAGGAGGGTAGGGTAAAATCTCCCAACCAAAGCTCAGCAACCTTTGGCGAGTGATGACATCAAAATGTGATCTGGCATTATTGAGATGAAGGATAACACCACGAGGATTGATGAGACCTGGCCGCTTTGATACCAAATTTGAATGAAGCCTGTCTAAATGTAGATAGTAGAATTGCATCATTGGTGGTTTGGTTTAATAGCAGGACCTCCCTGGACATCCCACCCATTCCTTGGCCATCCCACCACACACTCAATAACACCTTCTTGAGATGAAGTTCAGCTTTCGAAGTCGATGCAGGCGGATCAGAAGGGCGACACGCAGTCCTACGATGCTTTACGTTACTGTATATAACGCACTTCTCATCTTCTGTCACAATTCGTGTCAATAATGGATCATTTTTGTACCGGGGAAGCAAGGAAACAAAATTGGCATTTCGGTCATCCCGTTGATTAGCTTTCAGATTATGTGGAACCGAAGGATCCAACTTTCTCGTAAAATCCAACTTAACCAGCGTTTCTCGACCGTTGTCCAGTGTACGTAGAAGGTCTCCTCAAATTCTTGCATGGTTTGGTTCGGACTGTTCCTTATGGCTTGGTCAATATCGTCGTCTCCTACGTGTGATAGCCGTTCATTCTTAGCCTAACCTTGGTAGCGTCTGTCTTCTTCCACGAAATCATCGACGACATGTGTTTTTGTCTATTGCATCCTCCCCATAAACTTGACAAACATTGCAACATGGTGCGGCTGCCGTTTTCTTTCTATCGAATTTGTATAACAAACAATGTCTTACATGCTCCTTCTCGCTTTCCATGTTACACCCTTAGACATTTTTTTTAGATGATTAACTTTGTGAGACACGACGCATTTATATGTGTGGCATCCACACGTTTGATTGGCCCATTATTTGCGTCATTACAGTGTCATGTGTGACATCAATTCCTTTGCAATTCTCCGTATCCAAAAACGGGTAGAACTTTCCCACTCACCCAATAAAAAAAAAATATATATATTTTTCAATTAAAAAAAAATAGTTTTAGAGCAAGGAAAATATGCAGGAGCAGACTATTAAAAGATACATTTTAAATAAATATATCAACATCGGGCATTTGGTGTGTGTGTGTGTGGGCGGGGGTATAAAACTCAAATAGATAAACTGAATTTCGTAACAATGTTGGAAAAAAATAGTTCCAACTTCGTACACCAATACCTCTGATCTGACGGAATGCTAGCCGATAAAAATTGGTGGAAGTATATATTTGCATACCCTTTAACATCCTGCAAAGATTGGTTACGATCGGTGTGTCACAATTCGTGAGTGTTCCTTGTTAGAATATAAAAAACTAAAAAAATGGATTTTCCTATTTCATGGAGTTGGTCAGTTTAGCAACGACACGTCATATATATAAACCATTGTTAAAAATAAAAACATTGAATTTCAAGACTTTTCTAAAAAACACAATGCATCGTACATTTTTTAGGAGATTTGATACCTATCAAGCACAGAAAACTGCATTTGTGAAGATCGTACCGATTTAGTAATAATGCATTGTGAAAGATGGTAATAATCTTCATTAACCTCGTTCAATTAACTGCAGGCGTGAAGAGGAATCTTTTTACATGAAATTTTAAACATTATTCTATCTTGATAAAGTACATTTTAGAGAATAATGGTTATAATGAAAATGTAATTTATTAATTAATCAGTGAATACATTTTCTGTTATATATTTAATGTTTCATTTCTATTCTGTTTAAATATTTGATCTTATTGTTTTAAACTGATTATTAGTAGGTTTTAATTGACATTAAAAAAAAAAATTATTAGATTCTGAATGGTCTTTATTATTATTATTTCTTTTTCTGTGAATAAACGATTTTTTGAAAATGCAATATATGTTCTTCAAAATTTAATAAATTGTAAAAATAAACACAAAAATCATGAATATATATTAATATATATGTTTCGTATGGCATCCAAAAAATACATCTATTTACCGTTACAAGAAATATTTGTTTATTATTTGTTTATTATTTGTTTGTTTATTATTTGTTTATTTGTTAGAAATATTTGTTTATTACTTTTTTTTTTTTTTTTTTTTTTTTTTTTGGACAATATAAATTTAAGGTATTTTGATAGAATACTCTTTGAATGCTAAATTTTGCAATATCCATATTTATTGCTATTAAGGCTTTTGGAATAGAACAAAAATATACAGTATATATATATATATATATTTGCTTAAATCTCATTTTTTATTTACTACACATATAAATTGAATTTTGAAGAGCATATACAATAACAAATCTAAGATTGTTTATTGTATATTTAAATGCTTATATTATAAATTTGAGTTTGTTTTTCAATATATAATATATACGAGTATCTTTCGCGTTTCAATCCAATTAGGTTTTATAAATAATTAAAAAATATATTGAGTTTTTCTACCATTTCAAAACACATTTCTAAAAAAACTTGTTGAAGAGCAACAAATAACCTATGTTAAAGAAGAAATTTCTTAAATCTATGCATGTTTCCTCTTTTGAAAATATTTTACATCCGCAGTTTCTAGAATTCAATTCTGTATGAATGGTTTAAAACGTTTGCTATTTTCTTTTTTCAGTATTTTTTATATTGCATGATATTGATTGTTCAAATTTTATAAGCATAAATATATGATATTTAAGAAAGCAATTACGTACGTACAGTCGGTAAGAAAAGTGTCCGAACACTAGCAAAAATTCCTATGTAAAAAAAAGTACACTTCATATGGTTTTGATAAATAAATCCTTATCGAATTATGTTCTTACACTGACTAAGAACAAGATTCAACAAGAATTTATTGAATAAAACAGTTTTAAGTGTACTTTTTTTTATATCGGAATTTTTGCTAATGTTCGGACGCTTTTGTTACCGACTGTATCTTGTATTAAAATATATAATATCCTAAAGAAGCATTCTAATGCTATTATAAAGTCATTGTTGATTTACTTTGATTTTGGATGAAGTGGGGTAGGTATATTATAGTTATAGTATAGTTTGACATGGATTTTATTTTACTCAGTTTCTGTTGTAATTACACTTTCTAAACATTTTTAGGTATAAACAGCAACTAATTAGCTATTTAAAAATATGAGTTTTCACAATTTTACAATCTGCTTCTTAAAAAAAAAAAAAAAAAAAAAAAAAAAAAGAGATTAAAATGTTGTCTTTTGCGATTCCACAATCCTGTCCTATATTTGTAGTTTTCAACAAGTGTAACCTCGGCCTAATATACACGTATGCAGTACATTGCTCAATGTGTAAGTCCTTTTTTCAGATACAACAAACTTTAAAGATTTTGAGAATTTTTGAATTTTCAAATACCTTAGCTCGTTATAGAGTTGTGAACTTTCTTGAACGCCTAAAACTAGCTCTTCACATGTTAAAATCTTTAGTAACTAAAAACAACCTAAAATATAGTAACAGATAATATTTTCGTGAAAATTAGAAACAGTACCGTAAAAGCAAATATAAAAATATAGATATGTGGTGCTTAAGACAAACGTAAAAAACCTTGTTACACAGGTCAATCATTCAAAATTCCAGGAGTAAGTGTAATCATGGGTTTTTGACGGACTTACACGGTTTGAGAGGTCTATAACACGATTTGACCATTTTTAGAAAATGTCTGTCTGTGTGTGTATGTGTGTGACAAATAATTTGTGGATATTGCATCTCCAGAACTACTGCTCAGAATTGTATATAAATTTATATGTAGAGGTACCGTGACCTAAATTAGTGCTTATAAATTTTTGGTGTCAACTGCTCAACAGGTGGCGCTGCTGTACAGTGATTTCTGCAATTTAAGGGAAGGCTATATCTCAGGTTCTATTGTGTATCAGCAAACAAAACTTGATATGTGAGAAGGTCATTATGAGACATTATGCTGGTTCAAATTGTATGCTTATTGGTCAATAGGTTTGGCATGTTATACTGCAATTTACCTCAACAATGGGAAGGCTTTATCTCAACAATACTAATAATAAATCAAAAAGCTTAAGAAGTAAATAAATAAATAAATAAGTTATATTCAAAATCTGCATTAAAAAAAACTTAGTTTCCTTATCAAAACTGTAGGGTTTACTTGAAAAGTACAGCAATGGCAGAAATTCGAAATGTGAAAGGAGTGTACTCTCAAAAGAGAGGGAAATGTAAACATTCTTTTAAACTGTTAAGGGGAGTTGGCACCACTAAAAGTTTCATATAAAACTTATACTTACATTCAACATTTATTTATTCAACTGTACTAGGTTTTTCAATGAAATATGTATTCTGCACCAATTCTTATGGTTTTTGATATATTTTTTACAGATTTGTGATCTTTAAAATGTGTTCTCTCAGTTTGCCTTTTTCATGAATTCAAGATCTTCAAAATGCTAAAATGTCTACAGATATTTAGTAAAGACTTTTTGTTTTTTTATGATGTTTTATAGAACCTATTTAAAAGAATTAGGAATGAATTTCGAAATTTATTAAATAGTTTTCAGGAAAAAATAAAAAGTGCATGTCTTTGTAAACATTCTCTTGGTCCTGAATTCAATTATTCTTGATTAATTCCCGAAATTTAATCCTGTGTGCCGTAATTTTGCTTAGAATAATGGATGAATTGAATATGTCAAGACTTTTTTCACAACAATTAGTGTTGACTGCAGTACGACAGACATCCTTGTAAATTTCTTTACTAGCAGGCTACGCCCGCTTCGCTGGTCACTATTTTTAAATGAATCACAATAATTAATGAATTCTCAAAATTGCATTAATTTTTATCATGTGATAAAAAAAGAAAAAACAAATTCTGATCGCGAAAAATGTCGCACCGGGTCCCCACTGCCTTCGGCAGCGTAGACCCGTGCGCTGCGCGCGCGTATTCCTTCACCATCCTTAGGATTTCTCAAAATTCCATGTTATTACTCATAAACATTCATTCTTAAGAAAAGGAATTAAAGAAAAATATCATTTAGCATCGGATAAAAACTCGCACAGGGATCCCACTGCCTTCGGCAGCGCAGACCCATGCGCGCTGTGCGCGCGCGTGTGAGGATATACGTGCGCTGTGCACGCATATTCTTTCCGAACTCAAACTTTTATTATTAAGAAAAAAAAAGTATTTTATCATCGGGTAAAAACTCGCACCGGGTCCCATGCGCGCTGCGCGCTCACACATTCCTTCTGAAATCAGACTTTTATTCTTAAGAAAAGAAAATTAAAAAAATCATTTCTCATCAGGTAAAAAGTCGGACCGGGTCCCCACTGCCTTCGGCAGCGTAGTCTCGTGCGCGCTGCGCGCACCTATTCCTCCCCACCCTTCCAGCCCCTCCTAATTAACCTACATATACCAATTTTGAACGGTCTAACTCAATTAGCTGAGATGCGAAAGAAAACCTAATCAGGACACCTCAAAATTGTAAATCAGGTGAAATCTCTAATTCCACTTTCGATAATATAAGAGAACTTTAAAATATCTTTCGAATGATGTATTCGAGATAAATTAATCATAATTAGAATTTGAAATATTGAAATTAAAAAATATTACAGCGCCATCTGGCGGTAGAAATTTCTGTAATCTATTGTTCCATTCCAGATCAACAAAGCTCTCAAATGATGTATTACTTATGAAATTATTTTAATTAGTAGAGGAGATGCAAAAGAAAACCTAATCAGGACACCTCAAAACGTGCAAATCGGGTGAAATCTTGAATTCCACTTTCGATAATATAAAAGTACTTTAAAATATCTTTCGGATGAAGTATTAAATATAATTTAATCATAATTAGAATTTGAAATATTGAAATTTTAAAATATTACAGTGCTATCTGGCGGTAGAAATTTCTGTAATCTACCGTTCAATTCCAAATCAACAAAGCTTTCAAATGATGTATTACTTATGAAATTATTATAATTAGTAACTGAAATACAAAAGAAAACCTAATCAGGAGACCTCAAAACGTGTAAATCGGGTGAAATCTCAAATTTCACTTTCGATAATATAAAAGTACTTTAAAATATCTTTCGACTGATGTATTAAAAATAATTGAATAATAATTAGAATTTGAAATACTGAAATTTTAAAATATTACAGCGCCATCTGGCGGTAGAAATTTCTGTAATCTACTGTTCGATTCCAAATCAACAAAGCTTTCAAGTGATGTATTACTTATGGAATTATTTTAATTAGTAGCTGAGATACAAAAGAAAACCGATTCAGGAGACCTCAAAACGTGTAAATCACGTGAAATATCGAATTCCATTACTTACGGTAGTCGGTTAATGGAAGGTGAAAAAATTTTGTGGCGTCTACTCTTGAAATTCAATTCAAATATGTTTCAAAATGACATATTGCTTTTGAAATTATGCTAATTAGAAGCTGAGATACAAAAATGATATAAACACTATTATAAAACGACTTATGTCTGACTTTTTCGTGGTTTTCTCCGAAACTAATACTGCTAAATACTGTTAAAAATCAATAGTACGAGATGTGAAAGGAGTATCAGAATTCGAAACTCTGCAAAATATAAAAGAAAAAAGGCGTTCTGGGTTTTCCGTTGTTTTCTCCGAAACAACCGTTCCTTTTCTACGTTTTTGCCCTCCCCCCCCTTTCCGTCCATTCTAATAATTTTACACTTTAAAATATTCGTAATCGATGTATCTTTCCTTAGAACCTAATAATACCAATTTCAAACGCTGTAACTCTTTTTTTTTTTCCTTCGCCCCCCCTCCCCCTCAAGCCCTTCCTAATAATTCTACACTTTCAAAAATATTCAGAATCGAATTATCGGGCGTTAAAACCAAATATTACGAAATTTCAACGGCATATCTCAATTTAAAATATATACTGCAAAATATAAAACAAAATTTAATCTAATTTTTTTGTTTATCCGGATATTTTCATGAAAATTGAACAGTAGCATTATAATATGCTGTCTAAGCCGAATATTAATTCAAATGTAACGTGAATGAAAATTTGAAAAAGTTTTAAAATTGCAGTTTTTATCCCCACTGTAAAACACGTGACATCTTGATCGGTTACTATCATTTCCTTTTTCCAGACAGTCATCTGGCATTTGAAATGATGTTGCTACAAAAAATTCATACTTTAGTTAATTTAAAAAATCTAATTGTTGTACCGATAAGCCGCTTGCACACTTAAATTCAGAAAAAAATCCCCTTTTATTTGGTACCGAAATCCTAACGATCGGACAAATATTTCTAATTTATTTTCCACTTTTTCTAATTTTAACTCCGTTAAAATATCTATTTTTATGCAATCGCGGTGAATTCTCAGTCATTGAGATCACTTTCTGATTATGAATGATTCTACATTTTAATTAATATCTCCACAACTAAATAAAATTTTTAAATTCTTTTTCGAGGAGGACATTGGAAAGGCTCCAGAGCATCCGTATGTCAATTCTTGTATTTCTGCGTTCAATAGGGGCTGAACGTATAAAAGAACAGACGGACAGACAGACAGACAGACAAACCTTTCCTTTTATTATTATAGATTATTATAAATTCCATTTAGCTTTGCTTAATAGAGTTGCTGACTTTTTGAAGATATCCATCAATATTTCTGTACATATTCTTCTTAGTTTCTCTTTTATCAGCTGTTTTAAGCTTCGTTGACCTTTCTGAACTCACTAAACTACATCACTAAACTTTCTTTTAATTTTCTATTTTAGAACAGAGTTTTTGCCAATATCGGAAGTTCTAAACATTTTGCTAAATACCCCTCACCTACTTTTGAAAGTGCTTGAACTGAAGACCTTTAACATGATTTGGAGGAAGGAACTTAAGTAGAATTTTTTTTAGGATATTTGAAAAATAAATTATTCTGATTAGATACAATATATATATATATATATATATATATATATATATATATAAATAGAAATAAGTAACAACTTTCAAGTGTCTGAGAAACTTTTCCTTTATGCGGCTCATATATATATATATATATATATATATACAGGGTGTCCATAAATTATCTTTACAACTTTGAAATTTAATAACTTTTGAATTAAAAAAGATATTCACATTCTGTGTTCTGCAGTTATTAGTGCAACTCATAAAGTTTTTTTTGCACCTTGTGGACTGTTGATCTGGATATTTCTAATTGTGTAGCAGCCGAACGAACTGATTTCTTTGGACTGCACTGGAATGCTTCGCGAACCCGCTCTCAACAGTTCCATTGCTTGTGCTGGGTCGTTCTGCTCCTTTCTTATGTAACACTGAGCCTGTGGTCATGAAGCTGGTGTGCCATGCACGGATAGTGAGTCTGGATGGTGGCGCCTTGCCAAATTTGGTCCTGCAATTGCATTGAACTTGTGTGCCCGATTTGCTCTCAATGAACCATGCCACACATTGTGCTTTCTCCTGTGGGGTCCACATGCTCAGTTACAACTGGCTAACCAAAACAGAAAAAAAACTTTATGAGATGCACTAATAACTGCAGAACACAGAATGTGAATATCTTTTTTATTTCAAAAGTTATCAAATTTCAAAGTTGTAAAGATAATTTATGGACACCATGTATATATATATGAGCAACTCATATATAACTCAAATTTATATTTTACTAAAAATTTGCTATAAGCTATACCTAATATCACCTAAAAGGACGTGTAAATAATGTCAAACTCAGAGACACACACACACACACATGTATATATATATATATACACACACATAAACAAATTCATCATATCAGTTGGATATAGGTTATTATCATATGATTAAACTTCTTTTCTGCAACAACAAATATTTCTAATTAAATAAACTTTTTACATTTAAAAATAAAAATGATATGATGAAAGCATTCATAGCATTACTTATTTATACAAAAATTCTATTACTATTATTCTTTTTTCAGTTGCTTACATTCTTTATTGTAAAAATAAATGTCATGGACATAGAACATTAATTTTTAAAGAAGATGGAAATAAATATTATTCTGTTACATCACGCATATTTAGAATGCACAGTTGATTGCATGTTTTTGCTAGGTACTATTAAAAAAAAGTAATTTATATAGTTATTACTAAGTAATTTATATTCTGATTTATATTGTTAAATAAATTACCATTAGGAAAATTATAGGTTTTCTTTTTATGGATTATATATGCAATTCCTTTCCATCAAAAAATTCTTTTACTGTTGAACTATGTATCTACAAGCAGAAAGAGGAAAAATAAATGTAAATTTTCAGATTTGCAGCATGAATGAGAATTCTACAGATGTTTTTGTTGAAAAAGAATGAAAAAAAAAAAAAAAAAAAAAAAAACAAATTTTATATGGTTCTTAAAAAATAAAATAAAACAGTAAGTATTACTTGATGCATTCAAGTATTGTACGTTTTAAAATATAGGTGCATAATAGATGAAAATTTTGTAGCTATATTTTCTATTTGTATGTTATTTTATTTTTATGAATAATGTTGCAATTCGCTTTTTTTTTTAAAGAAATATAATATAAATTATTTGCAAAATATGAAACACAAATAATTTTATTATATAATAAATTTCGAAATAAAAAATTGAAATAGAATTGTTTATTTCATCTTATGTATATTAATTTCTCTACAGTTATAATTTTGATATAAATATTTTGGAAGTATTTAAAGTTAATTTTTATTCACTTCTTAGTTTAATTATGATTATATATAACATAAAATCTTCAATTGTATCTTTTATTTATTTTTATCTATTTATTTATTTATTTATTTTTTACACTCATTGTGATGTATATATATATATATATATATATATCTGTAGCGTTATATTTGCTTGAAAAACAGAACGGAAAATCATGATCGTAATACTAATAATAATACTAAACATCATTTTAAAAGTAAAATAATAGTAATAACAAACATAAGAAGTCGATGATTACATGCGTAAAAATGTATAATATCATTTACATGGCATGGAAAAAAAATATTGGGAAATAGGAACTATGAAAAATTTCTCAAAACAATCATTGCGTTACCAGTGGTACTTACAACGGTGTGGTTATATACCGGGTTTTCCAAAAGTCCCACACACCCCACCTAATTAGAAAATGAGTCGGAATTGTGAAAAATGGCGAAACATGTGTTTAATGAATTCTAGAGAAACCTCGTTTGGTGAAAAATGTTTGGAGGTAGGGGGGGCAAGGGGGGCTGGTATGGAGGGCAACTTTAAAATTTCAAATTGTAAGGTGTATCTTGTGATACATCCCTGGAAACATCTCTTCAAAACAATGAATGTGATTTATGTAAATTGTTTCTCCGTACGATGGTTATTAAAGAAGATACATTAGTTTTTAGATTTTTGAAATGTGGGTTTTATACTTATGTATCGCCTTTAGTAATCATTGCAGGAAAAAACTATTTATATCAAATTCATTGTCTTGAAGTAACGTATACAGGGATGTAACACAAGACATACTTTCGTGTTTGAAATTTTAAAGTAGCCCTTCCTAGAGGCACTCCTACCACACCCTTGACCGGGCCCAATCTTTTTTAAGCAAAGTATATCTTGTGATACATCCTTGGAAACGTCTCTTCAATACAATGAATTTGATGTAAATAGTTTTGTCCTGCATTGAATATTAAAGGGAATACATAAGTATAAAATTCACATTTCAAAAGTCTGAAAAATAATGTAACTCCTTCAATAATCATCGTAGGGCAAAACTATTTATAGAAAATTCATTGTTTTGAAGAGACGTTTCCAGGGATATATCACAAGACACACCTTCCAATTTGAAATTTTAAAGTTACCCTTCCTAGCAGCCCCCCTATGTCCGAATTCTTTTCACAAAAAGTGGTTCCTCTCAAATTCATTGAATACATGTTTCGCCCTTTTTTTACAATTCCGACTCATTTTCGAGTTAAGAAGGGGGGGGGGGGCTTTTGGAATACCCTGTATACATATATCATATATATATTATAAATGTGAATATCTGTGAGTTTATTTGACTGAGTTTCACGCCAAAACTGCTCGACAGATTTCGATGAAATTTGTAATGGAGATAGCTTATACCCTAACTTACAAAGTTGGCTGCCTTTTATTTCGAAAAAAACTTTGTTTTTGTTATTTTTATGCATAAAATAGCAATTTTTTAAGCTAATAATAGCAAACAATTAGCCATTTAAATTTGTATCCATAATTTAATTGTTGCCAAAAAAAAAAAAATAAATAAATAAAAATAAATACGAGTTTATTTTATTTTTTTTTCCAACAGGAAAATAAATACATTTATCTAAACGTGAACAATAAAAAATAAAAAATAAATAAATAAATTATGCATCTTACAAAAATTGACGTCATTTTTTATTTAAAATTTCTTTTACACATTGATAAAGTGCTAATATAGTTTATAGTATATGTTGTACTAAAATCAGTTTTATTTATAAATCCTCCTGGGTGATTTTTTAAATTGTTGCGTTGAAGTACACTGAACATTTTTCGCCAAGATGTTTAATTTAGCAACAGCGATTTTAATCTAGGAAGTTTAAGAAAAATACAAAAGAGGGTTAATTTAGGAACAGCAATTTTAATCAAGGTAGTTCAAGAAAAATGTAAAATTTATAAAATATTACAAAACGAAAAAAAAATAAACTGAAATAGTATATTGTAGTATACATAAATGATCTATTTTTATCTGAGTAGATAATTTTATAGAAAAAAAAGTGCAGTTTTAAAAATAGAAAATTCATTTTTAAGTAAATTGGAGTGTAAAGGTTGATATTTTTTTATTTACCAACTATGTGAAAAATACCAGAGCCGGGAATCGAACCCAGGCACCTCCGCTTAACGCACGGATGCTCTACCACTGAGCTACCCTGGCTGACAACCAGATAGGCATTTCTCACATAATATTCGTTGGCCAAGTCACCGAGTCTGCAAACGCAGCTGTATTAAGTGACAATATTAATCGCAGCACAACTCCATACATCACGAAATTTCAATTTAGAAATAGTTATTCATGAATTCATCAACCGTGAATATTCATTTTCAAGTAAATTGGAGTGTAAAGGTTGATATTTTTTTATTTACCAACTATGTGAAATATACCAGAGCCGGGAATCGAACCCAGGCACCTCAGCTTAGCGCACGGATGCTCTACCACTGAGCTACCCTGGCTGACAACCAGATAGGCATTTTTCACATAATATTCGTTGTCCAAGTCACCGAGTCTGCAAACGCAGCTGTATCAAGTGACAATATTAATCGCAGCACAACTCCATACATCACGAAATTTCAATTTAGAAATAGTTATTCATGAATTCATCAACCGTGAATATTCATTTTTAAGTAAATTGGAGTGTAAAGGTTAATATTTTTTATTTACCAACTATGTGAATAATACCAGAGCCGGGAGAATTCATGAATAACTATTTCTAAATCGAAATTTCGTGGTCTATGGAGTTGTGCTGCGATTAATATTGTCACTTGATAAAGCTGCGTTTGCAGACTCGGTGACTTGGCCAACGAATATTATGTGAGAAATGCCTAGCTGGTTGTCAGCCAGGGTAGCTCAGTGGTAGAGCATCCGTGCGTTAAGCGGAGGTGCTTGGGTTCGATTCCCGGCTCTGGTATTTTTCACATAGTTGGTAAATAAAAAAATATCAACCTTTACACTCCAATTTACTTAAAAATGAATATTCACGGTTGATGAATTCATGAATAACTATTTCTAAATAGAAAATTTATTTCATCAAGCACTATTTTAAACCTAAAAACCATTAATGAAATTAACAGAATATGAAGGGTTCTTATATGTTAATGAAAAAGTGTCGATAAAACGCTTTCTATTTTTATGCAAGAAATTAAACAAAAAAAAAAAAAAAAAAAAAATCGCTAATATGGCGACAAAAATTCAAAAGCCGCCAAATATAATAAAGTTGTGTAGCACGATAATGTTTAGTTATTTATTTATTTATTTATATGCCAATCACTACGCTAATTTAGCATACAAATAAATGAGCTGCTGTGTGTGACTGCACTTGCACTCTGTCGGGCAGAAATATTTGATTAATTCAAATTAATATTTAAATAACTAAATAAAGATATGTTTAATAGAAAGCATAGTCTTGGATACAGACGTGGCGAGTGGGCGACCAGATTTGGTGAAAAATGGTAGTTTAGGGTTCCCGATGTTTTGAAGCTCTGCGACACACGGGAACATAGACCTTGAGCTTACCAAAGGATTCTCGATGGAGTCATCTCCAAGCTCCATCGCCAAAAGTTATAAGTAGGTGTGAGTTGATCTTTGCGAAAGAGTATGTAGTCACTGCGATCCAGAGTTATTCAAAGACATACTCTGTGTCATTGCACTTTAGGGATTGAACTCTAAGCGACTGGACATTTTTCGTGAGTGAGCGAAAATTTTTGCTCTGGTGTAGTTGATGTTATTTGCTTTACTCCTGTGGAACAAGTGACTATTTTTTGGAAAGTCCCAGAACATTCATCGAATAATGACTTATACTGCACGAGTAACAACTTCAACTGTTTCCAGAATATTCGAAGAATTAACACCAGCTATTGGACTGTTTTCGAAAATATTTGTTTTAATAAAAGTTTTGTTGTACAGATTCGAGAAGTTCAAAAAATGTTTGATATTACCAAGGATGTCCCATACTAAAGCTGTGACGAAAATAGTCGCCAACCGAAATATATTCAGTTACAAAGAAATCATTTAAATATAGTGTCATGCGAAGCGGGCAAAGCCTGCTAGTATATATATATATATATATATATATATATATAATTACATCGTTCTTGTGATTTTTCACAAAAATTGCCCGCAGCGCCCAATAAAGTACTGGAAAGGAAAAAAGAATGTAACAAGCAAACAAAAAAGCGTTAAATGATGCCTGTATTCTTACTGATAAATTATTAAATAAGCAAATTTTTGTGGTAAATTCAGAATTTACAGTATCATATACAACATTAGTAATATCTTTTCTGGTAAACTCGGATGATTATCTTTCATCATATTTCAAATCAAATTATTAAGAATTACGTTTCTAAAAACAGATTTATGTAAACATGTTTTAAAATGTATATACAGATATATTTATAAATATTGCATTTGTTATATATATATATATATATATATATATATATATAAATCAGTTACTATCGTATTATATTTAATATTTAAGTCAAGTTTTAATAAATTATGAACTAGACAATTTTTAGTTAATGATAAATTAGGAAGATAGTAAAATTTTACTTCATTTATATTTTGATTACTTGTGGATATTAGAATGATATCATCAATACATCCTTTAAAGTTACATTTACAAATTTAAAATTCCGTTAATAATTGTACAGATATAGATATGCTTACATACTAAAACTGTATTCCTTTTTGGGATGCTGATACTTGAATATATATATATATATATATATATAGTGTTAAGGTCTAAATTAGGCAAATCTAAATATATGAAATTATCTTTTTTTTTTTTTTTTTTTTTTTTTTAAATACCTTTTTAATCACAAATACAAAATACATTCAAAATTTATGCGCAAATGCAGCAGTTTTAATTTTAAATGTAAATATATCAATAATATTTTAAAACATAGTGAAAACCGTGCAATAGATAAACGATCACGGAAACCACATAGACCAATAAGAATAAATTTTCATCAAATTAAAATTACCTTAGAAGACGGATGTTAAAAATTTGAAATAATTTTTAATTATTGATCACGAAACAAAGATACAAACCAGCAACACAACCTAGTGGTTAATTTTTACACTTGAATAAGTATTTTTAATGAAATCATTTTAACAGGGATTTTATTTTATTTTATTCTATTTATTCTATTTATTTATTTGTTAATTTATTTATTTTATTTTTCTGGATTTTTTATTATTTGTAACTTTTACTAAAGCAAATTTAATTTATCAAGTGAAGGATCTTTCTCATGATGCAGGTCAACTGTATAGTGTTAACTTTAAGTAACAAGTCTTAATTCTTACTTTTTCTAGTTTCGCCTGTTTTTTTTAATGCATAACCCAGAAAGATAATTTGCATTGCTTATCCTGAATTTTCACAACATTTATTTATTTGATATATATATATATATATATATGTATATTTTTTTTTTAAGAACGTAATTTTGATTAATTATAAAATTAATAATTTTGCGAAAACAATGCGCATCAATATAATTTTCAATTTGTAATTGAATTTCATAAACTTTAATAATGATTTTATCATATTTTTAGTTTACACAAACTTATATATATATTATGTTATCCCTAGTGACATAAGATTTAAATAACGTACTGGTTTCTGTGAAATCAAATTTAAATTCTCTGCAATCTAACTTTCCTAAGTTATTCATGAACATTGTTAGATTTGTTTTCTTCTCACGCCACTCTTTCAAGGAATTATTTTTAATTGAGAAAATTGGTGTGAAAAATTCCGTTTATATATAAGCAAAAATTTTATCAAAAAAATTCGTAATTTTTGAAAAAAAAAAAATATATATATATATATATATACATAATTTGCCTAAATAATTGCCTGATACCCGTACCAAAAGAAGTATTGCACATAATATATACAATAATGTATTAAAGTTACAAGTGATTTGTAACTTTTGTGATACAGGGTGATCCAAAATAGTTTAGCTCTTCTTCACTTTCTGGTTGGTCCGCTAATTGGACTCTTGAATAAATCGGTGAAAACGATGAATTTTTAAATGATTTTTGCATGTTTGAAGTTTTAGGACATTCAGTCCAGTATTTTTTTAGAAAATCGAAAAAAAGTCAAAAAAAAAAAAAAAAAAAAAAATCTAAAAATTGGATTAAACAATACATATGTATTTTTTTTTTTTTTTTTTTTTTTTTTTTTCATTTAGCAAAGCACATGTTTCATATATATATATATTACTATTCATTACATATTCAACTTTATATCAGAAAAATATGTGTATACACTATACTGTAAGTAAATACAGTGTATATACTTTGAAAGGAGCTTCATTAAAAAACTTTGAGATTTTGTGTTTCCTTTCTTTTTTTTTTATGAATTGCAGAGTCAAAAATAGTCGCTTAAATTTTAATTTCTTCATATAAATTTTTAAACATATTTATTTTTCATAAATATGTATTCTCTTAAATTATTTACGATCTGTATATAAAATTAACATATCTACATATATGAAATATACTTATTTTCTCATTGCAGCCATTGCAGCTAAATACTTATTATTATCTACCTTATCTAATTATCATTATTATTTTAATTATCATTATTATAACATCCCGCAAAGTTAATTAGCATGAAGAAATAAATTAAATTTATTACTTTCGATTAGCGACTTATTAATTTCATTACTTATATGACGGAAATGAAAATGAATTAAGTATATACGAAATGGCTTAGTTCTGTATTCTAAATTGTGTTGTAAAGTAACACTGAGTATTTTTTGTCTGCATTTTTTAAAAGTAAAAACTAAAGTTGCATCGCTAGGGATTAATTTATTGAACCTAGAAAAAAGAAATGGAAAGACTATTTTCCCCCAGTATTAAATGAGTTTAAATTAATAATAATAATAATAATAATAATAATAAACGGTCAATATATTATCTGTATTTAAAACTGCGTAATTAATTGCTTCAAAAATTAATTAATTAAGTCTATCGCTTATGTTTTTGAAACTAAATTATTTATAAAATTTTATATTTTAATCATAGTGATAGAAAAGTAAGTACAAGGGAACCTATTCTATAAATTGGGTAAAAATTAAACAATTTCCAACTGAATTTCGAATAAAATTTGGAATATATATATATTTTTAATTTATTCATCTATTTCTTTAGTTAAAGGTAATTGTAATATTATCAATTACCTCGAATAATAAAATTAATATGAAGAAGAAGAGAAAATATTAATAAAATAAAAACATTTTTACAATTCAGAAAACATATAAATAAACAGTTACGGTTAACAGCTAATGTAAGCGAATGACACATGTTCAATTTTGGAGTTTCAAGCAACTTGCAAAGTATCTTATTAAGAAATATCACAACTGAAAATTCTCCTGTTTTACAGGTTATATAATACTAATACTAATAACAATAATAATATATCTTGGGAAGAATTTTGCATTAATCACATATCATGTGCATTAATTTAAATTTGTACACAATGATATTGAAAAGTATTTTTTCATGAAAATTATTCAAAAATGACTCGGAGGAAAATATATCTTTCTTTTCCAGTTTTATAAATGTTTCATACATTTAAAAAATATAAACTGTGTATATAATTAGGGTGAATTAAAAATGTATAGTTTTCTTTTTAAAATTTAAATTTGAATATATATATATATATATATATATATATATATATATATATTTCTTTTCTTTCCTTTTTTTTCTTTTTCTCTTTCTTTTTTCTTTCTTTCTTTCTTTTCTTTCTTTTATTTTTAAAGACTTAAAACCAAAGTAGCATAAAACATGAAATTGGAGTTTCAAAAAATTTCTCTTTAATAAAAAAGTACAATTGTATCTTTACCGAATTTCAGAGACACACAAAATTCAGTAGTCTTATATGAATGCATTACGTATTGTAAGGATTATATTTTTTTTCTAACAAATCCTAAAAAGTTCTTATGTAAAAAATAAATGAATGAGTGAATAAACTATAAAATATAAAAGTATAAACAATGTATCTCAATCTCTGATTTCAATTATAAATGTGCATGTGTTCGTCTCCAATGTCATTGTACAGGTTTGTGAAAATATATATATATATATATATATATATATATATATATATGTATCATCAGATAAAGCTTGTGAATTTCAAATGGTACTGGGATAAGATATATGGACCTTGAAGTAATTTCTATTTAACATATAATTTATATTTTTAGAAAAATAAAATTCTTACTCATATCTAAAAAAAATAATAATAATAATAATAATAATAATAATAAATAAATAAATAAATGATTTTATAACAAATTTATTGAACCAGTTGACGCATCTAAAATTATTTTTTATCATATAACATGCATTCTAGTTTTAGAAAAACAAAGTTATTGCATGCGTTAAAGAATCACGTTAATATTATTATAAAAATTGAATTAGAAACAAAAGACTATATATATCTATATTTATTTGAAAATATTTTATTTTATTTTTTAAGTTTATTTATTTATATATTTATTTTCGCAATTTTTCAGTTTGTGCTTTAAAATACCAAAATTGAAAACATTTGGTCACAGTCGCAACGCATTTATCAAGCAGAGTTCATGTAGACAAACATGTAATTTTCATTAAATATTTATTTTCTGTTTGAATAAAGACCAAGATTCACGCACAGGACGTATGGATCTAGGACTAAGGACCCATAACATGGGATCTAATAATTTCGTTTAAAGTTTAAAAAAAATTAAATTTAAATTTAAAAAATTAAAAGTATATAAAAATGTTTTCGAAGATATCGTTTGATGAAAATTGTACATTTAAAACCGAAATGGAAATTTTTTATGAGAAGGAAATATTTTACTGGAATATGCACTTTTATGAGAAATAATGGGAAAACTAAAGACCTTTTTTTAAAGGGTGGTAAACATAATGCGAAAAATCTAGAGTAGAAGGCTCAAATACACATTGGGCCCAGAGCCAACTTTTCGTATGATTCGGATCTGTTTTTATATAATGGAATATAGCCTTTCTAAGCAATATAGAATTGTTAAAAAAAAAAAAAAAAAAAAAAAAAAGGAAAAAATTCAATACATATTTGTAAAGAAAAACTTTATTTAATGGAAATTAATTTGCATTAAACATTTTCAACAGCGACAGGGAAAAAATTGTTTAACAATTAAACAGCCATACACTGTAAATATATGTCCTATTTGCTGACAGAAATTCTCTGAAATGTAAGAAAATACACGTAATTTACGAAAAAATGTACGTTGTCAAAACGAATTTTCTCAAATTACAGATAATTTCTGGCAGCAAATAGGACATATTTTTTACAATGTATGTCTTAAAGCATTTAACTCAATTTTCAATAATAAAAATAACATAATATAACATAATAATTTGTTTTGTGCTGCAAACTCCTTGAAGTGTTTTACTAAAAATATCTTAACATTTTGTTTTTTTATGAATTCTTACATAAGTAGATTTCGAAAGATAAACTGTTCTTTTCAGAAAACGGAAAAATAAAATTGATCAGATTATTCATTTTAAAATACCCGCATACGGAATAAATACGTGGAAGAGATTTATGAATTTCAAAAGGTCTCTTTCAGTTTTCAGCGTTTAATTTGTTTTGCGATGTAAACCCGGTGAAAAATATTACTGAAGATATCTAGTGCTATTTTTGCACTTTCATGTTTTAAGTAATATTACAAAAACACTATTATGAATGGTAAGAATTTGAACAATAGCTTTTTAATCTTCGAAAATAAGAAAATAAAATACTTCGGAAACTCATTCAGTTAGGAATTCCTTATACAAAGCAAGTTCTTTCCGATAGCTATATATATACATACAAATACACACACACTTACATATTACGTATATATTATGAATACATTTTCACACATTGCATAAAATGAAATGCTATTTTTAGAGAGCATGAACCATATGAAGAAGAGCAAAAATTAATTGGAAACTTTTAAATTTTAAGAATACAACAATACAATACGCCATCTGGGGCCTTGATTGTATGTTGTAGGCAAAACGACTATAGCAAGAAATTAAAACGTCTTCACACACCATAAACTCTAAATCAGCACAACCGGTTTCGAAAGGACGTAGCCTTCAGGAAGAAAGGCTACGTCCTTTCGAAACCGGCTGTGCTGGTTTAGAGTTTATGGTGTGTGAAGAAGTTTTAATTTCTTGCTATTGTCTGTACGCCAGTTTTTGAATTTATTTTTGGTGAAAAAGACTATATTTCTACAAATGGCAAGAATATTACAGAACCAAGACCCGATGTACACCAAATGAGACAACAAGACTTAAAAAATGAAAATCAAGCAAATATATATATATATATATTTACATATACACATATATGTATATATGTGTGTAACTGTAAGTTTGTTAGTGTATCTGTCTGGAATTTTAGTTCGCTATAAACAGCTTTACCGTTCAAATGATGGCGACGAAAATTGGTACACTTATTAATCAGGAGAAAATCTAGCTATCCTTGTATTTTTTAATCCAATAGAATAAATGGTTCAAAGCAAATTATATAAAAAATAATTTAACTTTAAATTTTTTTAAATAATACAAGAAAAAAAAAAAGGCAAAATTTCGGACTTTCTACAACATTTTGCAAGTTTTTAAGGGATTTCACAGTTATTTTGAAGAAACATAAAAATTAGAGGTTTTCTTGAGAAAATATTCATCTTTTTTAAGGCTCCATACAGGTTTAATTTAGAAAGATCGAAATACCTGGTTACCTGAAAGTTGTCTTAATTTTTTTGGCTAATATTTTTCAATAGGGGAAAAAAAGATGTTAAAAACAATCACACATACAGCACTAAAGAAAAAAAAAAAAGAAGAAGAACTTTATTAAAATCTAAATTTGTTCATGCATACGACAAAATTGATGTTTTTACACATTTAAATATCTTATATATATTGGTACATTTTATTTCAGTTTTATTAATCACGTGTAAATAAAAATATTTCTTTTTATGCCGAAAAAATAGGCACGTAAATTAATTGTTTTTATTATTATTATTACTATTATTATTATTTAACTTCACTCTTTATCTTTGGTTTCTCTTTTAACTTCTCACACTTTATTCAAATTGTTATAATTTGGGTTTTATTGAAATACTATATTTAGTGAATCATTTCACAGTTTTCTTTTCTATTTTATAAAAATTTTGGAACTAAAACTCAACAGCCATTTACGAATCGTACGTTTAATATTTAGTGTACGTATATAAATAATGTCATGATTCGAAAAAAGAGAGAGATAGAGAAAGAGGGAGAGATAGAACAATAGCAAGATACTCCTCAACAGCTGCAAATCAGAATAATTCAAGAATAAATTAAGAAAAAATGAAAAGAAAAGAAAAATGAGAGGCCTTGCTAAATGTCATAGGAGATCTGCTAAAATATGGGAAGAAACTGACGAATAGCGAAAAGATAGGTATTGTGATCAACGCCCATCTAGCAGACAAGAAGCACCTATTCACAAATCCTGTATCAAGAATATGCAGAAAACGGCTGCTATAAATTACCTTTATTTATCATCAAAATGGGCTTTAAAAACGGTTAGTTACCAGCACATTCCGCTGCAAACGTTACCCTTATTTTTTTTATAGTGTAGAAGACGAGAAGAAACTGATGAATAGCGACATGTCCAGTGTCATGCAGATCAGCACCTAGAAGACAAGATAAAATGAAATGTAAATGTAATCCTTGCATCATGCTCGAAAAGAGAGCTGCTCGAAGAGAAGAAAAATCTAAAAGATGTTAAACTAAGTATTGTGCAGATGTTCAACGGTCTCAGAACTTAGAACACAAGGTAAGACGACAAAGAAAGGTCATTTTCGAATAGAAACTTATTCTATGAGCCTTCTTAATGTATTTCTCTCACAATCAATTATATTTTTGATACTGAAATATAGAAATTTCTAAAACACATGTGTTTATGTTCCGTCTAGGAAATTTATAATTTATCGAATACACAGAAGTTCTATAGGTCTGTCAACATGTTTCATCCACTTTCAGAAATGAGTTATTTATTTTATTAAATATATTAGGATTTACCTGTCAATTCGGCACGATGAACGTTATTCCAGAGAGCTGATATTTTGCTAAAAATTGTTCAGGGTCAAACAGAAAAAATACGGTATGAGTATCGGATAAAAAAAAAAAAAAATTAAAAAAGAAATAAAAGAAAGAAAGGAAGAAAATTCCCCTCTTTTAGAGACACCCTAATATATATATGTGTGTGTGTGTGTTCAAAACAAATAGTTGCTAATAACACGCTAAATACCAAAAAGAGTAACATTTCGCCTACACTCTGCCTTTTCCTCTTTGACACGCTTGGCAACAAAATTATTGAAGTGATAGCAATAATTTATATTTAAAAGAAGAGTTCTTAATACTGATTTGTTACGTAAACATTTGTCGAAGTTGAATCATGATCTTACTCATTATGCTGTTTATAAAAATGTGTGTTGATGGTAAAAACTGGCGACCGAACGATATATATATATATATATATATATATATGTGTGTGTGTGTGTGTGTGAGAGAGAGAGTGTGTGTGTGTGTGTTTGTGTATATATGACCAATGTGGATGTGGGATTCAATAATTTAGCTGTCGACTGTATATTTCCATAATAAAGAAATGCTCCGTCCACTATAAAAATAGGTTTATGAAATCGTGAAGGGGGTCCCATACTAAAGCTGTGCCGAAAATATTCGCCAATTGATATAGCTATATAAATATTTCTCTAACGTGGACCAGTTATAATTAATTTTGATGAAATGATACGATAGTAAAATAAATTATAAGTGATATATATGATGATAAAAAAAAAAAAAAAAAAATCGAGCCCTGATGATATTCCTGCTGATTCTTATGTAAAATGACCTCCTAAATCTGAATATGACCCCCGTTTTGCCCAGTCACACACCGTTTTCTCGGGACGTCTCCTCTTCTCCCAATTTTTATCACTGTTCGGTAGTTTTATCACCATTAATTTGATTTGGAGAATGGAAAAGAATTTTTTTAACACTTAAAAACAATATATATATATATATATATATATATAAATATATATATATATATAATGTGAAATACAGTCGGCTGCAAAATTATTCGAGCACTAGCCAATAATTCCTATATTTAAAAAGTACACTTAAGACTGTTTTGCTAAGTAAATCCTTGTCGAATCATGTTCTTAGACAGATTAAGAACATGACTCGATAAGGATTTATTTAACAAAGCTGTATTAAGTGTACTTTTTTTTGGCAAGGATTATTGCTAGTGCTCGAATAATTTTGCAGCCGACTGTAAGAAATAATAATAATTGATTTATAAAATATAATAAATGTAATTTATAATTTTTGTGGCAATTCCCTCCCCTAAATATTCTCCTTTCTGCAAATGTTCATGATTTCGACCTTTTCACATCTGCATGCCCTCAGAAGATATTTAACAGTTTAAAAAAAAAACTTCCCCCATATAATTCAAATTTATAACCATAAATTTAATGAAAAGGGGTAAAAATAGGGGGTCATTCCCAAAAACCGTTGGGTGATAAGGCAAAATGGGCGTTATATTCGGATTCCTAAGGTCAGTTTTGCATAAAATTTCCAAAATTGGTGTTGGGGCCAATTTTCATGCAGAGCAGTGTAATTATCGCTAATTTTTAAGTACGAGGACCCAGTTTATTCGTTACTTGATCGATTTATAGAAAAATGTATTACTAAAATTTGTGCTTTTACATTTTTTGCAAATCTCATTTTAAATATAGCATTTTCTTTTAAATATAAACAGAATATGAACTATTGCCATAACTTGGCTAAAAAACGCAATAACAAAAAATTATAAGGAAAATAGTTATGATACTAAGTTTTTTATTTTATTTTTTATTTTTTTTATTTAACAAAATAATTATGCCAAAATAAATAAATCAATTAATAAAAATGCATTGAAAACATGGCGATAAAACAAAAATTTAAAATTATCCATGGAGGTCCTATATTGAAGCATTGCTGCCTGGCGAAATTTGAAAACTGGGTAGTCAGTATTATGAGTTTTATTTTGAAACCTTTCTTTGGATGATTTTGGTTTAACCACATTACGTTTTTCTCGCATAATATCAATTTGGTTTTCATAATAACTTGGGTTTCATAACAACTTGGTTTCTAATGAATTAAAATTGGGTGGAAAAATTGGTTTAAGATTTATGAGTATCAAATTTTAAAGGTAAAAGAGAAAAGAAATAAATTGCAAAAAATTTGCACGTGTTTGCTAGTTATTTAATAATTTCACTGTCAAAAGTTAAACAAAAATGCTCCAGTGTTAGAGAAAAATAGAAAAATTTGTTATATTTACATAATATATTTATAAACATGTATATGCGTACATCTAATAATACCTGTTTTAAAAGTAGCATTTTTTTTTATTTTTATATAACAGGTATATTACATAAAACTAAATTACATAAAACTAATAATTACACAAAACAAATTTATAATTACATAACTTATAATTACATAAATTACATTTGCATAAAACTGAAAAAATAGTTTTTGTAAGTGTTTATCACTCAAAAAGCTTACAGCACTTTTCTTTAGCTCATATTGTTTCTTTTATAGCATTTTACACGTGTAAACGATTTAAAAGTTTTCATATTTATCGGTATATTCAGATATTATTTTACATATTAAATTATAAGACTGAAAATTTCGATAATTCATATTATAAGAACTATATGAAGTTTTGCACGTAGCTTCAAAACATATTTAATTTTAAATCCACAAAATTTATTATTTAATTTATTCTTTAAATTTATGTTCTTTCATTCAGAAGATGCGTTCCTTTTTACTTTCATATTTATATATATTATTTTTTTATTAAAAATTTTACTCTTTAAAAACTAAACAACATTATACATTATTATATATATATATATATTTAAAAATAAATAGCGCGTATATATTATGACATTTCAAAGATATTATGCATAGGACATATCCAGTTTCGAGACACATCTGCAAACCAGTGGGAATATACGGAGTTTTGAAAAAGGGGAAAAAATATTTATTATTATTTTATTTTTTTATTTTTTGAATTTTTTAGATATATTTCAAAAATGATATTTTAACATATTTCTTTTCGAAAATAAACATATTAAATCTGAATAAATAATTTGTTTTTTTTTCTAAAACGCTCGTTTAGACACTCGTTTACTTCAAGAAGTATTTACAAAGAGAAGCATTTATTTTTGTAATATAAAAATAATTTTTATTTAAAACGAAATTAGTATCAATAACTTTAAATGACTCTGGGAATATATATATATATATATATATATATTATTTTTTTTTTTTCATCAGTTTTACAGTTTAGCTTCGGAAAAACCTGATAGTAGCCTGAATTTTGCATGTCGAAATTGCAGTTCACTTTCCCGTCAAAGATGTTGTTCGATGTGTACCAGCTATACCACTAGCAGAATAGCCAATGTGGAGGTGAAATGATATTGCATCTTTTCAACAGAGTGTTCTAGGCAGTGGAGAAGATATTGATTTTTCCAGGATGTGCAGTTACTTACGAAACCGAAAAACCGCGTGGAAATAAAAGGGATTGAAACATGTCTAAATCTGATATAATTAGCTAAAATAAAAAAAATAAAAAGTATTTCATTGGATATCTTAAAATGTATTGCTTTAGGGACTGTTGAGACTAAATATCCTGAGAGTGAATGGCTACATATTTATACGGATGGGTGACAATTTCTAAAGCATATAAATATTGGAGATGTGTCTTTTCGAAATTGTTGAACTTCTATGAACATTATGGAAAGTATGGTACGGCCTATGACGGTGAACTGGAAGCGACACACATCGCACTTAAACAACTGGCTTACCTTCTTTCGAAATATGACAAGGTTGTAATATTTTTCTGATTCACAGGTTGACATTTCAATCTATTAATTGTTTTCTGACTCCTTTTTCAAACAAAATTAACCAGTATCAAGATCTTTTAAATTACTTGTGATCCTAGCATAAACACGTTGTTTTGCAGTGGATTCCGGGCCACTGCAATGAATAGGAAGATTTTCTAACCAAAAAAGGTTTTATGTTGGCACAATTTTCAAGATAAGAAACCTCTTTACGTACTGCAGAACTGTCTTTAAGGTATTTTTAGAGGTCTCCCGAGAACGGAGACAGTGGCATCCCTTCCTATTCACCTTTATCCATTTTGCCTATTGACCGGTCATGACTGCCCCACTGACCTACTGAAACTTCTCGTCATTGTACCAGACGCTACCTACCCTTTGTCTAGAGATCTAAAATAACTTATAGACAGGCACCAACTACGCTACTGCGGAGCACTCCATGGTAAAGCTGGGAGTTTTGAGAGGCGAGAAGTCTCATGGGGCGATAACCTCTAGTTATCTCATGGACTTGTTCGATATTTCTTGTTCTTGCTGTTTGTTCTTATTTCTCTTTTTTTTTAGTTCATGTACCCCGTCATCCAAATTATAAAATGGAAAACAATTTGTAGTTTAAAAAAAAAAAAAAGTTGTATATCAATTTAGAAATTTATAAAAAATAAGTTCTTTATGTTGAAAAAGTAGTAAAAAGAGTGAACTTTTTTTTTTTTTTTTTTAATGTTCACAAACTTTAGCCAAACATTTTAAATAACAGAAAAATTAACTTCATATGCTATTTTGTTAACTAGTCAAAACGCCTAATGATATAGTTCTAATGAAGTGTAAAAATAAAGCATAAATAAAAAAGAATCTTTAGTTTACAATTTCTCTTTTTTTTTTTTTTAAACTTTTCATTCCCTATCATACAACACCAGATTTGATTTCATTATACGGCATTACAATTCTGTTGTTGTTGTTTAATATATATTTGTAAAAATGATTACAAATACGGCTTTTATTGTAATGTTTAGAACATATTCTTTTTAATAAATTAATAATAAATAAAACACGCTCAAAACAAAAGAGAAACATTTAATTTTAAATTCCTAACTGAAAATTTAAAGTGTTTAATTACTTTTTAATCCCCCTCCCCATTTTTTTTTTTTTTTTTTTTTTTTTTTAAATCATCTTCAAGAAGTATTTAAAACAATACGAAAAAGAATTGTTTTACAAAAACAGTGATTTATATTTAAAAAATGATGTTTTTTATAAAAAAAATATGGTGTAGTTTGCAGATAAAAGTTAAATGACAGATAATTCTTGCAATTAACTACACGCATGGATGATGACAATAATTAATGATAATGAAAGAAAATTCTACTTTTTATTTTTGTCGACTATTTTCTTTCATATTTTAGATATTTTCTTGAACTAAATCTTTGACATTTATTTTTTCAAAAATTTGTGGATTGGAAGGTTAAAAAAGAAAAAAGAAATATGAAAACATCTTTTAAAGTTAGAAATCAAAACAAATCAATTTAACACGTATTATTAGGAACATAGGAACTCACACTAACACATACTATAGGAACATGGAAGGAAATAACGTTATTAAGGGCCCTCTTCACTCAACGCCGCCGGAAGCCGAAGCTAATGTTTTTCAATGGGAAATTTTTCTTTACAAATAACTTATTAACTAATACATATTTTTAAATTCTGTTTTCACATTCTGAAAATTCCCAGCTGTTAAATTGACGCACCTTTTTTAAAAAATTATTATTTTATTATTTTATATTTTATTTTGAAATTGCAAAATGGAAAAAATTCGCATATTGAAAATTCGTATTTTGCAGCTTCAAAATAAAATATTAAAAATGAAAAAAATAACTTTTTAAAAAATTTGCGTGAATTTAACAGTTGGGAATTTTCTGAATGTGAAAACAGAATTTAAAAATATGTATTATTTAATAAGTTATTTGTAAAGAAAAATTTCCAATAGAATAGCATTGGCTTCGGCTTCCGGCGGCGGTAAGTGAAGAGGGCCAATAAATATAATCATATGCTTTTAAAAATATTCCGTTATGTCGAAAAAATAACAATAATATACAGTGGTGATCAAAATTATAAGGACAAGGGAAACTAGTATGTTGTGGCCACCACAAGACTGTCTTCTATATTTTCCTATACATATTCAATAAGTAACAATATAAAAAAAAATACGATTGCTTTTTTTTTTTTTTTTTTTTTTTTAAGTAATACATATTCAATCAGTAACAATATTTAAAAAAAAAAAAAAAAAAAAAAAAACGAAATTTTATTTTTTTTTTGTTAAAAGTAAAAAAAAAAAAAAAAAAAATCGATAACTTTGTTTTAAATTATCACAGATTTATAGTTCAACCATTCGTTTTAAAGGTATTGACGAGATCTTTCGAATGATACCCATCTTGAAAATCCCCCCCCCCCAGGTGGGGAAGCGATGCCCTCCCCCCATGCACAAAATTTTTTTCCTAGTTACGTACTACTATTATCAATAATTCATATTAATTTTACAATCACAAGTGTAAAATAACTCTTATTATGCACATTTATACGAATTTTTGTCCTATACTGCCATGTTAAAAATTTAGATAAAATGTTATCACAGCGCCATCTGTTGAGCTATTGATCCCCAAATATAATCAGCACCAGTTTATGTCGGGAACCAACTAAATACCAAGTTTGGTAAAATTTCGTTTAAAAAAAAAAATAATAATAAAAATACGATTCTGTTCCAAGTTTTTTTTTCGTTAAAAGTAACAAAAAATCGATAACTTTGTTTTAAATTATCACAGATTTATGGTTCAACCATTCGTTTTAAAGGTATTGACGAGACCTTTCGAAAGATGCCCATCTTGAAACTTTGTCCCCCCCCCCCGGTGGGGGGGGGAACCGATGCCCCCACATGCACAAAATTTTTTTCCTAGTTAACTACTACTATTATCAACGAGATCTTTCGAAAGATTCCCATTGTGAAAATTTACCCCCCCTGGGGGGTATTTCCCTCTAGGGGGGAAGCGATGCCCCCCCATGCACAATTTTTTTTTCTAGTTACATACTACTATTATCAATAATTCATATTAATTTTACAATCACAAGTTTAAAATAACTCTTATTATGCACATTTTTTCGGAATTTTTGTCCTATACTGCCATGCTAAAAATTTAGATAAAATGCTATCACAGCGCCACCTGTTGAGCTATTGATCCCCAAATATAATGAGCACCAGTTTATGTCGGGGACCAACTAAATAACAAGTTTGGTAAAATTTCGTTAAAAAAAAAAAATAAAAAAGAAAAAATAATACGATTTTTTTTTCTAAGTATTTTTTCGTTAAAAGTAAAAAAAATCGATAACTTTGTTTTAAATTATCATAGATTTATGGTTAAACCATTCGTTTTAAAGGTATTGACGAGACCTTTCGAGAGATACCCATCTTGAAACTTTGCCCAAACATGCACAAAATTTTTTTCCCAGTTAACTATTACTATTATCAACGAGACCTTTCGAAAGAAACCCATCTTGAAAATTTACTTCCCCGGGGGGGTACATCCCCCCAGGGGGGAGGGGAACCGATGACCCCACATGCACAAAATTTTTTTCTTAGTTAACTACTACTATTATCAATAATTTATATTAATTTTACAATCACAATTTTAAAATAACTCTCATTATGCTCATTTATACGGACTTTTGTCCTATGCTGCCATGTTAAAAATTTGCATAAAATGCGATCATAGCGCCACCTGTTGAGCTATTAATCCTAAAATCTAATCAGACCCTTTCCTTGTCAGGGTCCAACTATACACCAAGTTTGGTTCAATTTCATTCATCGGTTCGTGAGATACGGTGAAAAATACGAAATTTTGCGATCACAGCGCCACCTGCTTGACGATTGATCCCCAAATCTAATCAGTACCATGCCCCGTCAGGTTCCAACTATATACCAAGTTTGGTTGAGTTTCATTCATTGGTTCGTGAGATACGGTGAAAAATACGAAAATTTGTCCTATACTGCCATGTTAAAAACTTACATAAAATGCGATCAAAGCGCCACCTGCTGGGCTATTGATCCCCAAATCTAATCAGCACAATGCCCCGCCAGGGTCCAACTACATACCAAGTGTGGTTGAATTTCATTCATTGGTTCGTGAGGTACGGTGAAAACACTAAACCACAGACAGACAGACCGACATATTTTAAAAACTATCAATTCGTGTTCAGGACACCCCAAAACTTGTAGATCCGTCAAAAAACGGCGGTCGAAAATTTTCGCAAATCCAATACTTTCTCTATATTACATATAGAAGAAAGTAAAAACGCTCCAAATCTTGGTTACAGTTGACCGGAAAATTGTGCAAATTGTATGGCTGGAAACGAATAATAATTTTTTTATTACTTTGACTATACTTGATTATTACTATAGAGGGTGCTCCGTAATGGTCTGGGGAGGTTTCGTAACTGACAGAATTATTCCAATATAAGTTTGTGCAGGACAGAATGCATTCTGAGTGTTATGTTGATATATTGGGAGATAATATTTTATAGGAAGTACAATTAATTACAAGTGGAGATTATTTCTTCCAGCAAGAAAATGCCTCAGTACATATTTCTCAGACTTCGAAATCATAGTTTGATTTTAATTTTTTCAAACTACTTGACCGGTTGGCCAGAAACCCCGATCTAAATTCACTGGGAAATTTGAGGGGTATTCTGGCACAGAAAGTGTAGAAAAATGGTATTCAATATCAAAACAAGCAAGAGAACAGCCTGGATAAAAATTTCCAAGAATGCTCTGAAGGAACTTTCGAATTCCATGACGTTATGACTGATAAAAATGATTGAGAAAAATGGCGGAGATTACTAATTATTAGCGTATTTCAAATCAAAACATTCATTGTCCTTATAATTTTGTCCAGTTTTTTTTTTTTTTTTTTTTTTTTTTTTGTTAATTACTGTAAAACATTCTTATTTTACGTTTTTTACGTTTAGGAATTTTTCGCATTCTTCAATGATTTCTATCATAAAAAAGCATTTTATGTATACATTTTCCTTTTATTTACTTCAAAAATAAAGCCGTTAATTATATTATAACAATCACCCAAGTAGCACAGGAACGTTCTGTGAACGTCTAATAACGGTTTCAATAGTTCAAACACCGTGTTTCGTGTCAAAAGAACGTTCTAAAACACGTTCAGAAATAGTATTATTTAGAACGTTCTGAAAATGTTTGATTTGTACCATCTATAAAACGTACAATTCTAGTTCTATATAGAACGTTCAAGTGTGACACCGTCATAACACGTTCTGTAACAGTGTAATTATAACGAATATGACAAAATGACTTTTTAGTACTATTGGTTGGGAAACTAGGTTAACCTTTAAAATTTTTGACTTCAGCTTTTGATTTTTTTACACGTTTTGTGGCGTGAGGAATCCGGAAGTCAAAAGGTTGGTATGGTATCTGTTAATGTGTATCGGCACCTATTAGTGTGATAGCCCGTTAGTTCATGTACACGATATCTCAAGAACAAATGATTGCAGAGAGATCGGACCAGTTTTAAAATATCAATTATGATATTGATAAGAATCTTATTGAGAGATTTGCAACATTCTAATTTAAAAACTTCGTAAGTTATTCGAAATTTATAATTTTTAGCATGATAGAGAATAGAGCATTTTTTACATTTTCAGTTTAACGTTTTGTTAGCACGTCAGTAAAGAATGCTTCCCAATAATCAGTACGGGTGAGGTGAAAAAAAATTACAAAATTTTAAACTCATGGAAAAATTTTGTGGATTTTGTATTTCAGGAATCAATGTATGGAATTCGACCAAACTTGTTACAATATTAGATCTTGCCCTAAATTGGAGTTTATTTGAATTTCATTTGGGATATATCGCCCGATAGATTACGGTGCTATGCAATGAAACCCTCCATTTATGGGACGGCTATATCTCAGCTTCTATAGTGTACAAATGTATTAAACATGATATATTGGCATATATCATCATATCCTCTGCTAATACAATTTGGATGTATACATTGTCCAACAGGTGGCGTTGCTAATCTGCAATTTAATCATTTTAACGGAAAGGCAATATTTTAACTCTTGTGATTTAACAATAAATTTTGTGATACACTGAAGTTATAAGTGAAATCGATTTTATGTAAAGCTTTACTGGTCCATTTTGGATGCATATCGGCCAACAGGTGGCGTCGCTATGTTGCAATTTAATCTCATAACAGAAACGAAAAATCTCAACTTCTGTGATTTATAAATATTGTAAATTTGGTAAGTGAAATTAATATTACGTAAAACTCTACAGATTGCCTTTGGGTGCATATCGGACGACAGGTGGCACTGCCACGTTCCAATATTTTCCATTCACAGAAAGGCTATCTATCAGCTTCTGTAATATATATACTCACCAAACCTTCTGCGTGACATACATTTGATATATAATATTGATTCAATTTGGCTGTATAACGAGTAATAGTCAAACAGTTTTTTTTTATTATTATCATTCATAGGACATTGTTTTTTCCCCTAGAAATAAGTATGCATCATCCCTGGGGGATGGGGGAAGGGTGGATAAAAATTTTCACTATAATTATCTTTCAAAAGAATTCGATATCACCTTTAAAACGAATAATTGAAACATCGTTTTCTAATGATTTAAAACAAATTTATCGTTTTTTTTTTTTTTTTTTTTTTTTTTTTTTTTTTTTTTTTCATTTGTAATAATAATAATAATAAACCCTTAGAATAATACATTTTCTAAGATCTTCTATACAGCATAAAAATGATTGTCTTCTGTCATGAAAATCTATGCATTCCCCAGACCCAAAGTTTAGATACAAAAAGCTAATCACGGATGTTATTGAATAAGTAATATAGTGCTTTACGCGAGTTTCAAAGAAAATCACGGGAAAACTCCGAAAACCTAAGTCGACGAGCGTGACCAGGAATCGAAGCCAACACTTCCCGTCTGTAAGATTCGAGAGTAGGACCTCGCGGTCAATACTCATCGGGAAGTTACAGAATGAGTTTTTTTCTTCTTTTCTTTAAGCATAATTTTAAACTTTTATTATATTTTATTTATGATTCTATTTAAGTTTAAATGTTACTGATAAATTATCAATATTGATAATGTTGTTAAATCGTTACTCTGTTTGATTGTTCTTATTTTATTTTATTTATTTTCACTGAATATTTTATTCCATACTAAAATATACACTAAAACAAAATATGCTTTTCCGTTTAATTCGAGATTTTAAAATGGAAAAATAAAGTGATCTCATAAGTTTTTCAAATACTTTATAAAAATTTAAATAATTGTTTAACTCAGCTCCATTTTTCCTTAAAATATTGACACTTTGTATTTCCTACAGCTATAAATGCTTAATAAATTTATGTTTCAAACGTTGAACTTTGAAACATGATTATTCCGGATGTAACAAGGGAAGAGCAGATGAAACTGACATCTGTGGATTGCATTTATTTAATTCTCGCTGACAGAGCAAATTCAAAGGTCTTGGGAATGTCGTGCCGTTATGTGAAGCGGTAATTTTAAAACGTGTAATGTAATCTGTTTTGTTCAGTTTTCGCGTTATAATGACTTGGATAAGCTTTAGAAAAGGTAAAAATGTAATATTTTTAACCTGTAATATTCTCCATTTTCTAGTTATTAAAGTCTTATTTTAATATCAATTAAACAATCATTTTCATATCTGCGTAAGTTCTTATGCCTATCATTTGATACTTGTAAGTAGCTTTGTATCGCAGAAAAAACTGCTCCTGTTACAGAAAACCGCTTAGAAATTATGGATTCATTTTATTAATTCAGTCTTCTGAGATGGAAATTGTTAAATTGACTATTTTTGGTTATTATGCTTCTGAATGAAGTAACATAAAGAATTTAAAAGATGAGAGCTAATTTTAAGTGAATGCCCTTCCAGACTGGTCATTATGTATTTTAAAATGCTAGTTGGAAGGGTGTTTTCTTGGAGAAATTCTTATGAAGAAAATGAGGAAGGTATGTAATTCTTTTTTTTTTTTCTTTTCTTTTTAAATTCTGAAGTATTTATTTAATGTTTATATGATAATATATATACAATCTAGGTTATGCAAATTGCATATTTTTAAAATAATATCCTAAGTTTCACCGACTTACAATTTTAAATATCTCTTTACTATTATTTATTAAATTAAATATATGAAATTGTTTAACTGCATAATAAAACAAAGATTCAATTCAATTTTATTCCACATCTTTATAAAAAAAGATATTCTGCTTAAAAAAAAGGACGATTTACTATATTATTTATTAATACTAATAATATTTACATTTATCAATTATTTAATATGCCATGATCGCATAATTACATCAAATGAGGTAAAAATTGCGTTGACTCAATTTAAAGAAATTTAAACATTTAAAAAATACCAATTACATTGCCATGTGGAATAAATTTAAATACCTGCAAACATCATTGTTGTAAATTGCTGCTGTAAACTAATAATATGTATGCACACATGCACTGAAATTTAAAAATATGAAGTATGTTAAATATTTTAGAAAAATATTATGATTAAATATATATATATATGTATTTAAGTATTTGGACATTTTAAAAATTTCCTCCTTCTAACTAATTTTTAATTTTTTGTTTCAATTTCTTATTATTATAAATTAACAATATATTCTAAACTCAATTATATATTATTTTAGCGGTGTATTGGTACATTCATTTTTGAAATTATTTTTTATGTTGAAATATTAAAACTTTCTATAAACTTCAGCATTCAAATATATTTATAAACTATCCATGGACTTACAAAGTAGTACCCAGAAATGTTTAGAATATACAGGGTGCAAAGTCGAGAGCAGGCCTTTATTTGGGCAACAATTGGTCTCAAACGTCCTCCAATAAGAAAATGTATTTTAAAAAAAAAATGTAAGAATTCATTATATGACATGTTTAAATTTAAAAAATCAATTTACTAAAAATCACAAAAACTGATAATTTTTATACAATTTTCATGACACTAATAGTGTAAGTTGAGTTCTAACCTAAAAAATATAACACAAAAAGTTTCACTTTTGTGCACCCAAAATTGTCTCAGATAGTTAGTTTCAAAATTTAGGATTATTTCGCATTTTCTCGGGCTTTATTAAAAAGTCAATGAAAAATTCTTTAATAAACCCAGGGAAAATGCAAACAAAGTCCAATTAGGATTTTTAAACCGATCCCTTATTGAAGGCCGAAATATGTTAGAAAAACCAAACTTTAAATATCATGTTCCATTTTGGGAGAATAGAAATGAAACTGTTTGTTAGGATGAGTGTCAGTTTTCTAAATATGATTATAGGGATCTGGGACTATGTAAAAATTTAGTTTTTGCAATTTTGAAAAAATAGATATTTTAAATTTAAACATGTTATACCACAAATGCTCATATTCTTTAAAACATTTTGTAACTGAAACTATATATTTGCGACCAATAGTTGCGGAGATAAAGGTATTCTCGTCACAATGCTTTGCACCCTGTATTAAAAAAAAAAAAAAAAAACACGTATATATATATATATATATATATATATATATATATATATATATATATATATATATATGTATGTATATATATATATATATATATATATATATGTATGTATGTATAAATGAATTTTTAATCTTAGTTAAAGCCAAGCAACAGATATAAGATCCCTGAAACCACATAGGTCAATGAGAAGAAAATTACAACAAATTTAAATAACCTGGGGAGACTGATTGTGATTTATTGAAACATTTATATTTTATTTATTGATTTTTATTTTATTTAACTTCAGTCTAATCTTAAATTTATTCCTATATTGTTAGTTGCAATTTTAATAATTTTGCCGGTGCGTAAAAACCACATGAAACTCAAATCAAAAGATACAAACAAGCAACGAGGAAATAAAAAATTAAGACAGCATTTTAAACATTTTTTGTAGGAAAAGCTTAGAATGGTAGAAAAAAAAAAAAAAAAAAAAAAAAAAAAACTCGTCAAGGGTGACCCTTTTCGTCGTTGAGCACCAATATACGATTTCGTTCGTTAGCAGCTATAATAGCAAATTGCTAGCGGGCACCCTATCGAACAAGAAATTAATTGAAGTTAGAAATGAAGAATAAATTGGAATAAATTATTTACTTCAAGAAATCAGAGAATCAAACAGAAAACAACCATGAAAAACAAACATTAATCATAGGATGACGCATTCGGAATCACAAGGATTAAAACAAGCAAAATAAATCAAGAGTTTAGTTGTATATAGCAGATGAAGAATAATGATACAACACAGCAACAGGGATATAAATTACTTTTTTTTAAATTCAAATATTGTTTGAGAAATTTTAACATACTTACTATTCCTTTAATTTCAACGTATATGCATGAAAAATTCCATATTTTATGACTGTAATTCCCAAAAAGTGTCATAACGTGCCTATATCCCTTTAAAAAATTCCTTAAATTTTTGCATTTTTAAAAAATTTCTTTTTTCCCCTAATCTGAAGATAATGGCGTTATAGTATTAATTAAGAAACTTTGAATAAACACCATAAAATGCAAGAACTCGCAACTGCTACAAACAAAGCACGGCTGCTACAAACAAAGCGGCAACGCATTCCACACACTCAACGTTCTTGTTTGCAGCTCTCGTGCCTACAATGTTCGCCTGATGAAGGGTTGTGTCTTCTTTTGACCCGAAACAGTTGGTGCGAGTTCTCGCATTTTATGGTGTTTATTCAAAGTTTTGTAATTAATACTATAACTTCATTATCTACAGATTAGGGAAAAAAAAGAAATTTTTAAAAAATGCAAAAATTTAAGAAATTTTTTAAGGTATAAAGAGACGTTATGACACTTTTTGGGGAAAGCTGTCATAGAATATAGAATTTTTGATGCATATACGTTGAAATTAAAAGAATAGTAAGTATGTTAAAATTTCTCAAACATTATTTGAATTGAAAAAAAAAGTAATTCATATCCCTGTTCATGTGTTGTATCATTATTCGTCATCAGCTATGTAATTTTTACTTCTAAACGCTCGTACTGAGGGGATTTTTTTATAATGACGTCACATTTTTTTTTTTTTTTTTTTTTTTTTAACTACACTATTTTAGAACGTTTACAGTACGTTTTCTGGAACGTTCTGAAAATGTGTATAACGTTTTGAAAACGTCCTAAAAACGTTTAGAACGTTCTGAGACCGTATACATAGAACGTTCTCAGAACGCTTCTATAACACCGATGGTGATAGTTACACGTTCATTGAACGTTCTCTGAACCGTACTATTGTACGTCTTCAAGATGGACAGATAGACGTCTATAACACGTTCAAAGTGAACGTTCTTAGAACGTGTTTGCAGAACAATTTTTGAACGTTCAGAGAACGTTTCGGTGCTGCTTGGGCAGCGTTTTCTGATTTCTTGTTAATTAGAAGCATTTTTATCGTTTCTGTGTGTAACCCAGTTCGTGATCGTCAATCTAACTGTTTAGACTGATCCGTAGTTTTCTCAGAGTCTCGCATACGTACGGGCAAATATCCACTAAATATTAAAAATATCTTACCGAGACATTTTTTTAGTGTTATTTAGAATTAAAAAATATATGGCACTACACCCTAGATCTCATTCCTATATGCCTTTCTTATAATGATACATTATAAAGAAAAATATAAATTTATCTATCAAGAGGATAATAAGAATAAGAATATCCAATCCATACTCAAAATCTAACGCTAATTCAATTTATAAGAAAATTTATGAGACAGCATTTTAAAATCTGTAATAAAAGTTATTTCTAATTTTTATCGAAAAGTTAACGTTCTTAGTATAACTTCAAAAATCATTTTACTGGATTGGATGTTCTACTAATTCCTTTGTCAGTTTTCAAACCCTTATTTAATGAAATGTCGTGAGCTCTTACTTTAGAAGGTTTCATTGGAATACTTTTAAATTTAAGTACAATCTGAAAAGTTTCACCAAGTGTAACTAAAATCATACAAGGTACACTTTGAAAAGTTTTCAGAAGTTCGTCATTAAAATCATCAGGTTAAAAAGTTCAATGTACTTCGCCATAATAGATGAGCACTCAAATGCACTTCTAATCCTTTACATATCTATTAAGTTGATCATATTAGCAAATTAAATTCCATAAAGCTTTATGTATTTCATCGAGACAAATTCAAATTGAAAGGATCTGAAAAATCTCAAATTTTAATAACCATATCAACCAATACCACTGGTATTGGTATTAGCATTCCCATTGGTAATTCGCATTTCATAATTTAAATATGAAATAAAATTTAAGTTTTTTTTTTTTTTTTTTTTTAATGTCTTTATAATAATATATGTAGTATTCAAAGTTTTCTATTTAGTTATCAAAATCTTCTTTTAAAGGAATCGGAAACTTATATATTGAAAATCAGCAGCTAAAATTTCTCTAAAATAAGGTTTTTACCATAAATCAAAGTTTGACAATTTTGTTTTCAGAAATAATTGTTAAACCCAGCCAATTTAACAGCCACATAAACCAAAAGACACATTTTTATCAACAAAGTATTTTCAGAACACACTTCCTGTGTATAATTCGATCACACTTGTTATTACCATGGTAGACGCAGCGCATGTTCTGACGCAACGTGCCCATTGATAAAAAAGGGGTGATAACCTTAGTAGTCGATAAAATACAAGAGAAAAGTGTACGCGGAATTATAGAATTCTTTCAAATCTAAAATTGTCGGGGAATAAGAAAAGGGTATGTTTACGAATAAACGCTTCGTCTTTGCTAATCTTGAGTGGCAAAAGATCAACATGTATTGGTTGAAATACCAGTGTTTTGTCACTCTACCCATTACTTGACTGTGAGTGACGAAATGTGCCCTTAACTTATATGACACACCACCAAGTCTTTAAAATCTTCCTCCGTGCTATGTGAATGGAACATGGTCGTATAATACTTTCATTTTAATCTTATAAACATTATAACTATTCAAAATATCGAAAGAAAAAAAAAAAAAAAAATGTTTTAAGGCTTTAACATTCAATAGTTTAACAGGAAAACCCCAATTTAGCATTTTTTATGCAACAAGTTTATATATATATATATATATATATATATATATATATATATGTATGTATATTCTCTTAATTGATTTTTAAATTTTTATTCTGCTTCTGTTTGGTAGAAGGAAGCACTTTCCTCATGTTAACAAATGATGTGTAAAAGTTAACTATACCCAGAAGTCACTTTAAATGCTTAGCAGGTGCGAGTGCATCTTGTTGCTTTGATGATACACTCGTGTCTCCTTTTTTAATTAATGAAGGGTCATGCTATTAATTTGAAGTGAAAAGTCTGTTGTGAGTTTTTGCATTTAATAGTATTTGCTTACAAAGTTATTTATTATTTAAATTAATTATTATTTAGATTAAATCAAGTTAGCATATAACTGTTTCAAACAAAAATCTAAAGCTACAAACTGAAAGAAGTTAGTTTTCTTTAAAGCTAGATTTTTTTCAAACTCTTGTTTTGAGCATGCCTGTTCTAAATTTTAAAGTGATTAGGGTGAATGGCTCAAAAATTTGAATGTAAAGAAAAAATAAATAAGTTGTCTATAAACTTTTGGGACAGTAAATTTTCATTTTTAGTTTCTATCACAATGTCTCTGGTTGTAAGATATTATTTTTGTATAGTATTATTATTGTCTTGAAATTACATATAATTGAAAATGATTTTGCAATTTTAATTCATCTTTTTAAATTGTAAAATAAGAAAAAAACTGGTTGTTTATAACCTTTTGGTCTCACTGTTATATACAATAACTAGCAGGCTACGCCCGCTTCACTGGTCACTACTTTTAAATGAATCATTATAATTAATGAATTCTCAAAATTGCGTTAATTTTTATCATGTGAAAAAAAAAAAAAAGAAAAAAAAAACTCTGATCGGGAAAAATGTCGCACCGGGTCCTCACTGCCTTCGGCAGTGTAGACCCGTGCACGATGCACACGCGCGAATGCATATATATGAGCGCCCTAATAATTTTACAAATTCGAATATATCCGCAATCGATTTGTAAGTATCAAAAACCTCTACATACCAGTTTTGAACGATCTATCTCTATTTTTATTTTTTTACCCTTCCGCTCCCTCCCCCCCTTCCCGCCCCTCCCAATAATTTTAAAAATTCAAAAATATCCGCAATCGATTTGTAGGTATCGAAAACCTCGATGTACCAATTTTGAATGATCTAACTCTATTTTTTTTTACCCTCTGTCCCCCCCTCCCCGGCCCTTCTAATAACTTTACACTTCCAAAAATATCCCCATTCGATTTGCAGGCCTCTAAAACCTATCTGTACCAATTTCGAACGGCCTAACTGTATTTCTATTTGTTTTTGCCCCATAGCCCCCCTTACCGCCCCACCCCCCCTACCCGCCCCTCCTAATAATTTTACAAATTCAAAATCATCTGCAATCGATTTGTAAGTATCGAAAACCTCTATGTACCAATTTTGAACGATCTGACACTATTTATATTTTTTTGCCCCCCCCCCCTCCCCCTTCTCGCCCCTCCTAATAACTTTACGCAATCGAAAATATCCCCATTCGACTTGCAGGCCTCTTAAACCTATCTGTACCAATTTTGAACGGCCTAACTGTATTTCCATTTGTTTTTGCCCCATAGCCCCCCCTTACTGCCCCACCCCCCTACCCGCCCCTCCTAATAATTTTACAAATTCAAAAAAAACCGCAATAGATTCGTAAGTATCGAAAACCTCTATGTACCAATTTTGAACGATCTGACACTATTTTTATTTTTTTGCCCCCCCCCTACTTGCCCCTCCTAATAACTTTACACAATCAAAAATATCCCCATTCGACTTGCAGGCCTTTTAAACCTATCTGTACCAATTTTGAACAGCCTAACTGTATTTCTATTTGTTTTTGCCCCATACCCCCCCTTACTGCCCCACCCCCTTACCCGCCCCTCTTAATAATTTTACAAATTCAAAAATATCCGCAATCGATTTGTAAGTATCGAAAACCTCTATGTACCAATTTTGAACGATCTGACACTATTTTTATTTTTTTGCCCCCCCCCCTCCCCTCCCCTCCTAATAACTTTACACAATCGAAAATATCCTCATTCGACTTGCAGGCCTCTTAAACCTATCTGTACCAATTTTGAACGGCCTAACTGTATTTCTATTTGTTTTTGCCCCATAGCCCCCCCCTTACTGCCCCACCCCCCCCTACCCGCCCCTCCTAATAATTTTACAAATTCAAAAATATCCGCAATCGAGTTGTAAGTATCGGAAACCTCTATGTACCAATTTTGAACGATCTGACACTATTTTTATTTTTTTGCCCCCCCCTCCCCCCCCCTTCTCGCCCCTCCTAATAAATTTACACAATCGAAAATATCCCCATTCGACTTACAGGCCTCTTAAACCTATCTGTACCAATTTTGAACGGCCTAACTGTATTTCTATTTGTTTTTGCCCCATAGCCCCCCCTTACGCATGTGAAATCACGTTTTGCCCCCCCCCGCCCCCCTTGGGGACCGAATTTCAAAAATTCCAGAAACCGATTTTTAGACATTTGTATTAGCTATATTTAAAAGCAAAAATTTTACGGATATCTGTTTTTTTGTTTGAGATATGAAGGATTTTGTGAAATTACGTTTTGCCCCCCCCTCCCCCCCTTGGGGGGCGAATTTTGTAAAATCGCTTGCGGCGTTGTCTTTCTCGGGTCGTAAACATTAACCGTGCCAAATTTGGTCCCGCTCAGTGAAACGGCCTAGGATTCTATAGCGGACACACACACAGCCACACACACACACAGACTCTGCTCTTTTATATATATAGATGGTACGCAATAGGGAGAAATGGGGGTAAGAGAACAATATTTTTCAAGTGTTGGAATTGTCTTCATTTAGCTCAAGTTCTTTTATACTTGCATTTCTGAAATTTGTTAGACATAAACTGCAATTGATTGGATTTTAAAAAGTAAAAGCTTTTTATATTTAACGATAAAAATAAATAATTAATTAAAAAAAAAAAAAAAGTTTTCCGTTGTTTAAATTGGTACATCATTTCTGAAAAGTATTACCTCGGTCTATTATACCCTTACACTGTAGACTGATAAACATATATCATTAAAAAAAGACAAAAGTTCTTAAAATAAATACTATTATGCACCTGTGCCTTTTTGAATTTTTAAAATATTTCAGCTCGTTACATCGTAGCGAAATTTTCTTTATGTCTCCAACTGGCAATTTACACCTTAATCTCTTTAACACTTCAAAAAAATTAAAAAAAAAAAAAAAGATCAGGATATTTGATTTATTTAAAATTGATAAACAAAACTGAAAACTCAAAGTAAAAACTAAATACACAGTCAGAAAAATTCAGCCTAAATTAAATGGCAACGCCCGGCAGCCGCAGTACCTTGCAAAGCCCGTAAAATAACATTTGGATAATAAATGACATATTCCTCCGTAATTTTACGTTGTGACAAACATGCAACTTTGAATTAAATTCATTGAATTAAATTAGGAAAACAGTACATATTTTATATCAATCGCTATTTGTATGAAAGTAAAAACAAATTATCTCAACCAATAAAACTACAATTATATTTAGTTCCAAATACCATATGATACTTATATCACATCACTGAAAAGCTAATACTTTGTATTTGATGGTATGTGACCGTAAAAATACAGTTTTGTGTCAGATTTGAGCAAATTACATAGATTAACGACTTTTGCCCTTAAACCAATGCAGAACTACAAAATCTTATTTTCATGACATTAACTTCTGAGTTTGGGCCTTTCTGCTAGCAAAACGCCCATTTTCCCTAAAATTATACTGTCAAATCCCGTGAGTTTACATTTTTTTGTTTGTTTTTGTTTTACACTGTATAAAAGGATGTTGTTGAAGAGTTTTGTACAAGTGTAACCACCCTAGCTACACTTGCCCGACATACAAAATTCCTGGGGATATACTTACTTTATGGTTACACTTACCCTACTTCACTCTACTTAAATTTTACGATAATGTTCAGAATGATCTGCAGTGTAGAGGTTTTCAATACTCCAAAATTAAAATTTTTTGGTTCGAAAGTGTTTTTTCAATAAATTATTTACGTCATTGTGTCATATTTATTGTACATTAAAAAATCATTTGTTACTAGTTTTTCTATTTAAAAAAAATGCTGAGATATTGTAAGTTTTTAAAAATATTTTTAAATTAACAATCCTCTTTAATTTTAATATTCAAAAATTTAATTTTTCAATATTTATATTATGTTTTGTTGGAATTCTTAAAATTGAAAGAATATTTTTCGACAATATTCTAAGACAATACACTTTGACATATTAGTTTTATATGATTTTTTACTCCCTTTATACACCCCACAATTTATTCTGAGAATCCTTTCAAAGTGGTATCCATAGAAAATCTACTTTCTGCTAGAGCTAAAACCTATTAAACAAATACAGATTCGTACAGATTCAGAAAAATGTTGTGAGTTGTCTAGCCCTAAGTGGTCGGAATAGTTAACGTCATGCAAGGCTTTTTAACATTTTGTACTCGGGAGAGACGCAATTAATTCTTAAAGAAGCTGTGAATACTCAAAAATATCGCATAGAAATTACTATAAATTCTAATGTTATGCACAAATAATCTCTGCATTCTGATTATATTACTGTTTGGGGCTGTTTTACTAGAAGTTTAATTTTTGTTTGCTTTTTCTTTCAGGAGAAACACTTCTCGGGGCCCTAAAAGATGATTCATTACGAGTGTCCGTAACTCCTAATTTCTACAGCAATAACTATTGTATTTAAGAACGAGAATGTTTAGGTACTATAGTATTCATGCATGATGGTGCACCACCTGAGGTTACCAGCCACGTAAAACGACTAGTTGGTACTCACTTTGGTAATGATGAGTTGATTAAAAAATGTTTTCTCATTTATTGGCTTCCAGGCTCTTGGAACTTGAAACATTGATAGTTCTGGTTGTCAGGATTTTCGAAGTTTCATATTTGTGAAGAAACCATATGAACTACGTCATAATATTAGGCAAACATAATATGCCATTTTGGTTCAATTAATTGCAAATATCTTTACTCTATAGTTTAGCACGATATCTAAACATCTGTTTGACGTAAATGGTATACACATTTCATAAATATTGTGATTCAGTGTTTTGTTTTTAATTTGTGCTTTTTGTTCATCATCTGCTGAATTTCCACTTGGTGATAAAATGTGAAATATTATTTTTTATTGTTGATTTCCTTTTCTCATGACCCCTATAAAGTGTAAACAATATTTTAAAGATATATGCTTACTAGAACGGGGTCTTCGTTGATCTAAACAGGACAACCTTAATTATAATCCCCTAATATATAGATTTGGATCTTTATAACGTAATTTTCACGTAATACTATATACTTAAAAATTGTAAAAGAAATCGTACTTTGTTTTAAACTCCTTGTAATTTGAGTTTATCTAAAAATCCGTTCTACTCCCATCATTAAATTATGTGAATCTCTAGGAATTTAAAAAAGAAGGAACTATGAGTTAAAATATAAAAATGTTTGTTTTAGGTGTTGGAATATGACTGTTTTCTATTCTAAATTCCCTTTTCTTATTTTTGCAAGTGCGATTTATTGTACGTAACATTATGTAATTTAGTAGTGTCTTTTTAGCTGTATATTTGGTATTTTAAGTCATTGAACACTAATGTGTTTAAATTTAGTGCGATTTACAAATATTCGATACTCAACGTTTTATTATCTCTGTAAATGACATTTCAGAAATCATCTTAATCTGGGAATAGTTGATGTGTATTTAAAATTTAATTGAATTTCAAGTGAAACTAATTTCTTTATGGACTATAATAGTTAAACTAAACATGATATCTTCAAGTTTTAGTTTATTATTTGTGTTCTGTCAATAATTACCCCCCAAAAAATAAGTATTAACACATTTAACTATCATTGTTACTAAAAATAATATTTATATTTTTGAAATACAATCGGCAGCAAAAGTACCCGAGCACTAGTCAATAATTCCAATATCAAAAATGTACACTTGATACTGTTTTCTTAAAGTAATCCTTGTCGAATCATGTACTTAGGCTGACTAAGAACATGACTTGACAAATATTTGTTTAACAAAGCAGTATTAAGTGTAATTTTTTTAAACAGGGATTATTGCTAGTGCTCGGATACTTCTGCTGCCGAATGTATATGGTCCATTACGAAACTCAATAAAATAAATAACAGCATTCTGGTTCAAGGGTGGTGGAAAATTTTATTTAAAAATTCAAATTAAACAATGTAATTTAAGTAAAAAGTGTGTAAATTAAAACACTGGTAATTCAAGATGATGAACTCCATTAAATGAAGCAAATTTTGATTTAATATCATGTGACTTAAAAATAAATTTGAACTAGATCTCGAAGAAATATAAATAAAAAAAAATTGGTGTGAACACCACATGACTTACTTATACAACGGTAGGAATATTTATATTTTTATGAAAACATTGACAGCTTTGTATGAGGTAACTGATTCGTAAATAACCAGTCAGGTTCCAGTCCACAAACATTCCTTAAAAAAACTGCTACTCGAACCGTTTTTTTCAGGAATAGCACTCCTTGGGAAATGTACAGCTTAGAGTACAATGAAAATCATTCGAGAATAGATGGCCCCGTTTTGTTCTCTTTGGCAAAAATTAGTGGCAGGAGACGATAAATTTTACCAAAATAATTAACTTAGTTAAAATTGAGAAAGGGTTTTTGGCTATCCTGAAACAACATTTGCTACAAAATTCCATCACTAATCTCGCCATACTGGAAATTAGTAGCCAGCGTTGATTTTTGGTCTTGACATCGAATTAGGCGAAAATTTGTAGTTTAGGATTGACAAAGTTTGGAAGCTCTAACTTCAATAATAACAGAGTTCTGGATTATTCTGGAAAAATTCATTGGTTTATTACGCAGAACTAAATTCTACGAAATTTCTATAAATGACTCACAAGACTATAAAAAAAAAGAAGAGTGATTGTTGATGATTGTAGACCAGAACTTGCCTATATCTTCACGTGTTACTTTTTACAGGGTATTACAGTAAAAGTGGAAACAGATGAACGTTTTTCATTTCCACGAAGGTGGGCTTTGACTGAACGTCAAATTAAGCATTCAGATGCGGCGAAAAATGGTAGTAAAGGATTTACAAAATTTGGAAAGTCAAAATAGGAGGCCAGTGTGGACATTTTGCAATGACGCATTGGTTTCTCGCGCAGAACTACCTTGAAAATTCAATAAACCACTCACAATACTTTCAATGAATTCAAATTCCATTCAGACTTCGAAATATTCGGTACGACACTATAAGGGACAACTAGAATGTTATAAGAAACCTATATACCAGTTTGCAACGGTCTACGTCCAACCGTTTTGAGTAATGGGAGATACGTTACGGGCTCTAGCTACGGGCTGAATACTCATTAAAATAAATGCATTCGTCGGCAAAAATCTGCTTTAGTCTTTTAGAATAACTTTCTACACGCCAAAATGTCTTCAACTTTTACAACAATATCATTACTGGATCTATCATTAGCTTTTTTTGAAATATCTATGATGGTAGGTCATATATTATGGCCAAAGCCTTTGTATTTGGTTTGTTTAGCGCAGCATGTCCTACTTTGGACCTTGCGCCAAAAAAGCCATTCAACCAACCAACCAACCTTTGTATTTGTGCTCATTATCAATATAATTTTCCTAAATATCTCCAAAACGAAAAATCACCGAAAGTCCAAAAAGGAGGTGCACAACTAGATGTTATGACAAACATCTATACCAATTTGCGCCGTTCTACGTGCAACTGTTTTTGCGTTATCCGAGATAAACACACACGCACATACTGTCGGTAACAAAAGTGTCCGAACACTAGCAAAAATTCCTGTGTAAAAAAAGTACACTTCATACGGTTTTGTTAAATAAATCGTTGTTGAATCCTGTTCTTAGTCAGTGTAAGAACATGATTCGATAAGGATTTATTTAACAAAACCGTATGAAGTGTATTTTTTTTATATAGGAATTTTTGCTAGTGTTCGGACACTTTTGTTACCGACTGTACACACACGTACGTACATACAGACGTCAAGAAAATTCGTGTAAAGTCGTTGATATCTCTTAAACGAGAACTCGTATTAAAACCAAATTTGCAGATGTACAACTAGACATCATAACAGTCGAACGTACAAATTTGCAACATTCTATGATTATTCATTTTTTAGCTATTCGAAATACAATATATATTTCGTAAATCGGGATTACTATACTTCCTTATACTTGGTATATGAAAGTACAAAAACAAAATAGCACTTAACTCAATTGCCTTTTTTTTTTTTTTCCAGACATTACATTAATTGTTATTTTTTTTAGCCAGTGCATCAATATTATTTTAATATGAAATTTTAAAAATATTCAGTAAATTAATAACTGGAAATTAATGGGAAATTAACTGGAAATTAATATCAGAAAAAATACTGATGATTTAAAGCGTACTTGAGACCTATTAGGTATAGAAAACTGCATTAAAAAGTGTTATTTTTGTTTTATTTTATTTATTTATTATTTTTTTTTTTAAGTAAATATGATAATGTTTTAATAAATTTTATATTAAAGAATTATTGGTGTGGAGGAAAATATTTTTATACGCATTTTTAACCTTCAGTCGATTTGTATAAAAAGAAAATTTTTGATCTTCATTTGAAACTGGAATGATTTGAGTAATTCATCATAGTAGACTAAATATTTTTTTCTGACAAAAAAAAAAAAAAAAAAACTAAAACATTTTTATTGATTTTTTTTTTTTTAAATCCTATTTAAACATATTATTTTTGTGTTTACTATTTATTATTTATTTATTTATAAATTATAGCTAATAAATTGCGTTGCTGTATAATAAATTTTTGGCTTTGTTATGAATAACATTTCTAAACAACAACAAAAAAAAAAAAAAAAAAAAAAAAAAAAACCTTACTATTTACAATAAATTATAAAATTACATCACAATAAACCGTTTTAAGACAGTATTTGTTCGATATTACAAAAAGAAAAAAAAAAAAAAAAACATGTATTCTTTATTTTACAAAACTATTATTTATAATTTTTATTGTTATTTTAGAGTAATAAAATGCAAAATATGTGTTTTAGAAAAGTATATTCTCTTATTGAAATTTTGTAATATCCATATATTTGTTGTTTTTATATAGTCTATAGAACAAAAAAAGATATCAAACTCAGCAAATATTTTTATATTTAAATGCCGACTTTTATGTAATGTATATATGATATGAATTTAAAAGTACATATACAAAATCAAATCTAATGTCGCTTACTATAAATGTAAAAGCCTATATTATATATTTGAGTTCGTTTTTGAATATCAGATTTCTTTCACATTTCATTCATGTCACATATCATTTATATTTATAGAATGAAAATGTTAAGGATCATAGAAAAATGTATTGAATTTTTCTGTCAATTCATATTACATGTAGAACGAAGTTTATTCAAAAGCAACAAATATGGTAAATTAAAAGGTAACCTTAGAAATTCTATGTATGTTTTTCATGTTTTCAAAATATTTTTATCCGCTGTTTTTAGATTTCTATTCTGTAAAAATGATTCATATGTAATTCTTTATTTCTTCAATCTCAGTACTTTAAATATGCATAATGTGGATTATTGAAATTGCATATGTGAAAAAATACGAAAGATAATAAAAATAATTTAAGAACACAGTTTGTTTAATATCATGTTTTAAATTATTAAAAACACAAGATCTATTTTGATATTATTATATAGAAAAACTCATGATTTTACTTTGATATTTTATATTTATAAAATAAACTGAACCTTTTTTTTTTTACTGCTATAATAGATTTTCTATTTATATCATCATTTCATTGAAAAAAGAGTACTATTTATTCATTTTTCAGGATTTTTTATTATCAACTGTTTAAAGTCTTTCATAAATAGTTAAACGTTACGCTTTTTATAACAAAAATGTTTAAATCTTTAATGTTTTAAAGATAATATATAAAAATATTTATTCCTTTTGTAAAAAGAAATATAAATATTTCACTGCCTACATTAAAATTAGATACATCGGTAAAAATAATTTGCGCAATATATAATGAGCCATTTTATTATATTTTTAATTTATTTATAGTTATTATCATCTCAAATGCAGTTTTTATTTTCTTCACGAAAATATCTATTCGCATTCCTTAATAATAATAAAAAAGAAATAAGTGATGTGACATAGTTTGTTTGAAATTTACAAGGAAAAAAAATTCAAATGTTATATATTAATTTATAATAAAATTTAGAAATTTCTGAAAGCAAAAAGCAATACTTGTCAACATATTTTTATTCTTCTGAAAATTTATATACGAATGCATTAATTTTAAGAACAGGTGTGATTAACTCAAATATGTTTATTTGTTGTTAACATTTTACTTGCACAAAAACAACCAAAACACTTCGGTAATTTGGAAATCTATGATAAAGGATGATTAAGAAAAGAGGTTGTCATTTAGAAGTTCAGAATTCTGTGCATTGAAACGGATGTAAATTTCACTTTAAAAACGTAACATGATAATATAACATCTTATTACATACATAGAAGTACATGATAACATAACATGTGTGCATTCAAATAAGAATTCAACATTCAACTAACTAGCATGATATTAAGTTTACATTCAACTAAAAATTTGGATGCGACATTAGTGGTAAAGGGTAAAATAAAAGCTATTCATATTACTTTAATTTTAAGAATGTACCGCAAATTATATAGTGCCGGAAAAAAAAAAAAAAAAAAAAAAAAAAAAAAAAAAAAAAAACACTTTATGTTTGAGCGAAAAAAAACCAAAAAACTTTACATTCCAATTGCTGTTCCCGTCATAAAAATGTGTCGAACCCCAGTGATGACACGTGGTATTAGTCGATCACAGACGGCCTTTTCCTATCCTATGAACATTCAATTCGCCTCGTGGACTTTAGATTAAGGCTGTGGACTTTTAGAGTAATGCATGGATCTCTGTCTACATCTAGCTATATCTAGAATGGTTTACCAGATCTCTAGCTACATCAATGACAGAGTTCTCTTTCTCTTGCCGAGTGAAGGCACGGATCGTCTCTTACATTTTAAATTTCTTCCATCCACTGTGTAGTGGAAATACCGATGTAGGTTGTTAAATGTTTTAGAAATAAACGAAATATTGGGCGGCGAGAGCAAAGAGCGTATAATCTTATTATAAAAGTCCATAAGACGAATTGAGTGTTGATAGATTAGGAAAGATCGTCTGTCACCGACTAACGCCACATGTCATCACTAGGGTTCGACACATTTTTATGGCGAAAACGGCAATTGACATGTAAAGTTTTTTTTTTTTTTTTTTTTTTTTTTTTGGACGCCAAGTGTAAAGTTTTTTTTTTACCGGCACTGAAAATAAAAAAAAAAATCATTGACTGTTTATTTAATCCATCTCAAATTTACGTACATTTTGTGATTTTGAAGGACTAACCCCCTCCTCCCCCCCCCCCCTCCCCACCACCACCATTCAAAATTATGTGCACTGTGAAAATGTGTGTAATTATATTTTATTTTTACCTGACATTTTCTTTTAAAGATTTTCTGATTATTTTATTTTTATTAATGATGAACTATTTTGATATATATACGTATATATATATATATTAATTATATACTTACAAAGAAAATTAATGACTAATTTTTAGTTATTTTTCTCAAATCTTATTTAATCCTACTTCTATAATTTACGAAATATGAAACTTCTACTTTCCTTATATTGAATTATATATTATTTTTACTTTGACTTAAAATATTTCAAGCATTTAAAAACTTATTCAACTGACAGCTATTTTTAAACTTTCTGCAAATTTCATTCGCATAAGGAAACTAAATGGCTAATTATTACTGAGAATTTCAGAAATTACCATAAGGCATTCTGATATTACACGCATTTACTTGTGTGTCATTCATAGTTTTCAGCTTAAATTTCCCTTTGTGTTAATGATTGCTAAATATAGTTTTGATAAAGCGGCTTTAGTTTTAAATACTGTTCATTGTTTAGCTGAACCCGCTATTTAATGAAACTTTTATTACAAATTTACCTCGTCATGCAGTAACATTTTAACGATTTTCATTATTTTGATAAAATAATATTAATTTGAATACAGTTAAATGGTATAAATAAATCAAAGTTAGTATTTATTTAGATTAATTTCGGTAATTTTTGTAGATTTTGAAAGAGAACCGGAAATATTCGTTTTAATATGGAAAATTATAGCTTAGAAATATCAGTGATATCTCAGAAAATTGTATTACCTAAAAACAATTACAGTTTAAAAAAAAAAAAAAAAGTATAAAATTTATCCTTTAAATATGCAAAGTAAATTTAAAGAAAAACTCGGTTTTCATTGGGATTAATAATTTTTTAAAATATGAAATCTGTAGTTTTAAGTTTGAAGAGCGCAAGATCACAAATTATAAAAAGTTAGTGCAGGGATGACCCTGCATTTAATTGTCCGTGCGAAGAATAATACACAAAGCTTTGGTCTCAGCTATAACTACGATGAATATTAAACTCTGCCGTTCAGAATAACTCAAAAAATACTTGTCGAATTCCGTTTAAACATTTACAGGTAGTGTGAATAGGTATCATGAAAAAAGTCTTCTACTTCTGAGGGAAAAAAAAAAATATTTCAAATTGTTACGAAAAAAAAATAATAATAATAATAAAATGTTTGAATTAGAAATTTATTTTATTTTTTCTTTTACACACTTAAATAAATATAGTTCTGATGTCATTTTCATTAGCTAAGTTACACAATCGAATACACAATCGTACACAATCGAATTTAAAAAAGAAAAAGAAAAAAATGTAAAATATTTTTTGCCCGTTCTTCGTCTTGCAGTTAAATGAATCTAACAATAAAACAAGATCGAAAAATCATGCGATTCGGATGGATTATTAACACTTTCTAACTAGGAATACGCGCTGCGTCGTTTAACTTCCACTGAGACATTACACGACAAACAGAATGGTCGAAATACAGACATATAGATTAATTGAATTCATAATCAATCTGAAACATCTTTGGAAAGTGTTTCAAAGTGCTTAACACAGATGGGTATGTAATTTTAGCAATTTCCAAGTGTATCCATTATTCTGTCTGAATATTTTAGTATATCCCTTAACTACTAACGCTAAACAAACCATAATTTATAGAAAACATAAATGCAAAAATGCCAAACAATAAACTCAAATTCATTATAATTTCTATAGAACAAAGTTACAAAAATATGATTTATAAAAATGCATCTCATAAAACGCAATACACTGACATTATTTTTGGTGTTCTTATACACATTTCTGCTGTTTATATATAATTTAAAGAGACGTGCAATGTGGACGATATATCGATAAAAGTTTATAAGTTCTACACTCACATAAATCAGTATAGATCTTGCAATGATAACATATATCATAACTACTAAGATACATTTTAATCGAATGTATAGTTTAGACGATAGCGCATGTCAAAGAATTTCCATCTACATTCTGCTATTATAAATAATTTCTTCTTTTTTTCTCTCCCTGTAAATGAGCTATAAGCCCTGCACTCATTAAAATCTGTAAAATTATGTAACGGTGACACATAAAATACTTACCATTTATTAGTTCAATCGCTAGAGATGTTTAGACACTATCATACTTCAAATAATTTGAGTCTATTGATTATAATGTTGAGAATTATTTTTTTGTGTCCCTACAAATGTACTATAGGTCTTGGATTAATTAAAATCTCTAAAAATTGTGCGACGGGAATCTCCTAACATACCTACCAATTCGCAGCTTAATTGGATAACGTATTTAGATGGTATAGCTCGTCGCACGATTGAGTTCATTGGCCATAATGTTGAAGAATCTTATTTTTCTCCACGTAAAAGAAAAGTACCACGCTCATCAAAATCTAAAAAAAAAAAAAAAAAAAAAAAAAAAAAAAAAAAAAGGCAATAATGATGTATAACTTTCTTACCAACTTTTGGCTTCATCGAATAAGTTATGCAAATGCTAATGCACTTTCAATAATGTGAGTCCATATAGATCATAATAAGAAAAAGAGAATTTTTTGCGTCCATCGTAAAAATATCGTATTCTCATCAAGTTAATACATGATGATGACTTATATACCTATATGAAAAAAGGCATTTAAACGTTACCACACATTAAATAATTTATGTTGATAGTACATAATTATACAGAGTTTTTATTCTTGTCTATCTTAAAGAACTATAATTCGTATAGTCCTCAAAATCTATTCAGTTCGTGCGACAACGATCTATAATATACCTAACAATATTCAGCTCATTCGAACAAAGCGTTTCGACGTTATCGTGTTCATACACATGCATACAACAATGTAAGAATTTCTAAAATGAACTCAATTATCGGAAAACCTATAAATACACCAAATCTTATGATGTATTCTTTTTTTTTCTGATTACAGTATTTTCTTTTTTCTCTGAAAATAAAATGTAGCAACAATTTAGGATTTAACCTTAATGCAAATTATAAAATTATTCCACACTCAATGGTTAGTGTTACATACGCTTTATGAAATGATTAATTTCGATCTGCTCAATGAAGTTTCTTATAGATATTTATCTGATTTTATTTGCCGTAAACTGTCATTAAGTAGTCGTATCTTTTTGTATACAGTCGGCTGCAAAATTATTCGAGCACTAGCCAATAATTCCTATGTTTAAAAAGTACACTTAAGACTGTTTTGCTAAGTAAATCCTTGTCGAATCATGTTCTTAGACTGATTAAGAACATGACTCAACAAGGATTTATTTAACAAAGCTGTATTAAGTGTACTTTTTTTTGGCAAGGATTATTGCTAGTGCTCGAATAATTTTGCAGCCGACTGTAATTCCCATATGATATACATACTTTCTCAATAACATTTTCAATATTTGTCAAAGTTTCTAATTTGTTGACATTGTTTATATAAGATACAGTATCACTGATACAATTACATGATAATAGCGGTTTGTATATTTCAATAAATGTAAATATATATAATTTGATATAATAAACTGGGGGCTCTGCCCCCTACTCGCACCGCTCGCCAACCCCCGACTCACTTTACTTATTAACATAGGCAGAGCTCTTCCCGCCTACTCCCTGTTTTCTTTCCCTGAAAAGGAATATTAATAGTGCATATTAGAAATTATGGCAATTCTGATATTCAATCTCAAATTAAAATATAGAATATTTAAACATTTTTTAATAGAAAGAAATTCATAATAAAAGAAAGAAATTCATACAGCCTTAGTATATGACCCTTTTTATTTCTTTTTTACAACATTAGATCCGGACAGCGGTACTCCATTCGGTAGAGCGCCGAGTTCGTAATCGGAAGATTGCAGGTTCGGTTCTCGAGACGGCCAAAGACTGTACAATAATGGTGGCTGGTGCAAGTAAAATATGTCGTGGCCGCAATATCCTCCATGTTCTTATTAAAATTATACCTCTGGGGGTCACCGAAGCGGGGGAGCCACCCCCTTCGTGTAGGACCAAAACTGTGGTGGCATGTCTCCGGAACATCCTTAGGGGTGCGTCCCAGACCGTCACCAATTATCCATAGCGCAGTAATGGTGCGACGTCAAACACATCCAGCCTAATTATCTACCTACCTACAACCATGGATCATATTTTAATTTTCCCTTGTAAGAAAATTAATTTTCTAAAAGTAGAGAAAAAATATATATTTTCTTTCTTTTTTTACATCCATGGTTTCGGGCAGCGGTACCCTAGTCCGTAAAGCGCTGAGCGCGTACTGTACGTAATCCCTATACACGTACGTAATTCCTATGCATAAAAAGTACACTTAATACAGTTTTTTTTAATAAATCCTTGTCGAATCATGTTCTTACACTGATTAAGAACAGGACTCGACAAGGATTTATTTAACAAAACTGTATTAAGTGTACTTTTTTAATATAGGAATTTTTGCTAGTGATCGGAGACTTTTGTTACCGACTGTAATTGGAAGATTACTGATTCGATACTTGAGCCGGCCAAAGACCGTCGTGTACGAATGGTGGCTGGTACACATAAAATCTGTCGTGGCCGCAAAGTCCTCCATTTTCCCATCCAGACTATACCCCTGGGGATCCCCAAAGCGGAAGGGGGAGCATCTCCTCCGTGAAGGATCAAAATTGTGATGGCATGTCTCCGGAACATCTCTAGGGGTGCGTCCCAGACCGTCGCCAGTTACCTATAGCGCAGTACTGGTACGACGTTAAATCCAACCTACCTACCTACCTACGTACAACCATGGATCATATTTTAATATTCCAGTGTAAAATGACTTCATGACAGAAGAACAACGTCACTGGGAGAAACTTTTTTATAAATGGCAAATAGAGTACCTTCATAAACTTGTCGTTTTTAGCTAATAACTTCTTTAATTAAAATGATAGAAATTTCTAAGCAGCTGAAATGTCTTCCTTGGAGTATATGGAACACCTTGATACCTCTCATGACGCGAAGGACCCTGCCCTTCGCTAGAAGACTGTCGCAGACAAAAAAATTTGACGCCAGTGACAGTAATTTTTTTTAATATATAGAGATACTATATGTAATTTTTTCAATTCAATGTTTACCTCAACAATTAGTTAGAAATATTATTCAAATTTTTTTATACGATTGTGGTCATTAAAGGGCTTGTTGGATTTAGATAAAATACGAACATAAACTATACATTTATATAAATAAAAAATTGTTTACCGAAACTTTTTAGAAAAAAAAAAAATAGAAAAAAAAATTAAACATTAACATTAAAAAATAAGTATAAAATAAATATAAATCACTAAATAAGGTATATATGCATGTATAATTATTTTCCTTTCTTCTGTTCTCTTTCTTTTCTTCATAGAAGAATAAATTACAATTTATAATTAGAAAGGGAAAGTAACTCTTAAAATTAATTTCTTTATCTTACTAAAATAATACTTATTCTATGATACCATCTAATAAATCTAAGGGCATTAACGTATATATCACAAATATACGTTAAGTTTAGAATATTTTTGTACAACAAATTAATGACTCTTAAAATCTAAGTAGGTTATCAAAATTAATGAATGACATAGATAACTTTTTAGATTTATTACAGCGCCAAATATCCTCCACCCAAACTAAATTTGGGAAGAAAAATCAATTGAAACTTTTCTATGCCACTTTTTATTGATTATTTCATAAGTAATATATGCTGAGAAAAATTCTGATTATTTATTTGGTTGGTAAGATTAAAAAGGACTTTCATTTATAAATTGTAAATAAATTTAATTTCACAGAATACATTATATTTAGCAATCATTTTTAAATATTAATATATTTGTCAATATATTGTATAACGAATACATTCATCAAACGGACATGCATCACTTTCTAAAAATTAGTTTATTAAAATTATTACTGGTTTGTCTATCCACTTAAGAACGCTATTTTCTCTTCCTCTCTCTATATATATATACTTTCCGAATTAACTTTTTTTTTTTTTTATAACTTGGTCAAATACAAACCTGGACAAAAATATACGGTCCTTTGAAATGATGTAAAAAAAAAGATATGTTAAGAACGTTGCTTAATGTTTTTATTATTTGTATTAGAAAGAAATCTCAAGATAAAAAGAATCGGCTTGTACCCCTCACTCACCACTGGCATAAGAGCAGTATATAATAAAGGTAGACCCGGCTTACTAGAACGCTAAGGATAAAGTATAAAGGCTTTATCCTTTCCATGTGAAAGGAAATCTTAACGTTTAGCAAGATTTGTAAAAGATCAGTTTTTTTTTTAATCAATTTAAAAACTTATCTCTCGATGAAATGTTTTCAAACAATCGGTATTTAAAGAACTAGGTCTTCCTCACTTTTTTCAGTAAAGATTGGTTTACGGTAACATTTAGGGGGGCAATTTGTTCACTTAACGATCACAAACATTATTGATTTTGTTCAATTTGTTATCATCCCCTAATTGTTGTCTTAAACCGATCTTTACTGAAAAACATGAGAAATACCCTGTTTTTTAAATACCCAATGTTTGAAAACATTTCATTGAGACATACGTTTTTAAATTGAAAAAAAAAAAATTATTGTTTACAAATCTTGCTAAACTTTTCAGCAGGAGTGTACCAGCGTCTAGAGCCTTGCCAGCGGCCGAGTAAAATGCCTATCTTTTTCAAAGGGTAAAAAAAAAAAAAAAACCTACCCTCTTTGCACAGAATGTCACCAAAGCCAGGCTTATGCGGATCACATCTTGAACTGTTTGTGTCTTCTTTGGAAGGAAATTTATTATTCTCCCCTTCTTGTCATTGATTTTCTGAGTGTCGATGGTTTGTTGGATCTGGCCTGACTATTTAAAACTAGGTTGGTGATTAGAAACAGCAACAAATGTTTATACTAGTGGATCTGCAGATCAGGAGCCTCAACGTCCTATTTGCATCAGACATTATTTAATAGGTCATTTTTATTTATTCCTTATTATATAATAGTATATATTGATTCGATCGACTTATTACCATAATCAGATACATTCCTGAGGGGGGCTACCCTCCCCCTCAACCCCCTGCTGTATCTTCCTTTCTATACCTATTTGTATATGATATAAAGTGTTACGGAATTGAAAATAATTGCATTTATTTTTGTATAAATTCTTTCAAAGAAACTGAGAAAGTCGATAAAATGCTAATTTTGGGAATTTCTAGTCGTTTTAGCGTAAAATAGACTAATTTTCCTTTAAAAACACATTAAAGAGCTCCAATAAGGGAAGAAATGGATTTGGCTCCAAATTTGGCGACTGTTTCCCTCCTTGGCGAATTTTTTTGGCGACCTCGGCGAGAAAATCCTTACTAGGGATATACCAAATATGGAAGCTCTAATCTCATTGGCTGATGAGATACGAGAATTTTCTTCCGAACCCCCATGTACGAAACAATATGTATTCTTAATAAACAACAGTATTGTATTATTTCCCTGAAATTCATAAATACGAAATTTCATAACTATCAAATTTCACACAAAAAAAAAAAAAAAAATTACATAGCATATCGGAAATATTTTGTATAACCTTTAAACTAATTATCAATTCTATGCACACAATTTTCAACAGAAAAACATGCTTTTAAAATTCTAATAAAATTTCATTATATTTGATGGGGATATAACCATGTTAAAATACACTTTTAAGAAATACCGACTATAGACCGTAATAGTACGAAATTCCTTTATGTATCCCGTAAAAGTAGCCACAGTCACTATAAACGACAATAATAAGAATAAACCTAATTAATTATAACTCATAAATTTTTCAAACTAATTTGACATCATTTGGATGATTACAGAACATACTCGGAATTATTTTGTGTGGTCCCATAAATTATTTACTCTATACATTAACCTTTTTTAAGAGTAAACATGATTTTAAGCATCTTTATAATGTACTAGCAGGCTACGCCCGCTTCGCTGGTCACCACTTTTAAATGAATCATTATAATTAATGAATTCTCAAAATTGCGTTAATTTTTATCATGTAAAAAAAAAAAAAAAAAAACTCTGATCGGGAAAAATGTCGCACCGGGTCCCCACTGCCTTCGGCAGTGTAGACCCGTGCGCGATGCACACGCGCGAATGCATATATATGAGCGCCCTAATAATTTTACAAATTCGAATATATCCGCAATCGATTTGTAAGTATCAAAAACCTCTACATACCAGTTTTGAACGATCTATCTCTATTTTTATTTTTTTACCCTTCCGCTCCCTCCCACCCTTCCCGCCCCTCCCAATAATTTTAAAAATTCAAAAATATCCGCAATCGATTTGTAGGTATCGAAAACCTCGATGTACCAATTTTGAATGATCTAACTCTATTTTTTTTTACCCTCTGTCCCCCCCTCCCCGGCCCTTCTAATAACTTTACACTTTCAAAAATATCCCCATTCGATTTGCAGGCATCTAAAACCAATCTGTACCAATTTTGAATGGCCTAACTGTATTTCTATTTGTTTTTGCCCATAGCTCCGCCCCCTCTTACCGCCCCTCCTAATAATTTTACAAATTCGAAAATATCCGCAATCAATTTGTAAGTATCGAAACCCTCTATATACCAATTTTGAACAATCTAACTGTATTTTTATTTTTTTGCCTCCCCCCCTCTCCCCTCCCCCCTTCTCGCCCCTCCTAATAACTTCACACTTTCGAAAATATCCCCATTCGACATGCAGGCCTCTTCAACCTATCTGTACCAATTTTGAACGGCCTAACTGTATTTCTATTTGTTTTTGCCCCATAGCCCCCCCTTACCGCCCCACCCCTACCCGCCCCTCTTAATAATTTTTCAAATTCAAAATCATCCGCAATCGATTTGTAAGTATCGAAAACCTCTATGTACCAATTTTGAACGATCTGACACTATTTTTATTTTTTTGCCCCCCCTCCCCTACCCCCTTCTCGCCCCTCCTAATAACTTTACACAATCGAAAATATCCCCATTCGACTTGCAGGCCTCTTAAACATATCTGTACCAATTTCGAACGGCCTAACTGTATTTCTATTTGTTTTTGCCCCATAGCCCCCCCTTACTGCCCCACCCCCCTACCCGCCCCTCCTAATAATTTTACAAATTCAAAAATATCCGCAATAGATTTGTAAGTATCGAAAACCTCTATGTACCAATTTTGAACGATCTGACACTATTTTTATTTTTTTGCCCCTCCCCTCCCCTCCCCCCTTCTCGCCCCTCCTAATAACTTTACACAATCGAAAATATCCCCATTCGACTTGCAGGCCTCTTAAACCTATCTGTACCAATTTTGAACGGCCTAACTGTATTTCTATTTGTTTTTGCCCCATAGCTCCCCCTTACGCATGTGAAATCACGTTTTGCCCCCCCCGCCCGCCCCCCTTGGGGACCGAATTTCAAAAATTCTAGAAACCGATTTTTAGACATTTGTATTAGCTATATTTAAAAGCAAAAATTTTACGGATATCTGTTTTTTTGTTTGAGATATGAAGGATTTTGTGAAATTACGTTTTGCCCCCCCTCCCCCCCTTGGGGGTCGAATTTTGTAAAATCGCTTGCGGCGTTGTCTTTCTCGGGTCGTAAACATTAACCGTGCCAAATTTGGTCCCGCTCGGTGAAACGGCCTAGGATTCTATAGCGGACACACACGCAGACACACACACACACAGACTCTGCTCTTTTATATATATAGATGTTAACTTTATTAAGTTCAATTGAGCATAAACGCATTAAAGTGCGCACGTAAGTTAAAAATTTGTCCATAGGCTCTAATGTTACGAAATTCTTTCGTGTGTCTTTGTAAACGAACCATAAACATTGTATACACCAGTAAAAACTATTCACATTATTTTGCGTTTAAAATTAATAATTGTTTCAAATGTAACATCGTTTGGATGACTACGTGATATTGTCAGAACACTTTTCTAAAATCCTGTACATTAATTAGAAAGCTTAAGAGCACATATTTTCTTCAAACAACATAAGTTTAAGCATATTACTCACGTACGCTAGTTTCATTTTCTTCATTCCAAAGTAATGGTATTAAAATGCGTTTAAACGAAATTCATCCCATACGCTGTAATGTTAAAAATTTTGGCGTGTCCCTGTACACAGTTTATAAAAAATATAGCAATAAAAATTAAACGCTGCTAATATGCAAAACTGGAACGTGTGCGCCAATTTACAAGTCAATCGAAGAATTTTTGCGGCCGCTATTGCGGTACGTACAAATTCTTCCCATAGGCCGTAAACATAAGAAAAACTTTGGCAAGTCCGTGTACACGAACAACACACCTAACACTATACAGCTAATTCCGTTGGGCTCATGAATATGTGTACCAAATTGCAAGTCAATAGAGTTATTTTGAGGGCCGCTGTCGCGGTACATACAAATTCTTCCCATAGGCAGTAATGATAAAAAAAACTTTGGCGTGTCCCTGAACACGAACTACAAATGGAATGCACACCCAAAACTATACAGCTAATTTCATGGGGATCGTGGACATGTGTAAAAAATTTAAAGTCAATAGCGTGATTTTTCGGCCTCTATCACACGACAGACAGACGGACGGAGAGACGGAACCAAAAATTCTTTTGAGTCTCAACAGAGGGCCTCCATTCACGTTTCGGCAAAAATTGGAAGTCAAAAGCTTGATTTTTGCGGTGGCTATCGCGGTACACACAGATTCTTCCCATAGGCCGTAATGATAGAAAATCTTTGGTGTGTCCCTGTACACGAACTGCAAATAGAATACACACCTAAAACTATACAGCTGATTCCGTTAGGCTCATGAACATGTGTACCGAACTGCAAGTCAATAGAGTGATTTTTGTGGCCGCTATCACGGTACATACAAATTCCTCCCATAGGCCGCAATGATAAGAAAAAATTTGGCGTGTCCCTGTACACGAATTACAAAATGGAATGCACACCCAAAACTATACAGCTGATTTCGTGGGCACATGAACACGTGTACCAAATTTCCTGTCAATAGCGTGATTTTTGTGGCCGCTATCGCGGTACATGCAAATTCCTCCCATAGGCCATAATGCTAAAAAAAACTTTGGCGTGTCCCTGTACACGAACTACAAAAGGAATACACTCCTAAAACTATACAGCTGATTCCGTTGGGCTCATGAACATGTGTTCCAAATTGCAAGTCAATAGCATGATTTTTGTGGCCGCTATCGCGGTACATGCAAATTCCTCCCATAGGCCGTAATGCTAAAAAAACTTTGGCGTGTCCCTGAACACGAACTACAAATGGAATGCACACCCAAAGCTATACAGCTAATTTCGTGGGGATCATGAACATGTGTACAAAATTTCAAGTCAATAGCGTGATTTTTGCGGCCACTATCGCACGACAGGCAGATGGACGGACAGACGGAACCAAAAATTCTTTTGAGTCTCAACAGAGGGCCTCCATTCACGTTTCGGCAAAAATTGAAAGTCAATAGCTTGATTTTTGCGGTGGCTATCGCGGTACATACAGATTCTTCCCATAGGCCGTAATGATAGAAAATCTTTGGCGTGCCCCTGTACACGAACTACAAATGGAATACACACCTAAAAATATACAGCTGATTCCGTTGGGCTCATGAACATGTGTTCCAAATTGCAAGTCAATAGCATGATTTTTGTGGCCGCTATCGCGGTACATACAAATTCCTCCCAAGGCCGCAATGATAAAAAAAACTTTGGTGTGTCCCTGAACACGAACTACAAATGGAATGCACACCCAAAGCTATACAGCTAATTTCGTGGGGATCATGAACATGTGTACAAAATTTCAAGTCAATAGCGTGATTTTTGCGGCCACTATCGCACGACAGGCAGATGGACGGACAGACGGAACCAAAAATTCTTTTGAGTCTCAACAGAGGGCCTCCATTCACGTTTCGGCAAAAATTGAAAGTCAATAGCTTGATTTTTGCGGTGGCTATCGCGGTACATACAGATTCTTCCCATAGGCCGTAATGATAGAAAATCTTTGGCGTGCCCCTGTACACGAACTACAAATGGATTACACACCTAAAAATATACAGCTGATTCCGTTGGGCTCATGAACATGTGTTCCAAATTGCAAGTCAATAGCATGATTTTTGTCGCCGCTATCGCGGTACATACAAATTCATCCCATAGGCCGCAATGATAAAAAAAACTTTGGTGTGTCCCTGAACACGAACTACAAATGGAATGCACACCCAAAGCTATACAGCTAATTTCGTGGGGACCATGAACATGTGTACAAAATTTCAAGTCAATAGCGTGATGTTTGCGGCCACTATCGCACGACAGACAGACGGACGGACAGACGGAACCAAAAATTCTTTTGAGTCTCAACAGAGGGCCGCCATTCACGTTTCGGCAAAAATTGGAAGTCAATAGCTTGATTTTTGCGGTGGCTATCGCGGTACATACAGATTCTTCCCATAGGCCGTAATGATAGAAAGTCTTTGGCGTGCCCCTGTACACGAACTACAAATGGAATACACACCTAAAACTATACAGCTGATTCCGTTGGGCTCATGAACATGTGTTCCAAATTGCAAGTCAATAGCATGATTTTTGTGGCCGCTATCGCGGTACATACAAATTCCTCCCATACGCCGTAATGATAAAAAAAAACTTTGGCGTGTCCCTGAACACGAACTACAAATGGAATGCACACCTAAAACTATACAACTAATTTTGTGGGGATCATGAACATGTGTGCAAAATTTAAAGTCAATAGCGTGATTTTTGCGGCCACTATCGCACGACAGACAGACGGACGGACAGACGGAACCAAAAATTCTTTTGTGTCTCAACAGAGGGCCTCCATTCACGTTTCGGCAAAAATTGGAAGTCAATAGCTTGATTTTTGCGGTGGCTATCGCGGTACATACAAGTTTCTCCCATAGGCCGTAATGATAAGAAAAACTTTGGCGTGTGCCTGTACACGAATCACAAATGGAATACACACCCAAAACTATACAGCTGATTTCGTGGGGCGCATGAACACGTGTACCCAATTGCAAGTCAATAGCGTGATTTTTGCGGCCACTATCGCGATACATACAAATTTCTCCCATAGGCCATAATGATAAAAATAAACTTTGGCGTGTCCCTGTATACGAACTACAAATGGAATACATACCAAAAACTATACAGCTCATTTCGTGGGGCTCATGAATATGTGTACCAAATTTCAATCAATAGCGCTATTTTTGCGGCCGCTATCGCGCGACAGACAGACAGAATGACACACAGACACAGCCAAAAACCGTTTTGAGTCTCAACAGAGGGCCTCCATTGACGTTTCGGCAGTTATTGCAGCAAAAATTGCCAGTAACCAAATCAATATCATAAAAACAGCTTTAACGATTTTTTCGAAAATTACTATACAAACTTTTTTCGAATGTCCTTTTGCATTTATTTCTTTGTTACTTCAAGAAAAATTAATAAGTTTTCTGCATAAGTAATTCAATTATAGTTCTCTCAAATGTGTTTCTTATAAGAAAGATCAATGAAATTTCTTCAAAATTGTCATATTAACTCCCCTGTTAAGGGACTTTTATATGTAATAGTTGTTTTGCAAAGAGATGAGCTTGCGCCAAGCTTAAGTGGATTCGGAATTCGAACAAAAAAAATCTGTTTTTAAAAACGTCTTTAACATTGGTTTAAAATTTGCTTTATGAATTTTTTTTAATGTACTTTTGCATGTATTACTTGGCTGCAACAGGAAAATTGATTGAATTCCAGATTAGATATGCAAGGTTTAAATCGCGAATACTGATGTTTCTCAAAACGGCTGTACTGATTTTTTTTTTTTTTTTACTCGCTATGTATACTTGCTTTTTTATATCTTCAATACATATGTATTAGTTAACACGGGCAGGAAAACTGTTTGGTGAGCAATTTCTAATTGTGCTAAGGAGACGTAAAATTGACTTGTCACCAAAAAGGTTTTGTAATATACGTATTAGTGGAAAAGGAAGTCGTGTAATAGTTGAACAACAGATTTTTTGCATGTAAGTTTACCATAATCATGTTCAACACAATTTAAGTCTAATTAAAGTTCTGCATCCTATGTGAAAAATTTCGTAAAACTGAATATATAAATTTTGCGATTCAGCCGTTTAAAGCTTTTTTTTTTATTCTTTATTTTATCCGTAGACATTTATAGTTGTAGATTAAATTTTAGTTTCAACAATAGTACCAGATTTATGCATCATTTAGCACTAAAACTAATGATTGTACACAATTCAATTTTAATCGCAAGGAAGATAGGTTTGCACATTATACTTATTTAAAGGGATTATATTATAGATATATATTAATTTTAATAATATGTATTGCATATAGATATAAAATAAATTGATGCTTATGAAATAATAAATAATTTTCCCCTTTAAAAATTTTATTAAAGAAATAAAGCCTCATTCTATCATTTATCTGAAATAAAATATTCCTTTGATACATTTCGCAGCGCGCTTTCCTCAAAAAAGTTAATTGATTAATTAATTAATTTTCTAAAAATTAAAAAATTAAATAAAAAAAATGATAAACTGTAAAATGTTGATTATGTTCAATACAGCACATTTTCTCATGATGACATTTTGAATATTCCCTGTGGTGTACAGAATATTCAACGAAAATCTGTGCTATTAGGGGCGTTTAATTCCTGGTCAGTGCAGAAATATTGCAGCAATATACTGAAGTTATTATATCTAGGTATATTTTGGGTAAAAAATCACTCCTATATCAAATCGTCTGGCAAAAATATATTTATTTTATTGTACCAAAATACACAGTGTTAAACAAAATGAGAAAAAAAAAGAAAAGAAAAAAAAAGTTTGATTTTTTTTTTTTTTTTATAAAACTTTATGTAAATTCAAACAACATTAAAATAATTATAAAAATATAAATGATTAGAAATATTTAGAAGAAGTATCAAAATAACTTTTAATAATATCAAAATTAATTTACTATAACAAGCGAGCAAATATAAGCAAATAAAATATTATTACTTTTAATAGCTTTAAAAAATCTCAGCATTAGAATCATGCTAACTATAAGATAATCGTAATATATGAAATAATCTAATTGAAAATAATCCAACGCTAAACTAAAAAATAATTTAACGAAATTTGTAAATCCAAATGATATAATTCTTTATTTTCTTATTAAATGCTATATACTTCAAATGGTTCTCCCTAAGGAATAATATAAAAGTGGTTTATATCAACACATTTTTTTTTTATCATAAAATATACAAAAGAACTAGTAAATAAAATTTTATTCATTCCAACTAATTGTTTAATAATATATTTATTTAATAATATATATTTTTCAATGATATATTTACTGCATATATACTTAAAAATACTCACTATTAAATATAATAAGATATACAAAATATATAAAATATATAAATATTGAATATATATATCACTCCATATATAGTATAATTGTAATGACTTTCTTGGAAAAAAGTATCATTAGCATCTGAGCAATTCCCTTAACAACAACGTATGCATTTCTGTGCCAACAGATAATCCAAAAGTATATTTTCCTGTTTTATTCTATCGGACAAAACTTCATCCCTGTACATTTGGGAATACAACAAGAATATAACAATAACAAAAGGTGGAGGAAAACTCGGTTTAAATAAGGAAGGGAAATAATAATGGTGAAACAAGTTTTAGGCAGAATTATAAATAATAACTAGAGAGTTTGTTATCTCCTTCCTTAATGAGCAAGATTCTGTACATCAGATTAAACTACTTTATCAAAATAGCACTGAATTAAGCTAAATTGCATTTGTTCATATTTCTCTTATCAGTTATGTGCTATTTTTGAACAGAAACACTGAAAATAATCTAGATTACCAGCAGACAAGTGTTATATATTTCAATAATCATCCAAATTGCACCCTGATGACCACGTATATAGTTCAGTTAAAAAGCATATCATATATTACAATATTAGAAAAAATGAATTGCTTTGTAAAGATAAATTAATTAATATCATAGAATTATTTTAAGGAAGTACCATCAATTTAAAATTATTTTTATTATTATTATTATTACTTACTAATTCTGAATTTTAACCTTGAGAATGGAATGAAATGAAATAGATTCTAGATTGTAGTCATGCGTAGTTATTTAGAAAGTTTAATAATGATAAAAATGTTTCTTTCTAGTTTACACGCACCTCCACTGTTTAAAAGGAATAAGAAATGCTAAATTGAGTATAAAAAGTTCCAGGAAATTTTTCAAAAAAACGGCTTTTAAATTTTCTACAATTTTTTTTTAATATTTTTATCTTTAGCTGGAATTTTTTTAGTACTTAAAACAAACGTTTTTATGTTTCCAAAATTTACAGAAAAAAAAAAAATTAAAATGAAAAAAATATTTTAAATCTAAATACAATGTTACATATATATTTTTTATATACATGTGTCTATAACGCAATATATAAACGCATTCTTTTATATTCAATAAACAACACAACCTTATAAAAAAAAAAAAAAAAAAAAAATACATGGAAAGAACTCAGATAAACGAGTACCGCTTCATAAACCTATAAATTCACTTGGTATGACATATCAGGTATTTCTTAAAATTGTGAAATTAAAAATTAACATATTTAACTATTTAAGGAGATTTGTCAAAATATAAAAATTAATTTGAACACAAGATGGTTAAACGGCATCATTCAATTAACAATCAGATTATTTTCTTATATATATAACTTTGTATCATTTCTTGCATCTAAACTTACTGAATTCATAAATTCATAATCTTGCAAAAAATGTATATTTCTATATATGCACTTAAGAGCGAATTAAACAAGAAAGGAAAAAAAAAAAAAAAAAAAAAAAAACTGCATCAATCATCATTTATAAAGGTTTTTTTTTATATACATAAAGCGAATAATAAATAATAATAATATATTATAATAATAATATATTGCGAATAATAATATATTACGAATAAAACAGTTATAAAAAGTGAATATGCACGAGTATTTACTGAACACTTTATGTGGTTAACATAAACTCCAGAAAAAAAAAAAAGACGCACCAAGAATTTCAATTTTGATGACAACATTTTTTGTGTAAATCTTTACCGTTTCACTTAATAATCTAAGAAATTTATTTAAAAAAAAAAAAAAAAAAAAAAAAACTTGTATTCTTAGTTTTCTCGGTGTGTAAAATGGGTATGATTAAAATTGCTTTTACGTATCTTATTATTCCCTAGGCCTTGAAAGCTCCTTTATTCAAGAACCTTAACCCCTACACTATACCATCATGTCTTGCGTACTTTTATGTGCGTATAAATTTTCTACATCAAACTCTACACTGGTTCAAATTCTAGAGTGCTCTTTATTCGTACTCGTTGATACTCGTTGATTCGTACTCATTTCTATGAAGAAACTATAAGATTATTCGATCGTTGTTCTTATTTCAGTTTATGAGCCTTAATAATTATTTTCCATGGTCGAATTTTCATCTTTGAGCACTGCTTCTAATGTATAATTCTTATTGTTACTCGGTACAATGACACAAGTTCGAATTCTGGACTAGTCACAATTCCCTTCTATGGAAAATGATTCGCCTTTCTCACTAGAAACTTTGTTTGCAGCACTCGTGCGTAATTTATCCGCCTGACGAATGGTCGTGTCTTCTTTTGATTTTTAGATTCAAAATACACTACTTTTCCATAAATGACCGGACACTTCAGACGTTTTTTTAAAAATATCTCAAAAAGTACCAAACAAATCATATTGAAACTTCAGGAGTGTCAAGAACATGTTTTCCATTTATTTCAGTTAAAATTTTGCTCCAATTGTAAAAGAAGGACCAGTAAAAAATTGAGAAAAAGAAAGTGTTTGGCCTCAATCTGTAAAAAGTAATTCTTGAAATGCGATCTAGCTTTAGCATGCGATTATAGGGCTCTTTCTTATTATCTGTATAAATTCGTATGTCTGTACCGCATATAATCAGAGAGATATAATGGTTTCTTTAAAAAATTGCAAATGAAAATTTCACTTTTTTACCTATAATACACATAGTAGTATATTCAGTGCAAATTTATTTTCAGGAATTTGACGTACAATATTAGACACAGCACACTGCAATCATGATGAAAAAAATATTAACTGTCTAATGAATTTGAGCATTTTTACAAAATAATTTTTAACTGCGCATGTGTAAGATTTATCGAAATTACCTTTGCATAATTTAATAGCCAAACGTATTGAGCTACTCATATAAAAATCCCAAACAGGTATCGTGTAAATTCAAAAAGTTGCACGCTTTAGAACGAAATGCTATTCAGTTTCTTAAGATAAAAAGCTATACTATAAGGGGGTTTACTCACATTTTTATTTTGATTCAATCAGTGATAATACAGTTTTCAATGATCGTAAATAAATATTGAAAAACACATCATTTTCTTATTTTGGGGAACAGCTGAAAGTCAGTACATTTTATTGCGTACAACGTTTTGAGTTTACACGATACTTGTTTGGGGTTTTTGTATAAGTATATCAATACATTTGGCTATCTAATTACGGAAGTGAAATTTCGCTAAATCTTGCGCATGAGCAATTACGTCAAATTTTCTGAAAACAGCTTTGAACTGGGTTTAATACCTTGCATGTTATAGCTAAAAAAGTGAAATATATATATATATTTTTTTTTCATAAAAAAAAAAAAAAAATATATATATATATATATGTTCCTGGTTACATGCAGTAGAGACATAAAAATGTATATATATAATAAGAAAGAGATCCATAACCCCATCGTACAGTTAGACAGCATTTCCAGCATTACTTTTTCAGTGTGATGCCAAACACTTTAATTTTCTTTAATTTTTCGCTGCTCCCCCTTTATTTCGTGAAGAAAAATTTAACAGAAATATATATAAGTATACCATGTTCTTCACACTCCTGAAGTTTCAAGATTGTTTTTCTAGTACTTTTTGAGATATTTCAAAAAACGCTTGAAATCGAAAGTGTCTGCTCATTTATGGAAAGATAGTGTAATTCTTGAAAGTTCTTGCATTTTATGGTGTTTATTCAAAGTTTTGTACTTATTTACACCAGGAAACAATGCGTTTTTTGGTCATTATTGTAATTATAGTTTATGTATTATCTCAATGAATACTCTGCAAAGCAATATTTAATCATTTATGCACTGATTTTAAATAGAATATTTGTTATTAAATGAAACAAATATCAGAGTTTGAATATTGGACTGGCCATTATTTGCTCCCGTGGAAATTAATCCGGTCTTTCCATGTAAAATTTATGAATTCATCTGGTCATTATTCTAATTACAATTTATGAATTATCTCGATAAATATTTTGTATAACTCTAATCTATCTTTTGTGCACTGCTTTAAAATACAATTGTTGTTATTGCACTATACAAATATCAAAGTTTGGATTCCGGACTGGTTATTATTCGTCTCCGTGGGAATTAACCCTCTTAGTGTTTAAACCGGATTTTTGTAACTCAAATAGACATCTTTCAAATGGTTTGAGGGTTGTTCTTGTAAAGCAAGAAACTTCTCTCCAACTCGTGCTAGACGTAAAATTGTAACTTAAAATGGTGGAGCTAGAGTGGTCAGCAAGATTATTTTTGTAGACAATAAAATTACTTTTTAAGTAGAAATGTCATTTGAGGCGACACACTGAGAGGGTTTAATCTGCCTTTCTATCTAAAAATTATGTGTTCATTTGGTCATTATTCTAATTACAGTTTATGTATTATCTCAATGAATATTTTTTAAAACAACATTTCATCCTTCGTGCAGTGCTTTTAAAATATAATTGTTGTTAACATGGTACAAATACCAAAGTTTGAATTCCAGACTGGTCATTATTCGCTCCCATGAAAATTTAATTCAGCCTTTTCATCTAAGAACAATGAGTTCATTTGGTCCTTATTTTAATTAAAGTTTATGTATTATCTTAATGAATATTTTTCTTAGCCCTGTTTTATAATTTTTGCACTGCTTTAAAATACAATTGTTGTTATTGCACTATACAAATATCAAAGTTTGGATTCCGGACTGGTTATTATTCGTCTCCGTGAGAATTTAATCTGCCTTTCTATCTAAAAATTATGTGTTCATTTGGTCATTATTCTAATTACAATATATGTATTATCTCAATGAATATTTTGTAAAACAACATTTCATCCTTTGCTTTTAAAATATAATTGTTGTTAACATGGTACAAATAACAAAGTTTAAATTCCAGACTGGTCATTATTTGCTCCCATGAAAATTCAATTTAGCCTTTCCATCTAAGAACAATGAGTTCATTTGGTCCTTATTTTAATTAAAGTTTATGTATTATCTTAATGAATATTTTTCTTAGCCCTGTTTTATCCTTTTTGCACTGCTTTTAAAATATAATTGTTGTTACACGATACAAATTTTAAAGTTTAAATTTTGGAGTGGTCATTCTTCTATCCTGTAGAAGTTAATTCGGCTTTTCCATACAGAAACTATGAGTTCCTTTTTCGTCATTCTCATTACAGTTTATGTATTATTTCTATCATTATTTTACATAGGTGTATTTTCTCCCGTGTGTATTGCTTTTAAAATATAATTGTTATTATTACACGATAAGGAATAACAAAGTTTAAATTCTGGATTGATCAATATTTGCTCTCATGAAAATTATTTCACCATTTCCGTAAGTAAAATGTAGACTCATTTAGTCGAATTACGGTTTCTGCATTATCTCAATAAATGTTTCAGAGGAATATAGGTTTATAAAGTCTTACAGATAATTTTCCTAGTTTTTATTTTATTAATAAAAAAAAAAAAAAAAAAAAAAGCATTGTATTTGAATTTAAGAATTAGATTTAAAAAATGATTATTTCTATTATTATTTTACAAAGGTGTATTTTCTCCCGTGGGTATTGCTTTTAAAATATAGTTGTTATTATTACACGATAAAGAATAACAAAGTTTAAATTCTGGATTGATCACTATTTGCTCTCATGAAAATTATTTCGCCATTTCCGTAAGGAAAATGTAGACTCATTTAGTCGAATTACGGTTTATATATTATCTCAATAAATGTTTTAGAGGAATATAGGTTTATAAATTCTTACAGATAATTTTCCTAGCTCTTATTTTATTAATTAAAAAAAAAAAAATCATTGAATTTGAAGTTAAAAATTAGATTTAAAAAATGATTTTTTTGAATAGATTAAAAACTAATTTATCAATCAATACAAATCATTTACTTTTTTTTTTTTTTTAACTTTATTCATCTAACGATTCAACTGTAAAAAAAAAATAAATAAATAAATAAATAAATAAATAATAATAATAGAGTCCGACAAATTATAACAACATTAAAAATTCTTCTTACTATAATAATATCCCATAGCTGTTTCTTTTTTTCTTTTTAAATCTTATGTGCTAATAAATATTCTGCTTTAGAAATATCACTTTTTTATTTTTTACTAGCAGACTTTGCTCGCTTCGCTGGTCACTACATTTAAATGAATTAAAAAAAGAATCAATATTTTTTATACCGTTCTACAAATTAAAACTAAAAAGAAAATACATTGAAATTGCTTAAAAACTTCGCTTCGGGCCCTCGCTGACTTTGGCAGATACTTCTTCACCGCAACGTCTTGGTACTGGATAATTTAATTTAATTTAATTTATAGGGATGTCAGTAATACAGGAAAAACTGCATTAGTCATTTTCTTTTTGATAATAAACAGAACGGAAAACACATACAATTTTACATAGAGATATTTTGTATAATTATACCAATTAAAAAAAAAAAATGCTTTTAATTTTTTTCCCACTCGCATTCCAAAAATATTTTAAGTAAAATTGAGAAAACTGAGCAAAAACATTAAAACAGCTAGGACTTCTTGGAGGAATTTGAAATTTGGCACTGAAGTAGCTCGGACGTTTTTCGCCAAAATTTTTAGTTATGCATTTGTGATATCTATCAACTCATAAACTCATCACCGAAATCACAACAAAATTATAAATCATTATAAGATTAAAAAAAAAAAAAAAAAAAAAAACTTTTTATATATCATGTTTTTAAATTTTCTGTTGAATCTTTTAGCTATAGAGCTACAGTACATTAGTACATTATCAGTGTGCAGAAAATTTTAAAGTGATAATGACGTCAATTTTTGTGAGATGCATAATTTATTTTATTTTTTAATTTTATTTTTTTTTTTTTTTTTGTGTTCGCGTTTAATTAAATGTATTTATTTTTATGTCAAAAAAAATGAACTTTTTTTTTTTTTTTTTTTTTTTTTTTTGGCAATTAATAAATTATATCTAATATTTATTTTCATATTTTATTTAATTAAAGGAAAACTTTGCAACGTAATATCTTTCATTATTTGATGTATGTAGTGTTCACACAAAAAATGAACAGTTTTTAGAGCTCTTATAAAAAGTATAATATCTATGCAGTACCTTTTAAAAAAAATTATCAGTTTTTACTAAAAATATGACCAACTTTCACCACCAAAGTAGTTAAACCTAGACTAATCAAAAATAGGAGTGGTCCACCCGGATGTATTCCCGACAAACTCATTGCTTTATTTATGTAGCTGTTGTTTTTTAAATCTTTTTCAAAATCTCTTTTCAATAATAAGCAGCAATTAACGTCAATTTGTAGGAGGAGGGGGAAAATTATTAAAGAAATAAAATCAGATTAATTCAAAAGATATGTATATCATTTACGTAGCAGCATTTTAAATAAAAAATCTTTTAAACCTCATTACAATTTGTTGTAATGAAAACATTCACAAAAACGCAAAGGCTTGCTTTCCTGACAAGACTTGACAAATTGATTTGTAATGAGAAATCTCAGCATTTCCTCCGACGTTTCTTTTTTCATATTATTTCGGATGCAGATTGTGTTTTTAAAAAACATTTTTTGTGATTGTTTTATTTTATTTTATTTTATTTTATTTATTTATTTTTTTGCTTTAATTTTTTTTATCTGTTTGGGCAATTCTTTATTAATCAATTTTGTGTGGGAAAATTAAATTGTTTCATTAGATGAAAATAATAATAATAAACATAAACGAAAAAAAAAAAAAAAAAAAAAAAAAAAAAAAGAAAAAAAAAAAGAAATGGCAGAGCATATGACAATTTTTCACTTATTTTTTAAACTTTGTAATAAATAATTATAATAAAAGCAAATATTTTATCAAAATATAAATGCCTTTTTCCTGACAAGTTAGGGCAAATTAATTTATAATGAGAAATCTCTGTTATATTACTTCGATATTTGTTCATTCTTTTTATATCTTTTGTGGAAAAAATAGGATTATTAAAATGCATTTATGATTGTTTGATAAAAATGTTCATTAATCAATCTTGTTGGGAAAGAAATATTTTCTTAAAAAGTCAAATATTGTAAAGTGTTCTTTGGATTTTTACTTATTATGTAAACTTTGCGTAAATTTCTAATAAAATGAAATAGTTCTTGAAGAAAGAATGGTTGTTTTCTTGACAACATATAAGAAATTAATTTGTATTATGAGCTCTCTCAACGTGTATCTTCAAATGATATTTTTACTTAAAATATAATTTTATTGTCTAAAAAAATAATCTTATTGATTACTTTAGCTTCATGATTTTAAGATACAATTTTACGTCTCGCACGATTTGGAGAGAGATTTCTTGCTTTACACAAATCAGTCTCAAACAGTTTCAAAGTTGTCTATGTGAGTTACAAAAATCCGGTTCGAACGCTTAGAGGGTGAAATTAGAATTTTTATACTTTCTCATTATTATTATTATTAATATTATTATAAATACTGTTGTAAATATATTTTAATTCAAATAGCATTGTGATTACTTTTATTTAGTATTTTTATTTATTTATCTCGTCTGTTAACTAGTACAATTACTATTTCTTCATTAATAGACGTTATAATTTGTTTAAATCATTACATTGAAAACAATCAGAAAGAGTAAAGCATTTAAAAAGCTCCTTAAAAAAAAAAAAAAAAAAAAAAAAAAAAATCCTTGATAAATTATTGTAATAGAAACATACAAGCTGCCAAAATGGAAATGGTCACTTTCTTAAAAAGAAAAGACAAACTGGTTTTTATAAGGGAATCTCAGCATTATACCCGTTTCATTCTTTTTTATTATATCTTTTCGGTTATTATAGAGGAGAGGAGGGTATCATGGAATAGTCGGGAAATATGGAATACCGAGGTTTCGACTCTGATTAGTGCTGCTATCTCTTCAGAACACTATGAATTACTCAAGGATTCCCATGAAGCAATACAATAAGAGGCAACCGCTTATTGCTGTCGTACCATTCTCTATAGAAAAAAGTATGTTTTGTGATTTTTTAAAATTTTTGCATGTAAGTTTTCAAAAGAAAGAAAAAAAAAGGAAAGAAAGAAAGACATACTCCATGATATATCATGAGATTAATTAGAAAGACGTACGAAAAGTCATATAGAAAATTCGAAATTTTCAATCCATATTTAGAATCTCAGCTCATAAATTTGCAATCCAGTTGACATAATCTAAAATTCTTAGTCTAGATAGCGACAAATATTAAAACTCTACAAAGATTGCCAATATGGCCCCGTCTTTTACTTTTTTTTTTTCTTGTGCAAAATGTTAAAAACTAAATTAAAAATATGTTGTTAATAAGAACCTGATGTATTATTCAACCCTTTACAATTATTACACTTGTCTTTTTATTTCTTTTTTAGAAAATCTGTCTTTTTTTAAAAGGTCCATGGATATAAGAAAATATTCCCTAAAAACATTTTAATTTTCCCAGATCAATGAATTTCAACTGCGATACCAGAATACAAAATTTATATGCCTTAAATATAAATAATTTGCTTTTAACTTTTAACATATAAAAGATGTGTGTTTGTGAAAAAAAAAAAAAAAAAAAAAAAAATGCATAGTTTATGTAAAGCCTGAAACTATATAAAAATTTATTAATATATTTACCCTAAAAAGAAATATATTTTTTTTATATATTATGTATAAATTATGCAACAGAAAAACCTTCTTAAAACAAACATTTTAATGAGAGCTTTTTTTTTTTTTTTTTAAGTACAATTATTTTCATTCAGCATGCTGAAATACATACAAAACTTAAAATTATTGTTTCTTGTAAAATTCTAAGAAATTAATATTAAAAAATAAATGATGCTTTTAGTTAAATATTTTAATGAATAAAAAGAAAATATTTTTTAATTAATAAAAAGCACTTTTTCTGTAAAGCTTACTATAATATTTTCAAAGAATTTACCTTCAATGAAAAAAGAAAAATACTTTGAAAAAATTATTATTATTATTTTAGAGACCATTATACAAAACCTTTCAGAAAATATAATTTAGTTGCAATTTTAATTGTGCAAAGATTTCGATTAACAAAAAAAAAAAAAAAAAAGGAAAGACAGAGAAAATAAAGGAAGAATGAAAAAATTCTTTGTAATGGGAGGAAATCGTCTGATTTTACGCATAGATCATGAAATATTTTGGCAAAATTTTGAGGTAATGATGTACTAAATTGAGAGTTTGTCAATGTTAGTTTGAATAAATATTATTAAGTAATTTAATATTTAGTGTGTTTTTTTTTTTTTTTCTCGTTACTTTTGAATGAAATACCGAATAAATGCTTAGTAGAGAGCTGGTGGACGTTAAAAAATTTTCTTTGGAATTACTGTCCTAGAAGTAGTTTAAATACATATACCCATTGAAATGTATCAATATTAAAATTTCTACACTGTAAAAAAAATCTGCAAATTTACAAGTTTACAAATTTATAAGAATATTTATCCCGACTGAGACTTACAAATTCACAGTAATTCACAGTAAATTTACAGTAATTCTTAGTTTAAAGTAAATAATCGGAATTCCCAATTTTTTATTTCGGATTTTTATCTATTCTTATTATTTAATTTCTCAATAAAAATTTAAAATGATTGTTTTTGCTAACCAAAATCATTTTATGTCATAAATATAATATCGCCAACAGTTAGTTAAATAAAATTTAATTATTAAAATACATATATAAAATCGTTTTCTTAACATCTCTAGTTATTTTTCTGTGTAATTTTTCATAAGACTTAAAATAAAAGATTGCTAGCATTTAACAGTGAAGAAAGCAAAGTTTAAAAAATTCAAATTCAAAAAATTTTAATGGTTTTTTTAATTTTTTCCCTTATTTTTACATAATTATAGTTCATCAATATATTCTAAACATATTTGTTTATTTCTTTGTGAGTTGATTGATAAGTATTTTTTTTTAATTTAATTATTATTTAATTTTAAATATTTTTATGCTTAAATGCTGTAATTTCAGTCAAATTTTTAACATTCAAAGATAATAATGCTATTAAGAAATAACTGATCAATCAATCCACAAATTAATTAATACACAAAAATGTTAAAAATATACTGAATAAAAATGAGTAGAAAATTTAAAAGTGCCTGAAACTGTTTAAAAATTCTCAGAAAGATAAAATTTTTATACTTTATTTTGCTAAAATTTAAATAGTTTCGAAAAATTTCATTATACTTAATATTGATATATTGGTATAATCAATGCACATGTGTGCAAACTTTCGTGATTCTAAGATAGTAATTTAAAAGATCGATGTTCAGCTTCCACCAACCCTTTAAGTCAAAGATAAACCTAACAGCATATCTTATCCAAATAAAATCCTCAGAATGTCCTATGGACAACCTGAGACATTTTCAGGACATCCTATGGATATCTTCAAGATGTATTATGAACAAGTGGGATGTTAGGAAAAGTGGTTTATCTCAGAAATTTTTTAAGAAGATCCATACCTCATTACTGATTTTCAGATACAGACAGTAATTCTAATTCTTTCATCGAGTTGATTTTTTTTTTCAAATATTAAGCGAGTAAAATCTATTTAAAAACACCGAAAAAAAAAAAAAAAACTTACTTATTTGTACAAATATTTTTGAATTACGTGCTTCATAATAAGAAAAAATAAATACGTAAATAATATTTTCTTTAAAAAATATCTTAAATTTCCAATTAAAAGTTTAACAATTTTCATTCTTAATATTTTCTTTGTTTTATTCTAAGTTGCACATAATAAATTTTAACTATCAAGTTTAGATGGAAAGGAATATGAAAATTGCAAGTTAATGTTTTGAGATTATGAATTTTCATAGTAACACTACGCTGCAAAAAAAAAAAAAAAAAAAAAAAAAAAAAAAAATTCGACCCCTGATACCACTCTAGTTAATTCTTATGTAAAATGACCTCCTGAATCCGACTATGATCCCCAGTTTGCCCCATCGCCTACCATTTGCTCGGGATGTCACCTCCCCCCTTCCCCCCTCCCCCAATTTTTTCACTCTTCGGGATTTTAAGGCCTTGAATTTGATTTGCAGAATCGGAAATAAATATTTTAAGTCTTTAAATTGATAAATATATTATGTATAATAAGGGATAAGAATAACAATTGATTAATAAAATATAATAAATATAACTTATAATTTCAGTGGCAAATCCCCCCCCCCCTAAATCTTTCCCTTGCTGCAAATGTTCATGTTATAGAATTTATCACCTCTTTAGGCCATCAGAAGATATTTAGCAGTTAAAATATTTCTTTTCTTCACTATAAATAAAATTTATAGCCATAAAATTACCAAAAAGTGGAAAAAAAATAGGGGGCGGGGTGTCTCTCAAAAAAACGGTGGATGAAAGGGCAAAATTGCCATCATATTCGGATTCAGGAGGTCATTTTACATAACAATTTGTAAAAAGGTGTTGGAGGCAATTTTCATGCCGAGCAGTGTAATAAATAAATAAATAAGTAAATAAGTTATTCTTTAAAAAATATCTTAAATTATAAATTAAAAATTTAACCTTTTTCAATTCGCCTTTTTTATTTTTTCCTCATCATATAATGAAAAATAAATAAATAGCATAAAAACATGTAAATAGCAAGCTAAACATTTGCAGATTATTTAAAATGAAATTTACTTTAATAATTTCTTTTTAAATTAAATTTCTTATGAGAAATCAAAACAAGCACATGTACAATGCAAAAAATTTTATAAATACATATTATATTTATAGAAAATAAATAGTTAAAGTTAAATTATTTAACAACAATTTATTGATTTTTGTTTTCGCTCCGATATAAAATATACATTATGCGAATAAATCTAAATATTGTTAAAAAAAATGTCCAATATATATATATATATATATATATTACGAATTACAGTATATGATATTTTATTGCTCCTAATAACCAGTAATAAAAATAAGCGTACATTTCATAAAACATTTAAATTTTTCAATGGCATAATGATTTTCGAATATGGTTCTATATATTAAATAAAATATTCTTTTATTTGAAAACTTTATCTCGCAAATGCCTTTATTTGCAACGGATGGTTTCCCATAATGCTTATTACACATCCTACTTCCTGCTTTCGGAGAAAAAAAAAAATTCTGAATTGATGCTTTCACTGTTTTCCATTACAGACGATGGCGTCGTAACACAATCAAGTTTTGAAACATATTTTATAAACCGTCATCCATGAAAATTTCCAATAAAAAAAGCAGTTTAGAGTGTAGTTTTGGTATCCTTTCTGTAATATTCGTTGTCATTTGCTTCGTACGTGATCATAAGCGTTATATTAAATTATGAATATTCTTTCATATTATTATTTTTTTTTCTGCTTGCGGTACATTGAAAAAATTCAGTGTTTGATAAAAAAGTGATTTCACAGGATGAATTATGCTCAGTGATACGGGGATATGAAACATTTTTTTTTTTTCTCTTTGACGCAAGGAAATTAATGTAAATGCTTCATTTATCATTAACAAAAGTGTTTCACGCTTTACATAACGTTTATTTTTTCGAATGCGCCGTATTTGTGCCATTTCTGATATGACGCTTTAAAGAATTCGAAGTCGTAAAGATTTTATTCGTCGAAGTTTTGAAGTCATGAAGAATTTATATTGCAAGAATTTCGTTTTGTTAAATGTGCGACTGTAAAATGCTTTGAATTTAGTCATAAAAATTATTCTTCTGTAATCGAATGTTATGACTGTACATATATATATATATATTTATTTATTTATTTATTTATTTATTTATTGAATATTTTTTTGGAGTATTATATAGACACTTAAATTAACAAGTAACACTTAAGAAGTAAAAAAATTACAGGATGGCACAAAATAACCACTTTTTCTCCATAAAAATATTTTTATTAAAAATTTAAAAAAATGCATTGGAAAGGATAATATAAAAAACAATAATTCGTAATAAAAAAATATATTTAAAATTTCTTAAAATATTTTAATTAATAAGTGATCTCAATCAATCATCTAAAATTACAAATCGTTTCAAATTAATTTTTTTGAATGTTTTAATATGCATTGATTTATATTTTTCAGATGCTATTAATTATTGGTAAAATTATAGATATAATTTAAAAGCTTTTAAAATACCTTACATAAAATACTTTTAGTTGCAGCATGATATGATATATTTCGAATTTAATTTTAACATAGATATAATTTTCCATAATTGGCGGAGATTTCACTGTTTTCCCCCAACACATTGTTCTTTATTATTATTATTGTTGTTTATTTATTTATTTATTTATTTACATTTTTATTATTTTTTACGTTAGTTGAAGAATTGGAGCACATAGTTCCTATATTATACTTTTTTGTGTAAATCAAAAAACATATATTTAATATGGCACATTTCCTTTATATTGTTAATGATTAAGTACGAAATTTATGAAAAATTCATTCTAGAATTAAAATTAAAACTCACGTATTAAAATCATAAAATAAACTTTTCACTGAAAAAAAAAATGTTTTATCATATATATATGGAATGTTTTAATATTCCAACGCCAAGTTTCCTGTTATTAATATATATATATATATATATATATATATATATATATATATACGTTGTATACATGTTTTACATAAACGATTTTAATAGCTTGAAATATATCATTTTCAGGAGTTCCAAAATTGGATCATTTGAATAATAATAATAATAATTAGTGATTAGAATTTGTTTTTAAAAAAGTTAGAAATGGAGGAAGTTCTTAAAGTTTATGTGTCTAACCTATGAGAAAATGAATTTAAATAAATCTCTTCAATAATAAAATTAGCTCTGCAACTAAGTATTTTCGACATAGGCGTATAGAAGTTTGACTAATTGAATGCCAAAAAACATATACATATGTATAGCATAATTTTGTCTCCGAGTGTTATCTGTAGTGTGTCATCTGGTAAAAATAAGTTTTCATAAGTTATCTTATTTTATCAAACGTGTTTCCTATAAAGAAAACTCATGTAAAACATATATTGGGGCCATGACATTTACCCCTTGAACCTACCAAGATCTGCACTCAAACCCTCCTATCTTTCATTCGCCTAAGTTAAACATATTTTATTTTTATAAAAGTATTATACGCATTGATTTCCTTCGAAATCTTTTATTGTCGTTGATGGTACAAAGTTTGAGGGGAGTTTTATGATGAGTGTCATTTTGACGGACGGTATACAGATCCCAACAATACAAGGGCGTCGGCGCTTTCAATCAAATCACTTTACTACACCCAATCTAAACAATACACTAAAGTCATAAACTCTCTAGACGTAATAAATTAATAGACGCCCTAAGAGGAAGTACTTATTATAGTACAAAATTTATTTTTATGGATTGTAATTGTAATCACCATTAAAAATAAGTCCGATATTGGACGTAATAACGAATATTATGCTGAACAATTCTAAAATTTATACAAAAAGGATGAAGAAGGGATGTTTTAGCAAATGCAAAATTCATGCAAAATGCTGTGTGTTAAGAAAAAAAAAGGGGGGGGGGAATGTCCAATTAAAATATATACTGATTACGATTAAAAAGTGATTAATGTAGTGGGAAAATGTGAATAAAATTGTAAGAATATTTACATTAAAATTCAACAGTACTTTAGAGCAATATTGCTAAAAATTAAGAAGTTTTATTTTTAATGAGTATTTCATTCGTTCGTTCATTTCATTTCATTTTCTTTTGTCTTTATTTTTTTTTCCATCTTTTATTTATTTTTTTCTTTCTTTTTTTTCCCCTGTCTAAAGCAGAAAGTTTGGATATGGTGTAAGGTGGGAGGCAGTTTCGCAAAGTACGAGTCGCGAAACTGTTTTCAGGGTTTTACTTTCCCTACTAAAGTATTCTAATAAGGATTTGGGATTTAAAAAGAACTTGCGTACTTTACGAGACTCGCCAAGGGAGTTTAGTACAAAGCGCGGTTAAAGGGAAAGATGTAAATTAGCAAAACGTATTAAAAGGGTGAAGGTATCGTGCTCGGAGATGGAGGTGGTTTAGGTGTGAAGTATGTAGTGAAGTGGCTTCTGCCTGGAAGCGTAAGTCTGGCCACGAGTGCGTCTAGGATATCTAGCTATTCGAGAGATCATCGAACAGTTAAGGTCTTTTCAAGAGTGGTAATATAGTATCGTTTATTGATTTACGTTATAATAGTTAAGTTACATTCTTGCTAGCTAGTAAAAATATTTAGTATCTATAATTTTACGAGGAAGTTTAAGCAAATAATTGTATTTCAAAAGGTCGTTTAATGGTGTAGTCCCATGCCCCCTTGAATTGAAATTTAATTAAATATAATATTCAGTTTTACATTTGTCTCTGTGAATTACTTTCTCTCACTACTTTATTAAGTATGACGTCGGCAGACAAGACGACGTCTTTACAATCGGAATAAGTAATTTTGAATTTTTATGACGTGATAAAAAAGTTCTTTTTCAAATTCAGTAATACTGTCATTTGTATCGTTAAGATATCATCTTTGCGTATGCAAAAAAAGTAATTTTACGAGTTTTTTTTTTTTTTTTTTTTTTTTTTTTTTTTTTTTTAAGATCTTACAATCTGAGTATTTCATTAATCTCAGAATAACTGCATTCATGTTATTCATTAAGTATATTCCTGCCATCTATTTTTTAATTAAATATTAATTTCATAATATCATTTTGAATATTATTGCATGGACTCAGTATATATTTATACCAGTGTACAACTTTCTTTGTATTTCCATTTCATTAATGCCAATTTTGCAAAGGTGAAAAGTTTAAATTCATTAATTTAACTGAACCCATAAATTACTCAAGGCAGTTTAAATCGCTTGTAATAAAATGTAACAAAAAAAAAAAAAAAAAAAAAAACTTTGAAACATAATAAAAGTAAACAAATGAAAAAACAGGCAGTAAATACTTCGGATAAATATATGCATAAACTGCAATCAATCAGATTAAAAAAAAAAAAAAAAAAAAAAAAAAAAAAGTAGACACTGGAACAGAGAGAAAACAACAACCCCAAACAGTATCCTAAAATTGGCGGAACAGGTATCGAAACTTGAACACACTTACACACATTTAAAATAAATGAATAAATAAAAAAAGACATTAAGCAATTGATGTCTTTTAAGAAACAATCATCGAAAATTCGCTTTAGAAATAGGAATAGGAAATAAATAGAAAGAATTAACATGAAAAAAATTGTTAATATAAATACTAACTTGAGTAAGTAACTTGAAATATTCATTCCTTATACAATAATATTTGTTAACAAAAACATTACAACAATGTCAATTAGAGGCAGTTTAATTCAGTAGTGTAATTACAGGTTATAATTAATAAATTAATTATAGTAATGGTTCATAACACTCTTATGATTCCATGTACGAAAACATAACAAACCTGTAAGGAAAGATTGAGCAATATAGATATTTTTTTTTTATTAATTATTATTTATTTATTGCAGGTGTTTTATTAAATTTAATCATGACAACAAAATAGCAACGGAAATGCATAAAAAACATAAATTACGTTGTTACATAATTTATGTTGTTGCATAATAAAGTATTATGTTGTTACATAATAAAATATTATGCTGTTTCATATGGTTTATTTTCAGAATTTAATCCATACAAATATGAGAGTCGACAACAATATAAATGATCAGAATGCAAAGCGGAATACAACAAAATGAAGAATAACAATAACAATGGAACTCAATGAATAATAACATAACAATTATAAATTAAAATGAATAATAACTATAGGATATAATAAAAAGAGTCTAGTTTCTAAGTGTTTACATAGGTCTTGGCGTCTCAACATAACTTACTATCGTCTCCTTCTTTCTAAAAGTTTCTATTAAATCCATAACGAATTAAGAAGTGATCGGAAATTATAGTATCTACATTGCAAATAGGACATACATTTGTAAAAAGTAAAAATTACTGGTACATCGTTGAGCAAAAAAATATTATTTATTTATTTATTTATTATTATTATTAGTCTGTTGAATTTTGCACACACATTTTCAGCTCTACCTCAGGTGCAAGATATAAAGCAACATCACCTGTGAATAAAAGTTAATTATTTCATCCAAAATAATTTTATATATTTTATCAATTCGAAATATATTTACCAATTATCTTTACTGATGGTATAGTGAGTTTATTTATTTATTTTCCTAATATGGTAATCCATCCGGTACAAGTTGCAGGTTGGTCCACAACTGTATTTGGCTATTTTTCTTTCGCGACGTTTTGAACGATAATGATTTCATTCTGGATTCTTTGCAATATGATATTTATTTAAATTAGTTATTATTGATTTTTATTAAGTATGGTATTTAGCAGTAGTGAATCAATGAAAATATGTTGAAGATTATAAATGTTTGTTCAAAGATGGTTGCCGCGACAGAAAAACCTATTTTTGGAAAAGAAGGTGAATATGTATTAGAATTTTTTTTAAGTGAATTGTTTAGAGATATAGAAATGTTTTTAGAATTAAAGAAAAAAAATGTTCATTATTCAAAAGTAGTGCGATTTGTTGAAAGTGTGGGCGTGATATCGTTTTGAGAAAGAAAAGGAATGTGACAGACGGATTCGCATGGAGGTGGGGTGGTTGGTTATGCTACTGTGGATGATATGGTAAAAAGGGTTTCGCTGAAAAAATCGATTAGGTTTGGATCCTGTATATTGATCGTCCTTCCAGTACAGAATTTTATGCATATGTTTTCTCATGCATAAAGAGGTAGGTTAATTTAAAATATTTGTTTTATTAATATGAAATTTAGCCACATTTTATTTCCGTATATTACACAACCGACGCAATTTTGAAAAACGCGTTTTCGCTTTGTTTACATTTGGAATCCATGGCAACCACTCCCGCAAATGGCATTTCGCCGTAATTACCAAGAGAAAATCGCCAAATAGATTCGTGGACCAACCTGCAATTTGTTCCATCCTTCACAGAGCAGAAATTCAAGGAATGAAGTATGGAAAAAAAAAAAAAAAAAAGATGTGCAACGAACAAACAAACAATAAAGGTCTAACTGTTTTCAGTATGAAAGTGAAAAAAAAAATGAAATGAAATGAAATAAAAATGTCAAGAACATCTGAAAGCGGGAGGATTCTAGAGGTCGTGGAATCATCGACTTATTATTTCTCACATTATGTGCACATTCACCACAGCTGTTTAGTAAATAAAGTGGGAAATAAAAAAAAAGTGTGGAAAAAAATAAGAACGAAAAATCATGCGATACGCATTGATTATTAACACTTTCGAAATGTACGTTATTGTTGTATCGTATAACTTTCAATGCTCTTTGCATACGTAACAATACAACAGACAGACTGTAGTTCTGAAAGGCATACAGATAGACTAATTGAGTTCCTAATCATTCAAGTAAGTAAGTGTTAAAAATGCCTTACACAAAAGTAAACGTAGTCTGTTATTCTAATTGCAGCCCTTGATGTATCTGAATATATTAGTGTAGCCCTGTAAATCTGAAGGCTAACAAAAACATATTCTAAATAAATATTATTTTAACATATTAACAATAAATGTCAATTTCATTATGAATTTTGCAGTAGAAAGTTCTCAAAGTGCAATTTTTAAAAATGTCTGTCTTAAAATGCAATGCCATTATTTTTTGGGGGTGTCCCTGTACACAAACTAGTTGTACTGGACCTATTAATGACATTTAAAACATGGAACATTCTACAGTGAATTTAAATAACATATATAATTTGTTAAAAATTCCGAAAATATTGACGGGCGCTGGGGGCGAGTAGACGAACGAATTGACGAATGAGCGAATGGACGAGACAGATGAACAGCCAAACAAATAGATACACAAATTAAAATCATATTCACACTTAAAAAATCTTAAAATGTGTTAAATCGCTTAAGTAAACGAAAATGCAATTTCAGCAAATTTCTAGTAAAAGCCTCAATGTATATGAATATTTTTGTGTGGCCCTGTAAATCTAATGCTAATACTAGTGTATTCTATGTAAATTATTCTCTTGTGCATATGAATAATATATTTCAATTTTATTAAGTAAAGTTATTAAAATTTTGCTTATAGAAATACCAAAATACCTCTCATAGAATGCAGTGCTTTAGAATATTTTTGGGTGACCCTGTACAGAAACTAGTGGTAATATTTACTTTATTTTCTGTCGAAAATATCCGATAATGAGTTTGAATAACGTATTTAAATTACGTTAAGATTTGCGTAAAATAAAGGCATTAAAATATCGTTTATTGAAATATCTCTCATAGAACACAATGCTTTGAATTACTTTTGAGTGTCCTTGTACATAAGCCAGTAGAGATATTCACTCCATTTCAATAGGGAACATCCGATAGTGAACATGAATATCATATATCAGTTTCAAGAAATTTCGTGAATATTTACGGAGTTCGAGCACTGATAGACAGACCGACAGACAGACAAACCGAAGTCATTAACACTTTTCTACCTTGCTGTAAAAAATTAAAAACATTTAGAAAGTAGTAAAAACGATTAACATAAAAGAAAATGCAATTCCAGTAAATTTCCACTAATACACTTTAATATAACTGAATTCTTTTATTGTGTGGCCCTGTAAATCTAATGCTAATTATGCTGTGCTCTATGAAAAACATTCTTTTGTGCATATGAATAATACATTTTAATTTTATTAAAAGATTTGTGCAAAGTAATGTTCTTAAAATTTGATTTATAGAAATACTTCTCATAGAACTCAGTGCTTTGGAATACTTTCGGGTGTACCTGTATACAAACCAGTAATAGTACTTACTCCATTTTCAATGAAGACCAAGTGATAGCAGACTTAAATAACATAGTTCAATTTCATCAACATTTTTTCATCAACGGCATTAAAATATACTTTATAGAAATACCTCTCGTAGAACGCAATGCTTTGGAATACTGTCGTTTGCCCCTATATACAAAGCAGTAAAGGTGTTCATTCCATTTTTAATAGGGAACATTCGATAGTGAACTTGAATAACATTTATTAGTGTCAAGGAATTCTATGAATATTTACGAAAGTTAGAGCGCGGACAGACAGATAGACGAACAGACAAACCGAAGTCATTAACACTTTTCAACCTTGTTGGAAAGTATTAAAAAGTTATTCAATGGGGAAGTTGCACACGGAAGGAAAAACAATTTCTTTTAATTGTAATCGATAAAATCAATCTTGGGAATCCGAAAAATCCAATTAAAATTGTAAAATTATTTCAAATTAACTTTTAATTAACGTTTTAAAATCGCTAAAAACCAAAACAAAACCACGTGATCCGAAAACGCTCTGTGAGGGGATTGACGTCACAGTACACGAAGTGTGAATGTTTACACTCTTTTACCGCTTGCTTTTCTTTTTGTTCGCTCTATTCTAATCTGTATTTTATAGTTTATTCTTAAAATTTTTACCTTTTGTAAGAAATAACTTAAACCTTCCATAACTATACTATATCTTATATATATATATATTTCTATTTTTATTTGTATAATATCGATTTTGGATTTGTAAATGAGCAATCGGATAATGTTCCGAAAATAGATGCTCTTTCCATACTTTCATTTTTGAGAAGAAACCTCGATTTTATTAGTGCATAAATATAAGAGTAGCTATAGCTAAACGATCTAGATTTGTTCTGTATTCATAGTTTGAAAATTATAAACGTCTTCATAATAGAATTTTAGCATTGCTTTAATATATTAGTAGTATTTTTTTTACATTTCTCTAATTTTTTAGATGCTTGTATGTGAGAATATTTCTTTTTTCATAATGTATGCTTAAAGATTTAATTATAATTAAAATATTCATTAAAATTTCATAGTACATAAAAATATATTTTACTGATTATTTATTTTATTATTATTAATATTTTTAACCAGAATTTTTTAATTATGTTGTTTTATAAATTATATATGATTATTTTATAGAGCAGTCATTAATTGTGTATTTAATATTTACTTCATGTTTTTGCAACGAAAAAAAAAATGTTATTTTCAAATTGCATTATTTATTTATTATTTTTATTTTATTTTATAAAAAAAAAAAAAAGTTTACTTTTTATAATTTTTTAAGTAATTTATATATATTTCAATTTTATCCATTTATTTTTCCATTTAATTTTCTTAAATTTATTTGAATTATATTGTTTTACGTAGTTTACATTAGCAACGGCTGTTACACAGCTATTTATTTATTTAATTAATTCATTTCAAAAGGAAAATATAATTAAATGTTTTTATCGGGAAAATGTTAATATCGCATAAAGGATTAGTCTTATTAAAATTTAAATTTAATAAAAACTTATTTATTATTTATTTAATGCCTTTGAAAAGAAAATCTTTTGTTATTTATTTATTTATTGTACTAATCGAAATGAAATGGTAATATAGCAGAAAAAGTGATTGCAATAAAGTACATGGTGCCAAAATTAAAGTATATTTAATAGATGCTGAGATACAGCTATCCTTAAAATCTTAGTTTTTGAGTAATAGCAGCTTTCGCCTCCTGATATGTACACAAATTGAAGTGCCCACGAAAGACATTGCTGCGGGCAATAAGAACCCAGATCTAAAAAAGCAGGGTACACTGGAGGGAAAGAAGTTGCCGCAGGCTGCGAAGAATTTATTTTTTAATTATCTATTTATTTATTTTTTGTTTATAGAATGATATAAAACAAATAAAAGTTTTTTTTTTTTTTTTTTTTTTTTTTTAATTAAATTTAGCGACCAGCGAAGCAGGCGAAGACCGTCAGTTATAGTATATCCAAGGGTTGTTCCAGGTTTACTTTTGGGGCTCATTTTTGTGAAAAACAATTTTTTTTTTTTTTTTTTTTTTTTTGTGAAAAACAAAATAATTTTGTGAAAATTTATTTCTTTTTGTGATAAAAAGAATTATCACACGAAACCTTTCACTTAAGAAGTTACTCTATCTAATGTTCATTATCAAGTTAACAGCATATTACTGAGCCAAGTATACACACTCATTAAAAATAATATTTTTAACGTGGAAAACTTTTACAAAATCATCATCTTTTTAAAAATAAATCTTGAGAAAGGCCTGTTGTTATGAATCTGAATTTTGTGAAGAGACCCATTTTATGGATTTGTAATTTCTAAAGCATTTTAGATATTTGGATTTTGTGAAGGGGAAGCAAATGGGTCCCAGTTTTTACCTGGATCGACCCCTGATATATTATATATATATATATATATATATATATATATATATATATACACTGGTGGACAATTGCTAAGGACGGATGACAATAGCTTAGTTATTGTCATCCGTCCTTAGCAATTGTCCACCAGTGTATATATTGCGTTTGATTGCTGAAATTTACTGCAAATTTTTAATTAATTATTTAATACCATTCATATTTATAACTAGATCCTGTATAACTTATAAGGTATTATTACATTTAACATATATTTCATGTGTTTATTTTATTTTAAAGTACTTTATATCTTTCCTATTGCTAAAGGTTGTTATTATTATTACTTTCTATTTCTATTAATCTTTTCTTTCTATTTTTAAATTTTTCCAAATAAAAAAGTAATTACATTATAAAAATAACTAAACGCGTTTCTATATATATACACATATATAAATAATATTAATGTTTTTGTACGGAGACCTTCTTTTAATTTTATTTATTTATTTAGAATGATAAGCGCATGTAATTTTCCTTAAATACTTTTCAATTTCTCAAACTGCATCGCTATAATGTTTTTAATTATTCACAATCTTCAGCTGCTATTTTAATAGAAATATTGTTAAGTTATAATATTGAAATGTATTAAAAAAGTTATATATATATATATATATATATATATATATACAGATATACTGGCATCTCATAATTATAAAAGTAATCTAATTTAGGTTAATTTAGCACAAACTATTCTAGATTATTTAAGCAATGAAAATATGCATATTATTCAGTTAAATATTATTACTCAATCCCAATATTTTATTTCTGTACTCAGTCTATAATAATAATAAAATAATAATAAATCTATAAAACATAATAAAATGAAACAAAACAAGTATTTAAAAGATACATCTTTGGCATAGCATACTAAAAACATTCTTTAAGAAAATTCTGTTGATCAACTATTATTTCGATTATAGTTTAATTTGGATTAATAACAGCAGGCGAGTACAAAAAAAATATCATTGAAACTTGGTGTCATTTATAGAATGAAGTGATGTTTAATGAGTTCAAATAGTTTTAATATTTTTTTTAAAAGAAAGAATACAAAATTTCGCTGAATGCACGATTTTTCTTTACAATACAAGAGGGAGAAATTCAGCCGGCAGTTCATTTCATGGATAGTGACGTCACGATAGGTTTTATCACGTGACGCAGCATTTTCCCGCCAACATGAGAACTACGTCTTTTAAAGTTAATTTATTAAAGCATCCGGTTTTCAAATATGCATAAAAATGGTATCAAAATGTTTGTATTTTCATGCTCTATCATTTACAAGTCAAAATGAAAAATGTGCAATTTCCCCATTGGCAATAATAAGAAAATGCTAGAGGAGAAAATTAAAAGCAAGAAGGTTGAGCTAGGGGCTCAGGATTTTTCAAAATCGGCTAGCTGACTCTCGTCTACCATAAGTAATTACTAAATTTTAAAAATTCTTTCTGCATATTTCCGTTTTTCGTGTAATACAATTCTAATCATATAAAAATATTTATTTTCTGTTAAATCTCTCTGTTTCTCTGTTTCTATGTATATATATATATATATATATATATATACAATAAAAAAAAGCAATAAATTAAAAGCAATAAATTAAAAAGCAAAAAAGAAATCAATAATTTAAAAACATTATTTCAGAAATGAATTAAACTTTTAAATATATTCCTTTCACAAATTTACAAATTAATTTTGAATTATTATTATTCACAAATTTCTTCTTATCGTGCTTTTGAATAATTTATTTTCAACTAGAAAATGGCCAAGCCGATTTTAGTTTTTTATATAAACGTTTCCATCGATGGTTTTCTAGAAGTAATTTCTTAAAGATTTGTCATTTTTCACACGCAAAGTTGTTTTTCTTTCTGAAAAAAAAGTACTTAGTATTTTAATTTATTTTTATATTTTTATTTCTATATTAGTTTTTCCTTTTTGCTGCATTTTTTTTTTTTCAATTGTTTATACTAAAGTAAATATTTTTAATTAGGTAGTTCTAAATTTTCCGAAATAAATGACTTTAAATAATCCAATAATTCAGTATGTTTAAAAACTTAATAATAATCCATTCCTCGTTTATTTTCTAAAGTAGTAATAAACGTAAACATCAAATAGTTTATCAAAATATTTTTTAAAAATATGTCAGTAGAAAATGTTATTTGCACGTCCGAGTTACTAATAAGGACGTAATTTAATTTTTAATCAGCTAAACTTCCAAAGAATATATTGGCTATTAGGGGTGGCCAACCCGCGGCCCGCGGGAAGCTTGCGGCCCACCGCGTACTTTCTTGCGGCCCGCGAGGAGACTAACGATATTTAAAAATTGACAACTTTGGTTAACGGATCAAAAATTAATAAATATGTTTTGACTTTTCGAAGTGAAAATACTTTTCAAAGATTATGGTAGCTAAAGAACTGGGTAACGAAATATTATTAGATCCATTATTCATTTATTTTATTATAGTTTTAATATATAGTCATAAATTTTTCACGTTTCTATTTTTAATTTCTGAATTAAAATAATTTAAATTTATATATTCTGCTCCGAATTTTCCCCCTGCCTTTCTACGAAGAAAGTATATAAATATATGAATCATATACTCACAAACATATACGCACATATGCATATGTACAGTCATAAAATAATATTGTCCTTCCCCGAATAATGTCGTCGTAAATTATTGTAGAGACCAGCAGCTGATGCCTAACGATTGGTAATAACATTTAGTTTTTAATTCAATTTCTAAATTTTGTTTAGGGTGTCATCTGCATATTAAAACTTGCACAAACTTTTTTTTTTCTTCCCCGAATAGTAATTTCCATTTTTGACTACATACTCGAATTTCTGATATCAAAGCGGTTCGGAGAAAGATATAGTTTATATTCCTTATATAATGTCTTTATAGAGTTACAAGAAAAATTGATCAGGGGTAAATCTTTATAATTAAAAACATTAAATTAAGATATCACAGAGAAAAGTATTATATCCATTCAGATAATAATCGGAAAAGAAGTATAGCAATTTTAAATATAAAATAATGTAAAGTAATGCTAATTAAGAAATGATGTATATGTCTAAACTTACTTGAATAGCTATTTTAAATAATGTGCAAGCAAAGTAATACATGACACAAATGATAAGAAGTGACAGCCCCGTAAGAACAATAAAAATTTAAATATCACTATAATTCGAAAAATAATGATTGGAATGAACTGTAAATTTAGAAACCCATATTTTTGATGATGCCCATTCTATTCATGCAAAAATTAATATAGATCATAACTCATAATTTTTTGAAATATGAAATTATTGATAATTTTCATATTTCAAAAAATGTTTTTAATCAAGAATATGCATGGAGTATGTTTAGTTTACTTCATTCTAACGTAAAAAAAAAAAAAAAAAACGGAAGAAAGAAATTTTAATACATTAATTTTTTGGGAAGACATGAATTAATATTTAATACATTCATTTAGCATTAGCACCTCCATATTTTAACTAATTATAACTCTGTGAAAAATAGAGAGAAACATATAAACTCTACCATTTTTTTAGTCTGATTTGGTTTAAAAAAAAAAAAAAAACTTGTCGAAATTGAGGGTTGTCTTAAAAAAAAAAAAAAAAAAAAAAAAATGAAGTTGATGCCAGTTTATTTTAAACTAGGCTTTATTACTAATCGATCGGAACCAGCTGCCTGTCTCTACACTAATTTACGGTGAAATTAGTCGGAAAAGGAAGGGGGGGGGGGCTTTTTTATGACTGTACATATGGTGCGGCCCGAATGAATAAAATAGATTTCTAATGCGGCCCACCAAGTGTTTTGGGTTTGACAGGCCTGTGCTAAATGATACATCAGAAACAATATTTAAACATTCATACGTTTTAATATGCTAAAAATATCTATATTTACTTACAAGACAACAAACGAAGTTCACATTTACATAAGATAGAAAATTACACATTATACCAATTAAATCGTTTTTCCCGTTTGCATGATTTTTTTAATAGTACATATTATATATAGTATAGTAATGTATATACATATCTATCTATCTATATATATATATATATGTATATATGTATGTATGCATGTAGGTATCTAGTGTAGTACACATTATCAGACAGTCAGAAGAAATAGATTAAATATACAGGGAGGGCATAACAATAGGTCCTACACTGAAAAACTAATTCTGTGACTGACATATGGAAATAAAATTGTGGCTCTAGAAAAATAGTTGAATATCATCCTTATAAATTCAAAGTTCTTTTGCTAACGAGTTCTAAAATCCCTAATACAATTCTAGAGCGTTTCTTTATGTTACCTCGAGATAGAACTCATTAAAAATTCTCTGAAAATTCGTGCAAACACAAGAGGAGGGTTTTAGTAACTATAATTTTGTTTTATGACCTAAATCTCAGAAATCAAGCGAGAATCTCTTGCAATACAGAGAATTCATAATATTTATAATATTATAATATTTTTCCCCATCTACAAAAAGTATAGAATACAAATTTTCGATCATTTCGTCTATCGAGATTTTTTATTCACCTTATACACATAATTCGAAAATCTGTATTTCTAGTTATTGGATTTAGAAAATGACTACTTATTCCTCCTAAATGAAGGCGGTATACTTTTTCTTTGTGTTTAGCTTTTATTTCAATGAACTAAATGTAATAAATATTGCGTGCTTGCACAGCAATCTGTGCGGTATATTTTTCTAAAGCAAGAAGACTGAAAAAATGTGCGGTATGCATTGATTATTACACTTTCCAACTGTAATTACTGGTTGTGTCTTTAATATCATTTCCCTAAGTTATTACACAATAGAAAGACCGAAGGTAGACAGACAGACTAACAGAATACATAATCAATCTTTAACATTTTTGGAAGCAGTTAAAGATACTTAACACTAAGAGAAATGCAACTCGAGGATTTTCCAATCGTAGTCCTTAATGCATTTGAATATTTTAGTGTATATACGTAATTCTGAATTCGAAGTATATCATATTTTATACAAAACATTATTTTGGCAAATGAAAAATATTTATCAGTTTCATTATCATTTTTGCAGAAAAAAAATTATTTAAATATGGTTTATAAAAATATCTCTCCTAATACGCAAAGCACTTACAATTTTTGGGTATCCCTGTAAGCATACCAGTAGTACATATCCTATTAATGCCCTTTTAAATAGGGTACATTCCATAGCGAACTAGAATAACATATATTATTTTCAAGAAATTCTGAAAATATTTCAGACGCTGACCGGGAAGACATACAGATAGGCAAACAGACAGTTGAAATTAATCGAATCCTATTCATTCTTTAAAAATGCTAGAAACAGTTAAAAATGCTTAATGAAAACAAAAATGCAGTTCCAGCAAATTTCCAATAATTGTCTATAATGTAACTGAATATTTTTTTTTTCTGGCGCTAGAAATTTTAAAGTTTTAAATTTCAATTCCTACTATGTTCAAGTGAAAGCATTATGTTACGAAATTGTAAATAATTGTGTTTATTTTTGTATAAATTCTTTCAAAGAGGCTTAGATCCATTATTCATTTATTTTATTATAGTTTTAATATATAGTCATAAATTTTTCACGTTTCTATTTTTAATTTCTGAATTAAAATAATTTAAATTTATATATTCTGCTCCGAATTTTCCCCCTGCCCTTCTCCGAAGAAAGTATATAAATATATGAATCATATACTCACAAACATATACGCACATATGCATATGTACAGTCATAAAATAATATTGTCCTTCCCCGAATAATGTCGTCGTAAATTATTGTAGAGACCAGCAGCTGATGCCTAACGATTGGTAATAACATTTAGTTTTTAATTCAATTTCTAAATTTTGTTTAGGGTGTCATCTGCATATTAAAACTTGCACAAACTTTTTTTTTTCTTCCCCGAATAGTAATTTCCATTTTTGACTACATACTCGAATTTCTGATATCAAAGCGGTTCGGAGAAAGATATAGTTTATATTCCTTATATAATGTCTTTATAGAGTTACAAGAAAAATTGATCAGGGGTAAATCTTTATAATTAAAAACATTAAATTAAGATATCACAGAGAAAAGTATTATATCCATTCAGATAATAATCGGAAAAGAAGTATAGCAATTTTAAATATAAAATAATGTAAAGTAATGCTAATTAAGAAATGATGTATATGTCTAAACTTACTTGAATAGCTATTTTAAATAATGTGCAAGCAAAGTAATACATGACACAAATGATAAGAAGTGACAGCCCCGTAAGAACAATAAAAATTTAAATATCACTATAATTCGAAAAATAATGATTGGAATGAACTGTAAATTTAGAAACCCATATTTTTGATGATGCCCATTCTATTCATGCAAAAATTAATATAGATCATAACTCATAATTTTTTGAAATATGAAATTATTGATAATTTTCATATTTCAAAAAATGTTTTTAATCAAGAATATGCATGGAGTATGTTTAGTTTACTTCATTCTAACGTAAAAAAAAAAAAAAAAAACGGAAGAAAGAAATTTTAATACATTAATTTTTTGGGAAGACATGAATTAATATTTAATACATTCATTTAGCATTAGCACCTCCATATTTTAACTAATTATAACTCTGTGAAAAATAGAGAGAAACATATAAACTCTACCATTTTTTTAGTCTGATTTGGTTTAAAAAAAAAAAAAAAAAAAACTTGTCGAAATTGAGGGTTGTCTTAAAAAAAAAAAAAAAATGAAGTTGATGCCAGTTTATTTTAAACTAGGCTTTATTACTAATCGATCGGAACCAGCTGCCTGTCTCTACACTAATTTACGGTGAAATTAGTCGGAAAAGGAAGGGGGGGGGGGGCTTTTTTATGACTGTACATATGGTGCGGCCCGAATGAATAAAATAGATTTCTAATGCGGCCCACCAAGTGTTTTGGGTTTGACAGGCCTGTGCTAAATGATACATCAGAAACAATATTTAAACATTCATACGTTTTAATATGCTAAAAATATCTATATTTACTTACAAGACAACAAACGAAGTTCACATTTACATAAGATAGAAAATTACACATTATACCAATTAAATCGTTTTTCCCGTTTGCATGATTTTTTTAATAGTACATATTATATATAGTATAGTAATGTATATACATATCTATCTATCTATATATATATATATATGTATATATGTATGTATGCATGTAGGTATCTAGTGTAGTACACATTATCAGACAGTCAGAAGAAATAGATTAAATATACAGGGAGGGCATAACAATAGGTCCTACACTGAAAAACTAATTCTGTGACTGACATATGGAAATAAAATTGTGGCTCTAGAAAAATAGTTGAATATCATCCTTATAAATTCAAAGTTCTTTTGCTAACGAGTTCTAAAATCCCTAATACAATTCTAGAGCGTTTCTTTATGTTACCTCGAGATAGAACTCATTAAAAATTCTCTGAAAATTCGTGCAAACACAAGAGGAGGGTTTTAGTAACTATAATTTTGTTTTATGACCTAAATCTCAGAAATCAAGCGAGAATCTCTTGCAATACAGAGAATTCATAATATTTATAATATTATAATATTTTTCCCCATCTACAAAAAGTATAGAATACAAATTTTCGATCATTTCGTCTATCGAGATTTTTTATTCACCTTATACACATAATTCGAAAATCTGTATTTCTAGTTATTGGATTTAGAAAATGACTACTTATTCCTCCTAAATGAAGGCGGTATACTTTTTCTTTGTGTTTAGCTTTTATTTCAATGAACTAAATGTAATAAATATTGCGTGCTTGCACAGCAATCTGTGCGGTATATTTTTCTAAAGCAAGAAGACTGAAAAAATGTGCGGTATGCATTGATTATTACACTTTCCAACTGTAATTACTGGTTGTGTCTTTAATATCATTTCCCTAAGTTATTACACAATAGAAAGACCGAAGGTAGACAGACAGACTAACAGAATACATAATCAATCTTTAACATTTTTGGAAGCAGTTAAAGATACTTAACACTAAGAGAAATGCAACTCGAGGATTTTCCAATCGTAGTCCTTAATGCATTTGAATATTTTAGTGTATATACGTAATTCTGAATTCGAAGTATATCATATTTTATACAAAACATTATTTTGGCAAATGAAAAATATTTATCAGTTTCATTATCATTTTTGCAGAAAAAAAATTATTTAAATATGGTTTATAAAAATATCTCTCCTAATACGCAAAGCACTTACAATTTTTGGGTATCCCTGTAAGCATACCAGTAGTACATATCCTATTAATGCCCTTTTAAATAGGGTACATTCCATAGCGAACTAGAATAACATATATTATTTTCAAGAAATTCTGAAAATATTTCAGACGCTGACCGGGAAGACATACAGATAGGCAAACAGACAGTTGAAATTAATCGAATCCTATTCATTCTTTAAAAATGCTAGAAACAGTTAAAAATGCTTAATGAAAACAAAAATGCAGTTCCAGCAAATTTCCAATAATTGTCTATAATGTAACTGAATATTTTTTTTTTCTGGCGCTAGAAATTTTAAAGTTTTAAATTTCAATTCCTACTATGTTCAAGTGAAAGCATTATGTTACGAAATTGTAAATAATTGTGTTTATTTTTGTATAAATTCTTTCAAAGAGGCTTAGTAAGTTGATAAAGTGCTAATTTTGTGCATTTCTAGTCGTGTTAGCGTTGAAATAGCCTTATTTTCCCTTAAAAACGCATTAAAAAGCCCCAGTAATGCAAGTAATGGATTTGGCGCCAAATTTGGCGACTTTTTCCCACCTTGGCGATTTTTTTGGTGACCTTGGCGAGAAAATCCTTATATGGGATATACCAAATATGGAAGCTGTAAGTTGATTGGTTGACCACTTTCTAGAGTTTTCTCGAAAAATCTGAGCTCCATGGAACAGCATATAAGGAGCGCTTCCTCGCCAAGGCAGTCAGTTCAGTTCAGATTTCAGCCAGCTTCGCTAGTGCTTGCATTGCTCTTGAGCCTCTTCGGAAGATACTTGCTTTATGTGTTATCGCTATACAATTTGTACTGTGGATTTGCTATTGGCAGCTGTTGTTTAAGCTGTGTTTACTGTTTGAATTGAAGCTGATACTTGGTTTATAGACCTGCATTTTTCTGGAATTTTCTGTGAATAAATTACTGAATTTTTGTACGTTTGGCCTTTTATTCTCAGACAACTCACGAACCCCCAAGTACGCAACATTTCTGGTGTCAGAAGCGGGGATTTGTCTGTGAATGGTGATAACGAGAGCTATGGAACAAGAAATGAAGAAATTTCTAGAAGGACTCACTGCCCAGATGAATGAATTAAGAACCGGATTGATAGAGAAAATAGAAATAGGACAAAGAGAAATGAAAGAGGGACAGAGAGAGATGAAAGATAGCCTGAGTCAAGAGATAAAAGAAATGAAGGTAGCACAAGAGAAAATGGAAACATCGCAAAGAGAGTTGAAAGACAGTTTGGGTGAAGTTCAGGAAGAAATTAAATCTAATCAAGATGAGATGAAGAGAGAGCTTTCAACGGTGAAGGAATCAATCGAGGGTAAATTAACGGTGAGGGAAAATAGAATGGATGGAATAGAAGAGAAAGTTATAAAGATAGAAGAAAATTTTGAAGAGAAATATTTGAAAATAGAAGAAAGTTTTTAAGAGAAAGCTATGAAGATAGAAGAAAATGTTATGAAGGTTGAAGAGAAAGCTATGAAGATAGAAGAATATGTTATGAAGGTTGAAGAGAGTGTTACGAGGATGGAACGGAGTTTCGAGGATAAAGTTAAAGAAAATTTTGATCAGGAACTGAAAGGAAGGTTTTCAGAGATAGAAGGTAAACTGAAGAGAATAGAAGAAGATCTGGAGAGAAAAGTGGAAGAAAAGTTAGAATCCATGCCCCAGGAAGCTGAAAAGAAAGAGAGAAGAATCCAGAATCAGGAATTTATTAAGCTATCTACCTACGATGGCAGTTCCTCCTGGCATGTATATAAGACGCAGTTTTCCATCTTTGCTGAAGCTAACGGCTGGGACTCTACCGCCAAGTCAGTCCACTTAGCAGCAGCATTAAGGGGAGATGCAGCCGAGATCCTAAGAAATGTTTCTAAAGAAGAAAGGAACGACTTCGAGGCCCTGACTAGAGCACTGGAGCTACGGTTCGGAGAGAAGTGTTCTAAGGACTATAGTCGCCTTCAGCTAAAATCTCGTTACCAGAAAACGGGCGAAAGTTTGCAAGAGCTGTCAGCGGACATTCAGAGACTGTCACACCTAGCATTCTCAGACTGTCATGCTGACACTCGAAACGACTTAGCTCTTCAGTACTTTATCGATGCTGTTCGGGATCCAGAAATTCAAAAAGCGCTGAGACTCTCCAACATCAGAGACGTAGAACCAGCTTTAGGCTATGCACTTAGGATAGAGGCAGCCCAACAAGCCTCCCGTAAAGACCGCCATACCATAAGAGCAGTCTCATTAAATGATACGCCTGCTGATGAGAATGAAATGAAGAGAAGTTTCGCAGAGATCTTAAAGAGATTGCGCAGCCTGGAAAATAATATAGAAAAAAAGGAGCTGAAGATAAAGTGCTGGGGCTGTGGAGGGGATGGTCATGTAAAGAGGAACTGCCCCGTACGACCAACTATATGAAATCACCCGGCTTCACCATCACTGCAGGGAAACTAAAAGGAGGCCATCTCGCGGGGCGGAGGTTGCCTAAAATTAAAGAGCCCCAATTTACAGTATTTCATGTTTCATCGATGAGTGGCGGCGATAATGGACTTCACGTCTATGGCCAAGTCAACAACGCCACCTGCCGGATGATTCTGGACACGGGAGCCAACGTGACCATTATTAGAACGGATTTTTCTCAAGAACTAAAAGAGAAGATCATCTGGACGCCGCCCTGTGTTAAACTCCAGACTGTGACCGGAGACGAAATCAAAATATATGGAAAAATTAACTTGGCCATCACTTTTGGGAATGACAGTTACCATCATATGGCATATGTGGCTGATATAAGAGATCCTTTAATCATTGGAATTGATTTCCTGAGAAAATTTAACTTTCAATTGGACTTCAAGAATAATGAACTGCATTCGAGTTCGGAAGACATCGCTGTGTTCAACACTGAAAATCAAGACATTCAGACAATTTGCCAGATAACAGCTAAGTCTGAAATATCCATCCCTCCACACACAGAGACAATAGTTTCAGGAACACCACCTACAAAGCAATACTTCCGCTATGGACTGATTGAATACCCGAATACAGACAATAGCCCAAGAGGAGTTCTGGTAGCTTCATCTCTAGTTGATCTCTCAAAGAATACTATTCCGGTGAGAGTCGCAAACATCAGCGATAAGGTCCGGACAGTGAAGAAGAATGAGGTGTTGGCAACCTGCACTCCTGTCACATGCATCAACCGCCCCACGCAATCAACCGAATCCAAGTCTTCCGAACAATTAAGGACGGAATTACTCAGGAATGCAGAGTTAGGAAAGGAACAGAGATGTGCTGCGGAGAAGCTACTCCAAGAATTTAAAGACCTTTTTTCTCGAACACCTGAAGACGTCGGGAGAACGACCATCACCCAGCACAGAATTGATACAGTAAATCATCCTCCAATCAAACAACATCCAAGAAGACTTCCCTTTGCTAAACAGGAAGAGGTCACTGAACTTCTAAGTGAAATGCAGCACAATAATGTCATTGAGCCATCAACGAGTCCTTGGGCCTCTCCAATAGTACTGGTGCGAAAAAAGGATGGTTCAACAAGATTTTGCGTGGATTATCGTCGTTTGAATGACATCACGAAGAAAGACAGTTTCCCTCTTCCCAGAATTGACGACACATTAGACACACTTGCTGGCAATAAATGGTTCTCGACTTTGGATCTGAAGAGCGGTTACTGGCAAGTAGAATTACATCCTGATGATCGTGAGAAGACTGCATTCACCACGGGAATAGGACTGTGGCAATTTAAAGTTATGCCGTTCGGATTATGTAATGCACCTGCCACCTTCGAACGCCTGATGGAGACAGTGCTAAAAGGACTTTCCTATGAAGCCTGTCTGGTGTATTTGGATGATATTATCATTGTGGGGCGCACCTTTGAAGACCATCTACGAAAATTCCGAAAGGTGCTGGAGAAACTCAGAATGGCTAACCTTAAATTGAATCCAGGCAAGTGTAACTTGTTCCGTCGTGAACTGAGCTACCTCGGCCATATCATCTCTGCCGAAGGTGTGAGAACTGATCCTGAGAAGATCTCTGCAGTCGAGAACTGGAGTTGCCCTGAAAATGTACACCCACTACGAAGTTTCCTGGGGTTATGCACTTACTACAGGAAGTTTGTCAAGGGTTTCTCAAATATTACCAGACCACTCCACAAGCTGACGGAAGCCAAACAGAAGTTCCTGTGGACAGAGGAATGTGAAAATGCGTTCAAGCGACTTAAAGAGGCCTTAACATCATCGCCTATCTTGACGTATCCACAGCCCGACAGACAGTTCATACTTGATACAGATGCCAGCCATGAGAGTGTCGGTGCTGTTCTGTCTCAGGAAATTGATGGTCAAGAACATGTCATTGCCTATTGGAGTAAATGCTTGTCTAAACCAGAGCGAAATTACTCTACCACCAGGAAAGAGCTACTCGCTATCGTAAAAGCCATAGAACATTTCCATCATTACCTCTTAGGCAGAAGATTCCTGCTACGGACTGACCATGCATCTCTAACGTGGTTGCTCCAGTTCAAGAACCCGGAAGGAGATATTGCCAGGTGGATACAACGCCTCCAGGAATATGACTTCGAAATACGTCATCGTAAAGGGACTCTACATGGTAATGCAGATGCCTTGTCACGGAAGCCCTGTTTGGAAAGCTGCAAGTACTGCTCTAGAGCCGAGCAGAAATACCTGCCAATGAATCCGGTTGCCTGCCAAGTTACTGTCTCAACACCATCAGATCAAGATCCCGATCCATGGAGTGACGAAGAACTTAGAAAAGCCCAGTTGGAAGATCCTGACATTAAGCCAATATTACAGCTGAAGGAGACGTCCAGCAACAGACCTATCTGGCAGGACATTTCCAGATTTAGTCCCATTACGAAAAGTTATTGGGCACTTTGGGACTCTCTTCATATCCGAAACGGCGTATTATACAGAAAGTGGGAATCTGATGATGGGAAAATCTTCCGATGGCAGATAGCATTGCCAAGATCAAGAATTCCAGATGTTTTAGAACAACTGCATAGTAGCTCTACCGGAGGCCATTTTGGGGTAATGAAGACTCTGCAGAAAGTTCGGGAACGCTTCTATTGGTGCAAGGAAAAGGAGGATGTGGAGAAATGGTGTAAATCCTGTGACGCTTGTGCGGCACGTAAAGGCCCGCAGAAACGAAGTCGAGGAAGACTGCAACGGTATAACGTGGGAGCACCGTTTGAACGGATTGCACTCGACATCTTGGGTCCTTTGCCACGGACCTCCAGTGGAAATAAATACATCCTCGTCGTGATGGACTATTTCACCAAGTGGCCTGAGGCATATCCCAATCCCGATCAAGAGGCATGCACGGTCGCAGAGGTCCTAGTGCAGCAATGGGTGTCAAGGTACGGCACGCCCCTACAACTTCATACCGACCAAGGTAGGAACTTTACCTCTGATGTTTTCAAAGGACTGTGTCAACTACTCGGCATAGACAAAACCCGGACAACACCCTTACATCCCCAGTCGGACGGCATGGTCGAGAGGTTCAATCGTACTATCCTGAATAACCTCTCTCTTCTAGTATCAAGGAACCAGCAAGATTGGGACTTGAAGTTGCCATTGTTCCTGCTGGCTTATCGAAGTGCTGTCCATGAAACCACCGGCTATACTCCAGCCCAGATGCTGTTCGGACGTGAACTTCGTCTCTCTTGTGATCTCCTGTTTGGTTGTCCACCCGATGCGCCTTCATCGCCCAAGGAGTACATCGAAGATCTCCAGGCACGATTTGAGGACGTACACAACTTTGCTCGGGAGCGGATTAACATGGCAACGGAGAAAATAAAGACAAGGTACGATCTAAAGGCTACACAATATGAGTTCCAGGAAGGAGAGAAGGTCTGGTTGTGGAATCCTGTTCGACGCAAAGGACTCTCTCCCAAGTTACAGTGCAACTGGGACGGACCATACACAGTCTTAAAAAGGCTGAATGATGTAGTGGTGCGGATCACTAAAACACCTTCATCAAAACCGAAGGTGGTGCACTATAATAGGCTAGCCATGTACCACAAGTAACGGTAAAATTAAAATTTAAAATGTAAATACTGGTAAAATTTGCGCATGCGCACTGTAAATATTTGTATATAAATATTTGTACATATTTGTGAATTTTGTAAATATTTCCCACTTAATTTATATTTCTATGTTATCTTTATGTGCAACTTAGTTTTTGTGTTTTAGATTGTGTAAATTTGTTTAGTTTCGCCTCTTGACCAAGGGTTGCACTGCCCGGGACGTGCAGTCCTTGGGAGGGGGCAGTGTTACGAAATTGTAAATAATTGTGTTTATTTTTGTATAAATTCTTTCAAAGAGGCTTAGTAAGTTGCCAATTTTGTGCATTTCTAGTCATGTTAGCGTTGAAATAGCCTTATTTTCCCTTAAAAACGCATTAAAAAGCCCCAGTAATGCAGGTAATGGATTTGGCGCCAAATTTGGCAACTTTTTCCCACCTTGGCGATTTTTTTGGCGACCTTGGTGAGAAAATCCTTATATGGGATATACCAAATATGGAAGCTGTAAGTTGATTGGTTGACCACTTTCTAGAGTTTTCTCGAAAAATCTGGGCTCCATGGAACAGCATATAAGGAGCGCTTCCTCGCCAAGGCAGTCTGTTCAGTTCAGATTTCAGCCAGCTTCGCTAGTGCTTGCATTGCTCTTGAGCCTCTTCGGAAGATACTTGCTTTATGTGTTATCGCTATACAGTTTGTACTGTGGATTTGCTATTGGCAGCTGTTGTTTAAGCTGTGTTTACTGTTTGAATTGAATATGATACTTGGTTTATAGACCTGCATTTTTCTGGAATTTTCTGTGAATAAATTACTGAATTTTTGTACGTTTGGCCTTTTATTCTCAGACAACTCACGAACCCCCAAGTACGCAACAATTATTTTGTGCATATAACATATTTCAATTTCATTAGGATTAGTGCAAATTAATGTTATTGAAATAAGGTTTATAGAAATCCCTCTCATAGAACGCAGTGCTTTAAAATACTTTCGATTGTCCCCGTACACAAACCAATAATATTGTTTATTTCATATTCAATAGGGAATATCTTATAGTAATCTTGAATAATAAATATAAGTTTCAAGAAATTCCAAATGTATTTAGAGGAGTAGAGCGCGGACAGACAGACAACCGAAGTAACCACTTCGGTAGAAACCACTTCGGAAGTAACCAACCGTAGTAAACACTTTTTAAATTTATTGGAAAGTATTATATAACATGCGTAACCAGACTTGACGCCGAACAGAAATATAAAAATTTGCACAACGTCGAAAACGCCAATGTGAAAAATATTAAAAACAAACTACAGTTTTGGTAGCGCTAAGTGTACCGTCATCAGTGAAGAATGATAAAGATTGGTTATTGCTCTTATATATAGATAGCGGGACAAATTTTAGAGTTGGAATAGCAGATAATAGACATTTAAGAAACTGGAGGTGTTGGGCAATAGGAAATTGGGATATAGTAAGCTATGTAAATGGAGGTGAAAATGAAAAATATGTGGATTGTATGCAAGATTTCCAAAAATCACTGGGGGGAGGTAGAGAGGAAAATCGCAATTAATGACATTTTTATGATTTTTATAGATAAGAAAAGCTTCTATAAAATCGAGTTCATGCAAGTGTTCATGTCGACAGATTATTTTAGCTGAATTAAAATTAAACGTATGGTTATTCTCTCAACAATGCTTAGCAATGACTAATTTGTTTATTTCTTCTTTCTGAATATATTGAATGTGTTCTTAAAGACGAAACTTGAGTTTACGTTTTGCTTCACCGATGTATGGTTTTCCAAATTGACAATGAATACTGTAAATACCCCATGCGTTGAGTACATCATTAGTGTCTTTTAACATAGATAGATCTCATTTGTTTGTAGGCGAAAAATTATTTTTAAATTTATGTTTGAAAACTACGGTTATGGTATGGTTTTCAAACAATGTGACATTAAAATAATTTTACGAAACACAACTATACGCAACTCTTGGGGTACTTACAGTATTTCCTTGTCAATGTGGACAATCAAATATTAGTCGAACTTAACGTGAATCCAAGTTTTGTCTTTAAGAGCACATGGGTTATGTTCAGAAAAAAGACATAAACAAACCGGCCATTGCTAAACCTTGTTGGGAGAGTATCCATAATTTGTTAGATTTGTCGTTAGTGATTGGGGACGCCACCAACGGTCACTATTGATTGTTTCATGTGATAAAGCGAAAATGTTAACGCGTATGCAAATACCTACTACACATACGAATAAACGTTCTAACATATATAAAACAAAGGAACAAATTCATTCAAGAATCATAAAATCAATTTCAGTGTTAATGTATTAGTTTCTGATTTCGTGTTTATTACACTTGTTAATTTTGCATTGGGCATCATTTATTATCTTTTTGTTCTTTAATTCAATGATCGAGTATTGTAATCTCTCGAAATGCCGAATTTGATGGTAATCCACTCAACCATTTTCACAGCAGGATGCTGTTTATGGCAGAGATTTCTTTCTTTTTTTTTTTTTTTTTTTTTAATAATTGCATTTGTTTTGGATACTAGATTGACATTATATACTCACATACACATTTTAACATATGTACGCATATTTTAATATGCATTGCACACCTTAATATAATTATGCACATATATATTGTACATACATATTACATTCACACTTTATTATATCATACACATACGTTATAGCTACCAAACGTTCCGGTTTTTGAATTACCGGTATTTATTTTATAGAATATTTTTATAAAATTTTGTAAAAACTTTATGTTCAGTTAAGACGAAAATTTCTATAAAAAATTACCGGTATTCAAAAATTGGAACGGTTGACAGCTATGACATATTACCATTATTACACACACATATGTAAATTACATTGACAAATTATGTGCACACGCGCATTTTTGGACTAATATATATCCATAATTTTAATCAATTTTTACAAATCTTCACAAAATACTAAAAATAAGAAAATGAATAATAAAAAGCAATTAATTGACTGTTGAAGTTTAAATATATACAATAAAAAAAATAATCATTCAAATCGCATACCGCACACACAAGAAATAAATAAAAAAAATAAAAAAATGTCGATAATTTAATACGTCAATAATACTTGATTGAGACAATAAAAATATTTGAACTATAGATCTAGGATTTATTCCCAACTGAGATCAAGAAGTCGATTGTCTTTGTTTTGAATTCTACATCACTATTTCTGCATCTTTGTTTTAAATTCTACTGCAAGCTTCAATAAAATTCAAGAAACTCGGGATAAAGTTGTTTTCTATCTGCCGCTATAGTTTCTCATCTCTTAAAAAAAAGCAGATTAAACTAAAGCTATCAGATAGAAAACGTAAAGAAAAAGTATTGGCAAGGGACTTCAACCTCGAAAATTTCCCCATCTAAAAACTTCCCAGGCTCAAAAGAACTGTTTATTCCAAAAGAATAGATATTCTTAAAACAGAGTTCATGTTCTAAATCCATAATTTACAAAATATTTTGCTTGTGACTTTATAAAGAATCGTTTACTTTGAAGAGAATACAAAAGTAAAATCAAAAAGGTAATTTTTTTAACGAATAAAAATTGGAAGAAGTTTATGATGACGGGGTGAGTTATGAGGGGCTTGTGATGAGGGAGGTGTGAGTTATGATATTATAAGGAGACTACAGTCAATTATACCGCATTATATCAATACATGTTTTTTTTTTTTTTTTTTTTTTTAAATCACCTTGAAATTACCTTAGATAATAAATTCAAAAATAACAAATTACAAAGATGTGTAAAACATAAAAAGAAAAAAGAGAAAAGGTAAGAAAATGAAATGAAAATATATTATCAAATGGTTAAAAAAATTAAAAAAAATTGAGTTGAAGAATAACATAATTCAATGTTTTATACGACCGTGCAAATAAATAAATAAATAAAACAAAAGTTCCATTTAAATTGTATATGTTATACTAATAATGTCACTTACAAAAATTCATCATTTTCTCATCAACATCCCTATACATGTATTTAGACATGTATTTACACTGTGTAGTCTTAAATGAATATATCATCATCATCATCATCATCAATTTCAGCCTTTATCAATCCATTGCAGGATTAAGGTATCTCCTAGGTGATTTTTTTTTTTTTTTTTTTTTTTTTTTTTTTTTTTAACACACTTGACATTGTGAGTTTTTTTTTTTTTTTTTTTTTTTTTTTTTTTTCTTTTTCTTCCCATGCTATTTCTATGGAATTTTTAGCATTTTCCCGCTCTTTTTCTACATTCTGGCGTGCGTTATGTACATCTAGAGACGTATTAACCCTGGACGATATATTTAACGCCCCAGCCCATAGTGTATTATATATGTATATAATTTCTCTATCATTACTGTCACGAATAATTTAAATATGACTTTAAAAAACTATATGCAGACTTGCATACTTCACGTTATAAATTTAAATGAAAACGTTAATAGTTAGTAAATTCCTTTTTTTTTTTTTTTTTTTTTTTTTTTTTTGTTTCTTTTCATACATTGGAAATATTTTATGAAAAATTTTAAAATTTTGTGCACAAATAACGAATTAATTTCATTTTTGGTCTGTAATTTTTTTTCTCGTTCTACAGGACTTACTTTCATTGAGCTTTATCATCGTTTGCTACATTTCATCTTAAATTTGTCAGGTTTATTTTATCTTTGCCAGCAAGTTTTAAAAAAAATATTAAATTAAAATGGAGATATAAAATTCCAAATAAAATTTAAAAATGAACATGTTTTAAGGTAAAAAATCGAGTAATTTTATAATTTAATTAATTAATTAATTAATTATTTTTTTAAGTGTTTTGTATAATTAGACATTTTTTTTTTTCTTTTTACATCAAATTAAAAATAATATTAAAAATAAAACTGAAAAAAGTCATGTTAAAGAAAGGGAACAGATTTAGTATAGATCTTCCTTGTCGAAATTTGAAATTTCACACCGAAATAGCTAGGCTCACAGTTTTTTTACAGGGGCACAAAGAAAATTCTTTATCATTATGGCCTATGGGGTCAAATTTTTAAAAGTGTGATAGCATCTAAACGCCTAATTAATCCGAGCAAAAAATTTGTACACATGTTATAGGTCACAGTTGCACGAACTCTATAGATTTTGGTGAATTTAGCATTTACAGTTTTTTTACAGGGACACAAAGAAAAATTCTTTATCATTATGGCCTATGGGACCAAATTTTTAAAAGTGCGGTAACATCTTAACGCCTTATTCAATTGAGCTGAAAGTTTATATGAATATTATAAATCACTGTTGCACTAAATATAAGTATTTTGGTGAATCTAGCATTTATAGGTTTTTACAGGGACACAACGAAAAACTCTTTATCTTTATGATCATGGGCTCAAAGTTCAGTAGCGTTAAATAAAACATCGTGAAATATATGGAGAAAAATATTCAAACAATCTATTATGGATTTCTTGCTTTTGTTTGTTTAACAACTCTTCTTTTTTTACTTTATCCACAAAACTGTTAATTCCTCAGTGTTTGGAAAATCGATTGGAGTCACTCCAGATTATTTCCCTAATTTACTAAAAAAATGCTTAATTAAACTGGAGATTAAAAATTTATCTGTGTGCATGATTATAATCCGTATGGACATGGTTTATGATTTTCAAATGTAAGAAAAAAAGGTAAAATTCCATAATTAAAAAAAAATTAATTATAATTGTATTGTAGAAAAAGATTTGCTCAGTGACCGGATATATACATTAGCGGCGGTGAGATTGAGAAATGAATATTGTAATCGTTACTAAGTACCACAACACAGTCACTGCATACCCTTATATAGAAGAATAGACCAAAAAATCATGTTGTACTAAACTGAATTATGTTTTGTACAGAATTTTACATCTATTACTTATGAAACAAAAAACAGACTTCTATTTGTATTTGTCTTTTTTAATCAGAGTCGTATAAAAATCTATATTTTAAATTTCTTTTATTCAATATTCGTAAGATTTAATCCCTTTAACAAAATCATATATCATTTTTGAGAAACTCTGTAGTTTATAATATGTTCATTATCATTGTTTAAGAATTCAAAGCCAAAGCTAAAGTTTTTTAACATGCTGTATGATTGTGAAATATAACGCCATAAATATATACACGCAATTATTTCTTATATATATATATATATATATATATATATATATATATATATATATATATATATATAATAGATATCGTAATAAGATTAAATCATAAAATTCAGCTATTAATAGAACTAAGACAATAACAGCACACTAAAATATAGAACTGAATTTAACACAGAGGAAAGAATTACACAAAAAGTTGCAATGTAGATTAAGAACCAATGAGTTAGGATAGTAACTTAAAATACTTACGCCTACCAGAATGATAATAAAAATGACCATTAAGCTTATGAGAATGAAAACGATTAATAAATAATAAATCACAGAAATATTTGGATGTAAATGCTTAAACGTAGAAACATACTTATCAAGGGGTGCATGCTTCATAAAGCTTAAAGAGCCGCAACGATTTCGTACAACGATATTGCTAATCATAGCAATTAATATCGTTTTACACCCCGATCGATGCAGCAAAACCAAAAAGAATTAGAAATAATTGAAATATTAAATTAAAACAAAGATTAAAAAAAAGATTAAATTTAATCTTAATGGAAACCAAAGTGAACACATGAATGAAGCAAAGCAACCACATGTATAACAATTAACTCTACCAGGAGAAAAGGATGATGCAAAAACTTAAATTGAAGTAAAATAAAATCTCGACAGATATCGATTAATCGAAGAAACTTCAGAGCATTTTCATTAAAGATAAATTACACAGAGTTAATATTAAATGATAATGTTAAAATAGATTTTATATCTAATTAATTTTAAAACTAGTAGAGTTGAATTAAATCGTACCATATACATTAATAATATATCATTAAAGTTAAAGACAGAAGAATAAAATCATAAGACAGAGTGCAAGCGCCATCTATCGGTGAGCTATAATAACATTAAGTCAGTAAAATTATTTCAGGAGAAGAATCCAATGCAATAAGGGAAATTAAGATGTAGTGACTGAAAGATTAAGATAATTTTTAGCGCCAATTAAGTAATTAGATGAATTGAACATTTGTGATTAACCCAAAACTAAATAATCTTGAAATCATAGTATTAAATGTTAAGTTTTAATCAGACACAATTACAAGCAATAATGCCAAAGAGTACACATATAAGGATAAGCATTATAGGGCAGTCATTAATAATTAAAATTATAATTTAAAAGATTTTTTTTTTTTCCAAATAATATAAGATCTTATTTTTGTTATGCATATAGATTGATTGTTCAAACTTAACAATGGAAGCCTCAAGTAGCCAGATGTACAAAATTAAATTTAAGGATAAAAGATTTCAAAATACATAGTATCAACCAGAAATATAAGCATGTAACTATGAGTAATCCCCCCCACACTTTTTTTTTTTTTTAATTAATTGTATTCAGAAACAAACCCACCCAACCAACCAGCCAAACAACACCACCCTACCTCCTTAATCAAACATCTGCCCACCCATCCACCAGTTTTTTTTTTTTTTAAATTAAACCTTAGTAGTTTTTTTTTTTTTTTTTTTTTTTTTTTTGTGTGTGTGTTAGACAAAGACCCTTTATGATAAACAAGTGAATAAATAAATTTTTTAGGATAACCCATTTTTGTAGCAACATTAATTATGTGAGAGATATTTTTGTTTTTAAACCTAACAGAACAAAGATTATGTATACGAAAGAGGTGATTGAGTAGGATATTTCTGTAAACAGAGATATGAAGACAAGAAGTAAAGTGAGTAAATAAATTTACTTTGAAACTGAAATCTTGTCTTTTGTCATACAGATCAGTATAAATTTGACTACCATCAAGTTTGATTTTTAAATCCAAGAAATTTATACAGTTATTGTTGAGAAGATTATGAGTTAAGGTAAGGTGAGAAGGATATTCAAATTTAAATAAATTAGGGAAAATTATTGACATAAAAAATTATAATGTCATCAATGTATCGGTAAAAATAGACATTTTTAATACATAATCCCTGTTCATAATGGTAAAGGTATAAGTCAGCTAACATACTCGAGCTGCATCCTCCTTGTGGAATACCGACCTTTTGAATATAGATCTTATTACAGTGTAGAATGTAATTGTTATGAATAATAAAATTTAAAAGTGTCTTAAATGATGCTGCCGAAAAGCATTTTGGTAAAGAGATTTGACTTTTAAATTTTTCAAAAAGGTTAAAGATGATATGATGAAGATCCGTTAAATTAATATTATTAAACAGGTCAGCAAAATCATAAGTCATGATATCAGTCACATTATTCATAGATAAGACATTGGCTTTAAGTTGATAACTATTTTTAAGGCAAAAGAAGTTTTTTGATCTACTGATTAAGTCATAGATTTGTTTGAGAGTATCAAGGAGAATTTTGTTAGCGTTATTGTTGTAAGTATTACACCCTACAGTGACAGTTCTAAATTTAATAGGATTTTTGTGAAATTTAGGGATAAGTACAATATAAGGATATTTAAAATTATTATATGGTAGCTTTAGCAATTTATAAAAGCAGTGACGTTTGCGGTTATTGATTTTAAGATCATGATTTGTAAGATGAAAGTTAGTACTATTAGATATAGATGAACTGAGTAAAGAAAGATAATAATGTTTACATATTATAGCATAATTATTAGGAGATTTATCTACATAAGTAATAACAAAGTTTTGTTGCAATTCTTTGATAGATTTAAAGAGATTTGATTTATTGTAATGTGTGAGATTTGATTTTTGTTGAATTAATTCATCTTTAAGTTTTGAAATCACTAAAAATTTCCATTGATTGAAATATTCAATAGGTTTATAAATAAACAAATCAATATGATGGAGAGTTTATAAATAAACAAATCAATATCATATGAAAACTGTTGTATAATCTGTGAAATATTAGTTTTTGAAGGGAGTCGATATTTAGTACCATATTCCATAAATTTCTTTAAATTAGAGTCATTAATAATATTAAGATCACCAGTGATAATATGTGCATGATCTCTGTCAACATATTTTACATAAGAGGGATGAGCACAACTACAAGTCACATGAGAAGATAAATTAGACTTAGAGACTGAATTATAGTTAAAAAGCAGACGACCAAGCGTAATAGGATATTTAAAGGTACGAGAAATATGAATGTCTTTAATTGGAAACATGCATGTTTTATCATTAAGAATGGATGATATATTAATGCTATTAAATATTTGATTAGAATAATTTAGAATAAGCTGTGAATTAGATTGGATTTTGTGAGGTTTTTTAGAGATATTTAAATTGAAGAGTTTTATTCTGTATAATATTAAATCATAGAAAATATCAGAAAAATGTTGATTATAGGATAGGTTTTTAAATACACTTAAGTAAATGGACAAATACTTTTTTTTGATAGCAAATATAAACTTTCTAATATAAATCCAATCATAATGGTTAAGATAATTTGACTGTAAGGCTAGAATATTCTTAATAATGAGATTTTTTGATATTAAACCATTAGCAGATTTATTTTATTGTTTACCTCTTTTTGAACGAGAAGTTTTCTGGTTGACACTATGATTAAGAACAGAGTATACAGGGGAGTAATCATGAAGGGGATTAATGTTAGTATAAACCTTAACAACCCTATTGAAATATTCATGATTCAGACCATATGGATAAATTGTATTAAAGTATTTCATGTAGTGAGATTCATAGAAAAGGCGCTCACTTTTATTTTTTTGAATCCGAAGAATTTCAATAGTACATGAGCAGAAATTATGTAAATTAAAATGTCTTAGCTCAATAGTTGATTTATTGTTAAGGACAGGTGATGATAACTTTTTGGAGTCTGAGCGATGTTGATTAATTCTAAGATGTAAAGGGGTGGAAGTTTCACCTACATACTGCATTTTACACATACCACAGCTTAATTTGTATATTACATTATAAACCTGACAGAAAGGAACCAATTTTAAATCATTATAAATTTGGGACTGTAAAGCATTAGGGCAAGTTTTGCAACGAGAAGAATCACACTTTCTAAATTTAAGATTGGAAGGAGGAGAGTATAGGTAGCTTGATATCGATCCAGGAATATCCCTATCAATATTCCTGTACCGGGCACAATACTGAGGATGACCAAAGCATTACTTGCCAGGCACTACTAATTTACTGAGAACATTCATTATAAAGGAGTGGTTTTATAGATAATAAGAAAATCAATTGTAATTTGCAAGTATACATTAAAACTATCATTTAGAATATCAATAAATAAAAATTTTAATTTGCAAGAATACATTATAAATATCATTTAGAATATCAATAAATAAAAAAAAAAAAAAAAAAAAAATTCTTGAATAAATAACGAGATATCAAAATTGAAAATTTAAATTTAAAATTAAAATTGATAAATATATATATATTTTTTTTTTAATAATAAATAGTTATATAATAAAATTAAAGTGTCTGGAATATTAATCTTTAATCATGGTCATCAACCTATACATATCCACCAACATATTGAAAATCACAAATTGAATATTAACCTTTCTAGATTATAATAAGCATACATTATTAAAAATTAACCATTCATTTAATCTGGGATAATTACATAATTAAATATACACAATATTTACAAAAAGTTCCAATCCAAAGTATAATTCAACCCGAAGCATTATGATTATAAACCCCACAATCAAATTCATAGGACTAAAATTGAATAAGTTGACGATAGAAAAACTATAATGGACATAGTGAATAATAAATGCTCATGATATCAAAATTCATCCACATGTAACTTTAGAAAATTATGCTTAAACACTTTTAATTTTAATAATAAAAGTCAAAACTTATTGAAAAACATACAAACTACTAAAGGAATATCCCAATTTGAACTTAAATAAAACAGTTCCACATAAAAGAGCCATTAAATGCATAGATCCACAAACAGCAAAATCAAGGTATGATTAACAATTGAAATGATACAACTCAGATAAAGCGCCATTGCAGCTATAATCAAAGTGCATGTAAACTTTTTAAATTACTGATGGTAAGCCAGATTTGCAAACATATGTATATATATAATAATATATACATTAAATCATAAACAAGATTTTAAATAAATGAAAAAACTGTTTATATTAATCAAAATACATTTAAATTAAATGCGCATAAGCAGCAGATGGAATTTAAATGCAAAGATAAATAATAGATATCGTAATAAGATTAAATCATAAAATTCAGCTATTAATAGAACTAAGACAATAACAGCACACTAAAATATAGAACTGAATTTAACACAGAGGAAAGAATTACACAAAAAGTTGCAATGTAGATTAAGAACCAATGAGTTAGGATAGTAACTTAAAATACTTACGCCTACCAGAATGATAATAAAAATGACCATTAAGCTTATGAGAGTGAAAACGATTAATAAATAATAAATCACAGAAATATTTGGATGTAAATGCTTAAACGTAGAAACATACTTATCAAGGGGTGCATGCTTCATAAAGCTTAAAGAGCTGCAACGATTTCGTACAACGATATTGCTAATCATAGCAATTAATATCGTTTTACACCCCGATCGATGCAGCAAAACCAAAAAGAATTAGAAATAATTGAAATATTAAATTAAAACAAAGATTAAAAAAAAGATTAAATTTAATCTTAATGGAAACCAAAGTGAACACATGAATGAAGCAAAGCAACCACATGTATAACAATTAACTCTACCAGGAGAAAAGGATGATGCCAAAACTTAAATTGAAGTAAAATAAAATCTCGACAGATATCGATTAATCGAAGAAACTTCAGAGCATTTTCATTAAAGATAAATTACGCAGAGTTAATATTAAATGATAATGTTAAAATAGATTTTATATCTAATTAATTTTAAAACTAGTAGAGTTGAATTAAATCGTACCATATACATTAATAATATATCATTAAAGTTAAAGACAGAAGAATAAAATCATAAGACAGAGTGCAAGCGCCATCTATCGGTGAGCTATAATAACATTAAGTCAGTAAAATTATTTCAGGAGAAGAATCCAATGCAATAAGGGAAATTAAGATGTAGTGACTGAAAGATTAAGATAATTTTTAGCGCCAATTAAGTAATTAGATGAATTGAACATTTGTGATTAACCCAAAACTAAATAATCTTGAAATCATAGTATTAAATGTTAAGTTTTAATCAGACACAATTACAAGCAATAATGCCAAAGAGTACACATATAAGGATAAGCATTATAGGGCAGTCATTAATAATTAAAATTATAATTTAAAAGATTTTTTTTTTTTTTTCCAAATAATATAAGATCTTATTTTTGTTATGCATATAGATTGATTGTTCAAACTTAACAATGGAAGCCTCAAGTAGCCAGATGTACAAAATTAAATTTAAGGATAAAAGATTTCAAAATACATAGTATCAACCAGAAATATAAGCATGTAACTATGAGTAATCCCCCCCACACTTTTTTTTTTTTTTTTTTTTTTTTTTAATTAATTTTATTCAGCAACAAACCCACCCAAACAACCAGCCAAACAACACCACCCTACCTCCTTAATCAAACATCTGCCCACCCATCCACCAGTTTTTTTTTTTTTTTTAATTAAACCTTAGTAGTTTTTTTTTTTTTTTTTTTTTTTTTTTTGTGTGTGTTAGACAAAGACCCTTTATGATAAACAAGTGAATAAATAAATTTTTTAGGATAACCCATTTTTGTAGCAACATTAATTATGTGAGAGATATTTTTGTTTTTAAACCTAACAGAACAAAGATTATGTATACGAAAGAGGTGATTGAGTAGGATATTTCTGTAAACAGAGATATGAAGACAAGAAGTAAAGTGAGTAAATAAATTTACTTTGAAACTGAAATCTTGTCTTTTGTCATACAGATCAGTATAAATTTGACTACCATCAAGTTTGATTTTTAAATCCAAGAAATTTATACAGTTATTGTTGAGAAGATTATGAGTTAAGGTAAGGTGAGAAGGATATTCAAATATATATATATATATATATATATATATAGAGAGAGAGAGAGAGAGAGAGAGAGATAGGCCGATAAATAGATAGATAGATATACTTACTTATTTATAAGAACAAAAAGAGTTATAATGCAAAATAAAAAACTAATAAAATTACGAAAATAACGCACAAAAGTGCAAATATTTTACTAATTAACTAAAATAAAGTTATATAAATAATTTAACAATTAGACATAAAAAAAATAATGATAATCAATTTAAAATAATTCCGATGAGAATACAAACCACATAGAAACATAACAAGATGAAGCTCATAAAGAAAGTAAACAAACATTTTCTGTATATTATGAACTATATATGAGAGGTATCCCTGATAATTACGATTCATTTGTTTCGCGATATTACCTCGCTAATTGAAACAAGCATTAAGCTGGAAAATCTATAAAAGACCTAAAACAAATTTCATTAAAATCCAAATATCCATTAAATAAACAATATAACACTATGCTACTATAATTTTCCATGCATTATTCTTAGAGAAACTACATACTGTATGTCACTTTTAAAATTAAAATCAAATTTATCCTATTTATATTTTTCAATTTTATTATTTACATGGAACATTATTAGCATAAACATCTGAACTAATTAAATAAGTGAAAAGACAAAAAAGAATCAATAAAAATATTATGGTCTATCTCTGCATTCCTGCTATAGCCCACATACAAGGTCTGTTCAAAAAATATCCGACCTTTGGCCAGAAAAATATATATTGTTAGAGCTTGTTAGACGAAAAGAGGCAGCCGCTTATCACTATATAGAGGTTTAGCGCGTTTTAGAGCGTTTTAGAGCCTCCCTCCGTGATTTATTAAAAAAAAAAAAAAATAGCCGCCGTTGGTAGCACCCTCACGACAAAGAGCAGAATAGGTATAATTTTGCGGGATCGGGATCCTAATCAACTTCCGAGTAGGCCCCTTAAGTCCGGTTTCCATTTGCGCTCACTGGGCGCTTTCTATTCAGAATCCTTTGATGTGGTTAGGCTAGCTCACTGTAGCTCAAAGCCCACGAACGGGGATGGAGTCTAACCCCCTGCAGAGATAATTGTGGGCCAGATGTAGACATCTTTGTCAATTTTGCATGCTTTCCTTTGAGGTAACAGCGCAATCTGATAAAAAAGGGCTACAACCGATGACAAGACATTTGGCTCTTTGTGTCGGAAGCGTGATTAATGACGTTTTGAGCGTTGATCTTGAGCCCAAGTCGATACTGGCCTTTACTCCTCCTCATACTTAACCCAGCTTTCTTTCCTCTGCCGAAAACATTTCTGAAAGGCTTTTTTTGGAATAATGTTCAACTCAGGCATCTCGTTCTGCAGTATCTCATCTCTACTCTGAAAACGGGTCCCTTTCAATGGCATGTTAAATTTTTAGAACAGCCAGAATTCGCAAGGAGCCATGTCTGGAGAGTTGTGTGGAAGAGTTGTCTGGAGAGTTGTGTGGAATTCCATGCTTCGCCAAGAATGTATGAACCAGGTGTGACGAAAGCTATGGAGCATTGTCATGATGCAACTGCCAGGTTTTCACCATCCATAGGTCTGGTCTTTTACACCGAACTGCATCACGAAGTCGGCGAAGAACTTTCCAAATTGTAGTCTTTTGTCACCATTTGTCCTTCCGGCGCGTTTGTGGCCTGATCAATTTAAGAAAAAAATTATTAATGTATATATATATATATATATATATATATATATATATATTAATTGAAGGCATACAACAGTACAATATGTCATCAGAGACTTATATATATATATATATATACATACATACATATATATACATACAAACATATATATATGGTTAACTTTAATGGGTAAACATAGAGTTAAACTTTCTACAATACGAATTCATTTGTTATTTCATACTTTTTTATTAGTTATGTATTATTTAACAGACATTTATTAATTGTTTGCTGCACTGTTTTACGTTCTTTTTTGAAATATATGGGCCACAAAATTTGATATTGTTAATTTCAAAGACAATACACACGCCAACTAATATAAAATTTTGACGTGAAACAACAACACGACATCCATTACCACTAGTACACGTATTATATGCACTTTTTGGAGATAATATGATCAGAATATATAAAATCGACCTAAAACAGTAGGTATTAAAAATTTTCCGGTAAGAAAAAGCTAATACTCGTGTAAAGACAAGTAAAATAAATTTACTAAAGTAGTTTATACTAGTTAATAAATAAGAAAAAAAAAGAGAGAATTTCTTTGAAACATCAATTTCCGAGTTCTAAAATTGACCTACCCAATCCAGATGACCGTTAATTTTCGGAAATATCCCCGTAGTACACGAGAAAAATGGGTTTATGTAACATTTTTTTTAAATAATCGTTAGAAACGCTTTTGAGACACCGACTTTTAGCAAAACTTGACATATTCAATTGTTGACCGGAAAACTACAATTACATACAAAAGTATATCAATATGGAGTTAATATGGCGAATTTGAAAAAAAAAAAAAAAAAAAAAAAAAATCCGAACAGCCGTTTTAAAGGAACGCACTCTCGAAATCTGAAATTGAGTTATTTATATAGGGCGCGTATCAATTTTCCTGAACTAACCAGCTAATTCATATGAAAGGGCATCTAATAGAGTTTTTATACAGGAAATTTGAAGAAATTCGTTAGAGCCGTGTTTGAGATGCGGACTTCCGGTCCTACTTCTGGTTCCCGATGTCCCACTCCCACTTCTGCATTTTTTCAATTTTTACCAAAAGCTGGGAGAATCCTCTTTACACCATACCTGTATTAATTCTGAAATTTTGTAGTTCTATATTTATTAGTTTCTGAGATATGATAGTCAAAAATTCTCCACATACATACACACACACGCACTGACCAATTACCAAAAACTATTTTTTTTTTGGACTCAAGAGACCTTAAAACATGTAAATAAGATGAAAACTCGATATCGAATTTTTGGACTGAGTACAATACTTCCATAGCCTACGGTAGTCCGGTAATGGAAGTAAAACTAGGAAACTAATACAGCACTAATATAAATTTTACTCTCCATTAATCAAAGAAGTATAAAGTGACATGAAGTAAAATAAAATAAAAAAGAACCTTTCAAACTAAGAATATTATTAACCGAAACAACGCTACAATCAATAGATACGAAGAATTACTATAGCCAGAGGCCGCTTTACCATTTTGGCGGCTCTAAGCAATAGATATTTTGCGGCCCTCTCTAATAGATATCACGCCAGGGCACCTTATAGATTTCATGTGACCCCAAGTAAATTTTCTCACTGTGATTCCCCCCCCCCTCATCCCTTACAAAAGAAAAAGCTACTATATTAAGATTCAACTTATTCTAATATTATAAGTTAATATAAATTTAAATAACATTTTAATTTCTTTATTTCTTTTTTTTTGGTAAAAATTGAATTGGTTCCGGCATATTTAGAAATAAGAAAAGGTAAAGAAGTTGAATCAAACCTTTAGCTTTTCATACCTGACTGTGCTAAATGTTCGATTGGGAAAATGCCTTAAAATTTCTGTATATACTAATCTCCATTCTCTACATGACATCACACGTATTGATGTACAATAAAACTACTGTACATCAATACTATTATATCTGTATATGTACTCATATACCATGTACAGCTTGTACCATAAACTGTTTGGCCGAAAATCTGAGTAAAAATTATTACAATGGAATGAAAAAGAACATTTTTGCATGCCCAGAAGAAAAGGGAATTTGAAATCTGTCATTCCTTCACCATTGCTTAGTTATAAGATTGTGGCATCGCATCCAAAAACGGAGTGAATCTATCAACTTGTTACATTTTTACCACCGAAAATGTTCCAGAGTGAATAATAATAATATTAAAATATTACTGTTATTATTATTTTTTTTTAATTAGCTATTTTTATTATAATTTTAATCCTTCTATAATAAATGATAATTTTACATTTTACATTAAACCAGCTAACAAGAATTAGTTTCATTTTTTAAACAAGAACGAAAAATCATTAGGTTCGCATAGACTATTAATATTTTCCAACTGTATACACTTATTGCCTTGTTTAAGCTTTAATGTACTTTGCCTACGCTATCACACAACGGAAAAAAATACAGAGAGACAAACTAACTGAATTCATAATCACTCCAAAACATTGTTGAAAAGTGTTAAAAAACCATAACACAAGCGGAAATGCAGTTCTAGCAATTTCAAATTGTAGCTCTTAAGCTCCTAAAATGTGTTAGAATATTTTGGTGTGATCCTATAAATCTTAATGCTAAACACACCATATTATAAAGTTTTTTATTATTATTATTATTATATCAATAATAAGTCTAAAATTTAATACGAGTTTCGCAGTACAAAGTTTTTTAAATGTGATTTATAAAAATACATCTCATAGAAAGCAACTAACTATCATTCTTTTGGGTGTCCCTGTACACAGTTATCCTATTTCTACCATTTTAAATAGAAGACATTAGCTACGACCGTCCTGACAAACAGAAGTCGACAACATTTTTTAACTTTATTTAAAAGAGTTAAAAATGCTTTCCCCTTCACTTTTGCTTGAACGTTTCCATTAATATATATGTGAAATAAAATTTTTATTAATTCATTTGTTAGTGGATTGATTTATCAGATAAAATTTTGTGTTTGCTATTATTAATTGCAAACTAATCACTTTCAAACACAATTACGAAGCCTTTTCATTCATAAATGCGCGACATAATTAGATATTCTTAATTATATATAGTGATACGAATTGACTGGTAGGGTTTAAGACCGATTAACTACGCTAAGGTCCGAGGAATATAGGTAGAATGCCCTCCGAGGGGTTCTTTCTAAGGGGTCCTAGCCCGTATTTACGTGAGTTTCGGAGAAAACCACGAAAATTCCGAACGGCTAGATTGATGAGTGCGACCTGGGATTGAACCGGGCACTTTCCTTCTACCAGCTTTGAGCGCAGAACCGCTCAGCCACTGGTGGGCCTATGATGCAAATCAAAGTAGCGTTTAATTTTTCTGCTTGAAAGGAAAGCCTTTTGCAGAAAAGACTATCTAAAGTCAACGCAGCATGAAACATATTCTCAAGACACCATAGGCGAGAAAAGGTCGCCCTTATGTTATTTAAATTTACTCTTATTTATTTATTAATCTAGATTTACATAATTTGCGTATTTTAAATCTATTCTTAAGACCTTTCTGAAATCTGAACTATATTCTGACTTCTTTACGAAGTTATTTTTTTCGCAAATGTACAAAACTTTCAGTATTTTTTTTATTTAGATACTTATAAATTTAATAGTTTTTTTTTTTTTTTCTATTTTCTTATTCTTAGTTCTTATTTTATTTTCTTATTCTTGATTATGGATGAATTTTATATAAGGAGTTAGAATTTTAAGCTGAATGAGCTTAAAAATGACGCCGCCATGAGAAACTGTCAAACGCGTTAGGGATGTCAAGTAAAAGGGCTTCGAATTTTTCAGATTTAATAAAACTATTGTGAATAAATTCTGTTATTCTGATGGGTGGTGGAATGTTTAGGTCTAAAACCAAATTGTTCGGATTGAAATTGCAAATCATCCAGCCTCTCTTCATCATTTTCTCCATCCAATTTGAAAAGATCTAGCTTTCATTCGTTTCCACAATACAAATCAAAGCACATATTTATTAAAAGTTAACATTTTAGTACCTTAACCAGAACATCAAATTTTAATTCCCAATTGCTAAAACTCATCTTGGAAATTTTTACAAAGTTTTACTTTAATAACATAAAGACAATTCTTCATCTATTTCTTCTATTTTAGATTTATTCGCAAATTTTTGTGGTAGTTTATTTTAAATGAGCGAAATTTCCTTGTCCTTGAAAGGGTTAAGATGTTTTTATACAAAGTTAAAACATTTAAAGAAGGTTACTTTAAATTTACAATTGAATATACATGTCATATTCCAAAAAGAGAGAAAAAAAAATCAAGAATTGGTTTATGATTTTCGCTTTTCTTCCATCCACTATTTTTTTTTTTTTTCCTTTAAATTTTGGGCAGAGTTTCAATTTTTTTGGCGGCCCTGCTTTTCCGGCGGCCCTAAGCGACCGCTTAGGTTCGCCTAATGGTAAAGCGGGCCCTGACTATAGCAAAATATACCAAAAACTGTGTTGAATGATGAAGGCATTGCCCTACAATAGTTGAAAAAAAGTGGACAAAAATGTAACGTTGAAACAAAAACACATAACATTATTGCATAAGGAAAGAGAAATAAATAAATAAAGCATTTTAAGTGTTCCAGTCTAGATTGGATTCAGTGTAAGTTAAAAAATCTAGAGTTGCTCCACTAGACTTTTCGTACATTTTATAATTAATGGTTATTCAAATAAATTCAAATAAAATTTAAATTGACCAAACGGAAAATTACAGCATGTTTAGTATATTCTTCATATTGTGTGTAGTTTAATAGGTCGTAATATGTTCAAGCTTTATTGCCCGCCTCTTTGAGCATATAAACAGCAATGCATATACATTCCACTTTGTGTACCGAAAAATAAAATAACGAAAAGTTCTATCTTTTTAAATGTCCTGCACTCATAAATTCTATACAAATCGTGCGATGGTGACCTATAAAACATCTACCGATTAACTTAATCGGATAAGGCGTTTTGAAGCTATCACACTTTAATTAATCCAACTTTAATACGTCTGTTTGTCTTAAGGATGAAAAATATATATATATTTGTGTTCTTGTAAAGAACACTTAAAACTAAGTGCTAATCTAATGAAAATCTTCAGTTTGTGCAGCATCGTGTTCACTCACATATACACACATAAATGCGTCATCGCAAAAAGAGCATTGTTTGCAGGAATGTTGTTATATATGTCAGGAATACATATGTATATATATATATATATATATACACATAAGTTTTCTTAAAGATTTTTTAAAAACTTATTGTAAAATTTACGTTTTAATAAATAAAAAAATAAACAAATAAATAAAATAAAAATCTTAAGCACTCAATTCATCGAAATATATTTCTAAAAATTTGAAATGTACTAACTTTTAGTTATTTCGATAACTTATTTGATACATTTCTGCTTAAAACTTAAAAATAGAATGCTCTTTTGACAAAATTTTAATCTGTCTATTAAAGGAGGAATTTGACAAACTCCTCTCCAAAGTTACTCTTCTTCCTTAATCTTTCTCCTAACAAAAAAAAAAAAAAAAAAAAACTTTTTACTTGCACTTTTTCCTTTTTATTTCTCTGCATCAAAATAGTCTTATATTTTTGTAATGGAATTTTAGCCTATATAATTCCCAAGTAAATAACCTTTTTTTTTAAAAAATGCTGGTCAATATTTTTCTATTTCTCCTGGAGTGGCTCTTAAAATTACTATTGCAACATATGAATATCGACATTCTAAATCTCGTTCAATAAATCAAATGCATAAAAAAAACTAAAGAAAATTTATAAATGTATTGAAACTTTTTCATAAATATTACCTTTCTGTTTTTTCTATTATTATCTCCCTACTGCTGTATAGCATTAATAATTATTTTTCAGAAATAAGGCTTGCAATATCCTAGAAATTTATTTATATTATTAATTTTTTTTCAATGATATATCTGTTTAAGATTTTAATTTATATATTCATGCATTTCCTCACGATATATAAGTTTATGTCTATATTTATATCGTCGGGATGCGCTCTACCTTCCTAGAAGTTCTGAAACATGGTTCTGGGTCACCCTATATAAATGTAAGGTGTCTTAGAACCATGTTTCATAACTTCTAGAAGGCGTAGTTCGTACCCCAACGACTGGAAATGAAACAGCAATGTCGGACTAGAAATGCTTCCCTGACTCTCTGGTGTATGCATAACCATCATGAGTAAAAAGACGACATGTAAGTGAATATTCGTTTTGATAATAAATGTGTATTAACTTTTATTTATGATTATGGGTCAAACAGAGTGTTCGAAGTTTCGTCGACCAACTTCAATGCTGGCCTCACATCTGCAGTGCATAGAAATCACCAATAGTTCAGGATTATCTCGAATATCTCTAACAGCTACTGTAGTTCGTACAACAAAGAATATTCGTAATTGTATGTGCCATAGATTTGCGGTTTACATTTAAGTCAGTGTACGAAACACCGAACACAATCTTAAACCAATTTTCCTCTTGTTCATGTACTTTTGTTAATAAAACGGATACCCACATGAAATTACTTTATTTCTAGTGTTACTGAGTGCACCAGCGCGTTAGGAAACTATTCCCTATTCTGCATTCTTATATGATTCTGGGTCGTCAGAATGCACTCTGTCACTTCTAGAAATTCCGAAACGGGTTACTGAATATATATGAAGAAATGTATAAATTTGAATGCGGGGTTCAAAGAGAACGAGACAGAGAGAACAGGGAGTTCGCAAATGAAATAAGCAAAATGACTTGAAAAAAATTTAATTATTGTTTGTATAAAACTTGTTAGGTCTGTACTCCGGCATCTACAGCAGCTCCCATCTTAATAACTACTTAAATTAGAAAATAATCAAATAAACTCTTGTAGAAAAACTAAATGAGTTTATTCTGACTTCGAAAAAACTAAGGGGTGTGGTATAAAAGAAACTCACACAGATATATAAATGAATAAACTAAAGCTATAATGATAAAATATGCTCACCACTATGATAAATGGCTATGATAATTGCCTTTAGAAATTTGGCTTAACCTTTTAGTCGCTCGGAGAATTCATCGAAATCTCACACAACGTCAAAGACAACTTGACACTCCAAGTAAATACCGTACACACTAAACTTTATAACTCCTTGCAGAATGGCCTCTCATTAAAACATCGAACTCCACCATATAATTCACTAGTAACACAACAATCACTTTAAGCTCTGCTATACTCCAACACCCACAAACTTCCTTTCAAACATCTCGCTGTTTAAACCCTTTTCAAAAACAGACCACATCCTTCACTTCGATTCATCAAATTATTTCTCCAAAAGTAGAAAAACAGTATAGCGGTTGACAGTTAATATGACAGCTCTAGAAAATCTCAAAAACGTATTAACTCTCAACCGCTATCCTGTTTTTCTACTCAATAAACATTTCAGTCATCTTGATTACAATCTTACTTAATGTTTCTTTTATCCATTTCGGGCGACATTTAAGCGCTGGTAAGTGGCCCTACCAACTGAAGACGTGCTCTATGTTTAAGATGGGAGGAGGGGATTTCTAACTATTTGAGTTTGTCCAGTATGTATTTATTTTTGATGATATTTATATTCTTGTATTATTTATATTCTCTTATTTTATTCTGATGTATTTGCTTATATGCTTCATTTAAAATTCACACTTTGTATTAATTAAATTCGTTTACTGTATGGTCTTGCTTCCATCTGTGAGAAGTTGGGGGATCAAAACTTATTATTATTATTATTTTTTTTTTTGGTTAAATAGCCAACGTTTCGTCAGACACTTCTCATATTTCCTTCCCTACATGTGGGTGCTCTCCTGAAGAAAGCACTCATGTGTTTTGGGATTAATTTTCATCTGCCCTTGGTTATTTTACTTTATGGCTTTATATTTCCTTCAGCTGCATTTGCGCATTGGTTTATAAATATTCTGTTCTAGTTATTTATTAAAAATTCAAGTTTTATTCCATTTTATTCCATCTTATATTTAAAATTTATCTTATATATATATATATATATATATATATACACATATATATGTGTGTGTGTGTGTGTATGTGTATGTGTGTAATAAATGACTGAATAAAAAATTCCATACATATGCATATGTAAGTAATGCAGTTAAGTGCTTTGAACAAGAGTAAAGACATTTGGACAAAAAAATTATATATATACATATATATATATAAAGAATTTTCTATTAAGACATTTATTAATAAATGATGCAGTTAGATGTGAAAGTTTTAGTTTTATTCTAATTTGTTTAAAAATCATTTATATACTGCATTTTGAGATTAAGCCTGTTTTTTGTCGATCTGAATTTTACATGTCTTTACAAGAAATTACATATATGACGTTATATTTTGCAGCAACTAAAATGTTAGTATTTTTGAGTGTGCAAAAATAATCCATTTGACCAAATTCACTAATTTATTGAAGCATACAGCAATTCATCAATTGATTAAAAAAAAAAAAATTATAAGTGCCCAGTAATTAAGTAACAACATTTATTTAAAAAATATTTTAGAGTGATAGCTCCACAAATTATTTTTTCTGACATTTTTCTATATGTTTCATATTTAAATTATTTTCTTTTAAATATTTTAAATCTTTATCCTTTCAATTATTCTTTTTTAATTGTTTAGCAACACTTGATTTTTTAATGAAAACACATTTAAAATATTTAATATATTTTTGAGTTTTAAATACGTAAAACATTTCTTTATAAATTCATATACAGACAAAAATATAAATCATTTAAAAACATGAAATATCTTTTTTTATAAGCGACACACCAATACCATATTTTTTTTTTCTTTTCTTTTCAATAAACAGGAAATATTTTGGATTAAGCATCCTCCTGCTACGAAAATAACTGTTTATCCTACCGAAAATCCTACATATCTTTTAAAAGGAAAACCAGTTAATATGATAACTTATTACACCACACAACAGAGAAACAGTTGTTTATCTCCAGCCTTTTCTGTTTCAGTTTATTTAGATTCAGTGAGGCTTATCAATTTTTCCCGGAACTGGGAACGCTCGCTATTACAGCGTTGGAGGGCAAAAGAGATAGTTTTTCGCGTGACACCAACTGTCGCAAGTAGTGTTGCGTGCAAAAGTTCTGTAACAAAGCCACTGTTTTTTTTTTCCTTTTCTGATGATGACAAAGATGGAAAAGTAATGTGATTACCAGCCGGTCTACATTGGTGAGGAAGAAAGATGTTTTGAGGATATATAAATGTCACGATGCTTAAATTTCATCCAATAGTTATGAGTTGGAAGTTATTTGCGTGAAACTGTGTTAAAATAAATAAATAAATAATACCATTTTTCGTAAAATCAATGCAGAGAATAAATATAAATAAAAATAAAAAATTTATTTATTTATTTATTTTTTAAATAAGTATTTTCAAATAATTACTATACAATTAGTAACATTTATGTGATAATTTCAGTCAAATGGAATAGCAAAATAATACTACTAATAATAATAATAATAAATAAATATATAAATAAAATAAAAAAATAAAATCAATAAAATTAATGTAAAATAAAAAAGTAAAATTAAGAAGAGTAAACAGAGTTTTCCCTGTTTTTTTAAAAAGGGGCGCTTTTTAAGTTTTAAAGTGCAGTTTAGTATTCTAGAAGCCATGTTTAACATTTAAAATCCACTCTCATTTAGGAAATTCGATTATAAGTAAGCATAGTGTAATAAATACCTTTTTAACTTTCTTTACTTTTGCTTGTTAATAGTAAATAAATAATTACTGAAGGTCATACACAATAGTTTTGCTTACATATTTTCTTTATATCATTGTTCTTCAGCGTGTAGATTGTTTTCTCCCAAATTTGTACTCTAATGCACGGAGAGAATAAGGATGTAATTTTTAATATATATATATATATATATATATATATATATATATATATATATATATATATATATATATATATATATATATATATATTTATATAGCAGGGCGCTTTTTTTTCGAACCTAAGTAGGCAGGGCGCAACGCCCTCCTGAAACTGTCTGGGAAAAACTCTGGTAAAGTATATAAAATTGACTTTTTTGAAAATCAACATTTTCCCTGATTCAATATAAGAAAAGCTTTTCAGAGAATTACAGTTCAAAAGTAGCTTTACAGTTAGATAAATGTAAAAAAAAAAAAAAAAAAAAAAAAAAAAGTTAATTCATTTTCGGAATTTTTTTAAAAAATAGTATGTTTGTCTGAATGATGATATGCATCATAACTTCTCGTGCAAGAGTTCATATTTATATTATTGTTTATGATGGTGAATGAATGAAATGAATAAATGTAAATTTTATAATTCAATTAATTAATAATATTTTTTTTTAAATGATTTATATTGAAAAATTATACACAGGAATTTTCTTAAGAGAAAAATTATTAAATTGTAAGGGTCATTTAATTAAAAAAAAAAAAAATGAGATAAATTTATAAAAATGTTTCTTTTATATATATATGTATATATATATATAAATAAAAAAATTTTTAGTATTAAATTTTATGCTCAATATGTTTCTTTTAAATACGAATGAAATGAAAAATGTAATTTAGATTGTTTTACGCAGGTGTCTTTCTTATAAAATTAGCTCTTTTCAGCAACGAATACTTGAAAAATCGACACCTGATAGTATTTTTAATTGAATACGTCTAAAACTACAAAAAAGTAAATCAGATTAAAATTTATTATTGTAAAAAAATATATTTTCAATTTAATTATAATTTCCTCCCAGGGTTTTATTTGCATGGGAACACATGGGAATTCAGTTACCATACGTCTTTTACTTTAGTGAAGTTTTGCAAGTTAGATAGAACGCATGGGAACGTATTAATATTGCGTATTGGAATTCACCAGTGCATCAGATGCGAAAATTCAAAGTCCAAGAATTGTTACTTCTCCCCTTTTCCAACCATTACTCTTCTTTTCTCTTGAAAAATAACAGACATTTATACTCTAATTTGACAAACAATTTTTTTTCTTTCATCTATTTATCCCACCTATCAACTAGTGGTTTTTCTCTCTCTCTCTCTCTCTCTTTTTTTTTTTTTTTTTTTACACAGGCACCTGTAATTGTTAGAATTAACCGAAAATGAAAAGTTTGTGTTTTTGTCTTCTACTGAGAAGTAAAATGCAACCGAAATTTTAAGTTACATGCATTAAAATAAAATATTAAAAGTAAAATTACAAGTAAGGTACCTGTACCCAATATGGACAGTGCTCTCAATATGGACACCCCTAATATCTTTAAAAATAACAAATTTGATCGAGAGATAGCGCTACATGGCCGTGAAGAAAAGCAGTTGAAAAGAAAATTTAGCCTCGAAAGTGTAAAAAAACGTGCTGTTCGCCATTTTGAAGGAAACTTGATTTTCGTGGTGTGCTGATAGTAATTACAGGTAAGTTTAAATTCTTATTAGATATGGTAAAATTACTTTAAATATTGAAAAGTGGAGTGTTTTAAAAAGCTGATAAAACATATTTTCGATTGCTATTGCATATATTGCTTAAAAATGTTTCCTTTGTTTATTTATTGCAAGATTTAGTAAAAGTACGCCCGACTCCCAATATGGACACCTTATGTCTACATTGGAAGTACAGCAAGTGAATCTTCAGATTGACAAATTTGTAAAATACCTGTTTAATGTTATTTTATTTAGCTAATTCGTAATAAATTAATGTTTATATGTTTTTTTTAAATCTTATTTATAGTATCCGTACAAAAAATGAACAAATGAATTACATTACGAATTAAGAGTGGAAGTACAGATGTTGATGCTCTTGTTAACCACATACCTTCTCCCGTTATTGACCCACCTTCATCACCTGCGAGATCATTTACCATGGAAAATTCTTTCACCAGCGTGTATCAACTCCAACTGTAAGAAGGAAGAAGACACAACGTCGCCAGGCGATAAACTCAAAAGGCATCAAAGGGGTAAAATCCTTGTTCAAAGAGATGCCATCTGAACAATACTCCAAGAAACCTCCTCCAAGAAAAAAATCCTCCAAAAAGCCCTTGCAAAAAAATCAAAAGAAGCCTCCCCTCATTAGGGTATCTGTTGGCGAAATCGCAAGTATCAGCGGTATCACTTCCTCAACAAAGGAGAGCTGGTACTGTTTCTTATGCAGTATTGATGCTGTTGCAGACATGTGGCCTTGCATCAAATGCGGCAGATATGTCCATGAGGACTGTGTGGGACTTAGCACCCATGATGAAGAAGTTTTTATTTATCCATCCTGTGAGGACTGAGTAATAACAGATGTAAATTCTGCAGACAGATGCAATAATGCTAAGCAAAAGCAACTATATTATTTCATAATATTTTTTATAACTGATGTGCATGGATCTTCGAAGAGCAGCAACCGAAAATGTCCCCCCTCCCTTCTAAAGTGCATGTTCTGAAGATATTTACTGTCCCCCCCCGCAATACTTTAATATATATATTTTTTATCCCCTCTCCTCTAAAATTCTTTGGAAGAGTGGCTCTTCCATACACCCTGTGTAGTAGGTTAATAAGGAGCCACCTGTCCCTAATATGGACATGCATGTCCATAATAGGGACAGGTGGTTCCTTATATGGACACTTATAAACATTTTTTGTTTTTATCATTTAAATTAAACCAGAATAATTACAAGGTCGCTAATTTCAATAATGATAGTCAATAGTGCAGGGATAGTGGTCATATATTTTTGGAGTCCTATGACGTGTACACGGGGGTGAAAAAAATACATTTTCCTTAGGGTGTCCATATTGGGTACAGGTACCTTAGTTCTTTTTTAATGAAGAAAGCAATCTGTTTAAGAGGGGATTAAAATCAATGAAGGATTAACAAGGATAAGTAAAAAATAATGCTATAACGTGCTGAATTTTTTATGATTTGATTTACAACTTTAAAAATAACTTTCCAAAAATTTGTCAATATAATCATAAATTGGTAGATAAAACAGAATCCATATTAACGTAAGTTCTGAGAAACATCAGGGATTCCGCAGTTATTTTGCTAGAAATTAATCTTTGTTGCCGCCTCATCTTACACTTTACATATCTCAGGCAATTATAATAGAGTTGTTACGAAAATGTCTACTTTCTTGCTGCAAAAACAGTTTTGAATAGAAACAAAATGTTAGTAGTTGATAAATGTACATTATTCAACAAAATTCTTGAAACAAATTAATGAAACTTATTAATCGCACCAATGAAGGCAAGAGAACATCGTTATATGCACCACAGACCAAGAAAATCACTTGTTTAGAAAAAGTAATCACAGCTTATCGCATCGAGATTAATCACTCAACTCAAAGGTATAAAATCAACTGACCTCCATTTCGAAAGAAGATCAGTTCTTTTACTGTCTCAACGATGATTAGACGGAAGAAGTACATAGGTTATATAAAAACCACAGTATCTCCATTTCTAATTCAGATAGAGCTTACGAATCTACAACATCCAACAACTGTTAATCATACTTCATCAAATATAATTGCCAAATTGCCAATGAATTCGCCGCCAATATAGACTTCCGTAGGAGCTATTTGACGCTTATTTTCCTTGCGCCTGTGTACATGTTTCCTCTAGTATAACCTTTCTAATATAGAAAAGGGGTTATATCCTTTGTAACAATATTTTTCCCACATAAACTGAATACAACTTACAAGGTTTATGAACTGTAGATTGACAACTCATTCTTACTAGGCTATCTTCACTTTCGCTCGATGAATTTTTCTTATTGGTTTATTCGCTTCCATTCTCAGCCTCATGTTTGTTTCGAAGACCTCGCTATGTGTATGAGAAATAATATTTTTTTTTTTTTTTTAAGTGTGTATTAAGCAACGATATAAGAGATCATCTAAACATCTGTAGAATTTGTAATATGATTTAGAATATATTACATATTTTAATCGAACTTTCTGACGGAGAAAATTTTTAAATCAAATTTTTTACTTAAAATCTAGTTGAAATCCTGATTTAATCAGGAAAATAATTTAACAACTCAATTCTTTCTAATAAATTTATATTTATATTCTATGTTATTCGGTTTAAACTTTCAAATATCTTACTTAAATTATTTAGAATCCAATGGCGCTTTTGTCCGTCATTGCTAAGAGAAGTATCTTTACAAAAGTCATCACGGATTTTCCCAATTAGTCCCTTTTAAAATTAGATTATATTGGCTTTCTGATAATTGCTTCTAAATCGGTTTTTAAAAGCATTAGCGAACATTCTTTTTTTAATAGTTCATAAAGCAATTCTCTACATCTAATCTAAATACAACATTTTCTAACATAAAACGTTAAGTCAGTAAAGCAACTTTAATTCTCATATTTTGATTTTGACTTTTTTTTTTTTTTTTTTTAGTTTAGTTAACTTTTCTTTTTTATCTTGATGAAATCAAAATGGTAGACTTAAAATTATTTCTTTCAAAATAAATAAATAATTAAATAAAAAAATAAATTTTAGATCATATAAATTATTAATTATATCACACATTATGTGTATAAAAAAATAATAGTTTATAATTTTTTTTAATAGAATACCTTTTTCACAATGAATAGGAAATTGGTTTAACAGTTAACTTGAATCTTCATTTTAATACTACAATTGTTATTTTGAATTGGACCATTTAAGCATTAATTAAACAAGCAATAAAGAAGTTGAAACTTTTCATTTGAAGAAAAAAAAGAAGAAATCTTTTTAAAATTTATAACGATTGAGCACATTTAATGCCAAGAATTTATGTTTTATTTATAATTTCTTAATTTGTATTAACTATGTATCACATTGTTGTGAACATAATAGAGTCATCATTTTTCACTTACACTAACGCAAATAGAATTACTAACAAACTGACATTATTCTTCAGTTTGTCAGAACAAACGCTTAATTCATTTAAATGTTCTCAGTGAACAACTTGTGTTTGCTTTACAGTGAAGTAATGGCTTAATTGTATTTAATGTTCATTTTAACAGTTGTGAGACTGAAAAGTATTAGAAAGAACGTTTTGTGTCACATTCAAAATATATATATATATTTTTTATTTAAGTGTAAGACAAATGTTCGTATATTGATGGTAACAGAAAATGTATTAATTATTTTGCATTCATATTGTCATTATTATCCTTATTATTATTTTTAAGAATGCTGTAGACCTGAATTTCTTTCAATGAAGAAAATTTATCATTTTGGTTTATATTTTATTATTGCTGCAATATTTGAATATGATAAGTTTTTCACATTACATTACTTTTTTCATATAAGCTTGTCATTATCTACAACTTTTAACTCGATTGTTTATTGAATGCTGCATAAAATTTCTATGTAAAAGGTAAGCTAGTAATTCTTTCTCTGTCATTTACCATCAACCATCCTAATCTTACTTTATTGAAGCTTGTCACAGAAAAATAAAAAGGGATAATTTCTGTTTTTACGCTTGTTATCATCTGTACTTATTCAGATATATATTCTCCTTAAAATAAAGGAAGAAATAATAAATTATAAATATAAAAAGAATGTTTTTTTTATTTTCTTTTAAGGAGAAACAAATTGATAACTTTGTTTCAAATGTCACAGACCTTACTACATATACCAGAAAAAAAAAATCTGTTTAATGTTTTATTCAACGGAGACTTCATACCGTAAAGTTTTTACAAATGGTTTCAGTTTATTTAATTTTATTTATTCATCGAAAATATATGTGAGAGATTCCTCTTTAAACATACTGGTTTAAATCTGATTAAAAAATTAGTAATGTTGGCAGCTATGCATATCTTTATATATATATATGCATTTCTAACAGCACCTTTAGATCTTTTTATCTTTGCAGAAATATTTCGAATTCACAAACTTTTACCAAATGAATCCAACATTTTTCTAATTTCGTTTTCAGTTTCGTTTAATTTAGTTCTACGAGGCATTTTTAAAACTAATACGCAGATGATGAAAAGTTTTTCGTGAAAATAAATTAAAATTAATTTTTAGCGACAAAAATTTAATTTTGGTGAAAATAAAATAATATTTTGGAAATTTCAATAGAACGTAATTTTATCCTCATATTTATGGGCCAAAATGTGTGACCAATATTTTAAAATTAATTAGTTAGAATTATAAGGCATAAGGTTTTTTTTCAATCATGTTATACGCAAGCGATTTCTTAAATAATAAAATCTTTTTGTAAAAAAATAGAACCGACTCCAAGAAGCAACTACAATAGTAGTTGCTTTTTGGAGTTTAAAAAAAAAAAAGTACGAAATGAAACTGTAAATTGCGCCTAAAAGTATAAAATAATTTCCTTCGCCAAACAACCTATAACACTACAATTAATCATAACTTTTGAAGTCGCTGCAAAATTAAATAAAATGTAACTAGTTTTTAAGGGTTTGTTTTTATATCAGAAGCAACAAATGCTGTTGTCTCGAATGATCCATTTTCAGGTTTCCTTTATTATTTTATCACTGTATACAATTGGTTCATTAGTAGCATCTACATAGAACAGTGAACATTGTACACAATGCGGTATTTATGTTTCTACGAAGTTAGAATTTCCTTTGCAAATTTGGTATAACTTTGGTAACTGTCATCCTTGGTGGCTTTTGGATTTGGCGATCAAAACGTAATGCAAAAATATACACGCAAGATGTACATTTTCATAATATGTATTGTACGAAGTATTCTCGGTATTCTCGGTTTAGAATACCGAGTTTCATATTTGTGATTGCTCTCTTAATATACCTAATCAAAATAATAATGATATCCCAAAGAAATTAAATATGTTTGCCAGATAATTTTGCGATTTTTCTTTCTCCAAGGACGTCAGATACCAGCATCTTCGCCAACTTTTGCTGCTTACGAAATCTTATTTGTTTTCTTGAATCAAAGTAGTTTTCGGCTGCGTTTTGCAGGTGACAATGTGAGATGTGTATTTTGAATAGGCTTTGATTTTTGTATTGAATACAGGTATCAAATTTTATTTAATTTTGAGCCGACTTCAAAAGTTATGATTAATTGTAGTGTTATAGGTTGTTTGGCGAAGGAAATTATTTTATATTTTTAGGCGCAATTTACAGTTTCATTTCGTACCATTTTTTTTTTTTTTTTTGAATAGTAGTTATTTTTTGGAGTCGGTTCTATTTTTTTACAAAAATATTTTATTTTTCTCTTTTCAGTGAAACCTTATTCATATAGTAGAACATCAGAAGACGTTCGACGGCAGTTTCACAAATCACAACTTCCAAGAAAAGTGACATAACTCAAAAAATGGTTTATGTCACTGAAAAAAACATGAAATGCACCCAATATGAACAAAAAAGTTACATATCCATCTACAAATTTTATCCACTCGAGAGGCAGTTATGCCAGTTTTATTCTAGTCAAGTTATTTTTAAGTTGATTTTTCTCAAATGCTGCATTTTTAAGTTGTGTCACTTTTCTTGCCTTTATCGGATATGAGCAAAAAAACTATCTATTGAATGAACATACATTAAATTAAAATGTCTTTAGAAATGTAAAGAACGGATACGCTGTATTCGTAACCAAAAATTCTGTTAGGCATATATATTGAACTTAACAGTGAATACGTGTTATCTGCTGCGCTGGAAATTGCCAAGCGTAAAGTTCAAACAAAGAGCAAAATATGTATTGCAGCTGACGGACAGAAGTTTCAACATCGATAATTACATACTGTTTTTACCAGTGTAGCTGCATGCGTTCAGCAGTTAGAGTGAGAACAAACTTTTGTGAGTACCCTGTAATTTGTTTATATCTTAATGAAACCTATTTCAGGCCAAGATCTTTACGACAACAAAAAAGTATTAAAATTAAATAATCTCTTACGAAGTTATAAGCTAACAAATTTCAACAACAACAACAACAATGAGAAACATGGTTTGTATTGAGAACCTCTTCCTTTATGAAGTCGGTTTAAAACGTCTATGCGTTAATCGATGTGACCGCTTACAATAACCATAATTTGAATTTTACATAGCATAAATGTCACCCGCTACGCTACAACATATGCAATATCGTTCAAATGTGCACAAAATGGGAGATTGTTAACAAACAAATGCACGTTTTAAGCGTTCTGTTTTTAGCATTAATGTCTAAACTATCATTTGTACTGAATCGATGATGCTCTGTAATTTTATAATTCACTTTTTCCCCCTGTCTTGAACCGTTTCCGAGATAGGAACGCTAACTCTACCGTTTTCCACCAGGTGGCGCTGTAGGCGGTAGATACGCGTTGCATATATCCACTTTACTATACCAACATACCATTTTTATGACTATAGCTGCAACTATTCAGCAGTTAAATGAGTTGAGACTGACTTTTTTGGGCACCCTGTATTTTCTTTTGATCGTAAAGATATTACAATGGGACCTATTTCAGACCAAGACCTGTACAATAAAACAAAATATATCAAAATCGGATCATCCGTTCTGAAGATATGAGCTAACAAACAACAAAACATACGCTTTGTATTAAGAACCTCTTCCTTTTTGATGTCGGTTAATTAGAGCATCTCTTACGAAATTATAAGCTTGCAAACACCAACAACAACACATAGCTCGAATTAAGAACACCCTCCTTTCGGAAGTTGGTTGAAAACGACTTTGCGCTAATCGGTGTGACCGCTTACAGTATCAGTACTTTGAACCACATAGTATACGTGTCATCCGCTACGCTGCAAAGGGTTCAACGTAGTTCAAGAGTGTACAGTGTAGGAAATTGCGAACAAACAACTTCACGTTTTAAGCGTTCTATTTTTAGCAACAATGTATAAAAACTGTCTTTTCGTAGTAAATCGATGATACTCTATAACTTCGTAATTAACTTTTCTCCCATCTTGAATGTAATTAACTTTCTCCCATCTAGATTGTAAAGATATTACAATGGGACCTACTTCAGACCAAGATCTTTACAATAAAGCAAAAAGTATCAAGTAACCGTATTTTGAAATATATAGCGTATATCTCACCAGCTACGCTACAACGTGTGCAATGTAGCTCAAGTGTGCATAGTGCAAGAAATTGCGAACAAACAAATGCACGTTTTTAGCATTGTATTTTTAGCATCAATGTATAAACTATCTTTTCGTACTAAATCGATGATTCTCCACAATTTTATAATTCACTTTTCCCCCCTGTCTTGAACCGTTACCGAGATAGAAACGCTAGCATGAATGTCTAAACAATCCTTTTGTACTAAATTGATGATACTCTTCACCTTTGTAATTCACTTTTGTTCTCTAGAACCGTTTTTGAGATAGGAACACTAACTCCGCTATTTTCCGCCAGGTGGCACTTCAAGCGGATTAACCTTGTATTGCATGGCCACTTTGTTATAATTACATACCATTTTTATCTATATAGCTGCAGCCGTTTAGCAGTTAAAAGAGTTGGGAGTGATTTTTTTCGGCACCCTGTATTTTCCTTAGATCGTAAAGATATTATAATGGGACCTATTTCAGACCAAGACCTTCTCAACAAAATAAAAAGTATCAAAATCGGAGCATCCGTTCAGAAGTTATGAGCTAACAAACAAACAAAAAAAAAACAAAAAAACATACGGTTTGAATTGAGAACCTTCCTTCTATTTTGTAGTCGGTTAACAAAAATCAATACAACGTTAAAACATTACGTTATCGTTTGTTTAAAAAAAAAAAAAAAAAAAAAAAAAATCCTTTTATTTATGAACTTCAGTGATAAAAGATTATTAAAGATTTTCAAAATTACTTTATACTGATTTAAAAAAAAAAAAAAATACATATGAATCCTTACAAATAATGTTACGAGACGAAATAAAAACACAGGTTTACTTACTTATATGTTTGATATAAATGCCTGAAAAATCCATATCACAGTACTAATTAGCACAAAAATAAATAAATTAACATAAAATGAAATAAAAAAATGTAAAAGTATTGTATTCTGGACTTATTTTAGGACGCACATATGCACTCCCTGGTATTTCAATTAAGGGAAATTGTGACTCTGGTTTATTCGTCATTACTTCATAAGTTCATATGGCTTAAAAGGATAAGGATAGTTCTAATAAAAATAGAGTATATGTACGTAGAGTATTTGTAAGTTTTTGGAGTACAAAGATACATTCATTTGTTACTTTCTTTTTGTCCCCTTCTATGTTTCTACAATTTTATAATATTCATTAACTTTTATTCCTCATTTTCCAACAAATGTTTTCATGATTCTTGCTACAAACATGGAAACTAAAAATTGTTTTTTAGAATTTTTACACAATAAATTCACCCTGCTGTCGAATAAAATACAAAAACTTCAAGTCTCAATCTTTATTAATAATTTAAAATTATAATAAAAAATACTTGCCCCTTTAAATATTTATAAATATAAATTTTTATTAAGTATTTTTAGAGAGATAATTTTAAAAGAAATCAGAAAATGCCTTCATTAAAGACACATTATTATTATGAATATTATTAATATTAATATTATTATTATTATCATTTTAAGAATGAAAGTAGGCTTATCATTATACAATCAATGTTTAATTTATAAAAACTAGTTGGTGTAAATGGGCTTTGCATATAGTTCCTTATCACATCTATGTTCCCATACATTTCTACTGCAGACATACTGTATTCGTGATAAGGTAAATGAATTTTGACTACCGTTCGACACGGCTACAGACTTTATATATACTCTATAATAAAAAAAATAACGCACCAAGAAGGAGTTATCCAAATGAGAGGAAAATTGGTAGGTCGGATGTAGATGCGAAGAAAAACAAATGATTATAGTTTCAGAAAATTTGGGTGATTTAATCAAGAGAAACGGCCTCACAAATGTCGACAAGTCAATAACGCAATGGTCCACTTTTGATCCTTATGTAAGCAGTTATTCGGCTTGGCATTAATTGATAGAGTTGGCAGATATGCTCCTGCTAGATATCATGCCAAATTCTGTCCAATTGGTACGTTAGATTGGCAAAATCCCGAGCTAGTTGTAGGACCCTTTTCATGATGCTCCAAACGTCCTCAGTAGGAGAGAGATGCAGTGACCTTACTGGCCAAGATAATATTAGACAAGCTGGAAAACAAGAAGTAGAAACTATCTCTGTGCGTGATCGAGCATTATCGTGCTGAAATATACGGTCAGGACTGCGTGATATGAAAAAAAAAAAAACACAACGGAACTTAGAATGTCGTCTACGTACCGCTGTGCTGTGAAGATATGCCACTGATGATAACCAAAAGGGTCCTGCTATAAAATAAATTGACATTCCAGACAATCACTCCTGGTTGTCGGGCTGTATAGCTGGCGACAGTCGGGTTGGATACCTCCCTTTTTTCTGGGCATCCCCAGACGCGTCTTTGCTGGTCATCGTGGCTCAAATGGGAGTGGAACTCATCACTGAAGATAATTCTACTCCATTCAGTAACATTCCAGTTCGAACGATCCCGATATCACTTCAAACGTGCTTGTCGGTACACAAAGTTTAATAGCAGTCCGCATAAAGTGCTCCTTGAGCTCAACCTCATTTCTCTGAGCCACCTATTAATGGTATTTGAAGTTATTCAAGTACCAGTTGCACGTAGGATCGATAATAACGACGGATTTGGGGCTTTCAGTACCGCTCAGACAATTAATTGGGTTTCACGTTCTGTCCTCTCTCTAGGCCGACCGCTTCCTCTCTGACGCTGCGTTCGGCCATGGTTCACCCATTCTGTCAATATCGTCTAACAGTGGCATCGCTTCTATTCAATTGTCAAATAATTCTCAGATTAAACCAACTGGCTTCTTTGAGCCCAACTACACACCTCTCTCAAATGCTGTCATCTGCGCATATTTTTTGCGCACCTGTGTGTGAGGCATAGTTACAGTCTGTTTGAGTAGACGGAACTAAATTCTCGAAGAATTTATGACCTGGAATCAAAATTTCTCATTTTTAATATTCTGCCAATTGCACAGTTAAGATGCGCTGCAGCGTCACATACTCATTCGATGGCAGCCAAACTTTAAAATTTTGCATTTTAAATAGAAACCTGTATGCATGTCAATTTGTGTCCAGTTTGCATTACTCCTTCTAGGTGCGTCGCTTTTTTTATGTTATAGAGTATACATCCCTTAGTAGTTCACCCAATGCATTCAATACATTTCCGTTATCCAGAATTGCTGATTCATTTTATAAGAGTTATTTACATATAGTTCAGTTTTCACACAATTCTATGTTATTTTCCAAATCCCGTGATACAAATTTATGCGAAATATTGCTTTATTCTTCCATACTAACAACCTTAAGTTTGGAATAACTTACGAAGTTTCCAAAGAGTACACTAACAAACTAACGTACTAAAAAACTGAATAACCTACGAACAGATACCACATAAATTTTGAGATTTTTTCAGATTGCTTAAACCTCAAAATGTGTGAAAAAAAAAATTTAAAAATACTCAGGCCGAAATTTTTCAGGACTTCCTAATTTCTCGATACCTATAACTAGCAAAAGAGAAAGAGATTACTCTAACAAGAAAAAATGAAAGTTTTATGTGTGGATATAGTCATTGTTATAGAATTTAGTATTAAAAAGAAAAGCAAAATTTATTTTTGTAGAGAACATAAAAAAATTAACTGGCATACTAAAAAAAAAAAAAAAAAAAAAAAAAAAAAAAAAAAAAAACTAACTAGCACATTGAAAGTATATCCAACTAGCGTACAAAAAATAAAGAACTGACTTGCGAACGGATACCACATAAATATTCATATTTTCAGATTCCTTAAACCTCAAAACTTGTAGAAAAAAAAAAAAAAAAAAAAAAAAATAGAAAAAGAATTCAGGTAGAAAATTTTCACGACTATCTAATTTCTCTATACCTATAGTATTTATGACAAGGAAATGATAGAGAGATTGCTATAACAAGAAAAAAATAAATTAAATAAATGTTCTCTGTGTGAATTTAGTCATTATTATAGAAATTAGTATTAAGAAGAAAAACGAAATTTATTTTTCTAGAGGATAGAAAAAAAAACTACCTGGCGTACTTAAAAAAAAAAAAAAAAAAAAAAAAAAAAGACTAAACTACGAACAGACATTATATAAATTTTAAGATTCCTGAAACCTCAAAACTTGTAAAAAAAAAAAAAAAAAAAAAAACAGAAAGAAAGAAAGAAACCTCAGGTCGAAAATTTCATTTCTATCTATTTTTTCCATACCTATAATATGATGAGGAGATAAGAGAAAGAGATTGCTCTACAGAAGAGAAAGAGGTTCTCTGCATGAATATCGTCATTGTTACAGAAATTAGTATTAAAAAGAAAAACGAAATTTATCTTTGTAGAAGACATAAAGAATTCTGTATATAATTATTCATGTGATAAGGAAGTATTATTATTAAAGTATATGATACGGAATATGAAATTTGGAAAAACACTTTATAGGTAAAAGTTGTGTGTCGCAGAGATTGATTAATATATGAAAAATTTTAAATTCACTATAAATGGAATCTTGGAAAAAAAAAATCCTTAAAATTAGTATAACTATACAATTTCTTATCATGTAAGTCATTTTGATTTGATCATATTCAGTGTTATTTATTAGTTGTTCTAGGTATTCATGTTCATTTTATCTTGATTTGTACAAAAAGGAAGTTTCAATTACAACAAAATAATGAAAAAGTAACAAACAAATATTTCTGAGTTAAATTTCATAAAATTATTTATAAGTTAAATGTGTCAAAAAAAATTAAAATATTTTTGCATTCATATGTATATGCTGTTGTAAATAATAAACTTTACATTTTTAAAGATTTGTTCAAAAGTCTCGGAAAAGGAAAAAAAAAAAGTGACATCAAATTTTAAAGCGTGTAGTTTGTGTTACATTATTCTATAAAATTAAAACCGCTTTTTGCAGACAAAAAAAAAAAAAAAAAAGAAAAGAAAAGAAAAAGAAGAAAAGAAAAAAAAAAAAAAAAAAAAAATTCATGGATAATTTTAAATTTATTCGGTATTTATTCTGTTATTACACATTTCATTCGTGTAGAAAATTTTAGATATATTACATGAATATTCATAAATGTAAATAAATGCATTTCTCAAACAAAAATTTGTTTTTCTTTCTCTTTAACACTTTTATTTTACGTATTGTCATAGCAACCTAGTTTCTGTATGTCACAGAGTGGCATAAGCACGCATTTGCAACATTTATAATCGTATGCGGTTCATTTTAGTTATAACTGGGTTTAAAAAAAGAATTACAATAAAACCAAGAGTAAAATCAAACAAATCAAACAGAAATAACATATTAAATTCAGAATAATAATAAAAAAATATTAAGAGTAATCGTTAAAAAAATAAATCATTAATTTCATTTTTTTTACGTATTACTTTCTCTTACCCATAGGGTCGAGAAAGTATTGTTTAAGGATCAAATTTTCGAACGTGAGTTTTTGTTATATTTACATGTTCTGAGATCCCCTGAATACGAAAATCATGATTTTAGCAAATGGTCTGTGTGTCTGTCTGTGTATCTGTGTGGATGGATGGATGTGTGTCTGTTATCAGCATTTCTTAAGAACAGATAGTAGCAGAAATTCCAAACTCGGTATTCTAAATGTGTATCATATAGGGATGCTACAGTAAGCGTTTCGTTGAGATGAAGCAAACGGTTCGTGTACTGGGACACTCAAAATATTCAAATACATTACGTCTATGGGGGAAATTGCAGGTAAGTAGAGTTTAATATCTATAGACTGCACTAATCCAAATGAAACAAATGTATATTTTTTGTAATAGAGATAGTCAACTGTGAAAAAAAAAAAAAAAAATGTGTATGTAGGAGCCCTGCCTCGCCCCTCGATGGGAGTAAATTTTTATGATGGGTAACTTTCAAAAGAGCACGCGAATACTTTTAAAACGAAAGGTTGAAACATCGATCTGCAATAATTTAAAATAAAGTTATCGATTTTTTTTCATTTTTAACAAATATATTATGAGGTAATGTTATATTAGCGTAACGCTACAAACGAAGTTCGCACTTTATGAACAACACGTGAATGTGAAGAGTTTAGGATTCAGTTGATGAATGGAGTTAGTTCCTAGGATGAACGAAATTGTAATATGTTAATATTTTGGAAAGTGATTTATATAAAAGGAGAAGGTAGAGAAAAGTAAAGGGTTAGTTGCGAGCGGAGAGGGAAGTAGAGAAGTAGGCTGCTTAGCGAGCTGCTTAGAGTAGGCAGAGAGTTAGTGATCTAATTCAGTTAAGATGAAGTTTGCATAAACGCAAACTTCACAATATATATATATATATATATATATTTAATGTAATATTGAGAATAAATTTAACTTTTTTTTTCTATATACACTGATGAAAAAAAAAATCCCAACACCAAGAAAAAATTATTGTACAGTAATGAAATTTCAGCAATACATTTGTCTATGTAACATATTTAATTGATTAAAGTTTCAAAATCACAGGTAGAGCCATTGGCGAGAAGAGCCATTTCAAATGTGAAATGTTGGTACATAAGTAACCGGTGTAACCGCCAGAATTTTGAATGCAAGCATGCAAACGTGCATGCATTGTGCCGTACAGGTGTCGGATATCAGTTTGTGGAATGAAGTTCCATGCCTGTTGCACTTGGGCGGTCAATGCAGGGATGGTTAATGCTGGTTGTGGATGACGCTGGAGTTGTCGTACAATGATGTCCCATACGTGCTCGATTGGAGAAAGATCTGGTGATCTAGCAGGCCAAGGCAACACGTCGACACTCTGTAGAGCATGTTGGGTTACAACAGCGTTATGAGGGCGAGCGTTATCCTGTTGGAAAACACCCCCTTAAATGCTGTTCATGAATGGCAGCACAACAGGTTGTATCACTAGACTGACGTACAAATTTGCAGTCAGGGTGCGTGGGATAACCACGAGAGTGCTCCTGCTGTCATACGAAATTGCTCCCCAAACCATAACTCCAGGAGTAGGCCCTGTGTGCCTAGGCCGCATACAGGTCGCTAGCAGGCGTTCACCTGGCCTCCTTCTAACCAACACACGGTTATCACTGCGACCAAGGCAGAACCGGCTTTCATCAGAAAACACAACACATCTCCACTCCGTCCTCCAATGAGCTCTAGCTTGACACCACTCACGTCGCAAACGGCAGTGGTTTGGAGTCAGTGGAATGCACGCTACAGGGCGTCTGGCTCGGAGCTGTCCTTGAAGTAACCGATTTGTAACAGTTCGTTGTGTCACTGTGGTGCCAACTGCAGCTCGAATTTCAGCTGCAGACGCAGTACGATTAGCCACAGCCATACGCCGAACACGGCGGTCTTCCCTCTCAGTAGTGCCACGTGGCCGCCCGGAACCCGGTCTTCTTGAGGCAGTACCTTCCCTTAACCACTGCTGCCAACACTCATGCACAGTGGATACATTCCTGCCAAGTCTTTCTGCAATATCGCGGAGAGAAAACCCACCTTCTCGTAGCCCTACTACACGACCTCGTTCAAACTCAGTGAGTTGTTGATAATGGCTTCTTCGTCTTCTTAGAAGCATCCTTGACTAACATTAACCCACTACGTCAAATCTCAAATGTAAATAACGATCACGAACCTTACAGCGCTTATTTAAAGCAAACCTCATTTGCATGTTCATAGTGTCGCTACAAGCGCCACACTTATGCGCGTAGCTCGAAATTTGAATCGACGTCATCTTTCAAATGTATAAACACGCCTACCAAATTTCGTTTACCTAGCACAGCTCCTTCCTGGTGTTGGGATTTTTTTTCCATCAGTGTATTTAGTGTTATACTACTTATCTAAGATGGAAATCGTCTGCATTATCATAAAAGATAATTTTTTTAAATAATAATTTATGTGTATATATATATATATATATATATATATATATATATATATATATATATATATATTTAAACAGATTTACTTTTTTAATAACTGAATTAAATTCTATATAAATGTAGGTGCATTAATGAAACGGGTGGTTGATGGGGGCGGTAGCCCTCCTCACACAGAACTAATTATCATATAAAACTCTTCCTGAGCCTAATTTGAATAATTTAACACAGGTTTACATAACAGTACTCGTTATCTTACCTCTTAATTTGCAACCTGTATTTATAGTATTAAATTTCAGGGTAAGAGAGCCGTGTGAGTGACACACCAGATTATTTTTTTCCATATTATTGCACGTGCACTTTTTATTTCCTAATTCAAAATATATTAAAAAAAAAAAAAAAAAAAAAAAAAAAAAAAAAAAAAAAACTTTTTCGATATTGCTTGTAACGATACTGATTATTATTAATTTTCTTTTCTTTTTCTTTCAAAATAATAATAATAATAAATAATAAATAACAAATAAAAAATGATTTTGATGAAATTCTGGCAAATGCAGAATTTAGTTTAGGACGGAGGACTATTAGTTTTTTTTTTTTTTTTTTTTTTTTTTTTTCAAATTATAACATCGCTTTCAATTTATTCTTTTATATTTTCGATAAATTTTAGATTTCGATAAATGTCCAACTATCGAAAAATGACGCCACAAAAATCCCAGATTGAGACTAATAATCCTCAGTTCTAAGCAGAAGAAAATTTTTTAAATATGTTAAAACATTATTATACTGAAGAAATATAGATTATGCGTATTTTGTTGCTTTATTATTACATAGCATTAGCTATTGAACATGAGCTGTTTAAATTTAAGATTTTTTTTCTATTTACTTGCATATATGGTACATAATTTAACTAAATTTTAAAAAGCTAGTAAGGTTGAAACAATGGTAGGTCACAACAGTTTTTCAATTTGAGCTGGATAGAGCGACGGCCGGTGACGGAATAGATTTGAGAGTTGAATGCTTCGACGCCAGCAGTCGGCGAAATTTCAGATTAGGCTTGAATGGTTTTGCGTCAGCATAGAGCGGCAACGGAAGAAGTAAGTTGTGGAGCGTAAGCGAATACGAACCGACTTTAAAGTTTTTTTAAAGTGAAGAAATTGGAGTCGATTAAATGATGGATAAATAGGAAGGTAGTTTCGTAGAGTGTGTGGTGTAGGTGGGATAGTTCTTATGCTAGCTTAAGTTATAGTTTGTGCAGTAGATGAGTTAGATTCTTATGTTAGTATGGTGGAGTTATTCAGTTAGTGGAGTTTGCTACTCTGATGAGTATTGTGAAGTTATAGAATATAGAAAAACTGTGTGCCGAATTTGTCGTGACGTGTTAATCCAGCCCTCAGCTCGAATCATTTATTGATCAAAGAGAGCAATCTTCAACCTTCTTCTCCTCTGGCCATCAACTGCCGAGTCGATGAATATGAATTTTTTATTTGGCTCTTTCTATAAATATCCCCTCTTTTTGCTTATATCAACTATACTTTGTATTTTTACAACAAACTTTTGTATAAACTGCATATTAATATTTTCAAAAGTTTTGTAATGGAACGGAAAGTTTCTCTGTATGTACTGTTAGAGGGGGAAAATAATTTTTTAGCTATAAGCATAAAAGTCGCGTTTAACGATATGACATTAATTTGACTAACAGCTAAATTTGTTTTTCCGCTTATGTTTTGTCTCAGGAGGGAATATTTCTGTATATACACTATGTATTTATGTTAATAAAGACGAAAATGTCTCAGTTTCTTCTAGAGGAGATTTGTAACTTCACTTTTGACCTTGTATACTGCACAAACCTTTTTGCATTTTACTAGAAACACTCTGATGTACTTTTTCTTTAAATCTGATGTCCAAAGCCTCTTAATCTGATGTCCAAAGCCTCTTAATCGGAAGTCCACAGTCTCTTCATCTGATGTTAACCGGAGATGGACAGCATGCGTATTTCGGACGTCTGCCTTATTCTGAAGCAAGTTAATCATGATAGCCATCTCCTATGCAGGCTCGGATCTCACGTTCGGCATGCCAGTCAATGCCAGGAACATTTTATTGGACGAACATTTTCTTAGAATATTTTTCCTGTGATGCATGAACTTTACAACTTTTTACTATTGAACTTTACTAGTGAATGTCGCATTTTGTGCTGACCCGTCACAAGTAGCTCAAGAATAAAATTGCCTTCCTGGCTTAACAGGAAGATGCCTGTAACGCCGTTTTCGTATTAAACTTCCCGAACTCAATCATTCTTTTTCTTTTAGGTCCGGAGTTTCCGGCAGTAAGCGAACTTCGTTTGCTTAAAAATTATCTTTATTTCTTCTTATTTTTTTTTTTTTGTAAGTTTGCAATTTTTCCGCTTAGTTATTTTTTTTATTTATTACTCATCCTAGTATCTTAAGCAGCAATCATTTTATTGCCCTTTAACTTAAACTTTCTTCCCATTTCTTAAATATACGCTTAAAGTATGTTTCAACATTCTAGGTGTCGTCTGCTCTCACACTCAAGTTGTGTTAAATTACATTGTTGTTTGGAATAGGTATTGCAATTAAAAATTCCTCGGGTAAAACCCGTTGAAGATTTTTCCGACGATTTTTTTTCGTGGAGGGGAACTGTAAGGTTGAGACAATGGTAGGTCACCACAGTTTTTCAAATTGGGCTGAATCCAACGACACCCGGTGACGTAATAGATGGGAAAGTAGAATGCTTCGACGCCAGCAGTCGGCGAAAATTCAGATTAAGTTGGAATGGTTTTGCGTCAGCATAGAGCGGCAACGTAGGAAGTAAGTTGCGGAGTGTAAGCGAATACGAAGCGGCTTTAAAGTTTTGTTAAAGTGAAGAGATTGGAATCGATTGAATGAAGGACAAATAGGAAGGTATTTTCGAAGAGTGTCTGGTGTAAATGGGATAGTCCTTATGCTAGCCTAAGCTATAGTTTTCGCAGTAGATGAGTTAGATTCTTATGTTAATGTGGTGGAGTTATTCAGTTAGTTGAGTTTGCTAATCTGATGAGTATTGTGGAGTTATAGAATATAGAAAAGTTGTTGCAGAATTTGTCGTGCCGTGGGAATCCAGCCTGCAGTTTGTGTTCACATCGTTTAGTGATCAAAGAAAGAACTCTTCAAACTTCTTCTGTTACCTCCTCTGGGTGAGAGTTAATTTATATTTCTCTAACTTATTTCTTGCAGTTATTTTTCTTAGTTAAATCAACTTTCTACTGATTGAGTTCGTGGGCCCGATTTACCTCATTATTGTTTCAGTTTAAATAAAAGCTTTATTTTTTTTAATGAAGTCTCGTGCTCTAATTTACCTTTAGTTAATAAAGATGGAGTTTGCATCCACGCAAACCTCACAAGCTTGATTTAATTGGTGATTGTTTTAATTAATACAATATTTAATTCGCAGTATTTTGTGATTGTTATATGTCTGAACATAGACAAACAATATTTTTACAGCCAAGAACAGAATGATTAAAATTTTGTAGATTAAAACATTGCAAAATATTTATCTTTTAATATTAATATCTAAATTCAATGGAAAAAGTGTTCTTTTCATAAAAAAAGAAGATTTACACATTTTGAGAGGTCAAGAAAGCGAATTTACCATTAAAATAATGCCTGTGTGACTGTGAAATAAAAGTATTTTTGCAGCTCAAGCTCAAGACCTAATGGGCAGAATTACATAAAAGTTTACATGTTGTTGCACTTTGACATAAAGTAATATCTTTCAACGTTTGCTGCAGAGCATCTAAAAGATGGCGCTACATTGTTGTGTTTTCTCCTATTATTGTGATGGCTATATACTAAGCTTATATGGCGTATAATTTCACAAAATGTTTTATGTAAGTTAAATATTATGAAACATTTATAGTACAATGGCGAACAAAAAAAAAAAAATCATCACCGGTGAAAAAGTGGAAACGTGTAAGTAATAATTTTCATGCACCTGTTTTTGTAATGATGATATTTTTGCGATAAAATGTAGTTGCAGGATCAATAAAATTTTAATAGGATTAGAAAATTATTTAGACTTAATTAATTGGAAAAGTAAAAAAAAATCGGAAAAAACGCAATATTTAAGAAAACGTGGAACAAAGCAATATATACATAAATTCTGTACTTAATGTAAATTCTACATAATTGCAGTCGTATTATATTTACCTCGATGTAAATACACGCATGAGCATAATTTCAATATTTAATAGATACGTCATCAGCCCCGATGCAGCGGTCTGACATAGAAGAGATTATCTTCTGAATATAATCCTGTTTAATTTCATAGAAACAAATCCTAATAATGCTTTCTAATAGTTTTATCGCAGAAGCAGGCTTCTTAGCAGAATTTTTTTTAATCATTATGTGCTAACAATTTTGAATGAGATTCAAGTCAGGCCTGTTCCCGGGCCAGTCCAAATCATCAATGCTGGATTTTTTTTTTTTTTTTTTTTTTTTTTTTTTCAGATAGGTCTGCGCCTAATGGGAAGAAATTGGAATAAATAACTTTTTTGATATCCGTAATGTTGGGAACATTAAAACTTGTAAATTAGACGACAAAATCATTCATGAATAAGTTGGATTGTACTTATCGATTTACTGTATAAATGGGTACAGAGTCCTGTTGAAAAAGACAATTTCCAGTACTTGCCAAATGCTCCTGAATAGCTGACTTTAAACGCTCTTCCAAGATCATGGTTATAAATGGTTGCATATGCAGCAAAGGGGTTGAAGCTTGAAATTTATTACTAGAACAGTGAATGGATTCTTTTACTATAAAGAAACAAAATGGTTACAAAACGCGTGTACTATATCATTGCACTTAAAAACACGTTAAATCACGATATAAAATATATTTCATTTAACAAAAAAATATTTTCAATTTAAAATGTATACATTTGATCGAAGCTTTCCGCTTTGAACAATCAAGGCATGATCAGGATAAAAATAATTTTCGAAAACTTTCTTGGAATGCAGCCAATATACAATTGAATATTCTACAATTATTGTTGAGGATACACTTGACAGAAGAAGACCAAAAATAAGAAACGGTATTCAATTAAAAAAGCCACTTGTAAAAAGATTAGATGAAGAACTTAAAAAAACTGTACAGGTTAACAAGGAGCTAACTTAATGATATATACATAAAAAATGTATATATATATGTATATATATATAATGCATTTAAATCACTGTAAAGCTCGCTTCGGGTACCCGCTGCCTAAGGCAGCTCCTTTTCCGATACGCTACATCGGGTCCAGGTTCCCATTGCTGACATAAAAGTTTTTCCCGGGCATAAATAAGTTTTTAAATCTAAAATTTAACATACTTATTTTTTTTTCTACTGCATTTTCATTTGGTTTTCAATAAATATAATAAATATATAAAAAAAAAAAAAAAAATCGGCTTCAAATTAATGAATTAAATAAATAAAAAATAAATAGCAAAATAGCTGTTGCTAAGATACGCAGACGATAAATTTTAGAAAAATGAAACAAAGAAGCCAATGTTTAAAATCGAAAAAATTCAACTTAAAAATATAAAAATCGAAATTCGAAAAGATATCAATGAGGTGCATATTTATAGGGTCCAACCTACCCACCTGCAAAATTTTGTAGTTCTGTGATCAGTAGTGTGAGCACCAGACCGCAGACACACAGACACATAGACACACACAGATATTTCTCTTTATTTATATAGATTTATTTACTTTGGAAATAAAAGCAAAAAAAAAAGTTTATTATTATTCCCTTTCCTGCAGACGATTAAACGAAGTAATTTAGATTTTCACTTCAAGCGTTTCCAAGAAAGCCAGATTTGTGCTAGAGTTTTCCTGGACGTACCATGGTTAACAAATAAAAACTAATTTTCTTAAAGATAATTTTGATCGAACTGTTATACATGTAATACAGTCAAACCTCGTTAACGTGAACACTGTTAACGTGAATAAACATGAATTAATTCTATAATCACCGACAATATTAAGATTAGTTTAGTTATATGAAGAATAGATACTGATAGCAGGAATTACTGATAACATGAACAATTTTTTTTATCCCCCTTGTGATTCACGTTAACGAGGTTCGACTGTATAAATCTATAACTCTAAATTTTTATCCAAATTGCTTGAGCAGTTTCCAAGAAAGCAAGTTTCGGCTATATTTTGCCTAGAATAAAGCTCGGGTTATAATTAAACGCAATTTTTTCTAAAGAGAAGGTAATCGGGATCTATTTGTCACCTCATAAAACATTTTCTCTAAATTTTTAGCAAAATTGTTCGAACAATTTTCAAGAAAAAATGTTTTTATCATATATTGTCCCGGGCTAAGCGATGTATTCTAGTTGACGCTAATTATCTTGAACAAGTGAATAATGCAGATTGAATCACCCTCTCTCTCTCAAAAAAAAAAAAAAAAAAAAAAAAAAAAAAGAAAGAAAGAAAGAGAAAAGATATCTGAAATTAAACGAACAGTTTCAGAGAAAACCACATTTTTGCTGCATTTTGTTACGGCAGAACATGGGTTACCAGCTAATGCCAATTTTCCTGGATATAAGGAGAAGTAAATCGGTTTGTCATAACACAGCCCTTAAACTGAAATACTTATAAAAGTCGTTCAAGCTGTTTCCTAAAACAACAGTTTACTGCTATATATTTCACTGGGTGGATAAAGACTTTTTATCGTATGCTAATTTTCTTGCAGATAAAAATAAATCATTTTAAAAAAACTTTAATGAAGAAAACATAGATTTCTAAAAACCTATTATCCTTTTTTTTTTCTTACCTATATATGATAGAAAAAGTATTGCTTTGGAGTCAAATTTTAGAAATTGAGTTTTTGTTATAGTTACACATTTTTAGGTCGCCTGAACCAAAAACATGATTTAGCGTTTTTTCTGTGTGTGAGCGTATGTTATCAGCATATTACAAGAACAAAGAGTAACAAGAAATCCAAACTCTGTATTCTAAATCTGTCTATACATGCATTTTGGTGATGATTCTGTCTGGAATCCCATGGAAAGTTCTATATCTCGGCTCCTGTTCAACGTAGAGTTCCAGAACTCCGGAAGTTCTAAACTGCCATTTTTCTACAAATTTGGATGTCAAGTTTTCAAGCTTGTCGTCAAGGCCGACCGCACTGGAAGTGAATGAATTGTCCCTTTGACAATAAAACTACTGCCATTACAACAAAACAATTGATACAGGAGAAACATTTAATTATTTGTTACAGTATGAAAAAATGTTACATTTATTACTTTTCAGCAGACGCCTTAGGAAGTAGTCATTAATAAACATATTCTTTTTTCTTTCTTTCTTTCTTTTTTTTATGTTCAAAGGTTTTTTTTTTTATATATATTAAAACCTCTAATATCAAAATATCAAGATTTCACATAATCAGAAAATGACTATGTATTTCAAATTTCTTCTTCTGGGATATACCTGTAAAATATTTATAAACTATTTTTGGATATTTATCTGTTTTATCCATTAAGGAAATTTTAATATCTTGTCTCGTACTGCATTCTATTTAATATCTGACAAGTAAAATTAACACGAAATAAATGTAGCAGATTTCTGTGATTCTGGACGTTTATTATTTAAAACAGTTTCCGCGGAAAATGCGTTACGTCCATTTAACGCCTAGCAACAGGAAGGAAAAATGGGTGAAATATTACTGCTATTTACATGAATTCATTTATGAATGCATAATCAAGAATGACAATTAAGCAGACCAAATTGTTTCTAAATCATTTGCTCTGACAATAAAGCGCTAAGTATTTTCTGTCGGATGCCATTTACTGTTATGGACAATGATGTAAAATTAGAGGAAAATTTTATATTTCATGAGAGGAATTCATGGGAATGGCGAAAATGACTATTAAAATGTCTATGCAATTAGTTTTTTAGAATTAAAAATGTAATGCAATTTTCAATGAATTTTAAAGCTTTATAAAAATATTTTCCGTAACATAATTAATATTTATATAAAAACTACTTATTCCTATATATTGAATGAAATGAAACGTATTTGTCATAAATAACGTCAGACGCAAAAAAAAAAAAAAAAAAAAAAACAGTACGAAACTTTAGATAATCTGAAGATATTTGGAACGATAACAAAATTAAAGGGAAAAATTTACTTGCTTCCAAACTGCAAATTTTTTGTTTCTAAACTGCAGTTATTCTACAGATTTAGCGATTTTTATTCCAAAACACTTCAGATTATTATTAGTAAATTACAGATAATATGAAGGTATTTGTAACAATAACAAAATTAAGAGAAAGAAATTACTTGTTTCCAAATTGCATGTTTTTTTTTTTTTTTTCTTTTTTGTTTTTAAACTGCAGTTATTCTACGGATTTTATGATTCTTGTTCCAAATACCTCCAGACTATCAGCAGTTTTTTTTTTTTTTTTTTTTTTTTTTTTAGCTGGGAGGGTAAAGTCACGTCAAGAAAAGCAGCGGTGTACATTCGGTAACAAGTGTCGGAACACTAGCAAAAGCTCATATGTAAAAAGGGTACATTTCATGCGGTTTTGTGAAATAAATCCTTATCGAATCATGAACTCACACTGACTAAGAACAGGATTCGACAAAGATTTATTTAACAAAACCGTATGAAGTGTACTTTTTTTACATAGGAATTTTTGCTAGTGTTCGTACACTTTTGTTACCGACTGCATATTAAAATTTTTACACTGAACATCAAATCATTTAATCAAGAATATCTTTAGACCAACGGGGATCGTCTATGGGTGCTGATTGAGAGATGAATGAATAAGAGTGTATAGAGGCTGTTCGCACATTTTTTAGACGATTTTGATGGAGTGTACTGAAGCAATTTCACTCATATTTCGAGTTTTATTTATTCAGCTTGATAGCCCTTGTTCTTAACTAACATTCTACATCATAATTTCTATGATAATAATGCTTTTTTTAATATCGGAAGAGGTATATTTTTCTACTCCGCTTGAACGGCTTTCCAGAGTCCACAAAGCGTTGTAGGTCGGTGTTTGGATAATGTTGATTTTAAGAGTCGAAAAACACAAAAATCCAACAGTGATACATGAGAAGATTTAGCAGGAATGTCAGTGAAGTGTATGGTTTTAATTCCCGTTTTTTATTCCATTTTTTTCTAGAAAAGCAATTGCGGATTGTGATGTGTGGCTGCTTGTTTTGTCTTGATACAGTTCAACGGATTGATAGCACTGAGGATAAAGATCTGGATTTTCATTTTTAAAAATTGGAATTAAAATATGTTCTTGAGAGTATTTAGAGTTGATATTGTCATTTTTGTCACATTATTTTGCTTTTATCTTGCGCTTGTATGAAAAACCAGTGGCAATCATAAATCCTTTAGAAAAACTTTCTTTTGATGCTTTGAGCCATGTAGCAATTTTTTTTCTCCACTTTTGTGATAATAAATTGACCTTTTTTTATTGCAACCACTTAAATAGACCCAAGATTCATCTGTTGTTGCAACATTTTTCCATTTTTCTCCTGATAAATGCATTTCATAAAGATTTCACTAAAAACTATCTTTGGAAAGAGCGGAAACCTATCCTTCCATCCACTGCCATTTTAAAAGCGCATTTTTGCATCTAAACAAAAATTCTAAATATCAGAAGATAAATAAAACTTCCAAAAATATAACTGTTGTGAAAATAAAATTCTCCATGCAAACGATTTTTTCCTACTGCGAAATAAAATCGTCTAAAAAATGTGCGAACAGCCTCTGTACATTCATTTACATTCTCGTACATTTAATGAAATGTAAATTACATTAGTAAATTACAATAGCATTAATCGCCTTAAAACATATCCATGTAAAAGAAAAAAAAAATCATTACATAAATTCTTTTTCTTGAATTGTACAAACTTTCAAGGTGTTTCCTGAGACAATTTAAGAATATTTTACTGTTTTATAGTAAATCTTAGACTTTTCTCAAAATTCCATTTCTATAATTATACAAATAAAAGCAATAATAGTTTTACATTAATTTTATGGGTTTATGTTATTACAAATTTTTAAAGATTAACTTAAAAATTGCTTGAAGAAAAATATTTGAACATTGTATAGAAAATGGTATATGAATCAAGTGCAACGGCACAATTAGCAAAGGATCATCCCTAAGTTTTCGAATTTAAATTAAAAATTTTATATTTCATATTGTAAAGGAATATTTTTAAAAGTGATGTATTTATGTTTGGCATTCTAATTATTACACATTGGTGCGTAAAATTAAAGTAGCCACTTTTTTTTTCTTCTTTGTCCCATAATTTTTAAACAAATCAGCGCAATAACATGAAGTTTAGGTGATATGTTTGTTATTAAACTCTTATTTTAATTTAATATAGCAATAAATTAATTAATAGTTATTAAACAAATATTAATTCAATTTTGGTCAAAAGAGAGTTTGGGAAAAGATATTTATTCCCCTTTAAATTAGAAAAGTATTTGATAAATGCTGTTAAAGATCAATTACAAGGAGGTGAAGTCTTGAATTGAAAGTAACTGCCATCATTAAACAGAGATGGCAGCACCAAAGAATGATATTAAACTTTCTTAGGAATACGAACCTGCGCAGGACTAAACTCTTTGGGACTGCTCTGAGCAGGCTGTTTTGCTAGTCGTGCACGAAAATCTCAAGAGGTGCGTTGCGCATTTGAACAGTCAAACAAGAACTTATTCGAATTAATAAAATCTTATTCGTATTAACCTTTTACATGCCGCACTATGATCCAGATGTAAAAGACATAATTAATTCATCAAAATCACATTAGAATACACCCAATAAGACGAATTAATTCGAATTAATAAAATCTTATTCGTATTAATTTAATCTTATTCTAATTACCTAACGTAAGTTAAATTCATGTAACAATAAATATTATTCGTCGAAGATGTATTCGATTTCAGAGTTTTTTGTTTGAGCCTTGTATTTGTCTCATTCGGATCCTGGTAGAGGGGTGAGTAGTTTAAATTTATTCTCGTTGAATATAATGCATGTTATATTGATTTCATAATAAAGTTAAATTGAAGAAAATAAAATCTTATTTGAAGTTCTGGATTACCGATATTCTGATATTCTAATTTTAATGTAAATTCAATCGAGATTCCTATAAATGAAAATTAGTCGTATATTCTTCTTTGGCTTCAAAGCCATAGTGATCCGTCGACAACGGAGTTTCAATTATCTATTAATTAGATAATTACTCGTAATTCATTAAATTAAATTTTAAAAAATTGAAATTTTAAAAAATTCTCTTGTTTACGGCGTATAAAATTCTCTGAATAAGAACTTTAAGTGAAATTAAAACTTAATTCAAAGTACTTTGTGTTTCAAACTTTTGGTGTATACTTAGTAGTTTCGTTTTGAAATAAAATGTAATTCAGAGTACTTTTGGTTTCAAAACGTAATACTTCCGGTTTAGAATATAAAACGTAATTCAGAGTACTTTTGGTTTCAAAACGTAATAGTTTCGGTTTAGAATTCAAGAAACAAAAATTCCTATTAAATAATTGTTGAATAAATCTGAGTATGAGAATGCAAAAATTACATTTATTATTTTATTAAATTATTTATTTAAGTTAAAAAAAAAAAAAAAAAAAAAAAAAAGAATCTATTGTATATGTGTTGTTTCTTTTCATTTGTTCTTATTTTTTTCATATTTTACTTCCTGATCTGCAGAATAATAATTTAATTCAATCGATTAATTCATATTTAAATTTAATTATTTGTAATTAGTTTGCACAAAAAATGGATAGGAAAGGTCGTACAAAAACAAATGATGTAGAACAGAGCGCGTTGTTCCCAAAATCTAATGAAGTGATAAAATTTGAAAATGTTATTAAGGAGATAGATTTTATAAAATCGAAAGTCAATGGTTGTGATAGTGGCGATCAAGCCAGATTAAAGATCCTAAAGGATAAGGTAAATGCATTGGAAGTTAAATTCGAGGAAATAGTTACAAATAGGAAAACGATGAAAACTTTGAAGAAGTGTTAAAAAATCGGGACATTCTGTTAGAATTATCAGTAGTATTAGAAAGTAAATCACAATCAGGTACACTAAATTTAAACAATGACGCACGTACCAAATAAGGGACTTCTGTTAGTTCGCATATTAGCCTCCCTAAGCTTGAGATACCTTTTTTTACGGGGATAATGAATCTTGGTTGTCATTTAAAAATTTATTTAAATCATTTATTTTGGATAATGACAGCCTTAGAGAGGTTGAAAAGCTACAATACCTCCAGTCGTGTGTAAGAGGTAGTGATCAAAACTTATTCGTGGATTTGCTTTACAATCGGAAAATCTTAAACATTGTTGGGAAATCCTTAGTCAGCGCTATGCGAATAAACGCCAATTATCTATAACTCAAATAAATAAAATCTTTTCTGTAAAGGTAAACAAGGCGGATGATCCTAAATCGTTTTTCAATCTGATAGATACTTGTAACGAAGAGGTGCGAAATTTATCGACCCTTGGATTGGAATCGAATCCTCTTACCGATCTTATTCTTATAAATTTAATGATTTCAAAATTGGATTCATCCGTTAGGCATAGGTGGGAGCTCAGTCTAGATAATACGCAAACTATTCCCGGTTTGAATTCGTTCCGTACATTCATTGAAAGGGAGGCTTCGAGTCAAACAAAACTAGAAAATTAACCAGGGATGTTTAAGAAGCCAGTAGAAGGTAGTAGTGTAAAAAAATCTAGTGTAAATAATTCAATAATAGTCAAAGAAAATAAATGCGTCGCCTGTTCTCAAGTACATCAATTGTTTAAATGCCCCAAATTCAATAGAATTAATGTTCAGGAGCGATGGGACTTAGTTAAATCTAAATCATTATGTGAAAATTGTTTGCGAACTAACCATCAAGTGCGACAATGTAGAATTAATATTAAATGTAAGGTATGTGCAGGTTCACATCACACTCTTCTGCACATTTATGCACATAATTCTGCGGATCAGGGAGGTGGCCTTTTTAATACGTCTGTGTCAAACAGTGCACAATCTAATGTAAATTTTAATCAGCAGAGAGTTTTATTATATACTGCCCTTATAAAGGTTAGGTTACCTAACGGTAAAATTATTCAATGTCGGGCGTTAGTTGATAGTGCCTCACAAAATAGTCTCATAACAAAGGAATGCGTTGAGAAGCTAAATTTGCTTTTGTTTGGCACTTCTCATCGACTTGTAAGCATAAACGGTATGTCCGCAGAAACTGTTTTAAACTTCCCGGAGTTTTCATTCTCGCCATATTTCGCTAACGAGTATAGAAATTTCAAGGCACTAGTAGTAAATAGGGTTAGTAAATTACTGCCCCTCTGCCAAATTTCCGGGTGAGGACGACGTCTTGGCCTCACATAAGATATCTTCAGTTAGCCGACATGAATTTCTCCAAGCCACAACCCACAGATGTTTTGTTAGGCGCAGATATTTTCTCCTTGCTGATTAGGGGAAGACCAGTACACGGTAAACCAGGAGAACCCTCTGCTATTCCCAGTTCACTGGGATACCTCCTATGTGGTCCTATCTCAAAGACTGGAATTCAGCCAGAAGCCACTTGTAGTCACACTCTCCACTGCTTGAACTTAAATTCCTTTTTTGACAATGATCCAATAATATCTTCTAAGGGTGGTGAAGACGAAGCCGACCCGGCCGAAGTATTATTTAAATCTTCTACCAAGCGCAACCCCGAAGGGCGCTATGTAGTCAAATTACCCCTCCATGATGAGACAGATTTCGGTGAAAGTGCAAACTGTGCACTACAAATGTTTAAAAAACTTGAAGCTCGATTTTTTCAGAACCCTAACATAAAAAAAGAATATTGTCAGTTTGTGTGCGAATATTCAGATCTAGGTCATATGACCCTATTTCCAGATGAAGAACTTAACCGTAAACCAAATTATTATATGCCTCATCATGGAGTTATAAATGAAAATATTAGCACCACCAAACTACGGGTAGTGTTTAATGCTTCGGCCTTGACAACAAATGGCCAATCACTTTACTGTAGCATGCATATAGGGCCAAAACTTCAAACGAGTATATTTAGCAATCTGATTAGATTTCGATTAAATAAAGTCGCCCTCTCAAGCGATATTGAGAAAATGTTTAGACAAATTCTAGTCGCAGTGCCAGATACAGACTTTCAAAGAATATTTTGGAGGGCCAATGTGTCAGATCCACTGCGAGTGTATAAATTAAACACGGTTACTTATGGCACAGCCTGTGCACCATTTTTGGCCCTGCGTACCATACAACAATTACTGATAGATGAGGAAACCAATTTTCCCGTAGCTGTGCAGGCTGCCCGTAATAACTTGTATATGGAAGATCTCCTTGGAGGGGCTGAATCAATCGAGGCCGCTCAAACCTTGGTAACAGACCTTCAGGCTTTATTTAATGCTGGGGGATTCACGCTGCGAAAGTGGGCTTCAAATTGTGTGGAAGCTCTAGTTCATGTCCCAGAACCTTTAAAATCAACAACACAGGAATTATTATTAAACCCTGATCAATCCCAACGTATTTTAGGATTAAACTGGAATTTTACATCGGATACATAGCAGGTTAAAGTTAGCACCGAAGAAAGAGTCACAACAAAAATACAATTACTGTCAGTAATTGCACGAATCTTTGACGCTTTGGGTTTCTTATCCCCTGCCACTATTCATTTAAAATTGTTGCTACAAAATGTTTGGAAACAAAAGCTTGGGTGGGATTATTCTCTACCACCAGACATTCAAAACGGGGTGGAATGAATTTTATGAAAAATTGCCTCCTTTGAGGTCATGTCAGTATCTAGATTTTTAAATTTGAAATCCAAATCTATTTACCAGATACAGGGATTTTGTGATGCTTCAACAAAGGCATATGCTGCCGTAATTTATATACGTCCAAGTCAGTACTCATCTTTAAAATTGATTGCAGCTAAAACCCGAGTAGCACCTTTAAAACCCATAACCTTGCCCAGATTGGAGCTATGCGCAGCTGTATTGTTATCGGAACTTTTGTCAGTCGTCCAGAGCTCGCTAAATTATCCGATTGGGGAAATTCTCCTATGGACAGACTCCACAAACGCCCGCAGTTGGATTTTAAATCCACCTTTAAAAGGCAACACATATGTCCTACATAGGGTCAACAAAATCAAATCTCTGACAGACCCATTTACAGGGTATTACTTACCAAGTAAACACAACCCAGCAGACAGTGCAACCCGTGGGCTGTTTCGAGACAAATTAAAGAACTTTGACTTGTGGTGGTCTGGACCTAGTTTTCAAAAGATCGCAGCCTCAGATCACGATTTAAAGATTTCGACATCAGCCCAATATACAGTTGTGAGCACCCCTGAACTAATAGAGTGAAACTCAATGAATGACTCCGTGATAGAGGATTTGGTTTCAAAATTTTCTTCGAGTACAAAGCTTTTTCGCATAGTTGCATTTATTAAGCGATTTATAATAAACACTCGAAACACTACAAAGTTGAGGTGACCAGTCTCAGTGCAAGAAATTTCAGAGGCTAGAAAATGTTATTAAAGTCGTCCATTAAAGGTCCTTTGCTTCAGAAATCGCCCATTTGCAGCGCGGCCAACCCGTTGCAAACAATAGTAAATTAAAATCTCTTAATGTTTTTATTGATTCAGAAAATCTATTGCGAGTGGGAGGCAGAATTGATAAAAACAAGACCCTACCATATGACACTAAGCATCCTTTATTAATACCTAAAAATCACCCTTTTTTGCATCATCAATAATAAAACATTACCCTTTTTATTGTCTTCATGGAGGTGTCGACCTAGTGTTAAATTTAATTCGCCAGTCTTACTGGATTCCTGATGGTAGTTCAACCATTAAAAAGGAGCTTCGAAAATGTGTCACCTGTGCCACAGTCCAACCAACCCCAATTCAGCAAATGATGGGTGACTTACCCAGTGCCAGGGCCCTTGTCGACCTTTCCAACATGTCGGAATTGATTACGCAGGCCCTATTCAAACTAAATGTGATCATCAAAGAAAAGGTATAAGAGTTAAAAGAAAACGCCATTCACAACTACCTAATAAATAGACAAATACATTGGCATTTTATGCCACCTTACGGGCCCAACTTTGGTGGCCTATGGGAATCTTCAGTGAAATTGGCTAAACGCCATTTGTTTAAAACTCTTAAAAGCAGTTGTCTTTCGTATGAAGAGTTTAATATTATTCTCACAAATATTGAAGTGTGCTTAAATTCACACCCTTTAGTCCCACTTTTAACCGAGCCAAACAACTATCCGGTACTTACCCCAGGACACTTCCTAATTGGAGCTCCGCTTCTTCAGCTTCCTGAACTATCTAATAATCATACTAATAAATCATGTACAAGTTTTTCTTCCAGATGGACCCTCCTTCAACAACTTAAGACCAATTTTTGGAGAACCTGGCAACGATCCTATCTTACTTCTCTGCAGTCAAGAGCAAAAGGGCAAAAGGGTGTTACACATCTGCATCCTGGTCAGCTCGTCCTAGTCTTGGAGCCCTCTACTCATCCAGCACAGTGGAACTTGGCCAGAATTCTGGACTTGCATCCTGGTGATGATGGAATCGTACGAATCGTAACTCTGAAAACGTCATCGGAAGTCACCAAAAGACCTGTGAATCGCATTGCCAGTCAGCCATGCACTCCCCCCCCCACCTGGAGGATGGAAGGAAATCTTGAAAAGAAAGTAAAAGTAACTGCTATCATTGAACAGATATGGCAGCACCAAAGAATGATATTAAACCAATAAGACTATAAAGCAAAAAATGTCTGAATTTTTTTTTCTATATGATTTCTATGATGTTCCTTTTAAGGAACATTGGCATGTAACGCTATCTTTTTTCTTCTAGTTTCGCTTCAGGAAAACAAAGCGCTTTATGATATTTTTTTTTTTAATTTCTGCTTCAATGAAGTTTTATTTTACAATTTATTTAAAATTACTAATATTTAAGGAAAACTCATTAAAAATTTTACATATTTTTAAAATTATCTAAATATTTTAATAGAATTGCAATGTAAAAGGTACAGAAACAGCAACAACAAAAAAAAAATTACATTCACAAACTCTTGACTATATACTATATACAACAATAGAAATGCTATGAATCAAATGCAATTTAGAAAATAGAAAATAACTTACCAAGAAAAATTAAAGATTTCACTAGGCACAAGAAATTAAAATTTTAAAACATAATAAAACCCTAATACTTTTTATCTCTCTTTTTAGCAGTTTTTTTAATGTCCATGATATTGTGGGAAGCAATGTGTATGGAGTCTCTTTTTGCATTCAAAACACTTGTACTGTGTGTTTCGAAAAGACCTAAAACCTAAAATAAACAAGCAACTCTTATGAAGCGCACTTATTTCTTGCTTGCATCGATTACTAATCGCGCTTCTCCGCAGACATTTCCCAACCCCCTCCCCCTCCCCCCTCTGAAGTTCCTCACCCTTTAGAAATAAATAACGCATCATAAATGTTCTTCACACATTTATATCTAGCACATATAAACAATCTATGCATTAAAATGTAATAAAGGAATGAATATCTCGAATACCACTGAAATTGTATACTGTTACATGCCAATGTTCCTTTTATGGAACATTGTAATTTTAGGCAAAATTTAAGAAAGATTTCTTGTTATTATTTTAATTTCATTTATTATCTCATTAAAGTGAACCTTTTCAAAAATAATAAGAGAATATTTAGATGAATTTTAATTTTTAGGAATATTTTAGAATTTTTTTTCTTGCGTATTGTAAAAATTGTAAAAAATGTCGATTTTTAGAATTTTTTTTACCCTGAAGTTTTTATATTTGGAAAAAAAGGATTATATCAAAAAATCAATCATACCTTCATTAATAAACCGTAACAGTTTTAAATTTACAGATGTAACAGTTTATTTTTAAAAAAAATATTAAACATGATGTTCCTTAAAAGGAACATTGGCATGTAAAAGGCTTATTCTACTTACATAACATAAGTTAAATTCATGTAACAATCAATATTATTCGTCGAAAATGTATTCGATTTCAGAGTTTTTTGTGTGAGTCTTGTATTTGTCTCATTCGGATGCTGATAGAGGGGTGAGTAGTTTAAATTTATTCTCATTGAATATAATGCATGTTATATTGATTTCGTAATAAAGTTAAATTGAAGAAAATAAAATCTTATTTGAACTTCTGGATTACAGATATTCTGATATTCTAATTTTAATGTAAATTCAATCGAGATTCCTATAAATGAAAATTAGTCGTATATTCTTCTTTGGCTTCAAAGCCACATACGATTACAAATGATACATTTAAACCTTTTTTTTTTTTCTGAATTCTCTTCGCTTTCTCTCTTTCTTTTTTTCTTCATGCGAATAACTTAAAAAAAAAAAAAATATATATATATATATATATATATATATGCATACATACAAACAGGAAAATTGGATGAAATATTCTTTATAAAGTTGATTATAGATATATTTCTTATTCATGTGATGTTCATAGTTTAAAAACGAAAAATATGTTTTATGAAGTTCGTTATGGTAGCAAAAAATTTGAATGCAGGAATAAAATTCTGGTTTAAATTTAACCTTTGGAGGTATGTGTATCTTTACTTGTATATGATGCATACTTAGCGCTATTTCTGAATTAATTTCTATTCTAAAATTATTGTTTATTTTTCTTTTCTTCTAAAGGTTACCTTTAAGAAAAATTGCATTTATCAGTTTAAAAATTCGTGCATATCTTAATGTTCCATAAAATTCGATAAATAATTTTAAAATGGATATGTCATTCAGATTTTAAGTTTACATATTCATGTATTCAAAAATTTTAAGGAAAAGAAGTAGTGGAAAAACTGAGAACACATGCTGTTGCTTTAATTTTGCATGCTGGTGTATTTAGAAACATATCACAAAGATAAAAATATTTCAACTTGCACAGTAATATTATATTAAAATATATTAATGTTAGAGAAAAAAAGATATTGAATTATGTTATCTGTGAAATGTTTCACTCAAATGGTCTGAAATGTACTCCCAAAATTAAAGTTGTGGAGTTTGCGCTCCTGCAAACTCCATCTTAACTTAAATACTTAGATTACTAAGAGAACACAAGACTTTAAATAACAATAACTAAAGTTTATTTGAGCAGATTAATGGGAGGGCGGCCTGGTAAATTTATATAGCTCAGCCAGCGTTTTACTTAATCAAAATATATGAATCAACAAATTAAGTAGATAACTTTAAATATCTCACCCCAGCAGATAGTCGAAAGGTGTAGAGACGGTCACACTCGTACTCCAACTACGGCTTCACTACGGGACAGAGGATTCCCTTCTATCCCAGCTTGAACTTCCGAAAACTAGTAGACACTCACCAACACTCAACACTACTTAACTTCACACAACTAAATCTCCTCTACTCCACTTTCGATATTCACCAAAATAAGAATCAGCACGCTCCTCCAACAACCACTATACAATCCTCCAACATCCTCTCTATCTACTAAAACCATCTTTATTTTTATACTTCTTCCTACACCCTCCTTTCACTACATTTCAATCCGTACTTTTAAAAATCACTTCTGATTTAACTAATATTCAAAATCCAAGTCTTTTAATGCAGCACCCTGCCGACACAAAACTATCTCGACTTCAACCGTCACCGAGCCACTGGCGACGGAGTGATTTTAACCGTCCCCACTTCCTACTTTGCTGGATCCAGCTTAATTGAAACAACTGTGGTGACGTTCTAACGTCTCAACCTCACAAAGTCTGGGTGTATTTCCTTCATACATTCATCGTGATAATTACGTATAGATCTCTAAAATTTTATGTTTCTTTTGAATATTAATATATAACATGCTTCAAAGTATAATTTAATCAGACTGGTAAGTAGAAGATTTTATCATAAATCGTTAATTACTTGAATTATTTTTATGCAAAGATTTTCGATTTAAATGTATGGTGTGTTCATATTTTTATTCGCACGACTGTATTAAAGACTTTCCAGGAAAAGCTTTTTAAATGAGTATGACCTGCACTCTTAAAAATTTCAGTTCAAATATGATCCACTATATGGGGTAAAGTTAGTAGCAGTATCACAATATGGTTTAACCTCTCTTTTAAATTTTCTACTTTTTGCTATTGAATTTAAATTGCATCACAACTTGGAACCCATTGCATCAAAACTTGGAACCATACATCCCCTCATATTGAAAGTATGAATCCGTAAAATTCTTAATGAAGACAAACAAAGTTCAAATTAAAGTGCGTAGTCGAAAACATAGGATAAAGTGCAAATTTTGTGCAACAAATTCATCCATGGCTCAAGATAAGACCCTAGAAAATTTAGCCCCGTTTATCAAAATCAACAAAACACACAGAGATATCGTTCAAGAATGCGTGGCACAGTACCAGTGTGCTGGTCTTGAGAAAAAAAGACTCTTCAGTTCGATCCCCGGTCGAATATTGAATAATACCAATATTTGGTTCAACTCAAAATTAACAAATTATGGTAAAAGATTAAACCATCGGATTGTTGTAGCTACTTCAGTACCAAGTTCTGGTATCAAACTAACAAAAAAATTTTAACAGTGTAAAGTGTTTATTACGTCTTTCGAAGTGCCGAAACAAAAAGAATAAATGAGAGGAAAATGCATAGTATATACAATAATAGTTCGATAATAATATGTATGTATACTGCAATATCATAAATGACCGTACACTTTCGATTTAAGACGTTTTGTGAAATAACCAAAAAAAAAGTTTGATTAATTATCTTGAAACTTAGAGTGTGAAAAGACTGCATTCCTCAAATTTTTCAGCAAATGTTTTGTCCTGAAGACATAAAAAGGACCAGTAACAAATTAAAGAACAAGCAGAAAGACTTGGATCATTTGTAAAACGTAATTCTTCAAATGCGTTGTAACTGCCGCATGGGATTATGAGATGTCTAAGTATTTCGATAAGTTTTTTTTATGAAACTAACAGACATATTTATTGAGATATAAATGTTTCTTTACAATTCGCAAAGACAAAAGATGCTCCATTTTTTATTATAATACTTAAGCCTTAAGCTTTTGAACACATTTGAAAGCGATTTTAAGGGAACTTGACGTACTATATAAAGCACAGCGTTAGCAATCTGAATATAAAAATAATTATAAGATAAAAAAAAAGAAATTATATACCATGTTTTAAATTTTCTGATGAATCGTAGAGCTCTTATCAATGTGCAAAAAATTTTTAAAGTGATAATGACGCCAATTTTTGTGCGATGCATTATTTAACATTTTATATTTTTTTAACGTTCACGTTTAATTAAATGTATTTATTTTTATGTCGAAAGAAAATGAACTCGTAATTTTTTTTGGCAACAATTAAATTATAGCTAATAATTTAATGGCTATTTTAACGCTATTAGGATGTTATTATTTTCATATTTTAATTAATTATAAGAAAACTAATCGAAAATTCGAAAATCGGACTTCGAAGTATTGTGTTGTCACTGGGTTCTGAGCTCCTGTGAAAGTTTCAAAAGTCTAGCTAGTAGGGAAGTTAGTTAAAATTCGATTGCAAGATTTGTACCGGACAAACAAACAAACAAACAAACAAGAATAGAAATAAATAAAAACATGGTAATAATTAATTTTTAATGAAGTATGAGCATTTTTGCTAAATAATTTTAACTGTATATAAAGCTTTAATTACTTAATTAACTATAATTATGCATAATTATACCCATTTTAATCATAACTCAAATGCATTTAGCTGCTTCAATGAAAACCCCGAAATAATATCGCGAAAAATAAAAATGTTAACGTCGATAAAATGAAAAGAATTTCATTTCTTCTCACAAAGGGCTCCTATGTAGTTTTTTTTTTTTTTTTTTTTTTTTTTTTTTTTTTTTTATGTGGTGAAGAACTACTTTTTTTTTTCAATATATAAATAGAAGGCGTTAATTTTACAACATGCGCAGCTCTGTAGATATAATTACCATTGAAACAACCCTAAAAAAACGAATGGCAAATGTAAATATTTCACTTTCTTTGTTGATATTGCATTAAGAACATGTTTTAGAAAGAGATGTTTATATACTTTTCTCACTAGTCTCATAAATCATCTTTTTAGAGATAGTTTTAGAAACTTTTAAATATTTCTTACAACTTGGTACTCTTTAAAATTTTGAGCATTATGATATAGTCTAGTCAGCCTTGCGACAATCAGACACTACCATAATAGTTACAACACAAAGTCTAAATCATACTTTAAAAATTTGTTCCAATGTCTCAAATCAATTAATTTCCCCATGCACTATGTGCAGATTATGAAACTTAAATTTTCATACCTTTTAAAGGAAAGTTTTTCTAAAGGTCATTTGATTAATACTTTAAATAAACTTTTAGTTGCTAAACCATGTTTCACAAACATTCAAATAATCGTCCCGAAAAGAAAATATTAGCTCTTTATAACTTGTGACAATGTAAAATAGGGTTTTCTTGCATGTATAAAGTATTAAGACCACAAAATATTCCTATATTCTATATTGTTTCAAAGTAAAAGTCTTCGAAAATTGCTAATTAACGTGATAAATCAAGTTTCATCACAAGCAAATTCCGACTGCAGCGATTTAATTAAAGGCATAATTAAAGGGTAACATTTAGTTTTGTTAAACCATTTCGAAAAATATGAATCTGCAAATGTTTCTTACATTGATGAATGTGGACATTTTTCCGGATCTTGCCAGACAAAACGTTTCATAGGGGAAATTTATAAAAGGGTAAAGAACAGTAAAGAGAGGTTATCTGTACAGTTAGAAGCAAATGCAGATGTATTTGAAAAAAAAAATGGTTCCTTTAGCCAATGGAGAATTTTTGAATCCTAAGTGTATGACAGTTACGAATCCTTTCGTCTTTCATATGACGCTAATTTGAAAGAATTAACAAAGTTGCGAAGCTATTTTTTTTTTCTAAGTGGTGGCTACTTGAAATTTACAAATCATTGTAAAAAGCGTATTTAAGAGCAGGTTTGCTTGAATTCTTATGTATATATATATATATATATATATACCATATAAGGGTATCCACCAAGATTACTAATGAACTTTAAAAACTAATTTGTTTCAAAGTGGTGAATATGTTTGAAACTTGAAAAGTTCTCATCGTGATAACTTTTGAAACACTGAATTAATTCGAACCAAAGGGAAATAGAGGAATTATCTTACAAATATCTTTGATGACTTTGCTGGACAACATGCGCCGCTATTTTGTTTAAGAGTGCCAACCACTTGAAATAAGGCTATCTCTTGAAAATTTGTTATTGTAATAAATTTTTATATACTAAACTAATTCGATCAAAAGTTAGAATTTGATATATTTTACATATATGTTAAATATATTTTACATATATTTTGGATAAGTTCGTTAAACCATTTACTCCACCATATTATTTCTAAGGGGTGGCCACTGGAAGGTTTGTCATCTTGACAATTTTCAAATACTAAATAGAGCTACTACCTGAAAATTTGTCATCACGGTAACTTTTAAGATACTGAACTAATTCGAACAAAAGTTGGACAGTGGATTTATTTTAAAAATATCTTAGATGAGTTCGTCAACCAAGTTGCTCCGCAATTTTGTTTCTAAGTGGTGACCATTGGGAAATTTGTCATCGTGACAATTTTTCAAATACTAAATTAATCAGGTATATTGGATGAGTTTGCTGGAAAACATGCTTCGAAATGTTGTTTCCCAGCAGTGACAACTTGAAATCACGCTGTCATTTGAAAATTTATCATCTCGATAACTTTTGAAATACTGAACTAAATCGAACCAAAATTGGACAATAGACTTATGTTACGAATATCTTGGATACGTTTTTTCGACAATATTGTTCCCAAGTGGCGACCACATGAAGTGTTGTCAACACGATGAGTGAATTAATTTGAATCAACATTGGAAAAGGGACTTATCTTGCAAATATTTTTGAGGACTCCATTAGCCAACATTATCAGCCATTTCGCTTTCCAGCGGCGGCCAATTGAGATATTGTTGTTAAGGTAACTTTCGAAATACTGAATCAATCGTAGCCAAATTTTTACAGTAGACTTATTTTAGAAAGAATCTGATATGTTATTTGGCCAGCGTGATCCGACATCTTGTTTCTGAGTGATGTCCACTTGAAAATTTTAATTTCACCTAAAAAAGGTATTTATGAATCGATTTGCTTAAAATTCCATATGTACACAGCCCACATAAATATCTCCATCAAGTTTATTAATAAAATTTATTCGTCATCTCGTTTCAAAGTAACGCCCCCTTTGTGTAGAAAAAAAAAGTTATCCTTCCAACTGGACCGGAAGCGCTTTTTCATTTATTTATTATTATTATTATTACTATTATTATTATAATTATTTTGTATGTGTGTATGTGTGAAATGTAACTTCTTTCATTTTTAAACAATTTAATATGAAAAAAAATTTAAAGACTGTTATTATTCAAGTATTACAGTTTAATAGAAAAAAGTGATTCTGTCAACACGTTCTCAAACTATTTTTTACAGTACATAAAGATGCAATTTTTGGACATATTCACACATTCTAAAATATAAACACATAAAGTAAATAGACATGAAAGTTAAACGTGTTTTAATCTCTTGATAGGTGCAATGTATCGTTATAAGCAATTGATATCTTATAATAAAATCCTCAAAGTGTCATGCATACAAGTTAAATCCAATATTAAACTTTCACTGCATTTTCTGAAAGATTATATACGTTAATAGAAAATGGGAACATACTTTTCGATTTTACAGTTTCTGCGTTAGAACATATGGAATTTTAATGAGTGTTTACGAATAAAAATGAATTTGGTTATGTGTTAGGAAGCAAGAAGTTTGAATTTTTTTAAAAAAAGTCTTAAACCTTCTAGAATAGAATTATTTCTTTTTCTGCATAAATGATGACTCCTCTTCCATGCTCACATTTTCTTGGACCAAAGGACTGACTATATGCACTTTGGTGGCCAGTAAATGTCAAAAGGTGTTCAGGTATATATTTTTTCTCTTTAAAGTAGTTTTATTATTTGTAACATCATAAATTATCCAAAAAACAATAATTAAAATAATTAAATCGTTTCATTTCAGAAGCAGGAAAATATTATATACTTTTCTAAAAGAAATTTCATCACATGTAATTAAATTAAACTACAAAACAAGCTTTCATAAATGCATTATGAATCTACTATGAAAAATATAAGCTTCATTTAAATGATATTCATTGTAATAAAAGATTAATTAGTGAAATAAAAAATACAATAGGAAATCTTTAATAATATGCACAATTTTAAAATATATTTTTATTATATATAATTACAACATAGATTTTATATAAACACCTTATTATATATATATATAAATATATACATATATATATATATATTAATGTAATTTCAGTTACCGCATAAAAAGTTAGACGTTTATGTTAAAGGGGAAAAAAATCGAAAACAATAATTGCGTATTTGAACTAAATGTAATTTAAATGCTATTCATTTTGCAGTACGTCCAAATGAATAAAAGTAAAAATAAAAATAAAATAAACTACCAACATAAAAATTTATTTCAAATGAATATATATGAAACTGATAAAGAGATAAAATGTATCTCAATAAATTAGACCAATGTTTGTCTTAATCTACACTCAGCGCATGTTTACATATTGAAGAGAAGGCTTAATGAATAAGGATTTCGATCTACATATTTATAACAATTCGTTGGATTGGGGCAATTTCACCGAGTAACTGTCTCCTATTTAAACGACATGCTTCCATGGCATGTCTCTGATGGCTATTCATCTTCTCGGTCAGTTAATATCAATTATCTTCAAGTGGACTGGAATAACCTATTCGAGGCATAAAAGGAATTAAATGAGAATCGGTATGAAAGAAAATATTCCAAATACTTCATGAAGTCCAAGAAGAATGTTTTGCAAATAAGGTTAGTCGGTGATTTATCTTATTTAAGTTATTGAGACAAACATTATTGATATATTAATAATGATTATGTATTAAGTTTAATACATTAATAATAATATATTATTACTAGCAAACCCGTGCAAATTTTTCGCACTTAATTTCCTTTCTTATTTACCTTTAAAATTCGAAAGTCATAAATGTTGTACTAATTTCACCATCTGATTAAAATTTTAATTTACCAGAAGCCAAATTATTATTAAAACCAAATTAATATTGTACAATTGTGAAACTAAAATCATTCAAAGAAAGGTTTCCAAATAAAATTCATGGTTAACGACCCAAATTTCAGTACAGTTTTAATATAGGACTCCCACGACGCCTTTTAAATTTTTGTTGCCATGACTTTTTATTAATTTTGGTATATATTTTTAGTTTAATAAAATAAAATACAATAACTGCTATTTTTACTTTATTTTTTATGATTGTGTTTTTTAAGTCAATTTATGACACAAAAGATCATATTATATCTTTAAAAGTATTGTTACTTTTAAAATGACTCTTGAAAAGAGATTCTGAAGAAGCAACTGTTAAAAATACATTTTTTCGTAAAATAATCTCATCAGGCAAATGTTGTCATTTGCCTGATGACAACATTTGCCTGATAATATATATGCCGAGGATAATATATGTATATATATATATATATATATATATATATATATAAATATATATTATCCTCGCGTATTTATTAGAAGGTTTTTAATTCAAATTGACTTGGTCATCGTGTCTTCGTGTCACGCTAATAAACAAGGCGCCTCCATTTTAAAGTAAATATAAGCGATTGCGTTTGTCCCTCTTTGGCTCAGTTGGTAAGAGTGTCTCGTTAATATTGCGGTGGTCGTGAGTTCGATCCCCGGGAAATACAGCGCGTTAAATTTTGCAGATAATTAGTAGAAAAAGTGTCAAGTGATATAAGAAAATTTTTCGTTGCTTATACTAAGAATTTTTTGAGGAGTCTTTTTAAGAGGCATTTTTATTTTATTTTTTATTTAGATATTGGAATACACAAAACATTTTAGATATTAAAAAAGCACAAAATAAAATGTTTCAAGGAAAAAATACATAAAAAATATTTTTAGAAGCTTTATCTATATGTGTATATGTATTTGTATATATATATATATATATATATATTACTATTAAATTAAATTGGATTTGTCATCGGCTTTTTGTCACGTTAAAAAACCAAGACGCTATATGAGTCGTGTGTTCGATCCTCGCCGGGCCGAGGTGTTGATTTTTGCAAATAATTAATAGAAAAAGTGTCAATTGATAAAAGAAAATATTTCGTTGTGTACACAATATCCTAATAACTTTTCAAGAGTTTTTTAAACGGCTTTTTATCTAGTTACAAAAAGCACAAAATAAAAATGTAAGTAAAAATAAATAAATAAATAAATTTTTAGAAGCTTTTTATTAGGAGCTTTTTATATGAAATTGACTTTGTCATCGTGTCACGCAAGTAAACAATTAAAGTAAATACAAGCCGTTCCGTTTGTGACTCGGTGACTCAGTTGGTTAGAGCGTGACGTTAGTAAAGCGGTGGTCGAGAGTTCGGTCACCGGAAGGTCCGGCGTATTAATATTTGACGATAATTAGTAGAAAAGGTGTCAATTGATTAAAAAAAAAAAAAAAAAAAATCGTTGACTACACAATATCTTAAGAATTTTCAAAGAGTTTTTTTAAGAAGTTTTTTCTTTCTTGTTTTAGAGATATTAGAAAACACAAAATATTTTAGATATTAAAAAAGTCCAAAATAAAAAGTTTTAAGTACAAAATACATAAATAAATATTTTTAGAAGTTTTATCTATAGATTATATATTATTATTTGAAGTTGAATTTGTCATCGCGTTTTCTGCCACGCTAAAAAACAAGATGCTTCCACATTAAATAAAAAAAAAAAAAAAAAATGTAAGCAGTTCATTGTATCTCTATCTCTTAATGGCTCAGTTCGTTAGAGCGTTGTGTTCATTTTTCAAATAATTAATAGAAAAAGTGTCAGTTGGTAAAAGGTAACATTTCGTTGTGTACACAGTACCCTAATAATGTTTGAAGATTTTTTAAAAATTCCTTTTTTTCTAGTAACTAAAAAGCACAAAATAAAAATTTAAATAAAAATAAATAAATATATATATTTTTAGAAGCTTTTTATTGAAATTGTATTTCGTTATCGCGTCTTCATGTCACGCTAATAAATAAGGCACCTCAACTTTAAAGTAAATGTCAGCAGTCTTTATAGTCGCTAGTTGGCTCAGTTGGTTAGAGCGCTAATACGATGGTGGTGAGTTCCATTCCCAAAGGATCGATGTGCTAAATTTTGCAGATGAAATGTGTAATAGAAAATGTGCCAGTTGATAAAAGAAAATTTTTCATTTTCTACACAGTATTCTAAGAGTTTTTGAAGAGTGTTTTTAAAGAAGCTTTTTTTTAGATACTAAAAAGCACAAAATATGAAGTTAAATATATATATATATGTATTCTTTTAGAAGCTTTTTATTGAATTTGAATTTTTATCATCGTGTTTTTGTGTCATTCTGAAAAAGAAGGCGCCTCCACTTTAACGTAAATTTAAACAACCTTTTTCGTCGCTTAATAGCGCATTTAGTAGAGCGTCATGGTGATAACGCGATGCTCGTAGGTTCGATCCTCGCAAGCCGATGTGTTACTTTTTTGCAGATAATTAATAGAAACGATGTCAATTGATAAAAAAAAATCATTCGTTGTCTACACAGTGTCCTAAGGAATTTTGATAGTTTTTTAAAGAAGCTTCTTTACGAGTTACTAAACGCACAAAATAAAAATTTCAGTAAAAATTAAAATTAAAAATTAAATAAATAAAAATATAAGTAAATAAATAAATAAATAAAGATAACACTGAAAGTTTTTTATTATTCTGGAACCCTAAAAAGCCTAAAATTAAAATTCATTGTTTCAGAGACATGCTATAAAATCATAAAAGTTTCAACAACAAGAAAATTTTAAAGAAAAACATGAAACATTTTAAACTTTCCAAATATTTTTAAAAGCATTCGAGAACAATATTTCTTTTGTATAAGTATTTGTTAGAGTTTTCTAGAATGTTCTATGATTTTTCTTGACACTTCTTAGACTTTTGGTTAGAGCGTCCTCCTGATAACGCGATGGTCCCGGACTCGGTCCTCGAAAAACGATATAGTACTTTTTTTTGCAGATAAATAATCGAAAAAAAAAATGTCAATTGATAAACGAAAATCTTCCGTTGTCTACAAAATATCCTAAGAAATTTTAATTAGTTTTCTTAAGAAGCTTTTTCCTTTTTTGTAACTAAAAAGCACAAAATAAAATTTAAGTAAAAAATCATTTTTTAAAGTAAGAAGCTTTTTATTGTGAAGCCCTAAAAAGCATAAAATAAAATGTATTCTGGCAAAGACATGCTACAAATAAATGAAATTTTCAACACTAAGAAAATTTTAGAGAAAAATATAAGTACTTTCCTTTTGCAAGAGATGAAAATTTTTTAATGTTCAAAATATTTTAAAAAGCTTTCGAGACATCTATGTGTAGGACTAAGGCAACGCAAAACCGACTCAATCTAAAGATAATGCAAATTTAAAATATATATATATCAGTTACATTATCTTACGGCCAAATCCCAGACCGTCCCATTATCTATAGTGTAGCACTAAGCGGAGTTTAACGCACCCAATGATAAAAAAAAGATCCTAAAAATTTTCAGTAAATATCAGGATCGCTCTGTGATGTGCCAGCCTCGCACATCGTGAAGTTCACATAAAGTAGCTCAACAAAAAGTAAAATGTACTCGACCAATAATAAAAGAACGCTAAAAATTTTATAGAAATGTCAGTTACCGTATCATTTAGTTTTTAAATACTTTCAATAAGAAATAATTTTAAGAAATCCATCAAGTCATATAATTAAAAATTGCCCATCTGCGCAGCACTATTGCGACGAAAAACCCAACCAACCAACCATATAATTAAAATCAATCTGAAAGTAATTGGGTATAAGCTCAGTGAAAAAAAAAAAATCATCTAAATTTTATTAATTTTAATTTGTTGGTTGATGGGTTTACATCACATTAGTACTGCGCGATGGATAGTTGGCGACAGTCTAGGACAAATCCTTAAGGATTGTCCGGAGACATGTCATCACAATTTTTGTCCTCCACAGAGGGGATGAATCTTCCGAGTCGGTGACTACCGGAGATGTAATTTTGATGGGAATTGTTGGTTTTGAATTGAGTCAAGTGTGATTGTGTTTTTATGGCCACTAGTGCTGCACTATGGATAACTGGCGATCTCGTTGATCATGCTCCAAACGATGTTTCAAGGTCGTGACATCAAGATTTTGTCCTCATTTGAAAAGATGGTTCCATACTTGCGGAAGCGTACAGATGAATATTTTTGTATGGAAATACGGAGGGCCCACCAGCGGCCGAGCGGTTCTGCGCTCAAAGCTGGTAGATGGGAGGTGCCGGGTTCGATCCCAGGTCGCGCTCATCGACCTAGCCGTTCGGAGTTTTCCGTGGTTTCCTCCGAAACTCGCGTAAATACGGGCTAGGACACCTTAGAAAGACCCCCACGGAGGGCATTCCCCCTCTTGGCCTAGGACACATCAGGAGTCAATCGGCCTTAAATCCTACAACCAACCAACCAACCAACGGAGGATACTACAAACACGACGAATTTTACTCACATAAGCTATCTTTAATGCGCAGGGCGGTCTTTTGGCTGGAATGAATTTCCATTTTGGAATTTTGTAATTTCAAGCTCAGTTGCCCAATGGGAAGTACTAGTGAGATGTAACACCCACTCAAACGATAAATGAAGGTATTGTTAGGCTAACCAGATCAGAGTACTTTTAAAATAGAGAAGCATTCAAAATTGCTACTATTATTCAATTATGAATATATTTTTACATTTATAATAAATAAGGAATAAAAATAAAATACCGATGATAAATAAAATTCTTTCTACAATTTTCAAAACTTAGAAAAATGTCTTCAAAATAAAGGCTATCCCCAGAAAATTGAGACATTTGGTCACCTTACGAGTCCCAAACCATCACCGAATTCCCATGAATGAATGAATTATAAGTGGGTGGTTTACAAGAAACCAAGCACTGCAAGAAACCAAGCACCGAATTCCCATAGGTTAGGACCAGTTAGATTCAAAACCCACTCAAGGCATAGATAAAGGTACTCAAAAACATTTACTCAAATATCAGTTCTGGTGCATTTAAGTATCCGTCCCAGAACGTCACCAATTGACAGATATGTCGAACTGATGCGAAGTTAAATCAATCAAACTTATAAGGCTACTCTAAAATTTTCAGACAATATTAAGTATCATATACCAAGGTCAAGATTGCCCATTCGCAGCACTAGTGCAATGCAAAAAACAACTAGCCAATCCAAGATCAGGCCCCCAGACATTCGAACATGCCCATAAAGTAAAACTAGTGAGAAGTAAAATCCCTTAAACCGATAAATAAAGGTACTTTAATTTTTTTTACAAATTTCATTTACCGTATCTTCTGTGTTAGTCCCAAATATTTGCCATTAGCCAATAATGTACCACTAATAATGTACCACCAATAATATAACACTAAAGTAATTGGGTATAAGCTCAGTGTAAAAAATAACTTCATCTCAATTATTTTAAATTGAAATGGTCGGTTGGTGGGTTTACATCATATTAGTACTGCGCATAGGTAATTCGCGACGTCAAGGACGCTATGTTGAACGCTACTTTAAACTAACGATAAAGACGCATACGTATTTATTGGACTTTTAAATAATATATCGTCTTTAATGTGAATTAAAGTATTCAAAAGAATTTATTTAAATATCACTTATGCATGGTGTCCTATTTTTAGGATGATGATGAAATATAGGTTAAATCGACGTTAAATGCTCAATTTTTATAAATAACAATACGCATTGAACCCAATAGATAAAAGGCATATGTGATTGTATATTTAAAGGCAGCTGTCAGCAAGAATTTTGGATTTCTATTATAATTGATTGTAAATTATGGAGACCTATAGTCGCATGTTTGAAATTGAGTAGTAGAAGAGAAGTGACTCATAAAAATTGTCTTTTAATTTTAGCACCTTTATTCATAAATATATCGCTATCGCAATATTAGCGCTGTTTCAGTTCCATTTAATTGTTCTAATTCTTCGTGACCAGTTGGCAACACTGATATGGCGAGATTTAACCGTTACTGTGCAAGACCAATTTTAACGTTTCCATTTAGAAATCCTACAGAAATTTTACATTTAATTCATCGTTTCGATTTGATAGCAAATTCTACATGGAAGGAAATAGCATATAGAATTTTCCTAAGCGTGCCAGTAATTGTTGCATCAGATGAAAGATCCTTTAGCAAACTAAAGTTACTTTAAAATTATTTGCGATTATCGATGTGTAATGACAGGCCAAGTAGTCTATGTGTACTATCAATGAAATTTGGGGTTGTGCAATCTTTAAATTTGGAAAAAAAAAATATCGATGACTTTGCTTCCATAAAAACAAAAAAGTGCTCTTAAAATAATTTAAAAAATGTTTTCAAATTTTCTTCCTGCTTTTACGAAAATAATAAACGTAATTTTTCCCCATTTGTAATTGTTTTTCCTAAGTGAAAAAGATTTCTTCGATATTGTACCCCGAAAAAAGAAAGAAAAAAAAAAAAAAGTAAAGAAATCCCTGGTGTTGGGGGGTGGGGGATTTGGCCACATTATTGTTTTGTCCCGGACATCATTTTTGTTTCGCACGGCCCTGGGGAGAAAGGGAGCCAAGCTACACGCCAGTGTCGCCAAAACCCGCGTAACAGCGTGCCTAGCGTCCGCAGCTCCTTGGGAACCTTATTTTGCGGACAAGCTTCGTACCTCGGTTTGGCTCTCCAAAGCCTTCGGCAGCTTCATACTGGGATGTTGTGTGGCGTACATTTTTTTTTCACCTCTAAATCTCCACGTGAAAGTTAGAAATTTAATATTTGAAATTTTATGTCAACATTTATTACCCGATTTCCTACCTCTTGTATATATGTAATTAAATTATAAATGAACTTATTTCAAATTATATTACCATTGTAATTAATAAATTGTATTGGATTGCTATCCAGCAGAAATTTTTATTTACTAAAATTTTCAAGTTGGTACCTTTACAACTATTAGAGATCATTCGCAACTCAGTTTGAATAGGAAGTCTTTATTACCACTTTATCAAGTTTTTTTTTTTTTTTTTTTTTAATTTAATTTAATTTTATTCTGTTGCAGTATTTGACCCCACCCCCACCCCCCCACAAAAAAAAAAAAAAAAAAAAAAAAAAATACAAAGGTAATGTAAAAATGCGTCTTACTGCTTATTATTTATTTATTTATTTACAAACTTAACAATACGATAAAAAAATTAAAAACTTTAAAAACATAGGGATATTTCTATTTTATTTTCCTACTATTTTTAATGTTGCAATTTATAATAGTTAGCTATTGTAACTTTAATTGAAACAAACAACATTTAAATAGCTTTAAAATTTTTATTTTTATTTTATTTTATTTTATTTTTCATTCTTATTTTTAGTGATTTTAGCAAGGCACGACTATTAATATCAATAAACATTTCGTGTTGTGATCCTTTACTGTGGTTCATGTTGAATATGTCAGAATGTCCGCGAATAACCAGTTTTACTGCTTTCTTTCTTTTTTTACTTAATAATACTGTCAAAATTACAAAAAAATTACATATTTGGATAATCGACTGTTAACTGTTGTATTTCTAATTGGATCTGTAAAAAAGAAAATAATATCTTAATAATATAAATTCTTTAAAAAAAAAATAGATTGATAAATAAGTAAATAAAATCTTTTTAGTTTACCATTTCTATGGAATGAAACTTTATACATTTAAAAAGAAGTATGAAACTCTATTTACAAAACCGATATGCAATATATGCAAAATATAAAAACCGTCCTGTCATACTAAATTAAAATTGAATTTTATTAAAGATTATTTCCTTTTATTTTTGAAATTGGCCTTATATTTAATTTTAATTTTTCCTCTTTCAATACATATGTATTTATGCGCGACGAAAGAAAAAATAAATTGAATTTATGCGTTATATTTTGAATTTATAGTATATATTTGCAATCATAAAAAAAATCGTCTCTTATTGACAACCCCTTTTTTAATTTATTAATTAAAATTTGTTAAAAAATTCTTTTTGCAGTTGATCTAGAATACCTTGAACTTTCATAATCTCTACGAACGCTTTAACAGTACCTTTAAAACAAGTACCCCGGCTAACCCAAACAAAACTTGGAGAATTCAGTATCGCCTTTTAGGCATAATCAATCTTCTCTGTTGTCATATTTAGATGAGAAATCGACACCTGCATGATGACAGCATTCAGAGACAACAGAGGGGATGAAGAAGTAAACCTGGTATAGGACACGTTTCGGGAAGTTCACACACAAATTAGTAACAGTCAAATTAAAAATTGAATTAAATAAACATTAAATTCAATATATATTCTAAGATCACATTTAGTGTATCAGAGGGTTTTTTTTTTTTTTTTTTTTTTTTTTTTTAACAATTCTCCCAAAATTTACAACGAAGAGCGTATTATTGTTATTATTTTAATTATTATAATTTCAGTATTTATAACAGATAAAAGCAAAACTAAAAAAAAACTAATGTGTAGATCATTAAAAGTTTAATATAAAAAAATAATAATAATACATTTTTTTTTCAGAAAAGGTGATCGACAGATAACAATAATATGAAAACAGAAAGATAGACGAAGATTAACATAACTTTAAAACTGTACAGCAGATTCTATTCAACCTTATCTGAGGATATATATAGACAGGAGGCATTTCCATACCCGCTCCTTTAGTAATACACTATAAAAATTGACTGATTTAAAAAAAAAAAAAAAAAAAAAAAAAAAAATTGAACAACAACAAAAATGAAAAAATAAAAAACTCTAAACCTATTTTTTTTTTCTAAGTGATAGATATAAAATTCTGCACAAAACAGAATTTAATTTAGTACGACAGGGAATTTTTTTAATCTGTTCTTACTTATAAAGACAGGTCGTAACTATATTTTATTTCCCAGCATCAATTTCTATGCTCATTTCATAAAATTTCTTTGGTACAGCTTTAGCATAGAATCCTTTCGGCAGCTTTTTTTTTTTTTTTTTTTTGTGATTTTCTATACTGGAACTGTTCCATTTCGTTAGTGCGATTTTTTGAAACTTTATTTTAATTATATATATATATATATATATTAAAAAAAAGTTTGCATGTTCTTTTTTTATTTTTATTTTTTTATACATAAAAAAGTAATTAATTGATTAATTTAATTATTTATTTTTTGACAATATATATAGATTTTTCTTAATTTTAAAATAAATAGTTATAATATAAAAAACTTTTTATAAACCATGGCATCTATTCTCCGACCAGACTATACCTCAATTCCAACTGTGGCAGTCGTTATTTTGATCACGTGACGTCACATTCCGACTTTTGATTTGACGACTGTCATTGTTTAAGGACGGTCGCTATGGCTGTCGGATCGGAGAATAGATACCCACGTTTTTAAATTTTCTGTTGAATCACAGCTATAGAACTAACTACATTAGCACTTTATCAATGCATATTGCTACGAAATTGTAAATAATCGTATTTATTTTTGTATAAAGTCTTTCAAAGAGGCTTAGTTAGTTGATAAAAAGTCAATTTTCTGCATTTCCACCTCTTTTTCGCGTTAAAATAGCTTAATTTTCCCTTTAAAACGCATTAAAAAGCTCCAGCAGGCAAGTTATGGATTTGGTGACTTTTTGCCCTTTTGTGACTCTTTTGTTGACTTTGGCGAGAAAATCCTTTTTATCGATATTCCAAAGATAGACGTTCTAATGTGATTGTTTAAAAAGTTACGGGAAATTTGAATAAAATTAAAAGTTTTTTTTTTTAAATAAAATATTAATCCTTTCAGAACAACATATATTTGCATCATGAAATACATTAGCACTATTTTTATTGTTATTAGGAGCTTATTTTCATATTTTAATAAATTAAATGAAAACTATTCGAAAATTTGAAAATCTGACTTCGAAGTATTGTGTTGTCACCGGGTTCTTAGCTACTGTGAAAGTTTCAAATGTCTAGCTATTAGGGACGTTAGTTAAAAATAGATTGCAAGATTTGTACTGGACAAAGAAACACACAAACAAACAAGAATAGAAGTTAATAAAAACATGGTAAAATGGGTTTTTTATTTAATACATTTTAAACCAACTATCCGATTGAAAAAAAAAAAAAAATACAGCGTTAGTTAGGTTTTGTTCTGATTAATAAATATGCCAAATTTTAGTAAAATCTTATATATCACTGTAAAAATCCGGATATATACAATGATAAATTTTCATCTTCATATATTTTAAATAAATCAAAAATGTCCGCGCGTTCATTCAATGTAATAGATAAAAACTGATAACAATGTAAAATTGTTGCCCTAAATTAATTGTACGACCTGTTGTTCTAAAAGTGAAAGTAAGAAAATTAAATTTGAGTGATGTATTCATAGTTAGATTAAATCTTGAATTATGTATTACTTTGGTAAAGACAGTATTTTGTAAGCTAATATGAATTTAAACATAGGAAATGTCTTAATGTATAAAACGCCATGGGGAATAAGAAAGGTTTAGATAGCTATTTCTGGAGCGTTAAATGTATCTTCATCAATGCGTAAACGCTCAATAGTACTGAAACATCTATCACAAAATTTTATGATTTTATTAGGAATTCTGTCCATTCCACTTTTCCTGTGTTTATTTATCTAGCTTTTAATTTTATGAAAATAATTTTGCTCGAAAATATGATTAAAACTAGTATGTTGTTTACAACACGAATCTTATTTCCCCAGTTTCATATACACATTCAAGCAGTAAACATTATTTTGCAAAATTATTATTTTAAATACAAATTTTTTAACATTTTTATTTAAGATATATTAATTTAAAAATTATTTTTCATGGTGAATGCAGACAATTTTCATCTCCGAGAAGTATAATACAAAATGTCAAAAAAAAAAAAAAAAGTGCCAATATCTCGAAAATAGCTTTGTTTAAAATGAAAAGAAAACCCGATAAATATGTTTTCATTTATTCCATATCTGTGATTCAATTATTCGTTTTAAACGTATTGACGGGATTTAAAAAAAAAAAAAAAATACTACATTAAAAATATACTATATTGGGGTTCGAATTGCCCAACCGGGGTTTTAAAATTTTCAACGTGGACAGTCTGATCAGAAAGACCCGTTTACACAGCTGTTAATGAATTGTTGTTGAACAAAAGATTGCTTCCAAAGGTTACGAGAAAGTTGACGAAGTATGTTTGTGACGTGCATTTACTGCCATCGCACCAGCAATGTTGAGGAAAATTTCACATCGTATATGAAGGAGAATCATACTTTTAAGAAAATGATTGTGCACAATACTGTGGAATAATTAAAAAATATATAGTTCCACTATCTCGAGGTTGTCCTCTGCCCTGATCTCACATTAATGCAATGAAGACATCTATGAATACATGGAGTCGTTATAGGGGGTAACGTGACTTTGTGGTCACTCTATAGAAGGGATGTCCTTACATATGCAAAATGTTTTATTGGTTGATCGTCACTATTATAAATGTTATTTTTTAATTTCCCATTGAAAAAAAAATTATCATTATATACATTTACACGGAATTTCAACGTATACTGTCATATTAAAAGTTATTTTAAAAATAGAATACCAACGCCACCTACAGAGTGATTTATCACCAAATGCAATCAGCGCCAGACTTGACTACTCATTTTTATCTGCTAAATGTGTAAGAATTGTAATTGAAAAATATATTCAAACTCAATTTTTTATTTGAACTCTTGGGATAGGGAACACTTGACTACACATTTGAATCTATTTAGCTACTACCTACGGCGTTAACTGTAAGAACTCCAAATACTATACAACTTATTTTCTAAAAAAAAAAAAAAAAAAAACAGTTGATTACGTCGCATTGAATGAGATAACTTTCTTTTAGTCTTCTGTAATGATTGGTAGGAATTATTCACTTTTGTTCTCACCCGAAAACTCAAAAGCCCAGAAATGTCTACTAGAAAAAATAAACTCCGCCTACAAATACCGTGAATAAGCGCTTCTACTTGATAATTTGTTAGGCATTAAAATCTCTTGTAAACTCACTCGAAACTTTTACAAGCACAACGACGCATTCAAAGCGCTATACTCAAATAGTTTGAACTGGAAAATCACATCGCTTGTTTTATCTTAAATCATCTTTATTTAAAAGAGATTATTTAAAATCATCTTTATTCAACTGAGATACTCGAACTAGCGGAATTTCCATATCTGTCGACAAAATTTCAAATTTTCGCCGAAACCATCGCCACCTGAACGAACTTTTCATGAGCATTTGCCGTTTGACATCTCAACACGATTTTGAGCATTTTTACTTGTGAAGCCTCACACTCTCACACATTTACTCTTCAAAAAACAAATTTCAAATATATACATAGTTGTATTTTTTAATATCTAATTAAATATAATTAGAGGATTGCATTTCAAAGAACTACCTTTAAAAAACTTATGCATATAACCATATTTTTTAGTAGAATGATATACAGGGTGGGTGGAAATTAACTCCCTGTGGCATTATTTCTAATATTTTTTTTCCTTCTCCATATGTCTAATATAGGCTTGATGAGTGATTCACTGGAAACAGGATAGGCCGCCGAGACACCACAGAATGGCATGCGCGTAGTCCAGACCACACCCCATGCGATTACATTTATGGGGGTGGGCTAAGGACGAAATGTACCGCAACAAGTTTCAAACTCTTGGTGACCTTGAAAAAAATATCCGTGAGGTCATAATTGGTGTTCCTGATGAGTTCTTGCGGAATGCCGTAGTAAACATATTTGTTCGTTTAAGACAGTGTATAGAAAATACTGGGGCAAACTTTTATTATTATCATGCCACACAATAAACGAAATGTGTACAAAAAATTGTCTTCATACCTACATTCGTTTAGGAGAAAAAAAAAATAGGGAGTTACTGTAGGGAGTTACTTTCCGCCCACCCTGTATATATTTAATAGAATGATATATATATAGTAAAATTTATCCTTTCAATAAATTTCATTAAAGACATTTTATATATGCTAAGGTTATATATTCTTCATAAATATGCCTTAAATATATATATATATATATATATATATATGTGTGTGTGTTATATTACATTTAAAAATATAAATAATACATACAGTCGACCAGTTGTAAAGAGACGTCAACAAAATCACTGATATGGAAAATAAATTTGTCGCCAAAACCACTGATAACAAATTTGTTGCCAAAAATTTGTTTATACTTTTTATTTATTTATTTATTTATTTTTGATATTTATAAGGTATTAATTGAAAAGAAAAAAAAGAAAACTTTAATGATTAAAATGTACGCATTTGGAATATTTAAAACCAACTTCAAACTGTAATTTTATTAAACATCATTAATGGTGTTCATTAATTTATTAATAAATTTTATTAAACATCCAATTGACGATTTTTTTTTTTAAACCAATGCTACTCTGAGTCTACAACATTACAATCGTTATTTCACAATGATCATTGTGATCACTTTTTTTCCCCAGATGAAGAATCGTGTTCGGTTATTACGACTCGAAACAAAAATTGTTTGTGATGTTTACATTTTTATTTATTTATTTATTTATTTTTTATTTATTTCATTTTTAGTTTCGCTAATACTTTTCTGCATTTTACTGCAAGATATTAAGAATAAGGTGAAGTGGGGGTAAACATAATAACATTTTGGCATATTTCGACTTTTACTAAATTTATTCAGTTGCTGTTATACTTAAACTTTTCAAATATTTTAGACATAAACTAGAAATAATTGGCTTTGACAAAATATGAGATTTTATAACTTAATGTGCGCCGTAAATAAAAAAAAATAATAAAAAAAAAAAGAAAATTGTGTGTTTCATGCTTCCATTGCCTCATGGTTGGTAAATGTAATCTAGGCCCACTATACCCATGTTGTTGTTGTTCCTTATGCCACTCAGAAATTCCGATCCCCGGTAGTAGAACTATCCGGATTTTAAGGCAGAAGGGGTGCGCCTTCCGTTTTTCATAGGAGCGCCACTTAGGGAGGAAGAACAACTTAGCTCCAAAGGCTGGCGAAAGATGGCCGCACCAGCAAACCACAGGAACTCGAATTTGGATTCGGATCAAGGCCGAGTTAAACCCGTGTTCCGGTACCCTCAAAGATATAATTTTTTCATGGGAACGTCAAGGACTTTGCGACCACTACGGAATTTAACGTTCACCAGTTGCCATTAGCGTACACGACGATTTTCGGCCGGCTCGAGGACCGAACCCCCAATCTTTTGATGACGAACTCGATGCTCTTACCGACCAGGCTACTATCGCCCTCACTATACCCATATAAAGTACATTTAAAAATACTTTATTTATGTTACCAGATAGTGAAAATTTTCAAGAAACAGGTTTTATATGAAAAATAAATAAATAAATAAATAAATATAAATAAAAAAAAAATATCTCAACTCGTTAGAGAGTTGTGAACTTTCCCATACAACTTAATCGAGCACTTTCACCTTAAATCTTTTAACATTCAAACAAAATCGTGAAAAAAAAAAAAAAAAAAAAAAAAAAAAAGAGGAACATAATATTAGGTTTTATTGAAAATTAAAGGATAAAACCGAAAATAAAAGAATAAAACATTAAGTGATGCAGCAGAGTTGCTTATGACGTGTATAAATGCCTTGGTTGCACTTCCCCGACATTCAAAATTCCTGGGGTAAGTGTAAGTCCTAGAGCATATGTTTGACTAGAGAGCGCATCCTCCATCAAAGAATGCAACCAACAAAATAAATAAAATAAAATAAAATCACATGATGAGTGCTTTTCAAGTTTTCACCAATATGATGGTCACTTGCCACCCCCTCAAACCACTTTCGGACAATGGATGTCAAAAATTTTTCACTCTGTCATCCATTTACTAACGGCTCTAGCTGTTTCACTCGTCACATGACTAATGAAAATCATTCTCAATATTCGTTACACTCTTTAAATATGAACTTTAGTATTAAATGAGAAAGTTTAAGGGATAGAACAAATCCTCAGTTTATTCAAACGCTACATGCCAATTTTAGTTTTTGTGCAAAAAAAAAAAAAAAAAAAAAAAAAAAAAAAAAAAAAAAACGGAAGTTTACTTAAAATATAGTTGCAAAGCTTAGAATATTGAGAGAGGCTTTCTGACAGGGAGAGAAATATATGCAATATGCTCACACTGTTAAAACTATTATTGTTTCATATTTGATTTCTTTTCCAAAGGCTAAATACTAACATATAAAAAAAAAAAAAAAGAAAGACTTAAACGAACTGGTTCACACTATATTATTCGCGTAAGAGATATGCACAGTATTGATAAATTTTAGGAGATATTTAATTAGTAATCACCAATAATTTTAAGGAATGATATATAATAGACAATTAATCTTCGATGTGATCAGGCAAATATTACGATTAAAAATTAGTGGTTCATGTTGAATAAAAAATTTCCTCCAATTAGGAATACTGGATATGCATAAATTAGTTGATTTTCAAAACTAAATTGTTCTGCCTTTCTTTGAATTCATATTAATAAAAATAGAAATACATTATAAACTTCTGCATATAGCTTAAAATGAAAATGTCTAAGTTGTTTTTGCATATTGGTTTAAAAGGTATGTATAAATAGTGTGCACTTCTCTATATTTCTCCATCATATTATATTTTTTGACCACTAAATCATACCCTAGTGGTCTTTTTATACCATAAATTTTAATTTTAATATGAACGCTATTCATATATATGTATATATATATATATACAGTCGGTAACAAAAGTATCCGAACTCTAGCAAAAATTCCTATATAAAAAAGTAGGGTTAATGCTGTTTTGTTAAATAAATCCTTGTCGAATCATATTCTTAGACTGACTAACAACATGATTCGACAATGATTTATTTAACAAAAGAGTATTAACTCTACTTTTTTTTACATAGGAATTTTTGCTAGTGTTCGGATACTTTTGTTACCGACTGTATATAAATAATTCTTATTTTATTTATTTATTTATTTATTTTTAATACGTATCGCAGAAAATGTATTAAGTATGCTAACATAAGAGATACAACACTTCAATAAAATAAATAAATAAATAAATAAAATTAAAAATAAAATCCTCTTGTTTGAATAGAAATTTAATGGAATAATGCATTTTCCAATTTCGCTACATATTTTAAAATACAGTTTTAGTTAGAGTCTTGCTTTCTAGATTAATTCTTTCACCAAACCAGGAGATTAATTTTGAGAAAAATAAGTATTAAATGTTTTCCTAAGATTTTTTATTTTACTTTTGCTTTTATGTAAGTAACAGCTGATATTTCACAAGTGATATCGGAAATGAAAGTTACCTGAGAAGGAAACGGGGACATAGGAAGAAGGAGGGAGAAGTTAAACGAACATTAATCACAATTCGCTCGAAATCAAGCTTTAATCATAATTTCTCGAATGACAGCATCTACCATCATAATATTTTACCATTAATTTAAGGGAAACTAATATATACGCTGACAACGAAATGCTAAAATTTTGAGATGATGTTTTAAGAAGGGCATCTTAAATGTATTTTAGAGGTTTTATTTTATTATATATTTATTATATATATATATTTACTTGTATTGAGAAATTTATTTTACTATATATTACATAATTTTACATCAATTTAAGTTTAATATCTAATTTAATTATTCATTAAATTTTCTCAATTTACATTACATAATATCACATTTATTTTAAAATTTGGTGGCATTATTATTCTTTTTAATTTAAAAAAAAAAAAAAAGAAAGAAAAAGAATTTACGATTAATTTACGGAAAAAAAAATAATAATAAATAAAATTCTTTGGAAAATGCACTGATGCTGGAAGAAATATAAAGTCTTGTAAGGTAAAATAGTAAATTCAAATAATATGTAACAGTTATTTCGGGTCTAATATATTAAGCTTGCCCTGTTATAAATAGAAAAATATATTATAAGTTAGTGTGAGAGCAATAGTGCAAGTTGCTAATTTCTTGCTTATATATATTAAGCTTGCCCTGTTTTAAATAGAAAAATATATTATAAGTTAGTGTGAGAGCAATAGTGCAAGTTGGCTAATTTCTTGCTTATATATATATACACTTAGACCAGATTTCTGCTATATATTGTCCCAGTCAAAGACCATATGCGTCTAATTTTCTAAAGAAGTTAACTAAGACCGGTTTTTCATCATTTTTAAAAAAAAAATAAAGCTTTAAATTTATTTATTTATTTATTTATTTATTGTTCTAAATCGTTCTAGCGGTTTCCAAGAAAACAAATTTTATGCCGTATTTCTCCCAGCTGATGTGTAAGTTATCATTTAACGCTAATTACACTGAAGATGAGGGTATTTCAGATCAAAATGCCATCTAAAAAACAAACTAACCTTTTTTTTTTTTTTTATTAATATCAATTAAGTACATAAAAAAAAAAAAAAAAAGTTTTTTTTTTTTTGTGTGTGTGTGTGTGTGTGTGTGTGTGGTTGGGAGGGGGGGGGTGTTCGGTGAACGCTAAATGTTCTAAAGAGATTCTGATTTTTCTGCTTACAATTCCATTGTATACACAAATTCCCCAAACGTAAAGTTTTATCAAAATCAATCAAATTGTTTCTAAAAAAGAATGTGTCTGACTTTTCTTGTCCGAGTGAAATGAGGGTTAACAGAGAATGATAACTGTAATGAAGATAAATATAAAGCAGATGTATTTCATTTAAAAAAAAAAATAATAATGCTAAGTTTTTATCAAAATCTTTAGAGCCATTTTCTAGAAAACCAAGTTTCTGCCGTAGTTTAGCAATGGGCGGAGTAAGGGTTATCTCTGAACGTTAACTTTCTTGAAGAGGGGAAATTCAGTTTAAAATGACATTAAAAAAAAAACAAAAAAAAAAAACAGATATTTATCAAAATTGTTCGAACAGTTTCCAAGAAAACCAAATTCTAGCCTTATTTTGCCACATGAAGTGAGGGTTAGCACAGCAGTGAACGCTAATTTCCCTAAAGATGAGGATATGTCAGATAGATTGCTCATATATATATATGAAGTATAAACACCTTCCTTTTTTCCTAACATTCTATTCTGAAACCAGAACTGCAGACGCAAGCGTGGATTGACGTAGCCGTGATGTCAGGAAGACGTCACCTCTGACGTGTGCGCACATCCCCGGCAGACGGAGCACCTTCCAGAGAGATCTCAGTTGACGATCGGATCTGGAAGAGTTTGGACGAAGCATACAGTGTTGACGGCTGTATCGCCTTAATGACTTTCGTTTTGTGTTTGACGTAGACTTTAGTTTTTATACTCGACGTATACGTAAAGTACTTTGTGTGCTACGAATTATCATTAATTGACGTATTCTTAGACTCGCCTTCCATAAGTAATTTTAATGCTTATTAGCATTCCTGAAAAAATATATTGTAATCTATTTTTGCTTTGTTTATTAAACTTTAATTAATTAGTAATTAATCGAATTAGTATTGTTCTTAAAGTTTTAAACCGCTCGCAACCCACCTGATACTATATCAGAAGTGGGATAAAAAATAAAATCTACTTGATAAAGGATAAATCGATTATTTTAATTTTAACTTAAATTTTTGATTAAACGAACTATAGACTTTTGTGGACTGAACTTTTTAAAAACTGTTCTTAAATACGAACTGTGTTTGAACGTATTCGTATACTAATTTATGCTGGACGAGTGTTTTTTAAAGTGTGTAGTAATACTTTATAATCAGCAGAAATGCACAGACCGATGAAATTTGCTTAACTAAAGCAACAAAGTGCGAAGTTTGTGCTCCAAGGGTTCTAAGGATTAAAAACAGCAAGTCGACTAAATGGAAATTTAAATAAAATTTAAAACAACAGCTGTTTCGGCTCTACAAAGGTACGTACATTTTATCTTCTTATAAAATGGTTTCTCTTGGGGATATACTTAAAATTGGCAATGCACTGAAGACAGAGAACTACAGTAAAATTAAAATTCTGCATCGGTTTTTATTCAATGAGATCGGCGATCGTAAGAACAGATGCAGAATAAGAAAGTTCCAAGGATTCACTTTCTCTATAGGCGACGAAAAATACCTTGAAAAGCAAAAGGTAATCGACGACAATTTCTCATTGAACGAACTTATAGTTATTTGTAATATTTTAAATGTCCCTTTTGATGGGAATAAAAACGAGTTGAGAGATCGACTATTGTTAAGCTTGTGTGATACAGAATTACTGAAACAAAATTCAGAAAATAATTTAGATGATGAAGATCCTCGAAATGAATCGAGTAGTGAATCCGAAAGTAGTGGTGATAATGACGTAGAAAAACTGACTCTTCTGTGCAATGCCATATGGGCAGAAATAAGTGCTATGATTATGATAATGATAATGATAATGTTATTGATGATTATAAAAAGGGTAAAAAAAGTATAAATTGTAATAATGTGAATTCTGGATCACTTGGTGCAACTGTCTCTTTTAGCGACTTTGAAAACAATATTTCTAAATTTAGCGGCGAACCGCATGAAAATATTATTGAGTTTTTTAACGAATTTGAGGAAATAGCTGAAATGTTTAATCTAAACGAATTACAAAAAATAATTTTCTGTAAAAGGTCTTTAAGCGGAAACGCTCTTCTCTTTCTTAAGTCTGAAAAAGGACTATTAAATTATCAAAAATTAAAAAATGCCCTCATTGAGGAGTTTAAATCAGAAATAAATTCCGCCTCTTTGCATGATATATTAAATAAAAGGAAAATAAGAGGCGATGAGTCAGTTACAGAATATTTTTTCAAAATGCGTGATCTGAGTAGAAACGGGCACATTGAAGATGCCGCGTTAAATCACTATGTGATCCAAGGAATAAATGATAAAAATGAGAATAAGATCATACTTTATGGTGCAAAAAATATTCGTGAATTTAAAGAAAAATTGAAATTATATGAAGTGTACAAAAGAGACACTGAAAAAATTAAACATAAATTTGATAGAGTTGAGCTTAATACAAAACCGAAGCATATAACCCATAAAGTATATGAGAAATTTAGTTCTAGAAATGAAGTAAATAATAAATTGTGTTATAATTGTGGTGAAAAAAATTGCCCTCATAAGAGATGCCCTCATAAGGCCAAAGGCCTTAAATGTTTTTCCTGCAAGCAGTACGGGCATAAAAGTTTGGAGTGCCCAGGTTCAAAACCAGAAGTTGAAACATTATGTATTAGTGTAAATCAAAATATGAGTAAAATTATACAAGTAAATGATATAAATTTTATTGGAATCATTGATACAGGAAGTGAAGCAACATTGTTGCGTAAAAGTGTTTTTGACAAATTAAGTGTAAAAAAATTAAATACTATGAGTACTATTTTGAAGGGTATCGGAAAGAGTTCGATAAAACCCTTAGGTTCATTCAGTGCTGATCTTAAAGTTGATGCTTTTAAAAATGAAACTGATATTTATGTTGTACATGATGATTTAATTCCCTATGATATAATCCTCGGCATGAATGTGTTAATGCTGGGTGAAACAACGATTAACGAAAAAGGTATTTTTGTAAAAAATAAGTGTAATTCTCTAGAGGTAAATTTAGTAACAGTACTCCCTGTAGATAAATATCAAAGTGAAATTAAAACGAATGTTGTTGTTGATGCCCCTATGAACTTTAAGAACAAAAATTTTGAAAACTCCCTAGAAATAAATGAAACAGTCAATAGTGTTGAAAAGTGTGAAATTAAAACTCCCCAACCTTGTTATGCTGTCAAAAAATCATTAGAATCTCCCGAAAAGGCCATAAGTGAAAATGACGATAAAGACGAAAACGACGAGAGTGATGACGATAAGATGCTTTTGAAAGAGGATATTAGTGTAAATGATGACAGTGATGAAAAAGAGGAGCCTCGACGACAGAAACAGAGTCATACGAGTATTTTCCAGACAGATGATGATGGTGATGAAGAGGAGGAGCCGCGCCGAAAGGGACGAAGTCAGACGACTGTTTCCAGAATGAAGTCGCTAAACATTGAAAACACTTATTCGAAGAAAGATGAAAAACAAGTCCTAGTTAAAAAAATTTCACAGTTAGCCGAAGAGTTAAAAAAGTTAAAAGAAAAAGTTGACGAGAATTCCAAGCTCCTTAAAAGAAGGAAATCCAGAGAAAAGCCATCGACGATAAATTCCATCGAGTGTAAAAAACTAAATATCCCAAAAGAAAAGACTGCCAGTGTAAATTTGGAAAAGTTGTTCATCCCATCACTTCCATTGACGACCACGATTGGTGAAATAGCCATATTATTCCCCAAAGCTGTACAAATAAAATTAGAAGTTTCCCCTACATATAAGACTGCCATAATAGACTTTTCGACTGAACTTGATGCAACAAAAGCCTTAAAAGGCATTAAAACTGAAAATGATCGATTGGAGGGTCTCGAGTTCGAGTCCCAAAATAATTTTGAACCCCAAAGTAAAGATTTGAGTACACATGATAAAAAACATCTTTCTAGAGTTAAAAAGAAAAATAGATCGAAATGCAAGTTGAGTAGACATCCACCAAAAACTCCTGCCATGGGCGGCCAAGTTGCCGTAAACGCAAAATTGACTTCCTTTTGTAACTTTCTAACAGCAAAAAGGAAAAATGATAATATTGAAAATATTGATAAAAAATATAGAAATGGATGCCATGAAGGCTCCTATTACAAATCTGCAAAAGCTGAGTTCCTCAAATGGGGAATAATTTAAAAAAAAATATGTCAAAATTGAAATGTATTGTAAATAAGTTTGTTTGTTTTTTGTGTTGCTTTTGTGTTTTTTTTTTTTTTTTTTGTATCTTTTCAGTGTGATCGCCTGGAGGTCCAGTCGAGGAAGGATGGCCGAGTGAAGTATAATCACCTTCCTTTTTTCCTAACATTCTATTCTGAAACCATAACTGCAGCCGCAAACGTGGAATGACGTAGCCGTGATGTCAGGAAGACGTCACCTCTGACGTGTGCGCACATCCCCGGCAGACGGAGCACCTTCCAGAGAGAGCTCAGTTGACGATCGGATCTGGAAGAGTTTGGACGAAGCATACAGTGTTGACGGCTGTATCGCCTTAATGACTTTCGTTTTGTGTTTGACGTAGACTTTAGTTTTTATACTCGACGTATACGTAAAGTATTTTGTGTGCTACGAATTATCATTAATTGACGTATTCTTAGACTCGCCTTCCATAAGTAATTTTAATGCTTATTAGCATTCCTGTAAATATATATTGTAATCTATTTTTGCTTTGTTTATTAAACTTTAATTAATTAGTAATTAATCGAATTAGTATTGTTCTTAAAGTTTTAAACCGCTCGCAACCCACCTGATACTATATATATATATATACAAGGATACATAGATACATAGATAGATAAAAACTTAATCTATGTTTTTATTAAAATCATTCGATTTATTTATAATAAAAACACCATGTTTCTGCCGTATTTTTCAATGGACAGAAAAGAGTTAATAATGAATGTTAATTTTAGTGAAGAAGAGGATAAGTCAGATGAATTTCTCATCATAATATATATATATCTATATAGATATAGATATAGATATATATATATATCCTAAGTTTTTATTAAAATTTTTAGAACCATTTAGTAGAGAACCAATTTTCAGCCACATTTTTAAACAGGAGGGATAAATGTTAATAGCGAAAGCTAATTTTCCAAAAAATGAAAATCAATCAGGTGAGATTGTCGTTTCATGTCGTAGTCATGTATATTGTCTAAAAAGATCAAATATATAAAAGTATATACTGTTTTTGATTATGGATTAAGAACTCTCACGAAAGCCTCTTTACAGCTTTATTTCTATTTCTAAAAAAAACCAATAAAAAGATTAAGTTTGTGTATCCCTGTATAATGTTTAAAACTTGCTTATCTGTCTTATAATGCACTAAAGAATCCTCATAACACACACAGACACATAAAAATATTATTTCGTTAATTTCCATTTATATTTCTTTATGTATATGAACAACTTTGTGTCATGAAAAAATGTATCGAAAATGTTTTGTGAATTCGTAAAAGCAACACAGTTGCGCTATTTATAATATTTTCTGCGACGTAAATCCCATACTGTGCTTAAATAATAAATATTTATTTCAAACCATTTTCTAAATATTATCAGAAATTTAATCTCCGAAAAACGGACAGACATACAAACAGATAGACTAACGAAAGCATTAATCACTCTTAATCGCTCTTGTAAAATGTTAAAATCCTTAAGTATTTTTGAAAAGGCAGTTCCAGTAATTTCAAGTTATAGCTCCTAATGGATCTGAATATTAGTGTGGGGGTGATGAAAATATGAATATATGAATACTACAATCATATCTTATTTAATAGAAAAACCTTTTTTTGTATGTAGTGTATCTGTGCTTACGAATAGCAAATGCCAATTTCATTGTGTATTACGAACTACAAAGGAATTAAAACATAATCTATAGAAATACTTCTCATAGTACGCAATGCTTTAGAGCCGTTTCAAATGTCTCTTCACACAAAACAAGAATGCTATCTTCACTATTTTCAATAGGGATATGTTATAGTAAACTTGAAGATCATACATCAGTTTCAAAGAATTATGCCTAGACTTACATCAGATAGAGCACGGACGACCTTGACCAGATAGACAGCCTGGCAGACAGACAATTGACAAACAGAATAACTAAAGTCATGAAAACATTTGCAACCTGTACACAAAACCTGTGCGAAATGCATAAGAGCTGTTTCAAATGTCTCTGCATACAAACCAATAATGCTATCTTTACTATCTTCAATAGGGATATGTTATAGTAAAGTTGAAGATCATGTATCAGTTTCAAAGAATTATACCTAGACTTACAGCAGTTAGAGCACGGACAACCAAATAGGCACCAAGGCAGACAGACAATGGACAGACAGAATAGCTAAAGTCGTAAAAACCTTTCAATTCTGCTGAAAAATGTTTAAAAGGGATTCTTTTGCTTGAAGAAAGCGTGAAAAATAAGCAAATACATAAATAATACTAATACATTATAGATATGTGAATGTAGCCCAAAAAGATTTAGATGATAATAATAATTAATTTCGTGTTATGATTCCTTGGAGGTAAAGGTGACTCAACTTCTTTGTACAAAATAGATGAAAATTATATCTAAGATATTTAACTAACCTAATAAAAATTATTTTTATTTGGTTCTTAATCACTAATAACAAAAAAGTGATCGCAATATAAATGAATATTTTTTAAGCTTAATATTTTAATGTTTAGTAATGCTCTTATTACACACAACGAGTTTACGCACATCTTTTAAGCCAATTTTCTTGTCTCAAATCACCTCAACGAACAGCGTAATAGGAATTGGGAAAACGAAAAATTTTTTCTGGTTTGTCAGAATTTTTTTTTCATACGAGCAACTTTTCATACTGTTATAAGCCAATGAGAAGAATTCATTCACCTATTTTCTCTTCGTTCCCCCACGTCGTCCCCGTTAAAAGAGCGATAAGTATAGGTGTGCTTTGGCATAAACTGTACATCGTGTAAACCAGTTTTTCGAACAACTTTTTATTCAACTATTGCAACCCTCTTTAGGATTTCAGCTTCCAAAAATTGGAGCAAAAATTCTCTCAAATGAAAGTTGCGTGAAACATCGTTGTGTGTAATAGAACATCGTTGTGTGTAACATATTTAGATATTATATGCTAGTTGTATGCCTGTCACTGTAGCAAACTTAAATGTAGTTTCCCTACGAATAAAACTAAAACATAAAGAATATTTGTAAAATTCTTTATGCATAGTTGCCGACTTTTAATGTTGCATTTTTAATACCGCAATTTTTTTTGAAAAATTTTTGCTTTATTTAATGATTAAAATTCTTCAATTACATAACGCAAGCAAAATTACATCAAAATAGGGATTCAAAAAATATACGTAAAAGTTTTCAAATATGTTTACATATTGTAAATTCCGATATATTATCCGCAAGTATCTTACCATGTTATCACACTAGGAATTTTATTTAATAAATTATAATGTTTCTGTCTCTCTCTTAATCAAAATTTCTGATGTTAAACTGATTTACCTGACTTGTGAAATATGCGCCGAAAAATATGGTATTTTAATTTTATGTGACCTTTACTTATACTAGCATAAACTTTTTTTTTGTGTGTATGTGTGTAAACTTCTTTATTTAAATACCAACGGGACTATTTTTGGCCTTCCCATTTTTATTACCGTCATGCTGTAACATACATACATAAGTCCTTTACTTATAACGATGTAATATAACTTACCTTTTCTAATTGGCAGAATATTAAAACAGTGAAACGATCACATTTAATTGAAAATTAATTACTAAATTATAATATATACATAGAATTATCATTTGCAACAAATACAACAATGTCATTTTTTTTTTTTTTGCTTAAGTAAAAATATTCTTCTGCTTGTATTTCAATTTTTGATTGGAAAAATATACTCGCTAATCAAATAAGGATACGTGTTTTCTTTTCTTTCCTCCTTTTTACAAATTTTTCGTTAAAACAGAATATATTTTCAAACATTTTCTGGTCTTATACATATGAGTTCATTGTCTTTAAGTATATTCATTCTATTATTAATACCAATTACTCCAGCTAATTTTGCGTACTAATTTTCTGCGACATTAGAGACAAAATCTTCCGCTTTTTCCAGAGAACTGTTTCTTTTTTCTTTATTCCCAGATACTTAAAACTGTCTTTGATTAGTTCTAGATCACAGAATTTCAGGAACATTTAGCGCCAAATTGAATTATTTTCCATTCACATGACATTCCTTAATTAAGAATGGTATCAGTGTATGGATGATTCAGGCCTCAAAAAGAAAAAAAAAAAAATGTGTATTTTGTTGGAAAAATGATTTTGCTTGCAAGTTGAGGTAAGTAACATCACGTATACCGGGATGTTATTGTTACTGTTATTTATTTATTTTTTCTTAACCAAATGCTGGAAAAAGTGTTGTATTTTTGGTCAAATTTAGGTAAGTGAGTTTTTGTCATATTTACATATTTTGAGGTCTCCTGAATCCAAAAAATCATGTTTTCAGTGGCTGGTATGTGTGTGTGTGCATTTGCGTCAGTTATCACCATATCACAAGAATAAAATGTAGCAGAAAGTCCGAACTCGATATTCTATATCTGCACCGTATAGGTATGTTATGACAAACTTTTGCTGAGATCAAGCAATTATTTCGTGAACAAGGCCAACTAAGACATTTCAAATATATTACTTCTATGGGCGACATTTTTCAGTAGGTACAGTTTAACATTTATATTTTGCACTAAATAAAGTCAAATTGACATATATATTTTATATGCATAAAATCATTTTCAGTTTAGAATATGGTACGAAAATCATTCACCATTCTTTTAGAGGACTACTCAAAAGAACTGGAATATAGGGGAACTATGCTTGTAAATTGTTTGAAATGCATAGTAGGCTGGGCTGTGTGTTATTAATGTTCATGTACAGTCGGTAACAAAAGTATCCGAACACTAGCAAAAATTCCTATATAAAAAAGTAAAGTTAATACTGTTTTGTTAAATAAATCCTTGTCGAAACATGTTCATAGACTGACTAAGAACATGATTCGACAAGGATTTATTTAACAAAACAGTATTAAGTCTATCTTTTTTTATATAGGAGTTTGACTGATCTTAATGTTTTTGGTGTGCTGAAACCGAAAATGAAGTCACTTTTTCTCTATCACGTATAGATTTTCGTCAATACAGGGTGTCTACCTATATAATTTCTTCCATTACTCTTTCACCAATGTAAATATATGGTAAGTTTTATACTACGTTTCCATGATTAATTAATCACGGATACCTATTGTTGTAATAGCGCAGCACTAGTGCGATGTAAAACCATAACAACCAACCAACCAACCTATTGTTATGATGGTATGTGTAAGGAATTGTGTCGGTAAGCACCCTGTATTGGTAAAGATTCATACGCGATAGAGAAAAATGGGATGCATTTTCGATTTCAGTACATAAAAAAAAAACATAAAATTCAACTAAAAATCATCAAATCAAATTTTGTGATCTTCAATTTTGTATGCCTGTGTAATTTATGAATGACATGCAGGTCGGCCAATAATTAAGGAAAAACATGCTTTTCTACTGAATATAATTGATGAAAGTGCGATTTTTTTCAATATCATTGCTGGAAATGGGATTTGTTATAAATTTAAAAATTTCATCGTAGAAAAAAATGATTTTACGAAAATCTTCAGGAGGAATTTAATAATTAAATACAAACTAATTTAGATATAAATAAAAGACAATGTCTCTTTTCAAAAATTGCTCATAAAGCTGTCTACTGAAATCAGATGCAAGTATTTTTTTTTTTTTTTAATTATTTGAAACACATAATAAAATTCTGCATGTCCATGACATTTTTATAATTTGTGTACTTTTAATGTGCGATAATGTAATGAAATAAGATGTTTCTTTTGTAAAATAGAAGCACTACATAATAAATCCAACGGTTTTAGATTAAATAATTTCTGTACCAAGTTACATTTTTTTTAAATCTTAGAAAACTCTAATGATAAGAGATGTTGATTTAAACAGATTAGACTGCACATATTAGGTAGATTCCTTATAGGAGATCTACCTATTGCAATGGTTCTCATGACACGACTTCTGGAAAATTTCTTCATATCTTCACCTATCATGACCCCTAGAACCCAAAACCACCCTCCGTTCAAAATTTTATATATATATATAGGTTTATGTATATAGGTTTATATACATATATATATGTGTATAACGCTTTTTCCCATGTTAATTTGTGAACACGATAACTGGAATAGTTGTTATTTAAATTTAACCAGCTAGGGATATGTTGTCAGGACAGTAAACATCTCGGTCGAGTTCGTAGCTGGGACACCCAGCTCAAAGGGGGTGGAAATGGTGGTGGGATGAAAATTTTCATTTGCCCATAATTTATTTAATATTGAAAATAGGAAAAATACTTCTAATCAGTCGAATTACCGCCTTACCCTAAAGCACAACTTTTGAATTTAAACTTTTTCGATAACTTCAATTGCTTAAAAGTTAACAAGTTAAAAAGTGATTTTTCGTCCATTGTGATGAAGCAGACTTCTTGTATAGCTTTAAATGCTTAAATTTATAATCTGATGCTTACGTCACGTGAAAACGATAATAATAAAGATCACTGAAAATATAAAAACCATGGTAGCAGCTTTAATTAATCATTTAAAAATATAAAATTAAAATAATACGTTAGTCTTGGTAAAAATATCGTTTGTGGTGAATAGTAACGCCGGTTTACGCAAGAATTTAAAATTTACGATTGAAATTGAGAGTAATACGTTACAGCTTCCTTCGATTTTTTATCTTGTAGAAACAAGATTTTAGTCTGTGTAGAGATATGAGGTTTTTGCGTGGGAAGAAAATGTAATGACGTGAAAGCTGTCATTTTTCATCGCCAAGCTCGTCAAATTTTGTCATCAAATAACGAATTTTGTCGCCAAGACAAAAATTTCGTCGTCAACTGTCAAATTTTGCCGCCAAATCAAAAATTTCATTGCTAAGTCGCAAGTTTTGTCACCAATTTGTATATCTTTATGCTCCTATTTGTTGAATGATTATGAACTTGGATTTTTTTTTAAACAAAAGAATCATTTATTGACCAATAAATCTAGCCTAAAATTTTAAGTAGAATGAATAGTAGTAGTTGATAATTAAATTTCTTAAAAACAGAATAGCGACGTAAATAATGCAATGTGTGGGAACGAAGCCATTGGCTAAGTATGTGTTAATGCACATGTAATATTTCTTTACTTTTGTAACATTAACGTAAAGGAATCTACCTTTGCCTTTAAGCTTGACAAAAAGGGATTTTTTTTATTTTTTATTATACTGCTATTCAATAAAGCATTTTATTATCATGATATTATTTCCAAAATTTACTTTTTCTTTTATCAATAAATAAACTATATCAAAACAAATTATATACATATATATAAAACATCCTCTTTATTTATTATTATTATTATTTTACATCTATGTTGAAAAAACCTTTTAGGAATATCTTTTAGGAATAAAATTCCTTTAAATAAAATTCCTTCTTTATTTTGTAGAAAAAAAAAATAACGTTAATTAAATCAAATCATGTGCATTTTATCGAAGAAACAAACACCATGCTATCAAAAGCTTCTAATGAAATATTTGGATCTGTCAAATAATTTCAACTGGATGAAATAAAGTTTAATTAATAGAACTTGCAAGCAAGCAAGATAAATTAATATTTTTTGGTGAAAATCCACCATTAATATATTACAAAATAGGTTATAATTGATGAACGAATAACTAAGATTAATTTGATAAAATCATTTTATGTAATAATGATTAGAATAGTGTAGTCTTACTTTATTCCTGGATGATTACAATTACATCATGATTGGGAAAACGATATCTTAATGTTCTGCTGTGTGCGTCGTAGTTTTGTTTATTCTGATAAATACCTTCAAAACGATCATTTTGAACCTTGTCAAGTAAAAGTCTCTGAATGTAGAGGAATAGCTAAAGAATTATTACAAATAATTATAATTATATTTTATCAAAATTTTAGCGCTTCTTGCGAAAAAACGGATCATTTTTTAACCCGCTTTTATTAGCTTCACCTGCATGTATGTTTGTATGTATGTTTGTTTGTAACCGCTCTGGGAGCAAACAAAAAATCTATATTGTAACAAAAAGGCTTTCCTTACGTTAACGCCGTGGCTGTGAGGTAAAGCGCTACGAATCTAAAGGGCTAGCGTTCGAGCCCAGTCAGGGGAGATTTTTTAAAAATGGTTTTTGTTTAATTCTAAATTATTTTAATTAAAGGTTTAAATGTATGTAAATATTATGGTGTGTCACTCACACGATTTTCTCTTACACTGCATTTTAATACTAAGATAGATATTTTGTGCTTTTTAGTTCACATTTCTATAAAAGCGTGTTCTTTAATTTTTTAAAACTATAATATTATTAATTGTATAATTAGTTTTAACGCTATACATATATTTTTTAATACAGTTCATGCATAGTCCCATACAGAGAAAAATTATGTACAGGGGGATTCAGAACTATTGTTGAAAAATCTATGTAGGTCAGAAACACGATAACAAACTAGAATCATAGGAATATGTCGTCTGTGCAACCCAGATGCACAAGTGGAACGAGAAGTTGCCAGAAAAGCTGGTCAATCCAACCGACGAAACGCGTATTATGTATTTATGAGCATAAGGAAGAACGAATCGCAACATGAATAGAAATGATGTATGTGCATTTCGTTTACGGGACAACAAATCGCAGTAGAACAGCGATTAAAGGACTATATCATATCCAACCAGTTTCCCAAAAGATGCATACCTGTTCCTATCATGCGTAAACAAGTTTTTTTTGTATAAAATTATCATTATTAGTGATCAGTCTCCTATCTTTCAGTCTCTGAATTTAGGTGCATATAACGCGTCTGGATTTCGTTTGAGACTATATATTCCTATATCATTTTTTTTTTTGCTTGTTATCGTGTTTCAGACCTACATATAGATTTTTGAACAATAATTCTGAATCACGCTGTATATCAGTAATTTCTGAAACATTTCTGGCGTGATTTGAAAAAATAATTTTAACATTGGAACTTTTAAAATTTTCTTATAAACAAGGCGCATCCAAAAAATAAGTTTCATTTAAGAAACAAGTGCATATTCAGGAAAAAAAAAAAAAAAAAAAAAACTAGTATGTTGTGGCCACCACGAGACTTTCTTCTATATTTTCCTATACAAATTCACTCAGTAACAATAATTTAAAAAAAAAAAAAAAGTGAGACTTTGACAAAATTTTGGGTAAAATGTTAAAATTATTCTAAGTTTGTCAAAACACGGAAACCGTGGATCTTTGACAAGATTAGGGGAAAAAAGCAAAAATTAGTTTAAGTTTGTCAGAACACGGAAACCGTGGAAGTTTAATAAAATTAAGGGGAGAGAAAAAAAAAAAAAAAAAAAAAAGGTTTTTTTTTTTTTTCTAAGTTTTTTTTTTTTTCGTAAAAAGTAAAAAAAAATCGATAACTTTGTTTTAAATTATCGCAGATTTATAGTTCAACCATTCGTTTTAAAGGTACTGACGAGACCTTTCGAAAGATACCCATCTTGAAAATTTTTGCCCTATATCACCATGTTAAAAATTTAGAAAAGCGGGATGGCAACGCAACCTGTAAGACGATTTTTACCAAAAGTTGATAGGCACTAATTTATGTCAAGGTGCAACTACATACCAATTTGTATGAAATTCTGTGCAGTAGTTCTAGAGATACAGTTGCCACAAAATTTTGTCACATACACACACACACAGACAGACAGACAGACAGACATTTTCTAAAAATGGTAAAATCGTGTTCTACAGCTCTCAAAACGTGTAAATCCATCAAAAACCCGAAATCGAAAATTTTTACGAATCCAATACTTTCTTCTATTGAAGATAGAAGAAAGTAATAATGTAAAAAATCTTTAAATAAAATAGACTATTTTCCTAAATAAATTTCGCTTTTTATGCGCACTTGAAATAGCACATCACGAGATATTATATTCCGTCTCCACCAAAAAAAAAAAAAGGGTGGTGGGTGGTGGGTAATGTTATATCATCCAAGTGACAATATATTATTTGATAACATCGTGAATGTTAAATTTCTTAAAAAATAAGGAATGACTTGACTTAATTTTGAAAAAAAAAAAAAATGAAGTTACTATCAGTAAACCAATTCCACTTCGATGAAAGGTGGACGTTCACCCCAATTGCCACATTGCTAATTATTATACTTTTATTGTACTAACTCACATCTATCCTTCTATCATTGAATCGCTTATAATTTTTTTTTTCTGTATATTTTATAGGTCTGTTATGAATGCGAAATGATGTTTTCTTTCTTTTTATTATTGTCTCTTACACATAAGGTAGAGAAAGTATTATTTTTGGGTCAAATTTTCGAACGCGACATTTTGTTATATTTACACGTTTTGAGGTCCCATGAATACGAAAATCATGTTTTTAGCAAATGGTCAGTGTGTATGTCTGTGTATGTCTGTGTGTATGTGTGTCTATGTGTGTGTCTCTCTGTTATCAGCATATCTCAAGAACAAACAGTAGCAGACATTCCAAACTTGGTATTCTAAATATGTATCATATATAGATGCTACAGTAAGATTTTCGTTAAGATCAAGCAAAAAGTTCGTGTACTGGGACAATCAAGAGAATTCTAATACATTACGTCTATGGGGGAAATCGCAGGTTAGTAGAGTTTAACGTCTATAGACTGCACTAAACCAAATGAAACGAATATATATATTTTGTAATAGAGATAGTCAACTGGGAAAATTTTTTTGTGTATGTAGGAGTCTCGCCTCCCCCCCCCCCTTGGGGGGGAAGTCCCCCCTCGAGGGGAGTAAATTTTCATGATGTGTATCTTTCAAAAGAGCTCGCCAATACCTTTAAAACGAATGGTTGAACCATCGATCTGCGATAATTTAAAACAAAGTTATCGTTTTTTTTACTTTTAACGAAAAAAGGACTTAGAAAAAAAATCGTATTTTTTTTTTTTTTTTTTTTTTTTTTTAACATATTGAGAATAAAATGGACTTTTTTGGATATTTAGTGTTATACTACTTCTCTAATATGGAAATCGTCTGCATTATCATAAAAGATAATTTTTTTAAATAATAATTTTAATAAATTATTATTTTTTAAACAGAATTATTTTTTAATAACCGAATTAAATTTTATATAAATCTAGGTGCATTAATGAAACGGGGGGTTGAGGGGGCGGTAGCCCCCCTCACACAGAATTAATTATCATATAAAACTCTTCCGAAGCCTAATTTGAATTGTTTAACATAAGTTTACATAACACTGTTATCTTACCTCTTAATCTCCAACCTGTATTTATAGTAATCTCCAACCTGTATTTATAAATTTCAGGGTAAAAGAAAGATGTGTGAGTGACACACGAGATTCTTTCTTTTTTTTTCCCTTTTGCATTGAGAAAACGGATTACAGATCTTACCTCTTGAGCTGCATGGGTTATCTTTTTTTTTTTTTTTTTTTTTTTTTTTTTTCATTTCAAGTACAAATCACGAAACGTACACAACACTCAAGTAATTTAAAATGGCATCAACCTTCTAAATAGGTCAGGGTAAATACCACACTTGTGCAAACGTGTTATATTATTCCAATGTTATTTTATCTAACAGCACACCTTCTGCACATGAATTCCCCAGGATATTCCTTGAATGAAAATACACTAAAGGTCATCTTCAGAATATATTATGGATAGTTGGGCTGTTATGGGATGCAGTGCAAGAAATTCAAACAGAACTTAATTTATGGATGCACCTCGTATTTTATTTCCCCAGTGTATATTCTGTATTAAACAGCTAAATTAAAATAAAATTATAGTGTCAGAATAACTTTACGTAACTATGTTATTTGATTAAAATATTTTGTCAAGATATCACCAGATATCACCAGACAGATATTTTGGCAGGTATCACCAACGTGATAATTATATTACCATAAGTAAGGGGGTCGTACTTATACTTATATGGTAATATAATTATCACCTTGGTGATATCTGTCAAAATCTATCGATATCTTACTCATCTAAAGTATCTCTGTGGATATAAACTAAACATACAGAGTAAGGCAATCTTGGTCAATATTTGTGAAACAATATAATTCTGCAGAGTAAAATAATGACATCAGGTTATTAAAAACGATTCAGAGTTTTACGTTTCCCTGAGAAACTTTATTAAAAAATTCTCCATCATAGATAATATTACTCTTATAAAAATAACTTATGGGACTAAGGATAGTTTCCCATTGACGCAGAAACACTTTATACAACGGAAGTGCAGTTTGACCATTTTATACGACGGCCAAATATTCACAAATAACACTATGTACATCAGATATTTACAAAAATGGAACATTTCAGTCTTGCGTTTGATAGATAAAGTACCGTTTGATGTCTTTGTTTTCCTTTTTATAAAAAGTCCATGGTCAACATCTCGATGGGCTGTTTAATGTACCTGTCATATTCTTGGGACGAATGTTTTGCAATATCAGGATTGAATTTCACAACATGCTTGTCACTTGGCAATTTTACATATTTATCATCCCATAATCTGACTGGAGTCTGGAATGAAATAGTCTTCATTGTTTTCTTTTTTTGATAAAAAAAAAATTAACAATTAATTCCTTATTTAATATTTACACGTCTGTTTGTATATTTTTTACATATGGCCTATGAAGTGTCGCTGTTTCTTCTAAAGGCAGCACTTTGACTCTCTTTTGTGGAGTGATATGCGAAAATTCTCTGAGAGCTGCTTCAGCTTCTAACTCCATCTGAAATGCAAAAATGAAACTGCAATCAAGACAAAGAATAAAAATACGAGAGATATATGTAATGAAATTCCTGTATAAGTGATTCACTCAGTTAAATTCGATGACAATGATCACATGACAAAATGTATTTTTTGTTTAAAAGACTGGCGGTGAAAAGTAACAAGTAAAAATCTTTGAATAAAAACCCTAGAATGAAAAAAAAAAACTCGTAAAAAATGTTTCGAGTCCAAATAAATCTCAATCCTTTGTAAGGCAAACAAAGTAGGCACAAGTGTTGCATTGTATTGCAACACTAGTGCCTACTTTGTTCGCCTGACAAAATGTCGTGTTATATTAATTTTTGCATTGTATGGTGTTTATTCAAAGATCTTCAATTATTAACATATATTACTTTAAGTAAATAACTTCGGAAGTCCCTTAAATATTTTGTCTCTTACTAATTCAAATTATCCTTTTATCTATAAGCATATACAGATGGTTAGGCAACTTGATATGCAACAAAACAAAAACAAAAAAAGAAAAAAAATCACTAAATTTTCAAATGTCGTCATCGAAAAGACAGTTCACACTTAAACTCATTAAATTATCCTTCCACATATTAACACAGATGATAAATGTATTTATTAAATTAAGTTATACGTGCAAGATGGTATACAATTCATTTATTGTAGTTTGAATTTTTTATCATATCTGCAATGATATCTTAATTGTGGCAGATTGATTAGGATGGATGATTGACAGGATCAACATGAGGATTATTAGTGATTATTGAAGATACACCTACCACCTTTAAGGGAGGTAAAGTCAAAATTTAGAACCACGAATATCAGGATATTTTATTTATAAATTCTGTATTTCTAGTATTATTATTTTTTTTTCCACTACATAACTTTTCGTCTCCTAATTTCTTATATATTGATAAAAATAGAATATTTTCGTTCTTTTTAAACATAATTTAGGCTTTCTCCAATGTTTTAGAGTTACTATTAGTTTCTAATGGTTTTGAATAGGAGAAAAATCTTAACTTGAGATTGTGCCAGCAAATATAATACTATTTTCAAAACAGAAAATTGACGTCATTATATCCATTATAACGATTTATTTACCACACACTAAAATAATAGTAATAATAATAATAATAAATATTACTAAGATTGACGAAAAATCCGTGTCTGCTAAAATGCTGAAACTTCAGTAAAATTACACTCATACCTTCGATAAAAAGAAAATTTCCATTAAATCAAACAAACAAGCAAACAAAAAGTTGAACTTAAGTCTAAGAGTTTTTCCTTTCGAAAACGGAAAAAATTTTAATTCCTAGTAAAAAAGAAAAAAATAATAATACATTTATTTTTATTATTATTATTATTTTACAATGTAACTTAATAAACATAGTAGTTTATGGAAAGTGATGTTCACTGTCTGGAAGTAAATTAATTATTCTATGTGAAAATGATAAATATATCTCTGACAACACATTTTCTTTTTTTTTTTTTTTAATACAAATAATTAATTTCATAATTTTTCAAACTTACTCATAACTTTTCAACTAAGGCTTTTTAAAGCATCATTAATTGGAGGGTTTTAAAAAACTATTTCTTAAAATACATAATATAATAATAATAACATATTTAATCAGCTGTTATTATTGTAAAGTGTGTTTTAATAAAAATTCACTTGCACTATTTATGAGTTTCTACTAAATGCTTAAATGAATTTTCAAACTGACATTTGCATTTATATTAAAAATTTCTATTTTTTACTCTATTATTTAATCTTTAAAAATTATAAATATTTGTATTATCGAACTTTCTCACATACGTAAATCTAATACACAATAAATATTAGAAATTCTATGAATGATTTTAAAGTTTTCCTATTTTTAGAAGTATTTTATCATTTATTGAAATATAAATAGCAAAAAGCAGTCTATATGGAATGACATAATACTTTTGTTTTACAATTTATTTTAAAATGTTGTACATAGCATTAAGGATAAAAAGACCTGAAGAAAGTTTGTTTTGTTTATTGGTCTGATAATATTAAAAAAAAAGAAATGTTGAAAATGCATCTTATTATTATTATTACACATATATTTTTTTATTGATGTAAGTAAAGAAAATAAATACTAACCTTCCTCGGCGGCCTACTAATAGTTGTAATTGTTTGTCCCATTCCATTGAGTCCCATTAGCTGTAAACTCGTAGGGTCAGTTAAAAATTGTTTATCAAGACCTTCTTCTGTGCTTTGTTCTGACGGGATGCTTACATCTGAAAAAGAAATAGATATATTTTTACTAAAACCATAATGTATTCAATACTATTTACTTATTTATTAAAGAGATTATGAAGGCAGATAGTCGTACATTTTAATATTTCTATTAAAAAATCAGCTTATATTAAAGGTTTTTAATTTCTTATTATAAATTTCTTTTTAGACGCATATATATATATATTAGCTCAATGTTTTGGTGGAGACTCCGGATGCATTACCTCTACATTTCGGGCAATTTATTTTATTTTATTTAATATTCAATTATTTGTGTCCAGTTCCATAAATTCAGTTTCTCTCTCTCTTTTGTTCATTTCGTCATGGCCAGTTCAAAAGAAAACTTTTCATTAAAATAACTTCTTCATTATATATTTTTATATGTTTTGCATTTTCATTGGAATTAATTTAAAACAAGCATTTTAGTTTTCAAATTTAAATTCAAAAAGCCTGGTTGAAAGGCTTTTGTGAGTTGCTGTGACAAACTGTACATTTTTTATTCTAATTTTTATTGCTATGATTATACATATATATATATATATATATATATATATATATATATATAATTGAAATTTATTCATTGCTAATACACAATTACAAATTTTACGCATTTTAAATATGACTATTGTTGGGAAAAAACTGCTTTATTTAAAAATCAAATGTTTTCAATTAAATAAGATTTTAAAAAACTGTATTAAAATACTGGTGTTCAAATGCGTAAAAGTAAGACATTTTTCCATGATGATATTTTTCACTCTCACATACAAGTTGTCAAATAAATTAATGTCTGAATCAAATTCCTTCTTTTTGAGAAAAACTTACGAAACTGGTGGGAAAGGAAATTGCAATTTTTCTTTAATTACTATTTATTATACTTTAATTAGAATTCATTATGATTTTTCTCGAATGTTGGAAAATAATAAATAAATAAATAACGACGATATGACTGTTCAAAAATTTTCGAATAATAAGATTGCTTTTTGATCAGGGCCCACATACGCACATTATTATCTATTTTTTCAATAATGTCTTCGTAAATTTTGATCTTTTTAATATTTGTCCACAATATTTCTCTAATAATTTTTAAGGGCCTATATTATAACAAAAAGTGTAAATTGTGAAATTTGGTTTAAAACCATAAGCATATCTATAACGCTATAATTCTTCTATAACCTAGCTTACATGGTTAGTTAAAATGATTAGGACAAATCATTATTAGTTATTTTATTTTATTTTTATTTTTTATTTTATTTTTTGCACAAATTGCGCGTGCAAGATTTTCTACAGAAGTTTATTTTATATTAATATACAATTGAAGTTATTTACTACATTATTATTTTCTTACACGTCTAATCTACCTTTTTTCTGTTATTTATTTTATTTATTCAGTTTCAGGTTGATTTCTTTAGAAATCGACATATTGTAATCTCGATGTTCATTTTTCTCTCTCTCTCTCTCTCACTGTATGTATATATATACATATATATCAAATATCGTAAACAGTAAAATTTGTTTTTAATTTTCAATAAAACAGGCGAATAAAACAGCTCTAAATTTTCATACAAAAACTTTTTTTTTTTTTAATTTAAATTATGATAAATGAAAATGAAAGTGGATGATAGGATAATATATATATATATATATATATTTGATAGGTTGAAATATAAAAAAAAATTATATTATCAAAAACTAATTACGCTATTTTTCTTGAGGGAAACTTTTTGTTAGGTATAAAAATGAAACAGTATCAACAACGAAAGAAAAAAGTTGAGAGATGGGAAAATTTTAATAAAAGAACATATGAGACATTATTCAATTTATTTTTGCTTCAAAGTTTTAAATTATCTCTCTTATTTTTAATTGATTAAACTCGAAAAGTTTCATGTAACAAATATTTTTGTTCCCTAAATTAAAAAAAAAATGTAAAAAAAAAAAAAAAAAAGACTAAAATATTTTTGAAATGCAAATGCGTTGCAAAATATTTTAAGATATGATTAAAATTGAAGATTAAAATATTTAATATATATAACATTTTTCTAGCTATTTCTTCAAAATGATGTAATTCTAGATAATTTTATAATTAATTTTATTTAAATATTTTTTAAAACGCAACTTTTTCACGAATGCTTCGGATGTAGTAATTCTTTTTAGCCAGAAATGAGTATCTCTTTTCTTAGCAGATATTATTACAATTAGAAAATATAAATTCATTTTTTTCATCTGTCTTTTAACTTTTGTAGTTTAACATTTCTACTTAACATTTGTTAAAACAAGACATTTGATACAATTTGATGAGTTTGTTATTCAACTGCACAAGAAATATTTTAAGCAATAAATGCAATTATTGCATTATAAATGGATTTTTAGAATATATATATATATATATATATATGTGGAAGAATTATATAGAAAGAACAATTTAAATAAATAAATAATCAAGAAAGCTGCTCAAACAGTTTTATTTATTTATTTTTTTTTTTTAAGTAAAATATCAAAATATTTAAATTAGTTAAATTTTTAGACAGAAATGTATCGTATAGTTAAAAGCCCACCCATATATTTCTTAGTCAGGGAGATGAAATAATTATTATAAACAAAATAATTTTTCACATTTTTTTCTTTTTATCTTTTCTTTTACAGAGATGAGTTACACACACACACACACACACAAAAAAAAAAAAAAAAAAAAAAAAAAAAGACTACTTATTCGTTCTAGATGGAGACTGTATATATATATATATATATATATATATATATATATATATTTGGCAGTGTAAAATTTTAATTGAAATTAATTTTACAAAAAAATATTACTTACAGATTAACTACATTATCTTAAGTTTCTATTCAACAGTAAGTTAAATTTAGGGAAGGCATCGTAGTTTTTTATTTAAAGTGTTTGTAAATTCTCTTATTGGTTATATTTGCTATTTACATATATCTTGTGAAATTTTGTACTTTTGTGTACATACAGAAATATATCTAATTTCAACCATATTACAAAACCTCGTAGTAGAAGTTTGACTTAACACTTTCGTTTCCATGGCCTTTGTTTAGGCATAAGTTGGCTTATGGAATTTCAATGTGAAACATTCATTTCTGGTGAAACGAAAAGTAATTATTTTTAAAACTGTCTTTCTAGGTATCTTAGAATATTATCTTATTATATTTTACCTTGTTTTAAGAAATTATTGCCCAGATGCAATGAAAAAAAAAAAAAAAAAAAAAACAGGCATCTTTTATCAACGTATAGTTAACGGCATTTTGCCCCCAAAAAGTTTTCATAAATTTACCCCAAATCATTGAATTAGCCTTAAGTCTACTTATTAGCTTACAAAGAGAGAACCTGCCGCATTTATAAGTTTGGTGGAAAAGCCCAATACAGTATTTTTAAAAATATCTGAAATATTTTTGTTCCTGTTTAAAATACGGTTTACACAATTAAATAAAAAAGGGAAAAAAATAATTTTTTAACATTTATCATAAGAAGAGAGAGGTTTTTTGTTCCTGTTTAAAATACGGTTTGCACAAATAAAAAAGGGAAAAAAAATAATTTTTTAACATTTATCATAAGAAGAGAGAGGTTAATTATCGATTTAAATGAATCTAAGGAATTATTAAGAACTGGAAAATTAACATACGTCTCCTTACTGATATAACTATCCCATGAATGGCCGACAGCCCTAAGGCAACACCGTATACGAGAACCACGTGACATGCTATCTTGCCCAACGCGGTACATTGCACCCAGCTTACCTTACTCTAGCTTTTATCTAAACTGATGTAAAGATTTCCTCAATTATTTAAAAGTAAAGCGAAGCTGTAGCAATAGTAACAATCATCGTAATTATCTATTGCTGATTTTTAAAAATTTAAAATAAGCTAGAGAAAATATGTTTTTTAATGAGCGCATTCTGAAATGAGGGAAAATATATTTTAAATTATATTTTTGAATGAATTAAACAGCCAAAACATATATATATATATATATATATATATATATTTAATACATATAAATTTAAAACTTACAGAATTAAATTTTAGAATTGAAAAATGTGAAGTATTTAAAACTAGATATCATGCACCAGGTTTAATTTCGAATACAAATTATGGAATATGCTTTTTCGGGTTGACTCAAATGACCTAAACCTGGATGGTATTTTCTCCATAGGGGAGATTTTTAAAAGGTCCCCACCTATATTCACGTGAAGTTTGTAGAAATCCTGACTAGCTCCAGCATATTTCCGATCGTACTCCCCTGCGACGACACGTAACAGTACTGGACTGCTGACCGATAAATCTTAAGGACTGCACACACCACAACCGACTACAACGTGGGAAACGGTGATAAGTTATCCATTATCGGAAAGTAACCCTTAGTTTTTCGGGCATGCTTACAATGAAAGACATTATTTTTTATTGTTCCTTGAAGAATATTACAAAAGAAACCCAAGTATTCCATGCCAGTTATCGCAGAAGAAGGTTTGTCAGAGGAGAAAATCTCTCTTCGATTCGCGCGGTAGCTAAAAAGTAAAAACCTACATCAGAAAGCTATTGAATTCAGCCGCCTTTCTGCATTGCAGTCGGCCATGGTCTGTCCCAAGCTTTCGGTTCGAACCGAGTCATTAATTTATGGTTTAACTTTCATTTTAATTTTTGTTGCAGTTTTTGAAATTTCCAGAAAATTCTTGAATCATATAAAAAAAAAAATTCCTTCAAATTGAAGGGAGTGTGACAATTGCTGCTTGCATCAGGCTAATAAATTTCTCCAACTACCGCAGCATGTTCACTTGTCACTGATATTTGAAATTTTCGCATGACAATATACATAGTTACAATGATTGTAGAATGCAAGAAAACAGATGAAGAAATGCCATCATTATCCATAAAAACCAAAATTAAAGATATAATCCATAATTGCCAATATTTTAATTCATTCCGGAGTGTTTTTAGCTCTGCCTTTATTTTGTATCACTTTATTTAAAAAAAAAAAAAAAAAACCTCTCCAATATATAACTTTAAAACAATAAGAAAAAATAAATAATAAGAAGTAGTATGGAATAAAGGTTGGATTAAAAATACTCCGGAATAAATTAAATTAAAATGTTGGCATCTATGATAACCAGTAATAATTTTATTAAAGTTATGGAAAATTCCACATAATCCCGTATTACAAATAAGAAACTGATCAAAAATAGAGTGATAAATTACAAATTGATAATAAATAAGAGTGTTTAGTATTTGGCTTAATAATCCCACTATTGCTTTAAATCTATTTTTTATGCTGTCAAAAGTACGATCTTGAAGAAAAAGTTCTTCAGCTTTTAAGTTTTTCAAATTTTTTAAGAAGTTTATTATTTTTCTTTTTTTTTTTCTTTTTTTCTTGCTGAGGAATTATTGGAATTATTTTTGGACAGATATTCTTATTTTTTGTGAATAAAAATGTTGTAATGTTTTTAATGTGTTTCTTATTGAAATATTGATTTTATGGGTAATAATCGAGTGAGTATAGTGATTTATATATACATACATATGCCGTATTTTAGTGAAGATAAGCCGTGGGCTATCTTTTAAAAAACATTAATTTTTGGGGACTGCGGCTTATCTATCAGTCCGGGCTATTTAATGATATTGCCAAATTCCATCGTCCATACTTCTTGGAGCAGTCGATCTTCCTCGAAAACGGAAGTTTATTATTCGAGTTTCTCGAGCATTGATTCACGCTTATAATCTCTTATTTATTAACTAATAATCTCTTATTTTGATTAATTTATATTTACGTATGGAGTTCGCCATCCTGTTCCCTTATTTTCGATTTTTTACATCGTATTTGTATATACTGGCTTATATATATAATTATATAATATATATATATATATATATATACGGTGCCTTTTAAAATTATTTATTACTTTTATTTATAATTAATTATTTTTATGACTTTGTATATGCCCGAATTTCACCATCTTGTTCTCGTGTTTCTTATATTTGTTGCATTACATCTGCATGCTGGTATAGTTTTATTTTATTTTCTTTATACAGAACTATTTTTTAAATAATTTTTTATTTTCATTTGTAATTAATAATGTACTATTTTTATTAAATTGCGTAGATGCCAGAAGACTGATATCTTTTTTCCTTATTTATCTGTCACATCATCGAAACAATGCTTGCATAAGCCGCGGCTTACCTTCCGGTGCGCATTGGTTTTTTCCTCGCAACATTTTAATAAGCTGCGGCTTATCTACTTGCATTTGATCATCTGTTCTCTTGCATGCTACAGACATTGCAATAATATATATATATATTTATATATATATACCGGGTGATCCAAAAGTCACAGAAAAAATAAAATATATATATATAATTCAGAAAGTGTTTATTGTTGCTCTATACGTTTTTCTCTCAAATTTACAGAAAAACATAGGATATTCTTATATATATATATATATATATATATATATATATATATATATATATATATGTGCGTATAAGAAAAAATATTAGTTACATTTTTCACTAACATATCGCGTTATTTCATAATATTCTTCCACATTTTAAACAGATACGCCTGATCAAATGAGGTCATATTGCATTCATTCAAGATTGTTTAAAAGAATTTCAAATGACGCAACGTTTGACAGTCATTTTACTGAATCATGGTCGTCCCATTGAAAATTTATAATCCTAACTATGTTGTTGAAGTCACTGCACCATTGTAAAAAAAAAAAAAAAAAAAAAAAGAATTTTACAATTAAAACGCCGTCTGATGAAGGATATTTAAACTAATTTTTTACTAAATCTTCTGTTATCTAAAAAAATCCCATGTTTTTCTGTGAATTTCAGTGAAAACTCTATAGTGTTATGGTTAATATTTTTTGAATAATATATTTTTATTTTTGCTTTGAGTTTTCGATCACCTGGTATATATATATATATATATATATATATTGTGTGCATTAATATAAATGAAGTATTTTTCGATGTTTATTTAAATTTTGAAATCTGTAGTATTCTGAAACTTATTAGGATTAATTTATTTTTAGTGGTTTATCTCGCGACGCAAATTCAGTTTTAAACTTTGCTAATTGCAACTTTATGTTTTAACTGAAATTGTATTTCTTCTTTTGATATCTTTAACTACTATATAACCACGTCAAAAATGACGGAATGTGAAATCACTTAAGGTAGTAAGTCAACGAATGCTTTGCCAGCTTAGCTGGACACTATATTTAAAGGGGACTGACGTGCAAGTTGCACCTGACGGGAGTAATATGAAAGTTGTACCTGACAGGACTAATGTGCAAGTTGCACCGAACGAACAAACTATTTCTTTTAACGAAAATACATACTAACCCTGGACGATAGGTCAAATATAACGTACCATATTATATATCGTATTTATCGTACTCAGTACTTATTTTGCTTCCTTCTTCGGCTCATTTTAATAAGTATTTTTTATGTGCATGGGCAAATTTAATAATTTTTAATTTTTAATTTTTCGCGTGAAAACATTATTTTATCTTATCCCCCCCCCCCCAAAAAAAAAAAAAAAAAAAAAAAAAAAGATATATATAGATAAGAATAACTGGTAAATTTTTTTGGCAACATTCATAAATTTAAATGTCCAGTTTTGAAATTATATTTTCATATTTTAATTAATTCTAAGTTATCTAATCAAAACTTCGTTACAAATAAGATACACATGGAAGGTACCATATTTGTAACGAAGTAAACTTAGGTACCTTATTTGTAACCTTATTTTATTTTAACTAATTTGATAAATATGACGTCATAATCAACTGTTTGTTTACATCAGATAAGTGCATTATCATGATTGCAAGAAAATGATACAATAACTATTAGCCCATATTTTTTATGATTGAATTTTATATTACATTTTAATTTTATCCTCCATGGCTATTTTAGAATTGCAATGGCAGTTATAAACTTTCGTTGAAATCTTTTTACATATTGAGATTAAGGGAAAAGTGTAAGCACAAAAAATATTCAGTTTTGAAAGATCTTTCTAATGATGTAACATTTATGCAGATTAATTAAATAAAAAAAATAAAAATACATAGCATTTCTAAGGAAAAAAAAAAAGTCTACCAAAAGTCTCTGTTTTGAAGCGGTCTAACCGGAATTGTTCCTGACAGAAGATGGTCATTATTATTATTAATTCTTATAAACAATAAATGAGGTATTCCCATCTATATTTTGATATTTGTTTTATTATTAAACGGGTAAGTATAAAAATAATAATTTTATTTATTCATTTTTAAAGTCTAAATAAAATAATTTTACTAATTTAAATTTTAAATTTCAACACTCGCTGCACTATCAAGGGTATATGATTTATGGTGAAATGTTTCATCCTTTAAGTTTTATTTTACCTTCATATGATTTTAATAATGTAATTTTAATTTTTTAAATTTTTATTACACTTTCCTTTGGATTTTATGTTTTATATCTTATTTCTGGTTTTTATTAGTATCATCACTTTCAGGTGTTATCAGACTTTAGAGTCTATAAATTTTTATCAATAGGTCTACAATGTAAAAGAAATTAAACCTATTACATACAATATTCAATAAAAGCCCAGTTAAAATATTGTATGTTTTCATAATTCATTCTCATTTTATTTTATTTAAAATAATATATATAGATATTTAAATTTTGTACTTCTTCATGTTATAATTACGATTCTATCCTGTACAATGTTTGAAAATATTTATCTATATATATATCACACTATGCATATATATACTAACTATACAGTAAGTTATATTGGAATTTAACCCCTTAACGCGCGTTGTCCTCGCTGCGAGGACGCAAAATTTAAGATCCAGCTGCAAAAATTCATCCCGGAAATTTTTTAGCAGAAATTTACGTTTATAACATAGCAGAAAAGGCCGGTTTTTTAACCTTAAAATTTAAAATTTCTTTTAGTTTGATTTATTTCATGAATTCCGGTGGCAGTATAATTTAAAGGATCCGAATTGTCTTGCGCCGCAAAGGGCCGCTAAAGTTAACGCCGTCAGGATTGTGAGTTTAAGCAGGCTTTATATTATATATGTGTGTTTGTGTGTGTGTATACCACACACCATTTTTTAATAAAATGCTTTATTATTTTTATTATTTTACTTTTATGAAAAATACAATGTTGTTTGTTTTTGGATTATAGTCCATTGAGTACTATCCCAGCTGAGCCAATTCTGCTTCGATTTTATCAAAATATCTGTAAAAGGGGAATGTCAGAGATAAAACTTCGGAAAATGCTCATCCAAAACATACCGTCCACCACTTTTCGAACAGAATCGCCTTCATTTGTTTTGGATTTGACTCGGAGAATGAACAGTATTTTTCTAATTACCTGGAATAATATCTGGCCCTTTCTCTTCACCGGGACTTTTACTAGCTTCGTTATTAACGTCATCTTTTGAAAGACCTGGTTGAAGTCTAAATTTAAAAATAAAAATTAATTTAATTTAAAAGGATAAATTTTTACATAATAATAATAATAGTAATAATAGTAACATATTTTATTTAAAATAGAAGAAAAATGAGCTAATGTTTAATTTTTGCAAATAAAAATAAACATTCATAAAATATTTCATGAAAATTATATACATAATTAAAAATAATAAATGCATAAATAGCTATCTAAAATTGTGCATTTTCTAATATAAATATAGTATTCAAATTATTTCTTAAAATAAATGTAACCTTTATATTTAGATTATATTTTTACTTTTCAAATTAAATTAGTAATAGACAAAAATATTAGAATTTATGATTTCTAAAACGAATGTCGTTCCTTTTTTATGTGGCTGTACTTAAAAAAAAAAAAAAAAGAAGAAGAAGAAGAAGAAGAAAAGAAAGAAAGAAAATAAAGCATGAAAAATCTTTTTTGAGAGAGTTTTAAACCTTTAACAGTTTTGTTCAAACGACACTCGGGGGCTATTTCTCGCCTAATTTGTACTTACTAAAGTTTTTTCTAAATATTTTCGATTAAATAATATGACGATTCCAAAAATAACCTGAATATTACCATGCATTAACAGTGGCGTGAATAGAATTATAAAGAAGAAAAAAGAAACTGTTAAACGATTAAGGTCACCATAACATAAGACTGATTAGTACTGTTAAGAATACTTAGATTTTTTTTTTTTAATGTTTATACTGGAATTATTTAAATATCTTTAAATATTATGTGCATGTATTTGAATACAGTTTTAAGTTTAGGTAAATAGTTAGATTTTATGAACTATACAGGGGACGCAGCGTCCTTATATCTTTACATGTGTGTTTTATTATAGTATTATCACCATTATTTCAGAACAGTAATCATAGATGTGGGAAAATAATAAAACGCAACTAAAACATATCGGAAAGCTGCAAACCCTGGTTTCTGAAATGGAATTACATTTTGAATTTTAAATAATTTTACTGATGTTTCTGAAATAATTTAATAAATATTTAAGATCATAACGATTATGAGTTTATTGTTCTAAGGGAAATATTTTATAACTTTATGAAAATGAATATAAGCAATGCATCTCCACATTTTTTAAGGGAAAAGTATCATTATAAATGACAGTCAAATTCGTTTAGGTGTTTAAAATGTGTTAAAAGGTTCCTAATGTCAAATCAACTTACTTGTAGGATTTTCTAGCAAGCTTTTGTCCTGAAAATTAATAAAATAAATTAGAGAGAATACACACTCACATATACTTGTATATATATACATATACTTGAAGCATATAAACAACAATGCTAGAAAATTACGTTTATGATAATTTGTTGTATAAATAAATACACACACACACACACACACACACACACATATATATATATATATATATATATATATATGAGGAGCAAACATTCAAACCGTGTTTTCTCCTTCGAATACAATTTTTCAGACTACACAAAAAACTGATAAATTAAAAAATAACCCTTCTTAGACCCTAATTATCGTTTGTTTAGTCGTATTACTGGTTACTAGGAAGATCTGTAGTCATACTTTACCCAATAAACTTAGAGTTAATTAGAAAAATGCATTCGATTTTTGGAGAAAGCATGTTTTGACCGAACACAGGGGAGAAAACATGTTTTGAATGTTTCCAATGTGGACAAAACATTTTTTGAATAAAAAAGTATGTAAATCGCATATTGATGAAATTACATTCTTAATGAAATAAAACTAATTTACAGAACAGACTTTGTTATGTAATTATAAAATTAAATTAAATATTTACACGTGAAAAATCATCCTGCAAATTGTAGGGAAGAACTAAAACTTTAAGCCAATTTGAAATTTAAATTTTTAAACCAATATCTTCACATAAGCAATTGCATGCTTCCTCTGTTTCTTCATATTCTACATGGAAGTTATTAGTAATGATATCTTTATACCATTTAAAATCAGGCTGATTTTTTCACTCTTCACCATACATCAATTTTAAAAGTTTGTCTACATCATTTTTCTTTTCAAGTGATATTCCATGACTCATAGGAAGACATTGTAAGACAACATTTCGTATAATAGCAGTATTAATCCCCTTCCTAAAAAGTTTTGATCCAGATTGTTCTTTTATATCTTCGATTTTATAGTTTTTGAATTCTTTGACCATCACACTTTCTCTATTTTTTTCTAAAACTATTCTTTTCAATTCTGATATGTATGGAAATTTTTTGAAATAAGCATTAAGTGATTTCGTATTATACATTTTCCAGTCAATCCCCAATATCTTTACATCTTTCTGATACAGTTCATAGTATTGTTCTTTTGATGTTATTGTTACATTTTTTCTGAGGATCTTCTCAACACCACCGAATATACGATCTGCTGGAAGGAAACTATGTCCTCTGACAGGAAAGTACAATACTATACTTTCAATGCTTGACGTTGTAGTGTACAAAAAATGCAATAGCGTTTGAAGAATTATCTTATTCTTATTTTGGGCAATACAATCATCACTAAAGAGCTGCAAAGATTTTTTACCTTCAAGGTCCATTTTGTTTAGGTGACAATATAAAGCCGACGATATTTCAGTGCTGCCTTTGCCTGCTAACTCCTAAGACCGAGTATAAAATGTTGTAATTAGACCATCCAAACTCACTATGCATAAGCTGTAAAAGTTGAATTGCCTTAAGTAATAGGTATCTTGAATATTTGTTTCTTGGCAGATGTTGAATCTGTTGTAAATCAAAACATAAACTAACAACTGATTCATCTGTTTTTTCTTTCATAATGGAATAAAATACCTTGGTTCTTAGTATATGAATTCTTTGTCAGTCATATGATCAACTTTTTCTGTAGACCCTGCAGGACAGGACTTTATTTTTTGGTCAAGTAAAGAACACGTGCTGCAAACATCACTAGAAGGAGACTTAAGCCTATATTAAATTCATTTATGAATATTCTCTTGAACATAGCGAAATTAACTTTGTCCAGGTCGTCGTTGTAGTTTTTGTTGTAAACTTCATGCAACTTCCTTATACTTAATATGCAGTGCAAGTACAATCACTTCGATTTTTGTCTTCCATAATGACTTTCTGATGCCTTTAAGTTTGAGATGAATTCTCTTACCTTGTTTTTTTTTATTAATGTTTAAGTGGCTTTTTCTATCACCTCCTATCTTTTCCACAATAGGTTCACCAGCATGTACTTTAGTAACAATATTGGCTAGTCTTGTACGACCTATTTTAGTTATAGCCATGAAATTGTTTTTACACATAGGAATTTTCCTACTACTGCTACTAGTAATAAAATAAGAAGCAGAAAATGCATGCTGTGAGCCAGATGATTGCGATTTATTTTGGGTTGGGTTATTAGTTCTAAGTCGAGTTACATTTTTTGTAACAACCAGTGAGGCTATAATAGAATCTTGTCGCTGTTTGTCCGCAATTTTATAAAGTCTATCCCGAAACTTCTTAACGTCATTAGGTCTAACAGTGCATGAAAAAGTATTACTAGAATATTTGCATGGGGCATAAACGTTATCTGAAGATGCTGAATATGGTTTCTTTTTCGCTTTATTTCTTTTTCCATCAATTCACTGTCATTTTCTAGTTCCATAATTAGAAGTACTCACTAATACACCACCTATTAATTCTTCCATTTGAAAAAAAAAAAAAAAAAAAAAAAAAACCACTCCTCTAAAATGAAGAAATCAAGATAGAACTAACGAAATAAACAAACATCAAAAGCTGGTACACGTACGAGTCACGCGACCAGAAAGAACAGTTCTGAGTGGTCGGCTGGAGAAATCACAGTTTGACTGAAAACAGGCTCTGGAGGAAACACTGTTTGATTGAAACCCCAACTTTCTAAGAGCGTTTATAATGTGATAAAAAAAATTTTGGTTTAAAAGAATAGTATAATTTTGTGCTGTTTAATGTTGAGTTCACAGAAAAATCATTAACTCATTTTTTTTTTTTTTTTTTTGAGAAAACACGGTTTGAATGTTTGCTCCTCATATATATATATATATAAATCTTGATTAATTAAATAAATAAATAGAAGCTGGCTTTTCTTGGTAGAGCATCTGCGTGATACTACCGTCATTCCTAATATAATTTTCAGAAAAAATTCAATTTATTTTACCAATAAATCTATATATATATATATATATATATCTAACTTGATTAATTAAATAAATAGAAACTGGCTTTTCCTGGCAGATCTGCTTGATAGTACCGACATCCCTAATATAATTTTCAGAAAAAAATCAATTTATTTTATCAATAAATCTATCTATCTATCTATCTATCTATCTATATATATATATATATCTTGATTAAATAAATAAATAAATAAATAGAAACTGACTTTTCCTGGCAGAGCATCTGCTTGATAGTACCGACATCCCTAATATAATTTTCAGAAAAATTTCAATTTATTTTACCAATAAATTTATCTAATACCTTTGATATTTTCATTATACTCGTAACTTCAATTTTAGAAGCTATTTTTTCCGTTGCTAAGTTAAAAAATTTTAGAATAAAATTAAGTTATTGTTATATTAAAAATAAAATATTTTCTAAAATTTGACAAAATTAAATTACCGTATTTAATTCTGTCAATTAAAACATGTTAATTTATTTCTGTATATATTTCCATATATGTTTAAAATATTACTAGACTGAACAAAAATTCCATTGGTAATAAATGCATCTACAAAATAAATAAAAAAGAAATAACGTTCATTTTGTTTATAATGAATGAAAAATCTAAATATATATAGATATAATTTTGGCTTTCGAAAATTTATTTAGAGTTGCATTTTAATATGATTATTTCTATTCAGATCAGCAGATGGCGCCAGAATAGCCACCAATGAAATACGAGGTTTAACATGCTTTAAATTCTTTCAAATATTCTGAAAAATATGAGATTTTGAGCGCATGTTTCAACACAAGAACTTAATATATATATTTTTTTTCAATTTCTTTAAGACAAATGGACATTTCAAATATATTAGATTAAGGTCTTGCAGCCAAATTAACTAGTAGCCGAATTTATGCTCTGATCAATTTGATCTGGCTTTACCTATCAGATAATACCTTACATCAATATGGTACCGTTTCGACATAATATAATCAGGATTGATCCACGTTAGAGAAATATTATACAAATTATATTTATCTTATGTACTAATAAGAAATGTATTACCTTTATGCCTGTCTCGCCTTGTTCTACATTTCATTGCTAGTACAACTACAAGAGCAACAAATACTAATCCACATATTACTGACACAAGAACAATTAGAACTGGGCTTAGGGTCACTTGCCATACGTTGTCTAAAAAATAAAAGAAAGATAATAGTATATGTAGATTATGCTCATTAGATATCTTAATATATTTGTAAGATTATCTTATTAATTAGAATTGTGTATATTTCAGAAATGGTGATAATTAGGTCAATATTTGTGATAATTGAAACTTATTGTAAGTAATTCCCCCCCCCCCCCCATGTCGGTTACCTAATAATCGGGATTTTAATACTCCAATTCTAGTTATTTCTAAATTACTTCTAAATCTTTATATTGTATTCATTTTGCACAGTAGTATTTTATATTCTGAAATTCAAACAAAGATAGGGGAATTGTTTTTTACTTTAATTTTTCTACATCTTTCTTCATAAATCGTCAGTCAGAGACAAATAATATAAAAAGTAAATAAATATTTTAAGGGGATTCAAACGCTAAACGGCACTTTTTTTTTTTTTTTTTTTTTTTTTGGTTGGTAGTTAACAAATTTTAAATACATATGCATTAAAATACAACAATATTAATCATATTAAAATTTCATGAAAATTGTTTAAATTAAGATAATTAAAAAATGGAAATCTACAAATTTTATAGTTGATCGACAGTAGTTATCATGTGATTAATATAGTTACAATATTAGTACTCTTCAGATTCTCCTGTTTAGGTATTTTGAAACATATTAGTTTGTCAAATTAAAGAAAAAAGAATTGGTTAGAGGTATTTAACGAATATAGGATTTTTCTCCAACCCCTTAAACGAACAGATCTTGTAACTTTATCCTTTACAAAATTATGAATCAACTTATGTTATTAGGCGTTATACTGATATCCGCATTAAAGAGCTTAAACGTGCCTATAAAAATGGTGTTTATGCTCAAAATTGGTTAACCATAAAACCGAAGCAGATTATTTGGCAAATTTCATAAGCATAAAAATTCTAATTTCAAATTCTGATAATTATCACTCTCGAAATATTTTGGAAGTTTGGCTACCAGGTTTATAAATCGACACTTAGGCAGTTCCATCCTTGTTTCTATAATTATAAGTACCAGGCATGCTGATGTATACACTGATGAGGTACAATGATATAGCACAAGACATTTATGTTTTTTTTTTGTAATTTTATCTTATATCCCTTTCCGACCCAGGCCGTACGATCGTGCGGGTTAGACATCCACGGAATCCACTTACATTTTTGCATCTGGAACAGTCATATGTAATAAAATCGGGAAATGAACGATCGAGCTAATTAGCAGAAAGTGTAAAGTACGATTTTCTATCAGCAAATGTCGGTTATAGTCCATATATATATATTTTCAGTTTGCAAAAACAGAAGAATGTAATGTTTTAAGAGGAGAATGTTTCGGGACGGAAAGGGTTATTATGCTTTGTTTTATAATAAATGTTTCTAATTAGTTGTTTTTAACAATTTTAACTTAAATAAAGGAGACGTAATTTTTTAGAAACTATTTTAGATAATCCTTTCTCTATTGCCGTTCGTTTAACAGTTACTCTGTAGGTTAAAAAAAAAAAAAAAAGAGTACATTCTTCTGTGGGAAATATTGTTGTATAATACATTTTTAAACAAATACTGTTTTGAAAAATAATCACAAAACTCTGAAATAATAAACACAGACATTTCGTGCAAGAAAAGACATGAGAATACATTCAACTTATTAAAGAAATCTAAGAGTCTCACAAGAAAAACGAAAAAGCAACAGTTTCAGTACTTTAAAAGACTAAAGACAGACACACATAGATAACAAAGAAATGAAAATCGGAAAGAAGAGGAGTCAGGTAAAAGGCATGCTAAGTCTTAATCTCATATATCTACTGTCACCAAAATTAACAAGCATAAGAGAAAGTATTAGTAAGAATTAATACATTACGAAAAAGATTACATTAAAAAGCAGTCTAAAATACAGAAGCAAAGGGAAATCTTCTAAATGCATAGAAATGTAATAAATATGCATTTTTTTTTTTTTTATAGATATATTAGAAATTATTTTAAATCTACAAATATTATAAAAATATATGATTCCAAGTTTACAATTAATAAAAAATGAGAAACAAACTCTAATTTCGTAAAAAATCCAAAAACATTAGTAAAACTTTTGATACACACTTAACTTCATTTTTAATGTAGGTACAAGATGCGTAAAATGTATTTTAAATATAAACTTGCTACACACAGTATACGCCTGTAACTAAAACCTGTTTCAAATGTCTTTATTTTCAGATTATTAATTCTAATTATGTTTTTATGTGCGTAATGTATAGTTTAAATGAAAAAATGCATGATGGATTTTTTCAAGTAATCCGAATATGAGTTGTTGTTTCAACGACTACGCATTATTAGCCATTCCATATTGCGCACAATATTGGTAACTACTACAGATTTTTATATTGGGTGGTAATTATAAAATAAAAAAGTAACTACAATTTGGCAACACTAATTGCGTATGATGGAATAAATAATTTTTGCTTATGTTCTTTTATATGTATTTGACTATAAGTATATTTATTATTATTATTATTATTATTATTATTATTATTATTATTATTATTATTATTATTATTATTATTTATTTATTTATTTATTTATTTATTTATTTATTTATTTTTGTATGAAATATTTGTTTTAGAAATTTTTTCATCGGTTAAATGAATTAAATACCGAGAATCTGTAAAAGCACATTTATCATATTTAAAAATTCAATCACTGAAATAATTAAAACTCATTTCAAATTCCGTGAGCGACGACTATAAAAGTGTTTTGTATTGTTAATGTAATTCAAAAACTAAAATGTTATTATTATTATTTTTTTAATTATTATTATTCTTGAATTTAAATACTACTACATGGATAAAAAAAAGTAAAGTATTAACATAAATTTTACGATAGATATACGAATTATTGATAATTTTATATAAAAAAAAAAAAAAAAAGAAAGAAAGAAAGAAAGAAAGAAAGAAAAGAAAAGAAAGAAAGAAAATGTTATGCGGGGTTCAGACGGTGCTGACTTTTTCCCCTAAATCTTCCATTACTATTTTTATTTAGTAATTTTCTCCTCGCTTGATCGTAGAATTATACAATAGAAGATTATTATAAAAAGGATAATGATAGAATAGTCAGGTAAAAAAAAAGACCGTTAAGAGCCTTGTTACGTCACTTTATGCTTGCCCTTTATGTTTTCCATAATGAATTGGAAGAATTGCACACTTCCGCAAATACATTATAAAGCAAAATAACTTTTTTTTTTAAATGTAAAATTTAATGTTATATTGAAAGACTATTACTTAAATAGCGTTGTTGTCGTTGTTGTTACAGATTTTCAGCATGAAATAAAATAATAATAAATGTTGAAATAATCCATTATGCTCATTTCTTTTTCTTTTCTTTTCTTTGTATTTTTTTCTAGCGAAACATACTAAAATTCCGAAAATCAGTAACGCATAATAAAATGAGTTTTGCATTATAAGGAGGATTAACACTGATATTTAGTAAATTTGCAATAGTATAGAATAAATGGTACATTAGAGCCAAATAATGTCGCGATAAAAGTACCTAGTCAGTTATTTCTGGGTGTAACGGAAGAGAGTTAACAAATTTGTTAAATTATATTCTGAATTTAAATTTTTATCCTTCGATTATTTAAACGGTTATAGACGCTCAAATGTATGTCTGATATCTATCTAAAATATACTCAATATTTTCCCTGAATTACCTCTTCTTGTCTGACTTTCAGGTCCTGCCAATGTGTTGGTCCTTAGCACGGTTGCCTGACTCCTCCCCTTGGCATTAGCAGCGTAAACAACGACGACGAATGTTGTGCCCGAACTAAGGCCTCGTACGTGAAAGACTGGCATTGAAGCCGAAGATAGATTGGCTTGTATTCTGTGCAAGCCAGTGTCGTGGACTTCTACTATGAACACTTGCTGCAGTCCTCCATCATATCCAGGACTACACTCGATCATAATCGAATCTTCAGTCTGATTGGAGACACTGCAGTTTTCCACAGAGTCTGGGGGACCTAATGAAGTACATTATAAGTTTGAATAAGTTTTTGTCTCTTCTTTAGTATATTTTCTTCTATTAATTACGGAAACACATCCAGAAAATGTTTTGAAAAAACAATATACGAGAATAGATTTGAATTTGTATAATGAAAACTGTAAAAATTAATTTAAAATCTATGATAAATTTTCTCTAAAGGAAAGTTTTTTTGTTTGTTCTTAAAGAAGAACTCTTTTTTTTTTTTTTTTTTTTTTTTTTTTCTTCTTTTCTTTTTTTTAATATATATCCCTACACCGACATGCACTTGCGAAATTTACGTATTCAGGAAGGAAAAGTTTATGTTAATTTTTAGAGGAAGATTTTCGTGTAATATGCAATTATCATATAGTTTAAAGTGGAAGGCTAAGACTTAAATCATTGTACATTTTTTTCAAAATATAGCACAAATCTCTCAATTTTAAATAGAATTTACAATCTGTGATGTATGATAATATTTATACCTCTAAATATATTGAGTCACTTACAAGCACGCCTTTGTTCTAAACAAGATTCAATCTTATACATTTATTTCAGAAAATTTTGGAGTGGAAGGCTGTTTTTTTTTTTTTTTTTTTTTTTTTTTTTTTTTTTTTTAAATGAACTTTAAGGGTTGATGAATAAATTTCTAGATTAAACTTATACATTTATTATAAGTGTACAATCTTATTGAAAATCTTAAAGAATTATTAACAAATTAACCATAAAAATATCGTAAAATTGGTACTAAGTACAATAAAAAGTCTCTACATCTAGTGTTGAAGGATTAAAAATAGTAACTTTGTAAATCCCTTTGAAAAAATCGAAAGCATACAACACTTATTCCGGGTTGAAATAATTAAGCACGGCACTTCATCATCCAACAAATTTTAGACATTCTGTCTGATTTTATAATGTTTAGTTTTTCTCTGTTGATTATTAGATAACTAAATTTAGTATTTATCATACAATGTAAATTCCGCTAATCAACACATAAATTTCTTTTATCAAGAATTTTTCATAAGTTTTGTTTCCTTACAGCTTGGATTATTATTTCTAACTTAAACAAGATTTAATAAAGTTGTACTTCACTCATTTATAATGTATTTTATATGTCGTAATAGTAATTGAGTTTGTTAGTATAAACTTCACTTAGTATTATAATTGTTAAATATTATACTGTTACACTCTGAATACTTAAATCTTGCAAATGCAAATGGATCCAGTCATAGCAGTATTATTTGATGTAGGGGTATGAAGATCAACAGAAATTTCAGCGACAAACAATAAGGAAATTTTCCTTAAAACAATATTAATAAAATAAAGTAAAAAATTGTTTGTCGGCAGTCTGAGTATTTAAAGAAATTTCTATAACGGAAACAATCAATCAATGGTTATTTTAGGAATTTTTCTTTAACTTAATACATTGTTAAAAACAGTAAAACAATTGAAATAGTATAGTGTTCCCTGATCTCTTCATTGCAAAAGGAACCCGTGAATGAAAAAATGTCGAGAACATCTGTATGGTGGATTTAATGAAAATTCTAAATGAAATAATTAAGGAAATGAAGACTTACCGGCCGGAACGATTGTATATATGCACGGCTCTACCTGAGAACCAACAATGTTAGTGCCCCAGCAGAGTAAAGTGCCGTAGTCAAACTCAGTTCTAGGAATGTATGTGGCAGTTGACGTTGTGCCCTCATTTACAAAAGTCACAACTTCTAAGCTCTCGGCAGTATTGTTAAACTGCCAGTGAAAAGAAACTTCTCTAGGATCCGATTCAACTTCACACAGAACGCGCACAGCTTCATGTCGTGCAGCTCCATATATGATTTTTTGCCCTGGTTTGCAGAGCGGTGCATCTGTAATGAAATATATCTTTAACATTACTGATTTTATAAACAAATAGAAAAAAAAAATCTTCGTTATTTCATGAAGAATTTCATAACTTGCATTTTAACGTTGGGGATACGATAATTTTATATTAACTGTAAAAAAAAAAAAAAAAAAAAAAAAAAACTACTTTTACACACAAAAAAGTATTTAAGAATTTTCCATTGCCGAATATTAAAAAGCATACTCGATGTTATAATATTTTAACCAAATGTATATAATTATCTTTAAAAAAAAAACAAATACCATGCAAATTTAGAAATATATCGTTGGTGGAAGAGTTAAATTATATGTACTCTCAAAAATAAACAAAACGCACATGAGTTTTACCTATATTTCACAATATTTGAAATACAAAGTTTTTCGATATGCAAAATATAGTTGATATAATCTACATTTTACTTTAAAATTTTATTAAAAATTTTCACAGTTGGGTTAATAAAAATATTTAGCATATAGGGTAGGTGCTCCAGTGATTGGCCTGCTCCAGTGACTGACATCTATCCCAAAAAAATTAATAAATGAGAAAAATAATAAAGTCGTATATTTTACATATAAGAATTTTAACATTTTATGTCAAACACTGGAGCATAGGGTGCTAATAACTGGTAAAATGAATAACTAGCATTGTAAAACATTTGAACATAGGATGCTAATTGCTGATAGAATGAAAAACTGGCAATGTCAATTACTGGAACATTAAATGGGTGTCAAATAAAAATTCATAAAAATAATAATTTTTATCAAATGTATATATTTTAATCTTTATGTGATTCTGACTGTCTTTCATACCATATGTACTAACTTAAGATTTCTAAAAATATTTTCTCATGACTAGAACATTAAAAACATCAGAGATTGCTCTAAAAATGTCAATCACTGGTGAACTTACCCTATTTAAATGTAAATAGATTTTTTTTTTTTTTTTTTTTTTTTTTGAAAACTAAAACTTGTCATCAAAGGTGTGTAACTGACTTACATTGCACTCTTAGGAAGACATCATTACTTTCTCCCGTTCCTTCGCTGTTTGTGGCGAAACAAGTGTATTTTCCCCTGCTTGATCTCTGTACTTTTTGAAGTACTAAGCTCTGATTGGACACAATAATTCCGTTAGTAGTATTTGTATGAAGCTCTCTGTCTTCAAATTTCCAACCAATTTCTGAGACCCAAGGGGACGCTCTAATGTTACATTCAAAGTAAACGTCGTTGTTTTCTTGTATATGGGCATGACGTAACTTGCTGCCAAGTCTAAGTGTGAGTTGAGGAACATCTATAAAATATAAACACGTCATATTTTAACTACAATTGCATAAATTCATTATAAATCGGTGTTTATTTAGAGAAAAATGCAATGAGAACATAAAAAAGATGTAATAAAACCTAAAAAAAAAAATGTATCTATATTATTTGTTTTAATGTAAGATGAAATTTTGTCTCCATACATATCTCCATATTTTTTTAGTGAAATTAAAATAAGTTATTCTTAAGTTCCTTATCGTTTCTAGATGAAACTGTTCTGAATCAGCGAGTAATATTAAATGTAGTCATTTAAATGGATATACGGCCAATGTAGTTTCGTCCTTGACCAATGACAACACCACATGGCCCCAAACGGATGAAGATCTACCATGGATGAAACTGCACATGTTTGAATGAAATTTTCCGAATCACCATGCTTTAAATTAAAATAACATTTGGACTTGAACGAATTCATATTTTCAATCTGAATGGAAATCCTCATGTAGTTTTAAAATACTCCCTTTTCAAATATATTTTTGTATGCTAAAATAATAAATACATATGTCATTTATTAAAAAATATATTAATTGATTACTTCATAAGCTTCATATTATTGATAATACAAGCAAAACTTTAAGCGATTCATACATCGATGAAGCGAAATGAAAAGAAAGGTTGCCAAGTGTTCGTACAGTATTCTGTGAAATTTAGTAGGTCTGTCAATATTAAAAAAAAAATTATCACTTAAATAACCACATCACCTGCTTACATTTGATGTTAAATTGTTTACCCTGTTTATGTTAAATTTCAGGATTTTTGTTTATTTATTTAATACTTTCTCTCGCCCATAGTGTGGAGAAAGTATTGTTTTAGGGGAAAATTTTCGAACGTGAGTTTTTGCTATATTTACATGTTCTGAGGTCCCCTGAATACGAAAATCGTGTTTTTGGCGAATGGTTTGTGTGTCTGTCTGTCTGTGTGTCTATTATAATATCTCAAAAATAAATAGTAGCAGAAATACCAAACTCGGTATTCTAAATGTGTATCATATAGGGATGCTACAGTAAGCTTTTCGTTGAGATGAAGCAAATTGTTCGTGTACAGGGACACTCAAAAGTATTCAAATACATTACGTCTATGGGGGAAATTGCAGGTAAGTAGAGTTTAACCCGTTAGTAGTCGCTATAGACAGCGCCACCTATTACAGATTGCGCACTTTTTATTTAACTCTCACCAATCATTTTAAGAAGTGATGTGATAGACGTTCTTTCAATTTTATTCGCATTTTATGTGTATCAAATGCTACTTCTAAAAATTTTTGGTAGCAATTGAATAAAAAAATCTGGCAACACTGAAGGATGGGCGGCAAATCGACCAACTAGCGACTACTAACGGGTTAACATATATAGACTGCACTAAACCAAATGAAACGAATATATATTTTTTGTAATAGAGATAGTCAACTGGGAAATAAATTTTGTGTATGTAGGAGCCTCGCCTCCCCCCCCCTGGGGGGAAGCCCCCTTCGACAGGAGCAAATTTTCATGATGGGTATCTTAAGAGCTCGCCAATACCTTTAAAACGAATGGTTGAACCATCGATCTGCGATAATTTAAAATAAAGTTATCGATTTTTTAATTTTTAACAAAAAAAAAAGTAATATTGGGAATAAATTCAATTTTTACTTTCTCTTACCCATAAGGTAGAGAAAGTATTGTTTTAGGCTCAAATTTTCAAACGTGAGATATTTACACGTTTTGAGGTCACCTGAATACGAAAATCATGTTTTTAGCAAATGGTCTGTGTGTCTGTGTGTGTGTGTGTGTGTCTGTGTGTCTGCCTATTATCAGCATATCTCAAAAACAAATTATGGCAGAAAGTTCAAACTTGGTATTCTAAATGCGTATCATATAGGGATGCTACAGTAAGCTTTTCGTTAAGATCAAGCAAATGGTTCGTGTACAGGGACAATCAAGAGAATTCTAATACATTACGTCTATGGGGGAAATTGCAGGAAAATAGAGTTTAACGTCTATAGACTGCACTAAACCAAATGAAACAAATATATACTTTTTGTAATAGAGACTGTTAACTGGGAAATTTTTTTTGTGTATATAGGAGCCTCGCCTCACCCCCTGGGGGGGAAGTCCCCCCTCGAGGGGAGTAAATTTTCATGATGGGTATCTTTCAAAAGAGCTCGAAAATACCTTTAAAACGAATGGTTGAACCATCGATCTGCGATAATTTAAAACAAAGTTATCGATTTTTTTTTTTTACTTTTAACGAAAAAAAAACTTAGAAAAAAAATCGTACTTTATTTTTATTTTTATTGAGAATAAAATGGACGTTTTTTTTATATTTGGTGTTAAACTACTTCTCTAATATGGAAAACGTCTGCCTTATCATAAAAGATAATTTTTTTAAATAATAATTTTAATAAATTATTTTTTAAAAAGAGAATTATTTTTTAATAACCGAATTTAATTCTATATAAATGTAGGTGCATTAATGAAACGGGGTTTGAGGGGGGCGGTAGCCCCCCTCACACAGAACTAATTATCATATAAAACTCTTCAGAAGCCTAATATAAATTGTTTAACATAGGTTTACATAACAGTACTCGTTATCTTACCTCTTAATCTCCAACCTGTATTTATAGTATTAAATTTCAGGGTAAGAGAAAGTCGTGTGAGTGACACACACGATTATTTTTTTACATTTAGTGTTATACTACTTCTCTAATCTGAAAATCGTTTGCATTGTCATAAAATATAACTTTTTTAAATAATAATTTTAATAAATTATTTTTTTAGAAACAGAATTATTTTTTAATAACCGAATAAAATTCTGTATAAATGTTGGTGCATTAATGGAACGGGGAGTTGAGGGGGGGGGCGGTAACCCCTTTACACAGAACTAATTATCATATAAAACTCTTCCGAATCCTAATTTGAATTGTTTAACACAGGTTTACATAACAGTACTCGTTATCTTACCTCTTAATCTGCAACCTGTATTTATAGTATTAAATTTCAGGGTAAGAGAAATTCGTGTGAGTGACACACCAGATTATTATTTTTATTATTTTTATTATTATTTTTTTTTCCGAAAAGTGTAAGTAAATAAAAAATATTTTAAAATATAAATTAGTATGTATAATAATATGATTATAATTCTATCAATAATTATACAAATTACTTGATTGTGCATAATAATTTTCACCATTATTATTATTACAAGCTGTTAAACTAAAGTCGCCAAATACATAATATATTTAGGTGGACTTATTTGTTAGAAGAAAGTAAAATTATAAATTTTACAAAAAAAAATTATGTTATTAAAAATTTCGAAAATGATAATTTTATTTACAAATTACAATGAGTTAGTTGTTTTTTCACATAATATAAATTAAGAAATAACATGAAATTAATAATAAAATCAAATAATACTACTTTTTAAATTTTACAAACAAATTATTTATTAATTGTACCAGGCGAATTGATATTTTATACATTTTTATGAGCTTCATTGCATAAAAATGCATAAATAATAAAATAACTAAAACTAACTTTTGGTATAGTGTCTAATTACAAATAGTAAATTGGTTTTATTTTCTTAATTATTCTGGTTCAGTTTTGTATATACTTAAAAAGTATAAGTTAGTTGAAATTTTTAAATGATTAGGAACTTTATAATTAATGGAATATTGAATAATATAAATAAGTAAATGTCTGTACAAACTTTTAATAAACTGCCTCATATTTACAATTGTTCTTTACAAATTAGTAAACTTCCTATATTTTATAAAATTATTTCTAAACTTTATATTTACAAAAAAATTCATATTTAAGGAAAAAAAAAAAGAACTTATCAATTTACTGAATAAATAAATGAATAAATAAATAAATTTAAATTATGTCTCGTTCTTCAAAAATTCGATTTTTTTTTTTTTTTTTTTTTCTTTCAGATGTAAAATGCAAAATTACACTTCGTAAAATTTCACATACTGAAGCTTCAAAAATTATGTATTTAAAGTTTTAAAAATCAATTTTTGAAAACGAGACGTGATTTAAGTGTCATGAATTATTCAAATGTGAAAACGGAATTTAAAAATAAGGAAGATTTTATTATATTAGGGTCATTTTCTTCAGAGGTTAACAAGGGAATTTGTTGTCCATGGCTAACCTTCTTTAAATGCCAATGTTTTTCTGCGTGTACCGCCTCTTTACCTTACTTGGCAGTGAGTGATATGAGCTTTTTTTTTTTCCTTGGAGATCAGCTACGCGCAGCCGCGAAGCATTTCCTATCTGTTTCGGAAAATTCTGTCGCTAATCATGCACTCAGCAATTTCATTTCATAAGTCTTGCTAAGAGTAGAAGTTCAATTTCAACTTTCTGTGGCAAAACCATTAAATAAAGCTTCGCTCTCACCATTGCCGTTTTCCATTAATTTAATGAACACTTTTTTTAAATAAGAAGTGTCCTAAGAAGAATGAATCTGTGAACCAAGGCCATGCTTCCACTTTTTGGGAAAACTGAAGTTCCTACGTGTGTTCAAGTGGATGCGACAGCTGTGAGTATTAACTTCGCCATAAAGCAAAAAATGAGTTTCATCTACCGATAAGATGTGGGACTTGTGATAAGACCCAGATACTGTGACGAGACCCAGGGGTTTCTGTTCGATTTAAGGCAGCGCATTTCGCAAATGTTTCTATCTTTACGGTATCTCCTGACAAAATTTCACAACAAGACTGCAATCTAAATAGGTACATGTGAAGTATTCCATGAAGAATATTTCATACTAAGGATAGCAACAGATCCAGGAGTCTGGCAACTTCTCGAGCCCTGCTGCACCGTGCAGTTGGTTCGACACTAATGCTTTTGATTCGGTGGCAACATGCTTTTCTACGTACATCCCTTAAACATGGTCGACCAGATCTCACATGATCATCCAAATTTTCACTTTACTCAAGCAGCTGAAAAAGCTATATGAGGCTTGTCGCGTTTAAAGGCACTTTTTCACTCCTCGTATTCTTCTGAACTCACATTTTACGCAAGACAATGACCGCTGTTCCTAGTTAAAAGAAAACAACTTCAACAGCAAAGCTTTATTCGTCGCACTCACTACCCTTGTTTACATACCCGAATTGCAGCGATGAATCGTTTGTGGATTTGGAGCACAAATTCTTATAATCGTCTCACCTGCAAATTCCCACCAAAGTTGTTCGTATTAGAAATATTCTACAAGCTGCTTTTTATGTTTTGTTTTCTCCCCTATCTGAAAAAAAAAATTAAAAATAAATAAATAAATAAACTTCCCGTAAGTTATCGATGGCAAACCAGCAAATTTTTCTATTTTATTTCAGTTTTTATGAATTTTTTTTTTTTTTAAAGGGCTTTTTTCTCACCCTGTCTAATTTTAAACAAAACACTTTTAATCATTATTTCTCTGGTATAGAACACATATTTTTCATGTTAATTGAAAAAAAGCGATATTTGTTAAACTTTAATTATATATTTATAAACAAGAGGAATGAAGAAAGTAAGATTCGGTTTCAATTTTTGCCGCTGCTTTTGTGATTCCACGCATTCTGGGGTATTTTGTTGATTCACTGACAAATAATTGAAGCTATTAGTAGGTTAAAATGGAGCCTCCCATCACAGTCGAGTTACGGACTCTCGGTGGCGTGTCTTTAGCGCAATGTGCCCTTAGCGTATAAGGAAGTGAACTGGAGTAAGTAAGAATAGAGCATGCCATGCCTTCAGCGTAAGTCAGAAGGTTGATAATAAAATTGATGATTATCCCTAAAATAATAAAAAAATATATTCATACTTTACGACAACTTCCAGCACTTCATTAGATAATTGTTCGACAATCTCACAATTTCTATAGATTTATGAAATGTTTATGGGCAAAATATCATACTAATAAATCTGTGGAAAGCTGACATGCGTTGATGTGGGTAGTTAACAGACTAAAATAATATATATATTGATGTAGAAAAAATATATATATATTCAGAAATTTCGAACAAAAGGGAAACCTGGGAAAATATTTGAAAGCACTAGAAATTGTATAAAAGTGACTATAGTGAAAAGATAACTCACAATCCATCAATTTTTTTATATATATAAATATTAACATCAAATGTATTGCAACTTTTTAATTATACATGATATGACAACGAAACTAAGCCTGGTTAAAATGTAAAAAAAAAAAAAAAAAAGTCGAAGAATTTCTTTTTAATTTTGTTATTACTGCTATTATTATTTTACTACAGATTTACGGTAAAGGACGACATTTACACTAAGGACACGGGTATTTTACTCATTTACTCTACTCATTTACTCTAAGGACACGGGTTTACAGATTTACGACTAAAGACACTTATGCTAAGGGCACGGCTCCGGTCTGTTAACCACTTTATGAATGTTATAAATATTAAATCAACTGAAACTCACAGGCAAATTTGTGAAGTTTGCAGACAAAACGTGATGAGTGGTTTGATGGTAATGAGGTAGGTGCGCAATTTAAACGAAGGACGATAAACGTTCACGATGAAGAACGAAGTGCGCGGCTGTGGTTGAGCGATGAAAATTTGTTTAATGATGTTAAAGGGAAGATTAGGAAAGATGTGCAGCACTTTAAATCTTTTTTTTTTTTTTTTTTTTTTTTTGGCAGTCAGTTAACTGCAGACGAGGACAGGGAAAACGCTGTTACCATATGGTTGACACCGCAGGTGTCATTGTTCTACGACAAGGGCATTCAAGCTCGTTTCCTGCTATAATAAGCACAACAGCAATGGTGACATCTATGTTGAAATGTAATCTAAACAGTGTACGTTATTAAGAAAAAATTTTTGAATAATTGTTTCCTTTTACTTAATTGTTTAACCCCTTAACTGCCCCGGGAGTATATACTCGTCTTGTCGAAGTACGATCCTTTGTATTACGCTGCTACCAGTTAAACTATTCTCATGGCTTTGGAATGCAATTAAATGCCCATGACAGTATTTTCGAAGGGCGTACTTATTTCAGAGAAGATGGGGAGTGGAAGAAATCACATGCGCCTATGTGAAAAATGGTAGCACTGGGAAGCGAATCTCGTAGTTTTTCGTCAGCAGCTACAGTCGGTAACAAAAGTATCCGAACACTAGCAAAAATGCCTATGTAAAAAAAAGTAGAGTTAATACTGTTTTGTTAAATAAATCCTTGTCGAATCATGTTCTTAAACACTCTAAGAACATGATTCGACAAGGATTTATTTAAGAAAACAGTATTAACTCTACTTTTTTTTTTTTTATATAGGAATTTTTGCTAGTGTTCGGATACTTTGTTACCGTCTGTAAGGGGTTAATAGAATTTATTTTCCGGAGTACCCTCGTATAAAAATATACACATAATATGTTTACGGATACATTCAACACATTCACTCAGGCTCATTTTGTTTACATAGTCTCTTCAAAAGTATCCGAGCACTAGCCAATCATTTTGATATCAAAAAAGTACATTTAAAAATGTTTTGTTCAATAAATCCTTGTCGAATCATGTTCTTAGACTGACTAAAAATATGACTCGACAAAGATTTATTTGACAAAGCAGTATTAAGTGAACTTTTTTTGGACATGGATTGCTAATGTTTGGATACTTTTGCTGCGGACTGTAGCTGAGACCAACCAGTGGGTCACGCGTGCCCGCGTGAAAGTATTAAACATTTAACTTATCATAAGTATACACAATTATATTTTGTAAAAACAAGCTATATTTTACCATGTTTTTATTAACTTCGATTCTTGTTTGTTTGTGGGTTTGTTTGTTTGTTTGTGGGTTTGTCAGGGACAAATCTTGCAATCGATTTTTAACTAACTTCCCGACTAGCTAGATATTTGAAATTTTCAGGACAGCTCACAACACGGTGGCAATACATTTTTCTAATAATTTTAGTCAACTATTTCAAGTCCCGCTGCCTTCGGCAGCGCTTATATGATTCGACAGAAAATTTATTTAACTAACTTCCCGACTAGCTAGACATTTGAAACTTTCAGAATAGTTCAGAACACGGTGAAAATGCATTTTCTTGATACCTTTAGCCAACTGTTTCGGGTTCTTGCTGCCTTCGGGGCAGCGTTATCAGTACAAAGCTTGCAATCGATTTTTCACTAACTTTCCGACTAGCTAGATATTTGAAACTTTCAGGACAGTTCACAACACGGTGACAATACATTTTTCTAATAATTTTAGTCAACTATTTCAGGTCCCGCTGCCTTCGGCAGCGCTTATATAATTCGACAGAACCTTTATTTAACTAACTTCCTGACTAGCTACATTTCAAACTTTCAGAATAGTTCAGAACACGGCGAAAATGCAATTTTTAAATATTCTTAACCAACTGCTTCGGGTTCCTGCTGCCTTCGACAGCGTTACCAGTACAAAGCTTGCAATCCATTTTTCACTAACTTCCCGACTAGCTAGATATTTGAAACTTTCAGGACAGCTCACAACACGGTGACAATACATTTTTCTAATAATTTTAGTCAACTGTTTCAGGTCCCGCTGCCTTCGGCACCGCTTATATAATTCGACAGAACCTTTATTTAACTAACTTCCCGACTAGCTAGACATTTGAAACTTTCAGAATAGTTCAGAACACGGCGAATATGCAATTTTTAAATATTCTTAACCAACTGCTTCGGGTTCCTGTTGCCTTCGACAGCGTTACCAGTACAAAGCTTGCAATCGATTTTTCACTAACTTCCCGACTAGTTAGACATTTGAAACTTTCAGAATCGTTCAGAACACGGCAAAAATACATTTTTTTTAATACCTTTAGCCAACTGTTTCGGGTTCCTGCTGCCTTCGGCAGCGTTATCAATACAAGGCTTGCAATCGATTTTTCACTAACTTCCCGACTAGCTAGACATTTGAAACTTTCAGGCTAGCTCATAACACGGTGACAATACTTTTTTAAAAACTTTTGGTCAACTGCTTCAGGTCACTACTGCCTTCGGCAGCGTTTATATGTTTCGACAGAAAATTTATTTAACTAACTTCCCGACTAGCTAGACATTTGAAACTTTCAGAATAGTTCAGAACACGGTGAAAATGCAATTTCTTAATACCTTTAGCCAACTGTTTCGGGTTCCTGCTGCCTTCGGCAGCGTTATCAGTACAAAGCTTGCAATCGATTTTTCACTAACTTTCCGACTAGCTAGATATTTGAAACTTTCAGGACAGCTCACAACATGGTGACAATACATTTTTCTAATAATTTTAGTCAACTATTTCAGGTCCCGCTGCCTTCGGCAGCGCTTATATAATTCGTCAGAACCTTTATTTAACTAACTTCCCGACTAGCTAGACATTTGAAACTTTCAGAATAGTTCAGAACACGGCGAATATGTAATTTTTACATATTCTTAACCGACTGCTTCGGGTTCCTGCTGCCTTCGACAGCGTTACCAGTACAAAGCTTGCAATCGATTTTTCACTAACTTCCCGACTAGCTAGACATTTGAAACTTTCAGGATCGTTCAGAACACGGAGAAAATACATTTTTTTAATACCTTTAGCCAACTGTTTCGGGTAACTGCTGCCTTCGGCAGCGTTATCAGTACAAGGCTTGCAATCGATTTTTCACTAACTTCCCGACTAGCTAGACATTTGAAACTTTCAGGCTAGCTCATAACACGGTGACAATACTTTTTTTAAAACTTTTGGTCAACTGCTTCAGGTCCCTACTGCCTTCGGCAGCGTTTATATGATTCGACAGGAAATTTATTTAACTAACTTCCCGACTAGCTAGACATTTGAAACTTTCAGAATAGTTCAGAACACGGTGAAAATGCATTTTCTTAATACCTTTAGCCAACTGTTTCAGATTCCTGCTGCCTTCGGCAGCGTTATCAGTACAAAGTTTGCAATCGATTTTTCAATAACTTTCTGACTAGCTAGATATTTGAAACTTTCAGGACAGCTCACAACACGGTGACAATACATTTTTCTAATAATTTTAGTCAACTATTTCAGGTCCCGCTGCCTTCGGCAGCGCTTATATAATTCGACAGAACCTTTATTTAACTAACTTCCTGACTAGCTAGACATTTGAAACTTTCAGAATAGTTCAGATCACGGCGAAAATGCAATTTTTAAATATTCTTAACCAACTGCTTCGGGTTCCTGCTGCCTTCGACAGCGTTACCAGTACAAAGCTTGCAATCGATTTTTCACTAACTTCCCGACTAGCTAGATATTTGAAACTTTCAGAATCGTTCGGAACACGGTGAAAATACATTTTTTTAATACCTTTAGCCAACTGTTTCGGGTTCCTGCTGCCTTCGGCAGCGTTATCAGTACAAGGCTTGCAATCGATTTTTCACTAACTTCCCGACTAGCTAGACATTTGAAACTTTCAGGCTAGCTCATAACACGGTGACAATACTTTTTTAAAAACTTTTGGTCAACTGCTTCATGTCCCTACTGCCTTCGGCAGCGTTTATATGATTCGACAGAAAATTTATTTAACTAACTTCCCGACTAGCTAGACATTTGAAACTTTCAGAATAGTTCAGAACACGGTGAAAATGCATTTTCTTAATACCTTTAGCCAACTGTTTCAGATTCCTGCTGCCTTCGGCAGCGTTATCAGTACAAGGTTTGCAATCGATTTTTCAATAACTTTCCGACTAGCTAGATATTTGAAACTTTCAGGACAGCTCACAACACGGTGACAATACATTTTTCTAATAATTTTAGTCAACTATTTCAGGTCCCGCTGCCTTCGGCAGCGCTTATATAAATCGTCAGAACCTTTATTTAACTAACTTCCTGACTAGCTAGACATTTGAAACTTTCAGAATAGTTCAGATCACGGCGAAAATGCAATTTTTAAATATTCTTAACCAACTGCTTCGGGTTCCTGCTGCCTTCGACAGCGTTACCAGTACAAAGCTTGCAATCGATTTTTCACTAACTTCCCGACTAGCTAGATATTTGAATCTTTCAGGACAGCTCACAACACAGTGACAATACATTTTTTTAATAATTTTAGTCAACTATTTGAGATCTCGCTGCCTTCGGCAGCGCTTATATAATTCGACAGAACCTTTATTTAACTAATTTCTCGACTAGCTAGACATTTGAAACTTTCAGAATAGTTCAGAACACGACGAATATGCAATTTTTAAATGTTCTTAACCAACTGCTTCGGGTTCCTGCTGCCTTCGACAGCGTTACCAGTACAAGGCTTGCAATCGATTTTTCACCAACTTCCCGACTAGCTAGACATTTGAAACTTTCAGGCTAGCTCATAACACGGTGACAATACTTTTTTAAAAACTTTTAGTCAACTGCTTCAGGTCCCTACTGCCTTCGGCAGCGTTTATATGATTCAACAGAAATTTTATTTAACTAACTTCCTGACTAGCTAGACATTTGAAACTTTCACAATAGTTCAGAACACGGTGAAAATGCATTTTCTTAATACCTTTAGCCAACTGTTTCGGGTTCCTGCTGCCTTCGGAAGCGTTACCAGTACAAAGCTTGCAATCGATTTTTCACTAACTTCCCGACTAGCTGGATATTTGAAACTTTTAGGATAGCTCAGAACACGGGGGCAATACATTTTTTTTTATACTTTTAGTCAACTGTTTCAGGTCCCTACTGTATTCGGCAGCGTTCATATGATTCAACAGAAAATTTATTAACTAACTTCCCGAGTAGCTAGATATTTGAAACTTTCGGAATAGTCCAGAATACGGTAAAAATGCTTTTTAAATATATTTTTATCCAATTGTTTCGGGACCCTGCTGCCTTCGGCAGCGTTTCCAGTACAAAGCTTGCAATCTACTTTTAACTAACTTCCCGGCTAGATAGCCATTTGAAACTTTTATAATAGCTCAAAAGACGATAGCAAGGAATTTTTTTAATAATTTTATCCAATTGCTGGGGTTCCGGCTGCCTTCAGTAGCGTTTATATGATTCAACAGAAAATTTAAAAACATGGTTTATAATTTTTTTTTTTTTTAATCTTATAATTATTTACTATTATCTCTACTTTAATATAGTATACGCCTAATTGTCAGCTGCAAATGTGCTTACTTTGGGTATATTATTTCTTTGTTTCAAAACTAGTCGGCCTTCACTAGCCTAAAGGAAATATTTACAAACGAACCTACTTCAAATTTGCTGTCTGTACGCCGGAGAGTCATATTCGCCAAATCAAAAACTGTGAACAAATGATGTGATAAATAGACAACGATATACAATAAATAAATAAATAAAATTTAACTGTGACAACGTTATTAAAATAACGGTATTCGAGTAATGAAATGTAATTTAAATTTAAGTATTTTTTAAAATAAACTTCAGAAAAAGGTCTTTGAAAATCAACGTTAGTTTATTTATCGACGGAATAAAAGTACCTAAATATAGCAAATTTATTATATTTTTATTCTCATGCCAATTTAAGTTGTTTCATATCGATTTATGTGATATTTGTTTAATACAATAAATTTCTTTTATATTATAAAAAAATCTACTTTATTTTAATCTTCTTTCTTTCTTTTTTAATTACTTTTTCTTTTTTACTTTATTTGTTTAAAATCGCGGATAAAATATTATTATTATTATTTTGAGTTCATTTGTCGCAGTTGTCAATTTTTCTGTTAAATTAAACATTTATTTTTAGAACGATTTAAACTTTTATAAACATGAATAACATTTTATTTTCTTTATTTCAATATTGTTGCAGTAGCAATAACATCAGTTTCGAGTGTCCAGAACTGCCTGAAACCGGTGATTTCTGCATAGAGGTAGTGTAGCGGATCGACTTTGACTATAATTTACTCGTTTGACTGATTTTAGTGTATCAGTAGTTCAGTTGTGAGCGTTTCAGTGTGGCAGCTGGTGGCTACAATTTTGTATTCCATTTAACACATGTTACTCTTGCTTGTTCAAAGATGGATATTACTCCGAGGAAGCGTTCTAAAACGATTGCTCTTAATGAACACACTCCTATGACTTTGAGAGATACGGTTAGTTAGTGTGTACGGTAGTTAGTGTGGGCAGCAAATCAAGTGTTTGAAGACTTTTAAGAACATTTCAAGATTCCGGATAATCGTCTTCAAAAAGAAAAGGAAAATTTGGGCACGAACGGAAAACGACTCTAAGAACTGAGAAAATTCTAATAAGAAATAGCAAAATAAATCCAAGAAAGACAAGCACAGACTTGCGAAGTGATTTATTGGATTAGGATGTTGAAGTGAGTACTTCAACTGTACGAAAAAGGCTTCTGGAAATTAGCCATAAGGCAACAAGACCGAGGAAAAAACTATTTCTAACTCAGAAAATGATGAAAAAACGTTTAGCATGGTCCAAAAAGTATCGATCATAGACTGTTATCAACTAGAAGAAGGTGATTTTCAGTGATGAAACACATTTATTTGTGCAGGGCTGCAAATCAAGTGTAGTTAGATGAAGTGAAGGTAAAACTCTGCGACCAGATCATATCCAATAGTCTGTAAAATACCCTTCTACAGAGATATTTTGGGGGGTTTTCACAACAAATGGCGCTGGAAGCATAGTTCTTCTTAAAGACATGATAAATTCTATAAAATACATAGAAATATTATGCAGTAGGCTTGTTCCATTCATGGAAACGTTTGACGGAACATTTTAACATGACTTGGCCCCTTGTCACAATTCGAAATTGGTTCAGACGTTTATGCGGGAAAATAAAAGAAAAGTGCTTCATTAGCCTGATAATTCACCAGACTTAAATCTCATTGAGAACTTATGGCACATTCTCAAGAATTGTGTATCTAAGACGAATTGAACAACAGAACAAATGATAAAATGAGCTATGCAAGCGTTGTTTCACGATGATGAAGTCAAAACCATGTGCGCTACACTAGTAGAGTCAACGTTAAGACGTGTTGAATTGGTCCTTTCTGCTAAAGGAGGACATAATCCATACTAATATACAGATTTATCAGTCTTCTTCAGGTATATAATGATTAAAAGCTAAGGTTTTAGAAAAAATCGTCTTTTTCCATTTGTAACAATTAATTCGAACAGTATTTATATAACTATAATGTTTCTCGCATTTACGCACTTTTTGGCATTTTTTAGATTGGTTTGATGGATATAGGCCTCATAATATCTGAATACTTTTAATTGATCATTTGTCCTTATCAATTTAAAACAAATCAGGCAATTTGTTTGATTATACTATTTTAATACTGTTGAGTTTTTGTTAAAAAATATACTCTTTATTATCAGAAAGGATTTATTACTGTATAATTAACTCTGACGTACTAATTTTCGCTATTCTTTATTTAAACTAATACATTTGAATATTTTATATATACTTTTATTAAGCACACAATCAATCGATAAGCCTCATGGAATATAATATTACCCGGAAAAAAATAATAACACAACTGAGCTAATTTAAAATCTACCGAACACATAAAAATAAATAAATAAATAAATAAATAAAATAACGTAATTCAATAACTCAAAATATTTTGTTTTCAGAATTTCAACTAAATAGCTTTATAGAGTAACTTTACAATGTAGTTGAAGTTAAAGCAATTTTTTGTTTGTTATAAATGAAGCTTTAAAAAAAAAAAGGTCTAGCCTGGCAAATATCCAAGAAAAAGTATGTTATTCTTAGTTAGAGCCTTATGTGGTCATTCAGGATCAATTGCTTGGTTATTTCCTATTACATACGGTCAGTGAATAAAAAGCAGTAGCTGAAAATAGCTGATGATCTCTGCCTGAGAATCGTAAATTACAGTCTTCTCCAATTTCATCGATGCTTAATATTAGGAGCTTAAAAATAGAAACAGAAATAAAACAAGAAAATTGAAATTCATTTTCCTTATAATTATTAGTTTAATTTTTCGAAAAAAAACAACAAAAAATCCTAATATTACATACCAATTTAGAGTTTATTTCTATATATTTAATTATTATATATTGGATAACAGATGTTAATAAGAAAGGAAAAATGAATGAAACGATTCCTTTTACAATATATTTGTTGAATAAAACCACAAAATAAGTAATGGTTTTTACGACCATAATGTTTTTGTCATTATTTCAGATCCTTTTATAATATCCAAGCTGAATTTACATTTAAATGATTTCATGCAGAAGTTATAGACAGAGAAAAATAAAATTGGACGTTTCATCAAAAATATGCTAACTTAGGTCTCGAACTTTTAACAAAATAATAAAAAATATGCGAATTATAAACATAAAAATGCAGCATTATTTCTATAAATTTTCAAGCTGAGTGCTTTTGCGCTCAAAGCTGGTGCACGGAAAGCGCATTGCTCATTCCTTCACGTGTGTCGATTTAGTTACTTGGAATTTTTCGCGGTTGTCCCCGAAACTAGCGTAAAAATTGACTAAGATCATTAGAAAGACTCCCATAAAGGGTATAACCCTTTTTAGGCCCAGGTTTCTAAAATAGATAATTGGTTTTTATCCGAATACCAACATGTCTTGAACAAATATATATATATATATATATATATATAAATAAATAAATAAAATAAAATAAAATAAAAAGGATAACACTATGTATATATGAGTATATATGTAGATATATATACGTAGAATCTGGGACAAGTCCTTACGAACGGGAACATCATGGAAGAAATTAACAACCGAGTTAAACTTGCATTAAGAGTATTCGGAAAAAAAAAAAAAATAGTGCTATATTCAAAAGCAACCTCCCAATTTGTTTGAAAAGAAAAAAATATGATCAGTGCATTTTGCCTGTTTTAACTTATGCTTCAGAAACTTGGACATTAACACGGAAATCTATACCAAACTGCAAACAACCCAGAGAAGCATGAAGAGATGCCTGTTAGGATTCACCCGAAGAGACAGAAAGCGAAACGGATTAGGAATCAAACCAAAGTTGCTGTTGTTATTTCTAGAGTCATGAAGTTATAATGGAGCTGGGCTAGGCACCTTGCGAGAAGAAATGATGATAGACGGACCACCGAAGTCTTATTTTGGATACCAAGATATAAGAAAAGACCGAGGGAGAGACCACTGTGTCGTTGCAGAGATGAAATTCTGAAGTTTGGAGAAGCAGAATGGAGAACTGCAGAAAACAGGGCAGTTTGGAATCACCTAGGAAAGGCCTTCATCCTGCAGTATATTGATAAAGGCTGAAATTGATGATGATGATGATATATCTATCTATTCATCTATATATCTATCTGTATATATAATTTATCCCTTCGCATTGTTAATACCAGCCTTACCGTTTTTCGTGAGTAGTTTTATTTTCATTTAAGCGTTGTTACATATTAGTGAAAAATACTTTACAAAGAAAGTGGTGAGAAAAAAAAAGCGGTTAATAACAATGCCCCGTTATAAATAAGACAAATGTTACCAGCTTTGTATGTGTTGGAGAAAAAAAAAAGATAAAAGAAGGAATTATATTTGCGTTTCTCTAGCAGAAAAAAAAAAAAAAAAAAACAAGCTACTTACAATTAATATCTAGTTTCCACCCGTCTTCAATCGCACTTCCAGGAATCAATGGATTTTCTGCTCTACAGGATAAGTATTTCCCACTGTCTTCACTCGTCGGAGTAAAGATAAGGATGCTAGTTGTCACGTATCCATCTATCGAGATTCTTTCTTTCGTCCTTTTCATCTTCGTGTTCCCTTTCCACCAAGTTATTGTTGCTGGAGGTCGTGATCCTGTAGCACGGCACACCAGCTCAACTGCATTATTCGCAGACAAAGGATGTCTGTTTCCTTCTATTGAAACCTCCAAAGGACGAACTGGAATAAAAGAGTGATTTTTCACATAAAACGGAAATCCATATAATAAATGAATTGGGTCACTATCTGGCTTTAGTGATATTCTTACTGCCAGTATGATTAAATCAAAAAGGGTTTAATCAATTACAGTCAGTGAAAATATGATAATTTATCATATGAAGAAAAAAACAATAATTATATATAAGCATTATAATACAAATGTGTTTCTTGCAATAGGAGTTTATAAAAATTACATTTTAAATATTATGAAGAAATATCCAGGTAGTTTTTAACTGCGTTATATGTCTATGTATCTATATTAAATATTTATATATATATATATATATATATTACAAAAAAAAAAAAAAATTACAGAATTATTGTCATTGCAAAATAATGAGTAATAAGCTTTGAAAATAAGTACCATAAATTGCAAAATTTGTTTTAGCAATTATTATTTTGGGCCAAAATAACTCAACATGGCATTTCATCACGAGAAATATATATATATATATATATATAGAATGTTAACTTATGTTAACATGAATTAATATGCAAGATAAAAGTAGTATAAATTTCATAGCAAATAACCATTTCTCTTACTCGTTTTCGTTAGTTTATTAATATGCAAGGGACATACCAATTAAAAAAAAATCTGGTGTGAAACAACCACACGACTTCCATTATCCGCTATTACATGAATTATATGCATTTTTGAGAGATAATGTGATCAGAAAACACAAAAGTGACCTAAAGAGAAAATCGTTAGAGCCGTTTTTGAGATACCAACTTTTACAAAAATCAATTACTAACCGGAAAAAAAATAATTACATACAAAAGCATATTTAAACGTGAGTTAAAATGGCGAGTTTGAAAAAAATCCGTACAACCGTTTTTAAAGGAACGCCTTGCGAAGCCTGAACTTGAACTATTTATACAGGACGCCTATCAATTTTCCTGAACTAACCAACTATATCATTCGAAAGGACATCTAATAGAGTGTTTATATAGCAAGTTTGAAGAAAATCGTTAGAGCCGTTTTTGAGATACGGACTTACGGTCCCACTTCCGGTTTCCGATGTCCTACTTCCGGTTAAACTCAATTACTAACAGGAAAACAATAATTACATACAAAAGCATATTTAAAAGTGAGTTAAAATGGCGAGTTTGAAAAAAATCCGTACAACCGTTTTTAAAGGAACGCCTTTGCGAGGCCTGAAATTGAGCTATTTATACAGGCCGCCTATCAATTTTCCTGAACTAACCAACTATGTCATTCGAAAGGACATCTAATAGAGTGTTTATACAGCAAGTTTGAAGAAAATCGTTAGAGCCGTTTTTGAGATACGGACTTACGGTCCCACTTCCGGTTTCCGATGTCCCACTTCCGGTTTTTCAATTTTCACCAAAATTTGGAAATTCCATCTGTACACCAGACGTATTTCAATTCTAAAGTTTCGTAGATCTATCTTTATTAGTTTCTGAGCTATAATAGCCAGAAGATTCTCCACATACATACATACATACATACATACATACATACACACATACATACACACTGACCAATTGCCAAAAACCACTTTTTTGGACTCAGGGGACCTTAAAACGTGTAAATCAGGTGAAAACCCGATATCGAATTTTCAGACCGAATACAATACTTCCATTACCTACGGTAGTAGGGTAATGGAAGTAAAAACATGAAAGGGACTCAAAATATTTCAGTTAAAAAAATGGTACAATTTGTTTTCAACAAAATAAATAATTAATTGATAATTAATTTCTTAATATTCCTTAATTATTAATATTAATTAAAAAAATAAAAATAGTAATAAAAAATAATAATTAATATTTACATGACTTAAATTTTGGTTTTAAAAAAGTAATTTATTTCATTTGGCATTCAAGGGAAATTTCAAAATATTCAGTGTAAGGGGGGGGGGTGAATAAGCTGAGTCTTACCCCTGCAATATGCCTTATTTTAAGATTAATAAAGTGGAGTTTAAAATAACTAAAATAACATTGAAAGTTTGGATATAAGATTATTTTTGTAATTATGTAAAATGTATTTATTAATTAAATTTACCTTTAAATTTGATAAAAAAGCACCACAAAACTGGCGTTGTAAAAAATATTACTTACAAACTTTGAATAAACACCATAAAAAGCAATAATTGCATTTTATTGCAATTATTGCATTTTATGGTATTTATTCAAAGTTTGTAAGTAATATTTATTACCTTTAAATTGACTTTTTTTTTTGCATAATTGATAATACATACTGCTTCTTTATATTAATTAATATACTATTTTCATTTACTGCATTACTCCATTATTCTGATGAATTTCCATGTATATGAAGATTTTACACTCAAAATGTATAGTTCTTTTTTTTTTTTCTTTCCTTTGATACCTTTCTTCGTTTCCGAATGACAGAAAATTAAAAATCTTATTTTTTTCTTTTTTTCAGTTTTATGATTTCTATTGTCGTATCATAACAATATATATTTATCGTCATAACATCACAACTATAATATGACCTCCATCCCTTCAAAAACTTTTGTTTTCTATTTTTACCTCTCCATCCTTCATAATATGTACCAGTTCCTTGAAATCGTAAAATTAAAAGAATTCTTGATTTATTTTCCCATCGTAGTGGGATTAATAATGAAATTTCAGCGTTATGTTCTGTGGCTGAATATTTCGTCGCTTCCCTGTTTTCTTCGAATCACACAACATTCATACAATTAAATTTTTATTTTTCTGAAAATATTCTGCTTTATTTGTAATTATTCACTAGCAGAGAAATAAATAATGAATCATATAAAAATCCCCATCTCCACTTCTGAAATTTCTGTTACTCTTTCACTCTATTATTTTCCCCACAGCAGACATTTTTAGATACAAATTTGAAAGCGAAAAAGTTTTATCTTTTTATAACACCTTGTTTTAGTCCGTATTATTTATTACTTTTGATATTTTAAAAGTTTAATGATACCAAACAAAAACATTCCGCAAATGTAATTGGATATTCCTATTAGACAGGATTGGGTGAAAATTTATTTTTATTATGAATGAAAATTTTTATTTGTTATTTTTTATTCTAAAAGTTTTTATTGGTGAATATCAGTTCAAAAATGTTGATTTCAATGCATGGTGCGTACAATCGACTTCATGCATGTACGCACCATGCAGAATTATTATATTTTAAAATGTTAATCTTTATTAAGACACAAATAAAATCCATTGTTTTCGAATTTTTATTCTAGCGTTTATAATACAACACATTAATGTGCATTTTGAAAAATAGTGTATAATATTTTGAAAAATAGTGTAGCGATATGTTAGACCATAGCATCCTAAACTAAATGCCTGTCGCGTTGCTCGAAAACTTGGCAACAGTTGAAACGGTAGACAGCGCCACCTGGTGCAGATTGCGCGAATTTTTTATTCAACAGCCACCAAAAAATTTTTAAAGAGGGATATGATATACATAAAAAGCAAATTGAATCGAAGAAACGTTGATTATGTAAATAATATATCGCTTCTTAAAGTTATTGCTGGCGATAAAATAAAAAAATCGTGCAATCTGTACCAGGTGGCGCTGTCTACCATTACAACTGTTGCTATGTTTCCGAGCTACGCGACAGGCATCTAGTTAAGGAGGTTTTGGTTAGACATTACGTTTTGAATCTAAATTTACAAATATTTCTCAAGGTAATGTGATATTATTCTTATTGTGCATAGTGTGCAATAATGTTTTTTTTTTTTTTTTTTCCTTGATCAGTAATGTCCGTTAATATACCAATCTTAATTTACTTTTTGCGGTCATTTTTCTGATGCCTAATTATATTGTATATTAATAAAAAAAAATAATAATAAAATAAATAAGTAAATGCATATTTCAATGTGTTTGGTTTGTCTGCGTAGATCTAGAAGCTACTGCATAGTAATAATAATAATAAAAATAATTTACTTGTAATCAAAAGATGAAATACTAAAATACATAGATCGAAATTCCCTTTTTTCTAGTTTCTGTAGCTATCTTATAATGCGGAATGATAATTTTAACACTTGGAAGCATATGTTGAACCGGATTATACCTTAGTTTTTCCTTAACGGCCCTCTTCACTCACCGTCGCCGGAAGCCCGAGCCAATGTTATTCAATGGGGAAATTTTCTTTACAAATAACTTATTAACTAAAACATATTTTTAAATTCTGTTTTCACATTCAGAAAATTCCCAACTGTTAAATTGACGGACCTTTTTTAAAAATGTATTTTTTTAATTTTTAATATTTTATTTCGAAATTGCAAAATGAAAAAATTTCACATATTGAAAATTCGTATTTTGCAGCTTCAAAATAAAATATAAAAAATTAAAAAAATAATATTTTAGAAAAGGTGCGTCAATTTAACAGCTGGGAACTTTCAGAATGTGAAAACAGAATTTAAAAATATGTATTAGTTAATAAGTTATTTGTAAAGAAAAATTTCCCATAGAATAACATTAGTTTCGGCTTCCGGCGGCGGTGAGTGAAGAGGGCCCTTAAGCGCTTGCATAAAATATATTGACATCTGATAGAATTCAATATTCCCAACTTTTAAAAGTTGTATATACGTGCATTTTATTGTTTGTCGACCATAAGTACAGCTTTTGTCAAGAAGTCTGTGCCTCTCTATTGACAAGGAAACAAGCTTCGTTTAATTTTCGACAGGAAAACCCAAAACAAAAAGACATAAAGGGAAGGTGGACTAAAGTGATCCTAGCGGGCAAAACGATCCACATACGTTTTATTCCAGACAGATAGCACTATATACAGAGTAACACATAAATTAATTGTACCAAGTCAAGAAGAAACAATGGCGGTATTTAAGTGATCGCAGTGTTACACGTCTAAATAGAATTTTTTGAAAAAGTGGGTTTTATAATATCCGACATAAGGTAAGCACAAAATTTCCTATTTATTTAGATATACGGTCTTTCATGTACAGAAATATGAGCTGGTTTACTTATTTTATTTCAATATGAAAAAAAAAACATTTATTTTTAAATAAAATATCCTTTTGCTCTTTGGTGAGGGTAAAATGATCTTTCGGACACTTTTTCAAAAATCTATATTTTTCATTACTCAGTTTGGGTTTAAAATAACATTAAAATATTGTTTAAATACAAAATATACTGTGAAACATATTAGGAAATGACCAAATTTTTATTGAAACAGTTATATTATTTTACACTTTTTTTTTCCTTAAGAGGATAGTTTTAGGCCACCTTCCCCTACTTTAGATAACTGAACGCCTTTTGTGATGTTTATAATAATAATTATTATTATTCCAACTTGTTGGCGAAATCTATTCTAGTGGCCGACCTTGGAAGGATGATAGAAGAGGAGTTGGCACACAGTGTATCAGCATGCACAGCAAATGAAGTTAATTATCGACTATTCAAGATAGCTGCCGTAGTAAAAATGATACCTAGCAGCTATTTTCATAGTACCAAAATGCTAGTTAAACCCGTTTGATTTAATGACTTCTGCAGCTACAATTTTGGTTTCATGCTGTTCGGACATGTTAACTCTTTTTATATCATTCCTCCACGTGGTCGACAGAGAGTATATATATATATATATATATATATATATATATATATATATATATATATACTCTTTCTCTCTCTCTCTCTCTCTCTATATATATATATATATACTTTTTTTCATATTAAGAAAATAAATTAATTTCATAAAAAGAATATTTTTTAAACCAGCGTGGTGAATAAAAAACGAGATTTACTTACAGTTCATGTCCACTGTTACGTATTTTGATAAAGGAACGGTCATGTTATTGTTGGATGCTTGGCAAGTGAACACAGCCATCAAATCATGACGTTGTAAAGATGTTATTTCTATCTCATTTCTAACTACACCTTCGTTGCTGACTTCGTAACTATCATCCAAAAGAACACTTTCTCGCCACCACGTTAATGAAGGTGTAGGTTTACCTGAAATTGTAATAAAATTCATTTCAATTTTTAAAATATACGAAAAGAATTGTTTTTCCAATGTAGTGAAAAATGCAAGAAACTTTAATTGCGCAAAATAGAGATTTACAAAATTTCTGCATACATGATACTAAAAAGAACAAAGAATGTTGTTTAAAAATTAAATATAGTTTTATAAGATTAAATTATGTACAGAAAATAAAAACCATGTAATAACAACATTAAAAGAAAGTAATGAATAAGCAACTTTTAATTAAAAATATTTAAGAACTAAGAAGCATTAATTTTTTTCCTTGGTGAATTAATAATTTATCGTAAGAAAATTAAAAAAAAAAAAAAAAAAGCCGAAATAAAGTAAATTTTGTGTTATATACCAGATATCTGAGAATTTATATAAGTTCACACACACACACACATATATATATATATATATATATTTGTACATATAAGGTAAAGTTAGGAGAGATCGCGCGGTAAGAGAGATTGCGCACATACAGGATCGGCGGAAAAGAGTAGAGTGGGCGAGTTGCGATTTCAGGATTTCAGGTGGTTGCACAACATCAATAGTGAAGTACCGACTTGAAAGTTCATGTTGATTGCTTCAAGAGTCTAAGATAAAACTGGTTTATTTTGTCTCATTTTCAAAAATAAATGCTTGAATTTTCATAACCCTTTCTAAGAATTTCAATACAATGGTATAGTAGTACAAAATATATTTTTCATTTAAACAATATCGCATAAGCTACTAACCTAGGCTAACGGTACGAGTAGCACGATTTTCTCTAAAAGAGATTAATTATTTAATGAAATGCTGCACAATATCTCTTACCAAAGAAGGAGAAAAACAAAATATGCTTTTGCTATTTAGGAGTGATTGCGCATTGATTTTTAATTATTCTATATTAATAGAGATTTCGTAGCTTATTGGTAATGACAAGATAATGAGGATGAGTTTGTTGAATGTCTAGAACTGTACCAGGAAATAACTTCGACAAGTAACTGTATTAGTTCAAGCTATTCGAGAAGACGCATTCTTTTGGAGACTGTCCCCAGAATCGGAAATTGAACATTATTCAGGAATAGCACGATCGAAAAAAGCCACACCTCTGGTGGGAATTACCTTTCGAATGCTAATGTTAACCTATGAGAAATTTATCACAAAGTATTTAAACGTTATGGTATGTTTATTTGGATTTGCGCTATTTTAAAGTATGATACTCAAGTTTTGTGCTACTGTCGGCTGTTTATATAGGAGCATTAAAACTAAATGCAAGCAATAAGTATCAGGCTACTCAAACTTCTTTTTAAGGAAAGTAATCGTCTAAATTCCAATAAATTAAATTAAATTAAATAAATGTAATGTATTTTAAAGTTGAAACGAGAAGGTTTTAACGAAATTAAATTTAAGTTTTTTGTTTTGAGCGTTTTTGTGCTGAAAATTTTGAAGAAGAAGGAAATAAAAAGAAGAACTTTAATAAATGGTAAGCTGTGGGCGGATTCTGGGCCTAAAAGTAGGCGAGACATCAGTTGTGGACAACGAGAGATCTGGTTTTGTTCTTTTTTTCTCTTCCTTCAATATTTTTCTTTAAATAAACTTTTGTAATTCTTTTTAAATTTCACTTTTTTTTTTTTTTTTATAAATATATTTTATATATATTATATATTAATACATATTAATATATTTTATTTATTTTTTAATGATTATTTTAATATTTAAAAACAACAAAAAATATAATAAATAATAAATAATAATAATAATAATAATAATAATAATAATATAATAAAACATAATAAATTTAATTCATAATTTCAGTAGAAAATCCCCCCCCCTCCTAAATATTCCACTTCCTATAAATGTTCATGTTTTACAATTTTCCACCTCTGTAGCCATCAGAAGATATTTAACAGGTAAAATAATCCTTTCCGCCCCTCCAAATCAAATTCATAACCATGAAATTAGATAAAAATAGTGGGGTGTCTCCGAAAAACGGTATATGATGGGGCAAAATCCGCCTCATATTCGTATTCAGGAGGTCATTTTGCGTAAGAATTTGCAGGAATTGTGTTGGGGCCGATTTTCATGCAGAGCAGTGTTATTATTTTACATCAAATGAAAGACAGTGGAATTAGTATTCCTTTAATTCTAATTCTTCGTAGGCATTAATTTTTATAACATATTTCTAAGTTTTTTTTTTTTTTTTTTTTTTTTTTTTTATAAACGTTATAAATTAATACACTTTCAATGTTTAAAAGTTGAAATTTGGCTGAAAATTATAAAGTGATAGGGTTTTTAAATATTCACGTTACAAATACTTTTTAAATATTTTAAATAATTTTAAAATAAATCGTTTAAGCTTAAATTACATAGAAAATATGAAATATTTAGTGCAAATATTATAAGTAATTCATTCTAAGTAATCAAAACTTCGATTCAGGTGTTGAATAGAAATTTTGAATTAAAGAAACTGTAGAAATAGTTTTGAAATTTAATGTAAAATTGGTTTAAAAACATAAATTGTAAACTCCAATATTATACAGAATGAAAAATAAAATAAAATTCTAAAATTTATTTTAAATGAGTAGATTTAGTAAACTGCTCATTACAGCTTTGCCTAGCTCTACCGATTCTAAAAGGTATTAGAATATTTTAACCTTTAAGTAATTTTAGCGATTAAGTTTAACATAATCTAGTGAGAATGTGATCAACTACAGATAAGAGGGCACTTGAGTCAGTTAAGTATTGGAACTTTACCACTAAAGTTTTGATAAGAGAACATAAGTAGAGTATAAGATACTGTAAATATAAACTTAAAGCTCCTGTTACACTTTTATGAAGGCCACACATGTGAAACTTGGCCGGGCATACTATATATATACATATGTATGTATAAATCTGTTTTTTCTTTTTATATGTTTTAAATTAGATGCCAGTGCCAGTATGCGTCTTCTATATTTATATGTAACTTAATGAGTTTGAAATCTACATGTTAACAGTTAAAGAACAGATTGCGAATTAAATCTTGGAGCAAAATATTTACCCTAAATAACTTTTGTCATAATTATCCTAAAATTTAAAATTTATCAGTAAAATAATATCTACAATTTTTTAACGCAACGCAAATAACATTTTTATTCATGTAATATGGTATTAATGTAATAAGTATCAGAATTAAATGATTAAACACTCTTTATAAAATATAAGCATGTGTATTTTTAAATAAGAATTTGCGGACATTGTTGAATGTTTCTAGATGATTTATTTTATAAACGATGAATTTTAACTTCCACAGTTTTATTTTGTAATTTATATATATATATATATATATATTTATAAGATAACCAATGGGAAAATTCTGACATTTATCAAGCATTCGATTTCAATAAAAACATCTTTTTTTTTTTTTTTTTTGGTATAGATATTTTAATTTAATAACTTTCTTTGAATTAAAATAAACTGTACATCACTGCACAGAAATATTCATATTACCGGGTATGATTGTACTGTACAATTTTTTAAATAGATTTTAATCATTTTCGCATACCCGTTAAAGTGTATGCGAGTAAAAAATAAATAAATAAATAAATAAAATAAAAATAAAACTCTACGTTATTTTAAAATTTATTGTTTCTTTAATATAATTCACAAAAAAGAAAAATTTAATAATAATCTTATAAAAAATTTGCTATTGCTATGATAAAAAGTTGAATAACAATTCTACTTTTTCAAAAACATAAATGTTACTCCTAGCAGGAAAATAAAATTATGTGATTCGTATAGTTTATAAATACTTTCCAACTGTACGTTACATCGTTTAATTTTCAATGCATTTTGCCGACATGATACTATTTTAAAAGGCATTTAAATTAATTAGGTTTTTAATTAGGAATAAAAGAAATCTCACTAAATATGTATATATATATATATATATAAATCTCATACAGTAGATTGCTTTTGTGAAACTTTGTATAGTGCCTAAAAACAGCATGGCTACAAAAAATAAAATTTGTTTTCAACTATTTAGTAAGAAATTTCAGGGAAGTATTTTTATAGCTTTATTTCTAAAGAGGAATCATATAACATTTTTTAATACCCTTTTATAGTGTCTAAACTTTGTATGTGTACTGTATAATGTATTTAAAAAATCCTCATAACACTGAGAAATACATTGACCAATTTCCTCTTGTATACCATTATATACCATAAAAAAGGTTGTTCCATACCGTAAACCATTCAATTACACTACTATTTTACGATAAAATCGTTTTTCGAATCTTAATAGTGTATATTAATTACATTACCTTGTTTTTAGTATAAAGATAACAAAATATGCTTTAAATATACCTATCATAGACAACAATGCATTGTAAAATTCTGTGAGTCTCCGTACTAAAGCGAGCTATACTATGTATGCCATGTTCGATTGAGAATATACCACAGTGAATTTAGATAACATATATTTAAGGCATTCTATTTGACGGAAATTAAAGCGCGAATAGACAAATAGGCTTATTTAAATCACATAATCAAACATTATTGAAATTATTAAGTATGTTTACCACTCTGAAAATGCTATTTCAGCAATTTAAAACTTTGTAAACCTTAATCATACTCTCTATTACCTTCTATTGAAATCATGTTTTGTGCATATAAATGATAAATGTCAATATCATTAGGTTTCCATCAGCACGACTGTATTATAAAACGCTTCATAGAAAGTAATGCTTGGAATACCCTATCGACCACGTACACAAATCAGTCTGGCTATACCATTTTCAACAGGGAAGATTTCATAGTGGACTTAAATAATTTAATCAGTTCTAACATATTTTCAATTATAGATATAGGAGAGATAGGCATATTAACAGTCGACAAAAAAAAAAAAAAAATAAAATAAAGACAGATTGATAAACAGACAAACTGAAGCCATGAAATTTTTCAAATTTGTTAGCATTTAACGACAAACTTATAATACAACTAAAAATGTTATTTCAATCATTTCCAATATCTATCATTGCATCTGAATATTTGAGGTGACACGACCATTAATGCTAATCATACACAAATCCATAGGAAAAATTCTTATGAACATCTATATAATGCATGTTAATTTTGTCATAGTTTGTGCAATATAAAGATATTAAAAACAGGTTTTAAATAAAAACCTGTCATAGACCTTAATGATTTAAAATACTTTTGAGAGCTTTTGTACACAAACCATTTGAGCTACATATATCAGTTTTTAACAGTGAACATTAGATAATGAATCAATATAACATGTATCAGTTTCAAGACATTTCACAAATACGCACGATAGTTAGAGCATAGAGAGACAGACTGGCTGATATTCAACAAATTGAAGTCGAAAACACTTTTAAATTTTGTTTGAAAGTGTTAAATTGTTATGATTGTTATGAACAGCGTTTAGCTAAATGACAAAAATTATTCGAATACTGTTATTGCCATTACATAGCTATAAAAAATTAAAATTAATTGCATTTAGATAATCAACGCATTTATCTATTTATCGTCTGCAAATAAAATTAATTTTCAAATAATACGCTAACAAAATTTTTTTTTTATTTTTTTTTTTTCTAAAATTTTTTATTCAGGTCAAAACATTAAAAATATAAAGGCCTGCCAATTATGCTAATTTATCCGTAATAGTGTTAGCCCCCCCCCTTTTAACATCAGTATATTTGTAGAGTAACTGTCTTCTCATTTAATCGTGAGTACATATTGCTGAATATTACTCTACAAATTTACAGGTGGGGAAAAAAGGCGTGGCGTAACACTGTTACAGATAAATCACCAAAATTGGCAAGTATGAACATAGTAAATACTCAGTAATAAAAAAACAATGTTAAATTGCTAATTTAAATGTTCAATAACAAAAAATGCTTTAAAAAAAAGAAAAGAAAAAGAAAAAACTAAAAATTTACATACCTCCTTCAGTCTCACAAACTAAAAATAATTTATCTCCTTCATTATAAGGTCCTATTAAACTATGAAACAATTCCCCGTTTTGATCCATTATAACAGGTTTCTTTGGTGGCACTGAAAACACAAAAATAAGATTTTAGATAGATGAATAAATAAACAGTATTAAATAAACAAATGAAATGACAGTCTTCAAAATATCGTAATATTAGTAACATCGGATTTTCACTTCTTAAAGTGTACAAATTATGTATTTTTAATAATAATTACTTATTTCGATGCCTTAAATTTTTTTTTGAGAAGTCAGTGAACTATTAATTTATTTAACCCTTACAGGACCATAAGATGTCCAAGACTAAATATGCCAATACAACACAATATTTTAGCTATTGTGGGTGTAAAGTAAGAGAATATCACGAGAAAAACATAGCAGGGTTTATAGGTTTCCTATAATTTCATGGGAAATATTTTTCCCTATGGACCATAAAAGTAAATAAACGAAGCGTTAGGTTTATTATATCGGTGTTTTAGTTATTGCTTTGTAATACAAATTTATTGCTTTGTAATATAAAAATTATCAGAAAAGTAAAATAAATAGTTAGTTATGGTATTCTACGAAACAATTTCGTTTACTTGTGAAGCACAAGTGGACATTGCACATAACACATTTATTATGTGTCCTATTTTCTATACTTTTTTTTTATTCGTTCAGAAACCCATTTGCCGCCATGGACATACGTTTTATTTTGACATTCAGTAAAAAAAATATCGATTCAATAATAATTGAACAATCGATAACGATTTTTGTAGAAGGGAAAAATATTTCCCTTGGGCGTGAAAGGGTTAAAATAGACAGAATGTTTCATAACTAGGCAGATTTCGCCTATCTAACTGTGCGCCATTTTTAATACAATATCTAGAGAAGTGGATTTCTAATGCCTTCTGCAGTGCTAATGATCTGCAGAACACCGAAAAAAAAAAAAAAAAAACAGTAGTTTTTAAAGCAGAATGTGCTGGCGCCTATATCTTTCAACCTATTTTGCTGATAAATAAGTTAATCTACAGCGGTAACATTTGTAAATTAAGACACTTTTACAAATAATTGTTTTGTAATTTTGTAATTAATTTATTTTTAATTATTTTTAGCAGCAAAATGTGCTGGTGTTCGTTTTTGCCATTATATTTTCCTGTAAAATCTACCGTAAGTTTTACGGTGCAGTTAGTGGCAGTATTCAACGATTAAACACAAAAGAGGGGGAGGGGGGACATGTGCATGTCTCTTAAATTCGAATTAAAAAAGAAAAAAAGTATATATACATATATTAAATATTTCAATTAAAAACAAAATGAAATAGTAATTTAATAAAGAAATTCATGCTTTTTATGATTTTTGGTTAAATAAATATAGTAAATATTTTTAAATAAGTCCTATCCATGGAATAAGAAAGACTCGATCTTTCTTTATGTAAACAAAATATACAAATATGACAAAAATAGCATCCAATGTGACAATTTAAATACAGCAGACCTTTAATTTAAACATTATCTCTAAAAAAAAAGTTTTTGAAATTTGTTAAAATGAGGTGAAAAACCAAATCTCAAGTTTTTTGGTCATTACTTAAACATGAAATAAAAAATAATAATAAGAGAAAAGTTAACATAAAGTTAACATTATTAAAAGAAAATCAAAAAGATAATTATCATAATATGTATTTGTAAACACATCAGATGCAACAATTTAGAAAAACGAATAAAAATTCTATCCATTTTCTTGAACGTCCATGCCTTTCCTGCTCAAATTAGTAGTTACTTTTATTAAATATTAGACTTTATTAATAGTTGTGATATCATTCAGTTGATTTAGATGACTTCTTATATGTTTATTACTTAATGAATATAATTATTTTTTTAAGTTGTTATGTTTATTTGTTTTATTTATTTGTTTTATTTATTTAAATTGTATTTTATATTTCAATGGGGAAAATAATGCGTGTTTTTGCCTAAAAATTTGGATTAAAAAGTCATTTTAAAAGTTAAGTTGGATTCATGAGTTGGATGCATGAATAATTTTGACATCACAATTCTTTCTTTCTTTCTTTTTTTTTCTTCTTTCGGTCTTGATTTATGGTCTAAATAACATAAAATCCTAAAAAATGAGGGTTTTGAATTGGCTCCATTTTTTTCACACGTGCTCATATAGACGCATTTTGGTCATAAAAATATAGCCTTCTGCTCTAATAAATAAGGTGTTACTTGAAGTCTGCTTATAATTTCATATCTTTTGATTGTAATTCAGTAGTGACCAAATCACTGCGCTAAGATCCTATACCCTCTACATTGCTCTTTCTAAAGAATCTTAGCTCGTATTGGCGAGAGTTTTGGAAAAAAAATAGCAGGAAAATGTGAACGCCTATGCTGACGAATGCTACTTACAATAGTACCTGGCACCTTCAGTCTTTCAACTTTCAGAGCAGAACCTCTCAACTACTGGCGCGGCTAAACGTCTTTCATTATATAAAATTGTATAATTTTCGCTTCTCCTAGATTATGATCGGTACATTTATATATATATATATATATATTTTAAATACGTAAAATGTTAATTAAATAACGGTGTAAAGTTTGTCATTTCTGATATGAACACTTTCGATATAATAATAATAATAATAATACCATTTATGAAGATGCATTAAAAAAGGGCAATGAACAAATATTTTTGAAAAACAATGAATAATTAAATCGCTAAAATATTGACATAAGCGTTATCTTTTTTATATGTAATATGCCACAGATAATAATAATAATAATAATAATAATAATAATAATAATAATAATGTATAAATATATATGTGTGTGTATTGTGCAGCTTTGAACCTTATTTTTTACCAACCTGCCTCACTAGCAATTTGAGATTTTTTTTGGAAGAAGGAATCACACTACGTGTTCCAGCTGCTCTGAGTTTTAAGCTGATTTCTCAAAAAATCAATAAATATAGGCCAGGATCCCTTAGAAATGCCATTACACAGAGGCCTAACCAGGCCTATTTCTTTAGTCAATCGGCTTTAAAATACGCACACACACACGCGCTTCAATTCTTTTATATTATTTATTAAGTAATGAAGAGTACTGTACAATAAGTTGAGAAATTGAATTATTATAGTTTAGAAGAAGCTACTTGTATATTTCGAATGTCAAATTTGTAAAACTATTTGTTATCATTTTTGTAATTCGAGAGTTCAATAATGATGAGACACGTATTGTTTACATATTATCTAGATTTCCAAAACAATTATTTGCTTTGTAAAAGTTATTTGCCACTAATGATGTGAAAAATTCTAAATTCAGTATATTTTGTAATTCTATTTAAGTATGAAAAATAATGATCACAGACCGTTCCAATTCTATATTTCTGTTACGCATTAAAATATCTTAAACAAATAGATATTTCAAATAAAAGCAGAATCAAAGTTTGATGCTGATATTTCTCACAGAAATATCTCTATTCGTTGGTTTAAGATGTTTCCTCCAGTTTCCAGGGTTACTAAAAGGTAAGCGGTGTGACTGTTATGTATAAAATTATTATTATTATTAATATTATTATTATTATTACATATAAAGGAATTTATATATCAATTTCTCTCATCTTATGAAACTAATTTTAAAAAAATCGCTAATTAAATTATTACATTTTTTAACATGATTATTTTTTGTTTACTACATTTAATAGCAAAATTTGGTTTGAACTTGCAGACGATATATGTATGTATTTTAAGAGAATATAGATATTTACTCAAATCCTTAACCAGTTTTGATTTTGAAATCTTGCTCGTTTATAAATACTTGTATATTTGTTTCGAAAAAGTAATAAACTAAGTTCTTTATACATATAAACATGAAACATAATTGAAATATAACTACCAGTAATTTTTAAAATATCCTAATAAAATTAATAATTTTATTATCCTACATTAATTTCAAATAAAGTACTTAATAACTCTTTACACAGAAGATATTTCTTGATTCAGGATTTTCTTGTATCGGAAATATCATTTTAATAAAGAAACTTTGATCACAACTAGTAATCAGTTTGATGGGCGCTCTATTTTCTAGGTTGGAAAAATAAAGTAAATTACAGATTACGGAGATAAAGTTTTTATTCGTTAGAAGGAAAAGGAAGATGGAATCTGTCTTCCATTCTGTGAAATATGTGCTGAAGGGTATTATTTTTTCCTGTCTGTCTACAAATTCTTTGGAATTATTTTCACTAAAAATAAAAGAGACTTATGTTTATCACATATGTAGCAAGAATGATGATAGAAATAACTTTAACTTATATTGCTTATAAAAAGAAAAGAATGTATATATATATATGTATTATAAAAAACATTAAATAAATTTGTAAATAAAGTTCCTGTTTTGTTTTCTTTAAAGACCATTAATTAAAGATTTCATATAAAATTTGATCTATTTATAAGCATTCAATTAAACATTGCTCATTTAAATGAATTTTTATGCATTGTGTGCTTTTAATTATTCTGTTATAAAAGCGAAATTGGGTCTATGTTATTACTTGTAAACAAGAAAATTTATACAAATGTACATACAAGCGATGTCTAGTAATAAATACATGGTTAAAAAGGCAGAGTATTAAAAACAGTAAAATTGATAAGTTCAGTTTAGTGCAAATAACAGCTTCTGACAGCTGATGTTGGATATAACGCTCACTGACCTGATGTTTTTCTGTAATACACTAAATTCATATCTTTGTAAGTTTCCGAAGACAGAAGCGACTGCCAAAAAAAAAAAAAAAAAAAAAAAAAAAAAAAAGATTGTTGGCATATTTACAGACCACCTTAGGGGCGAATCCCAGACCGTAGCCAAATGCAGTGCCTGCAGCGGTCCTATATTTTCACGTTTGTCTTATTATTTTCATAACACTATTTATTTTATACATCTTTTGTCACGATAAAGTAATTACCTAAAGCAATATGTAAAAGTATACTGATTGATTAAAGTGGTGGCAAAATAATAAAATGCATGTAAAAATATAGGACTGCTGCGGACATTGCAAATGACCAATGCGTAGATATAGCATACCTGGCAACATTATAAAAATTATTTTGTATACGTATTAGTACCCGACTCTTTTTCAAAACCATTTTATTTTTAGAGTAATTTTTTCCAAGTGTAATTACGATTAAATATGAAGAAAATTACACTGAAAAAAAAAATCGGTGGAGTCCTGATAGTTTTACAGAATATTAATTAGATTTTTGGCAGGTATAGTATAGTGCTACATTAAATTCATCGTTTAAAAAATATAGTGGCTACTGATATAGTGACGTCACATAAAATACACGTATTTGTGAACTTTAATAACAAATGTAAAGTCTGTGTAATCATCTATAAGTTGGATTACTCTAAAAGAGAGTCAGTCTTAAAAATATAATCGTCTGTATGTTATGTCTACGTTTGTTGTAATTCTCTCTTTGTCATTCGTTTAAATGTGTGTAAAAATGAAAGAACTGCATTTCGTCATAATTAAATAATTAAACTACAAATATCCATTAATTGGGTTTTTTTTTTTTTTTTTTTTTTTGTCTGATTCAAACTTTTAGTTAGTTTTCATTGATGGCATTATATTTCTTTTCTTACTTAACAAACAAAATTATAGTGAAAATCATTTTGTTATTTACCATTTTGTCACTCACAATTTTATTATTTTAATCATTTCGTTATATTCTATTTCATTTATATATACGTATATATTAAGATTTTACTTAAAATTCTAAACCACTCCAGAAAAACTAAATAGAAACCTAATTTATCATAATAATGGCAAAGTTTCAAAAACTTTTAAAATAAAAACTTGACACTTTCATTTCTATTGATTTATTTACCCTCAAAAAGCTCGGATTTCATGAAGTTGCTGAAACTTGTAACAGAATACGAAAAAAGAAGCCATTAATTTCTACTTGAAAACGTATTATCATTTCAAATGAAGCAATTACATATTCAAGAACAAAAGATCCCGTATTCGTGTTAGAAGTGTAATTATTCATTCCAAAGGCTGTAATTATTGCTTTTGTTCTTCTGTGTTTTTGATAAAAATTTTAAATTAGCTATTACTAATAACCGCTCTCTCAAATTACATGCAAATTTACTTTTTTAGTTCCTTGCTCTTATGAATTATGATGTTATTTAAATTTCCCACAAAAATTTAAGCTTTTTTTTTTTTTTTTTTTTTTTTTAATCATTTATTGAAATATTACTTTAGTTTCCAAAAATGAAATAGTTTTTCTTCCTCTTAACAAAAATTAATGTTTCCTAAGTAATAATGCACTCTTTAAACACTGCAATGAAAAAGTTAAAGAATCTGAAATGTTAAATTAATGATTTTTGTAGCAAAAACTTTAAAATGTAAGGTTTTGAATTAAAAAGGGATTAAATACATGAATAAACAGAAGCAGTGTTTCCCTAAGTAAAAATAATGAGACTAAGAAAAAACTAAATATAATTATGTATATTAGAATAAAAAATATTTCTCTTAAATCGAAAACTATACTTAGAAAAAAAAAAAAAAAAAAAAAAAAAAAAATATAATCAGATGTTGTTTACATTGCGATTATAATAATACAAACAAAATATTCTATATGCAAATATATTTCGATTAATCCCAAAATTTTCTAAATAATATATTATTTAGAATGTTTTTTGACTATAATTATAAAAAAAAAAAAAAATAATTTTCCTGTCTTCCTTTCTTTTTTTTTTTGCCTTTTTTTTTTTTTAGAAATTGCAACAATTATAATTGGAAGTAGTAGCTCTATTGTCAGTACTTGATGAAAATATAATAATTCGTGCATTTAATTTTTTTTTCCAATAAATTACAAACAAGATGTGATCTTTAAATTTTATTAAGATTATAAATATTCTAATGTAGTATACGCTTCTATTTTTTTTTTTTTTTTAATCATTTGACAGATTTAAATGTGAATTTTTTTATTGAGGAAGAAAGCAGAATTTTCTTATCTAATTCAGCGAAATGCAAATTCCATGCATAACACGGAAGAGCGCCGAACACGTAAACGGAAGATTGTGGATTCAATACTCGAACCACCTGAGGACCACCAGCCACTATCATTGATGGTTGGTGGTAGTAAAATTCATCACGATCGCAATATCCTGTATATTTCCATCTCAAATAATACCTCTAGAGGTAACAAAAGTAGGAGAGCCATTCTTTGAGTGGAGGATCAAATTTGTCATCGCATGTCACCGGAACACCGGCATGTCACCGGAGGGGTGAGTCTCCGACCGTCGCCAATCACCCACAGTGTATGACTAGAATGACGTAAAACCCCTTCAACCAACCATACATAAAAATAGTTACAATATTAATGATTGAGTAATTGTAGCATCATTAGTTTAAAAAAAAAAAAAACTGAGTTTTATGCTTTTTTTTTTATAGAAATTGAAACAATAATAATTGGAAGTAGTAGTTTAATTGTCAGTACTTCATGAAAATATAATAATTCGTGTACTTATTTCCCCCCCCCCCCCAATAAATTAGAAACAAGATGTGATCTTTAAATATTATCAACATTATAAGTATTCTAATGCAGTATACGCTTCTATTATTATTATTATTATTATCTGTAATCATTTGACATTTCAACGAAATGCAAATTCCATGCATAAAACGGAAGAGCGCCGTGCTCGTAACCGGAAGATTGTGGATGCATTACTCGAACCACCTGAAGACCACCAGCCACTATCATTGATGGTTGGTGGTAGTAAAATTCATCACGATCGCAATATCCTGTATATTTCCATCTCAAATAATACCTCTAGAGGTAACAAAAGTAGGAGAGCCATTCTTTGAGTGGAGGATCAAATTTGTCATCGCATGTCACCGGAACACCGGCATGTCACCGGAGGGGTGAGTCTCCGACCGTCACCAATCACACACAGTGTATAACTAGAATAACGTAAAACCCATTCAAACAACTAACCAACCATACTTAAAAATAGTTACAATATTAATAATTGAGTAATTGTAGCATCATTTGTTTAAAAAAAAAAGAGCTGAGTTTTATGCCTTTTTTTTTTTTTTTTTTGCTAGTTTACCTCTACGAAAGTTTCTTCATCTGAAAGGTATCAAACATGAAGTTTAGGAGAAATATATCTGATGTTAGTGGATGTCTGTGCGGCTTATTAAGCTGAAAAACGATATTTGTCTGTGATGTTTCTACACTAAAATGAAACGTTCCTGTCCTCTTCAAATCATAATACAACCAACATCTTCTTTACAGAGTAAATCAGGATTGTGTCCTGAATTTTACATTATACTATTGTTGTTTCTCCCACTGCCGATGATTCAAACTTCTTTTAATATTTCCATATATTTGCACAGGAATCAGAGGAATTCAAACAGATGCAAATGTTAATATTTTATCAGGTTACAGATCTTGAACAATCTTTATTTTTTATTATATGCAATAGAGTACCGGATGAAGCAGTAATTTGAGGACAAAGTAACACCTGCGGGAAAAAAAATCAAGGATAATAAAGCATTTATTGTCCTTTCGATATTATTTACACGTGAGAATACATACAACCCACACGATAGAATTCATTAAAATTATCATCGGTCGTAATTACATCCTTTTCATTCTGGCTAAATCATCTGTAGATTTAGCCAGAAATCTACAGATGATTTCTGGCTAAATCTATCTAGTAGATCTGGCTAAATCTATATAGTAAGTGGGATACTTACTATAGTAGTGGGAATGCTTACCATGTAAATCACAATAGCTGTCCTAGGAGATGCAACAAAAGTGATGTGTGGATGTTTATTGTTTTTTTTTTTTTTTTTTTTTTTTTTTTTTTTACCCCTTTCGTGTTAGAGGTGTGAACACGCGCTCAATTCCTATGGACCAATAATTCAAATCCTATGGACATACAATGCCATTTTGTGCCAAGCATTATTTTCTTTTTAAACTTTTTTTTTTTTTTTTTTTTTTAAACGTTTGATGCACTTTGGAGTGCCAAAGTGGGGAATGAGTGCGTTTCTTTCTGGCACGTATACGCGACAGTCGACGCGGAAGGGACAAACCACAATCTTAACCTTTTGAAAGGGGCTGTGACAGCATCTGTCACGCTTCACCATAGGATTTCGGAAGAGCCCCTCTCAAAAGGTTAACATAATAGTCTAAAAGTTTACCTTAGAAGAGCTAGAAGAAGGTCACCTTATATTTGGATTGATGAGGTCATGAAACTATAAACATTCATGGGTTTAATAGGGAGTATGAGCTGGATCGAAGTCTGCAGAAAAATATTCGGCCTACTATATGATACAGAAATAATTCTAGGTTTAACAACCTTGTTAAGCACAGATACGTGAGTAACGAAGTTGATTCTGTCAAGCTGCAGAAATAATTGTACAGGTATCAAATCGCTTTTACTTCTCAAGATATTTAGAAGCATCGTAAAGACTGAAAATTTGGTGTGTTTAATGGTTTGAAACTGACCGCGCTTTTCAGAGAAGTTCTGTTTAATTTTCAGTTTTATCTTCTAGCTCCAGTCGAAGTTTTTGTCATATATATAAAAATAAAAATAATAATAATAATAATAATAATAATAATAAACTAAAGCATTTTTAACTGCTTGTCAAAATGAACCGGCTCTGGTGACCTTTTTACCAGATTATCTTGGGCATGAATTGTCCTCTATGCATCGCACCGAACTTCCTTTGTATGTTATTTTGTATGTCCTTAATCTTTAAATGCATGAATTTTTATTTTTAATAAATAGCATTCGAAATCAACCGAAAAATATGTGTAGTATGTGGGAAGAAAAAAATGCTTCACAAAAGATTTATTTATTATTATTACTTTTTTAACACATTGATGCATTTCTACATTGTAAAAAAAAAAAAAAAAAAAAAAAAAAAAAAAAAAACTTTTTTTTTTTTTTTCCCCCATAAATTTATCAGTATATGCAAAAATATAAATATTATTCGTTACTATTACATTGTTTCTAACCCAAAACAATTTTTCCCGTATGCTTTAATTACTTTTTATATAAATAATCGTAATTCGTAACACCCGCCGAGATGAAATTGTACTCCAGTATTGTCGCCAATAAATGAAAAGTGATAAAGAAATAAACTGTCAAATCTTTTAGTTGCGTTCGAAAACAATAATATAGTTTTCGTAAAAAAAAAAAAAAAAAAAAAAAAAAAAAAAAACTTTTTTTTTTTTCATAAATTTATTAGTATGTGCAAAAATATAAATATTATTCGTTACTATTACATTGTTTCTAACCCAAAAACAATTTTTCCCGTATGCTTTAATTACTTTTTATATAAATAATCGTAATTCGTAACACCCGCCGAAATGAAATTGTACTCCAGTATTGTCGCCAATAAATGAAAAGTGATAAAGAAATAAACTGTCAAATCTTTTAGTTGCGTTCGGAAACGATAAAATAGTTTTCGTAAAAAAAAAAAAAAAAAAAAAAAAAAAAAAGATGCAGATATACATTTAAAGGTTAAGAAATTGTAGACCTGTAAATCCCTATCTCCTTGGCAAGTGTCCTCATACAATTTACAAAGTTGTATTTCACGATAAACTAGACAGAATATTCCTTAAACAAACATAAATTATTTTCAGGATTAAGCAATGTAAATAAATATTAATATTGCAGTGTTGGTTGTATTTCCAACTGACTTTAACCAATGTACCACTAGCAACATTAAACTCTAATAAAGAGTTAAAGAAAATTAATAAATTTATAAAAATATTTTATTATAAGAAATAATTAAAAAAATGTGAGAACATATATGTTAATATTATATTTTGAAAAAAAAATTGTTTATTAATTCATTTAATCATAATTCAATAATAGTGACAAAAACATTTATGTATAAAAGATTAAATTAGTCACTGAAAACCGTACGAATG